>CM024552.2:6885000-8085000 GCA_014182405.2 Eucalyptus sideroxylon | reverse complement strand
TTAAATAATTCTTTCATTATATATTTTTTCATCCAAAATGACTGTTTAGTTTTATGCCGTTGTCATTGTTATGGGGCCGGATCAAACAGCCCATTTCCTTTCCTGGCCGGGGCCTGACCTGGTCCCCTACTTTTAATAATTTTCCGAATTTTCTAAATTTTTAAAATAATTTTCTATTTTTTTTCAGATTTGTTAAATTTTTTCCTAAGATTACTTATATTGTGATCATTTTCGGAACTCTTTTTTTTTTTTTATATTTTTCGAAAATGTCTTTAAATAATTTTTTTATCTTTTTTAAAAATTAGTTCATTATTATTAATATTCTCTAATATTAATATAAAAGAAGTTCGGTCGTATCAAGAAACCCGACCAAACTAACCGACCCGAACCCTATCGGATCGAGTTCAACTAAAAAAACTAACCCTAAAGCCTATTCGGAATTAATTAAACCAGCCCAAGAACACTTCCTTTTCTGTTGGCCCAAACTCTAAAAGAACCTACCCCACAACCAAAACCCATCTCTCCTTTCTTAATATTCTCTAATTTTTTTACTTTTCTGCACTTATTCTCTTTTCCCCTTTTTCTTTTTCAATTTCTTGGTCTTCTTCTGCCCAGAATTGTCTTCAACCTCTAGCTCCCCCTCCAATGAGGCCGAACTCCTGCAACTCATCTCCGCCGACGAGAAGCACTCGACACCACCGCCATCCGGCCGCCAGTATCATCCCCGAGCCAACACCACCAACCAGTGCCTACCATTTCCGGTTTGCTATTCCAACGACCACCGAACACCAAAACGAACATCACCCAGAAACTCAAAACTTCTAATATTAACAAACTCAGCAGACAAACTAGCACAAGCACTTCAAAACAAAGAGAAAAGCTGACTCGAGAAGCCTTGAACCATGGACAGGGGCTAGGGCTCGCCGGCGAGAGGCTCTGGCAGTGTATTCCTTCTCCGGCAACACAAAAACGATGGGCATGTAATCGCAAGAAAACACACAGGAAAAGCACAATATGAGACGTCATGCGAAAACGCAAGAACAATCAATGCATTCAGCCAGGTTTATAAAAGTCGATCTGCCTATGAAGATTTCCGCAACTCATTTAGGCCTTTCCTCAAACTGTTAATGAGCGGTTTAACAACGGGGTCCAGAGGAAGATTCCATGTAATTTTTAAACCCCAATACACGCAGGTCTGGCTGGATTATTCTTATTTTGCTATGATTCACTTAAACCTTTCGTCATTAGATTCGGTATTCTTGAAGGTTCCTATGCTTCATCCAAGCAATATATCAAACGGTCGGCATGCACTGATGCACACGAGCTTGAAGTTTAAATCGAAAGTATTCATCAGTCCACGCGCGACGCATTAACCTCGAAACATCATGAATTGTCTTAAACTTGCTTTTGCCAGAACCAAACCGTCGAGCCTTCCTCCGTTTTTTTCTTTCCAATGCTCGAAGCCTCCTGCTTATGTATATCCTCGAGCGATCCTCAACAGGGAATGTTTTTCTGATAGCCTTGCCAGCTCACTGATCTAGAAGGTTCGGAATTGCTCCCGTCTACTATCCGTGGCTCCTTTCTCGCTCACAGGCGCATGCTCACAGCTTTCATTCGGTCACAGTCAAAGAGCGTCCCCCTTCTTGCATCACAGACGTGAGTTGGGCCAAAGAAGGAAGCAATAATATGGGCTAGGCGTTGTTAAGCTCTCACGGGCTCTGAAAATAGGGAAAATAATACAAACAATTTTTAAATTTTTAATTTATTCAATGTGGTCACATATTCTACATTGAATATTTTCATACATTTCAGGGACCGTATTAAAACATATACCAAAAGTTCAGAGAATAAATTATATATTAAATCAAAATTCAGACATTGCTTATGTCATTGTCCCTTGGTAGGGCCAAAGGTTATGCCGAGTGCATTGAGCATGACAGCCCATTCGATTTTTATTCATTTTGATTTCACTTTTTTCTTTTTTTCTTTTTGTATCTTTTTATAAATTTATATATTTTTGTAAAATAAATGGAGATTTTAAAATGTCGATAAAAATTCAGATGTCAATTGGGTGCTAGCAGCAAAGGCAAGTCGATGAGCAATGTCATTGCTTGTGAAAATTGAAGCACGGCTAGGGGAGGACCTTGTTGGTGTTGGGGTTTCATAAATCATGTATAAGAAAAATTAATAAAAAGAACGCAGTGGAAACAAAGATATATCTTATACATGATTCTCCTAAGGCGTTGTTCGTGCATTTTAATAAAAAATCTAAACATAAAAGGGAGTTAAAACGAATTACCTCTCAAAGCATGCTTTGAAATGAATTGGTTCGGATGTTCTACAGTTCGAGTCCCACAAGCGTCAAACATCTAGTTCAGACACACCAACAACGAACGTCGAACGGAAGAGAGAACTTTCGGATATTCACCACTTCGATCATGCTAGCAATTACATGGAAACAATCTGTTGTATTCTTGGTGTATAATAGTCACGGCCCAAACGAGATAATGCTCTTCTTTCTTGCGTCTCAAAGACACAAAAACACGCACACACTTTGCTCTTTATTTTCAGCAAAGCATCACTCGTATGTCTCTAAAAACACAAGACGCATGCCCACAGAAAATCTCTCTATGTTGCAACCTTTTTGCAGCCTTTCTTTATAAAATTTATACACGAATCAGCAACGGTTGCCGATTGTGGGATCAACAACCGTTGCTAATCCTCATTCTCATGCACGATCGAGCACAATCGTGTATGAACGGAACAATCAGTAACCGCGGATCGTTTATGCACGATTTCATGCATGTTGCTGACCATCATGCACGAATTCGTGCATGCATGTGCACGTATTCGTGTGAAGTGGTCAGCAAAAATTGCTGACCATTTCCACTTTAATTAATCAATTAATTAATTAATAATTAATCAATTCCCTTAAAAAAAATAAAAAATAACATAATTCTTATATGTACAATTGGGGTGCGTTAACATATATCCACTTCGGGCATGCGTGTGCATTATATGCAAGTAGGCTCGTGACTATAATACAAATTAAATTAAATCTCATTTAATTTAATTTCAAATCGACTAAATTCAATTGTAGTAATTGCAAACACATTTGCAATTATATTTCTCTCTTGTTCCACATTATCCTAATTAATTATGGTGTGTGACATCCCTAGGTTCATCACTAAGCTGATAGTAAGACTTGTACTAACACATTAGTACTCCCACAAGAATTAATTATCCCGATTAATCTTTGGGTTTTACAAGCCATGATTGACATCTAGCAATATATCATGGCTACCCAAATAGTGTGAATATTTTAAGAACATAATGAACCTGTCAGCTTTTGCTACAGTGTAATTCAATCCCTCTATCTTACTATGTCCCGATCAAACAAAGACTATGGAATATTTGTCAAGTCATTAATTCGATCATATGCACAAATCTAATTGACATGCATTTTATTTGAGACATAAACAATTAATTCTCAATTACAACATCGGCTGAGGATTTCAATGCAGTGTCACAATTAGATCGCATAGGACATCATTATCATACCTTGCATATAACAAGGAGACAGATTCCATATTGCGCACATGTGTAACTTTGTATATGAACAAACTATGACCATCAGGTATAAAGACGAATCAACGACCCGGCATTATGCGCACCCGTGAACCATAGTTGTTCAATACACAAGTTAACATTGTGCCTCAGGTCTAAGAATTATTTACACAAGACCAAAGCATGAACAATTAGACATTGACCATGCCAAAAGCTTCCATGTCACTAATCATTCCATATGCATCACGTTCAGTGAATTTGTCTAATATAAACACTTGTATTATAAGTATTATAACTCAAGCATCATAATACCTAATGACATGTAACTCATCATTCCCTTAAGTATCCAATACTTAACAGCGAAGTTAAGAACACACCAGTCTCAACAGGATTATTAATATCCACTTAATAATCTATTGACCGGGAACGATTTAAAAATTCAGTCTAACTATGAACTCGTCACATATATTCTCGACGTCTCAAGAATATGTCTAGTTGCAACTAATCTTATGGAATCATTCATAAATATAAAATAATTGGACAAATGAATGAATACATCATTGCCATTAATTAAATAATAATAATGAAAGTATAATTGAAATCCCTAATATGTAACAATTACATAGTAGCTTTAGGGCATACATCAAATAGTTGGTTGTTAAGAAACAAGTGCAGTGGCTCAGTGGTTCGTGAGGCAACAAGGATGAGCAACCACATAGGGGACTCGCGTTGCTAGCGGGGGGCTCAACATGATGAGGCAAGAGTTGTTTGTGGCATCAAGCAGCTAAGACAACATCGCAGGGCTTCGCTGCAGAGGGGCAACGCGAGCTGTCGCAATGGCGCGGTGGAGGGTGGCGCAACAAGAGAAGCGTCTCAGCCAAGGATTTACCAAGAAGACCTTTTCCCACTCTTTTTGTGGCCGTGAATTCTCATTTGTGTGGCCTCCTACATAAATGGCGTCGTTTTCCCTGAATGTGTGCATTGCCCATCCATTTATAAGCGAAAACTTCTGGTCCAAAAGGCAAGCAATCTCTCCTTCCATTTTAAACACACGACCAGCTCTCCTTCCCTTTCCATGCTGGCCGAGATCCCCGCAATCCCCTTTTTTCTTCTCTTGTATTAGAAAAGTAGATATGCCAATTGCCAATATATAAGAGATCTTAAGAATAACAAAATAAAATGCCCGTCTCTCACACATGAATATCTTAGAATATCCTGCCGATTGCTTTCTTTGCCATGTGACCCAAAATATAAAACTTTATTGTGAATAAATTCGGCCATGAAGAGAGTGACGGGCTCTACCAAAGTTTAATACCATCATGGGTGCAGTCTAATCCATTAAGTTCAAAACCATTCATCTAAGTCCATTTGTTGTAGATCCAATGCAAATGCAATTAATGAAAATATAAACTAAATAATAAATGCTCCCAAAGCTATATGCTATGCAATTTACTTCTAATATTTTTGTTTAAAGGTTAAGGATTAATTTCTAAATTTCTATGCAATAAATGAATGACTAGATCGCCAAAATTTAGGCATCAACAAAGGTTTGTCATTTCTCCAGTAATTTATATATTGCTTTGATTATTCATTACAAAATTCTTGTATGCACACTTGCACAACCAATTGTTGCATGTTAGTAGATTAGGCTTAAGTTTGACCAAGATTGCCCACTAAATATTTTTTGAAAACAAAGAGAAAATGTACTAAAAGAGTGCTAGATTGGAGAAAAGATGTCACAAGTGCTATAACTTTCAAAAGACACTCACTTGAGTGCCATAACTTCTTCTCTCTTTTTTTTTTTTTTTTTTTTTTGATCATTTGAGTGCAAACTCCATTTGCAATATCAACTTTGTGGCCTTTTCATATAGTTGCTCAACATTTAGTAAATTCCAAAAAAGTCCTAACACAAAGTAAACATCTGCAATAGTAATATTAGTACCATATTTTGACTTGATATTAATGTTTCCTTTGCCCATCACAGGAATTATTTATTTATTCTCAAAGTTGACTTCACCATGACTCATCTTTGTCTAACTGTGAGAATAGTTTCTTTCGACCAAACATGTAATTGTTGTAACCAGTATCCAAGTACCATATGTTAATGTCTAAGTCATCCTTTTTACATGTTAGCACCATATACTCTTTAGCATCGTATGTCACCTTTACCTGGCATTTGGATTTATAATGCTGAATTTATTGCACTTAAAACACTTGACTTTTGATTTGTCACGTGTTTGATAGTTTTCAGATAAATATGAATTTCCACCTCTACCTCGGCCTCTTCCATGGCCTCAACCATTTTGATAGCCTCCTCGACTTGATGGAGCAACCCCACTTTGCAATGCTTGCTTGAGATTTGAACCAATGGACTTTTGATTCATTCTTTGCTCGTACAAGCACAATGAACCCATCAACCCACCTAATGTTAGGGTTGACACATCTTGCCCTTCTTCACCGCTGTGATGACGTAGCCAAATCTTTCAATCAAAGATCTCAAGATTTTTTCTACAATTCATACATCTTGGAGTTCTTCACCATTGACCATCAATTGGTTAATGCTAGTTTGCACATGATCAAAATATACCAAGATTGATTCGGAGTCATCCATGCATAAAACTCAAAATCACCTTGAAGTATTTGAAGTTGCACTCATTGGACATGGTCATCACCTTTGTAGGATTTTTGCAAAATATCCCACACTTTTTTCACGGTCTCTACACTAGATATTTTTTCAAATATCGTTTTCTCCACAACTTTTGTGACATCCTAAATTTCCAATACCGTTTTCAGTTGAATAAATCAAGCCTTTCATCGACGCGTCTATAGTGCCATTCTCAGAACTGATCACTCGTGAGATAACTAGACTATCCGGGGAAGTCATTGAGAGATTTTAATGCAATAGACTTAAGAATTCGATTAGAAGTTGACTGCTCGATCGTGCTAGTCTGTAAGGGTCATTACGGTATTGTCAAAATCAATTGGAGATTAGGGATAGGTCGATTTGATTGAGATGTGTGATCAAAGTGTGGGTGATTCCACCTGATTGTAAAATTCTCATCGATTGACACTAGACTGATTTTCTATCGTTTTGAGTACCTTGCGCCCGTAATTGAAACCTTGAGATTTTCATGACCATCGAGAGTCACCAATGTGTCGAGTGGGTTTATAGTGGCTCGAAGAAAATCGACCACGAGTCATTTGCACTAAAAATCTATGAAAACTACCCAGTAGCCTAGGTTACGCTAAAAATGCGCTCGAGTGAAATTAACTGCGAATTCAGGTCCGATTTCAAAAATTGAAAGTTCTGTCATGTCAAGATTTATTTTAAGAACATCTACTTATCCTTCAAATAATTTTCGGAGATTCCGAGATTTTTGTGGAAAATCAACGAAAATTCAAATATAACAAATTAAAGGAAATTTGGACTTTCAAGTCGAGCCTTTGAGTGTTAGGGACTTACAAAAAATTATACAGGATTTTTCTTCGCTGAATTTGGACCTTGATTTGAAAAATTGATGAAGAAATTGAAGCCAAGTTAGTAAAATTCGAAATTGGAATGGGGCTGAAATTTGGGACTTAATTTGGATCAATTATAGAAATCTAAGTCAAGAAAGTATTAGGAAACATGCAATTAAGGGAGGGGATCAAATTTGCTATCCTTGGCTCCCCTTCCTTGGCTTCCTCTTCACGGCTTCTCGATCATTTCCTCCCCAATCAAAGGCTAGCTGCTTCGGTTTTGCCGCAGCCCAGCCACCGAAGCTATTTCTCTCACCCGTGTCTTCATCCCACGAAGCCCAACAAAGCCAGCATCTTCGTGCAGCTCCATCCAGCAACTTTCGTGGTCTAGCTACCAACGAAGCTGAAGCCCAGCAAGCCCGCAATTGTCCCGGAATAGCCCACGTGAATGTCATCTTCAAGCCTAACCATTTGAAGCCCATGTCTAACCATAGCTCCGTTGGTGTTGTCGTGAGCCCAAGTTCAGCCGTTGTCGCGCCGTCATCGCGGTGATCCAATCTTTGCTTTGCACAAGTGAGTTTTGCTCAATAATCCCTTATTAGTATGCTAATGATGCTTATGGATTGATTAGATATAATTAAGTGCAATTAGGTAGATAGATTAGATTAGAGTAATTAAATTAGAGATTTATCAATGCATGTTAGACAAATGATTGGTGTAGTTAGCAAGAAAATAGGCTTTATTATTTATTGAATGAGTCTCGGAAATTTTCCAAGTCTGCTCCAGCTTCCAATTAGGCATTACGGGCCTAAATTGGATTTATTGCATTTATTTAATATTTTATGTAATTAATTAATTAATTAATTAATTATTTTCCAAAAATTAGGCTAGGATAGCCGACAACCAGAATTTTACATTGATTATTGTGGTGCAGTCCATTTATTTATTTGAGTGTTGATTGATGTTAACTTGATTTAATTATGTTTTTAGGATTTTATTCCTAAATTAATTAAATTTGGTAATTAAGTGAGAAATTACCGGGTGTCAATCTACAGCGTCAAAAATCTAATTTGGGACTGCTGAAAATAGTGGGAGATTCAAAAGTGAAAATATTATATTTTGGCTAAGGTCGGTCGTGTACCCACACACGATCATTTTTAACGGGTACTCTTAACTCGAGGAAAATAGGCCAAGATAATGGGTTGATTGAGAAATATTTAAGGAGTGTAATGTTGTTGGCCATGGGTGAGTAATTGTATGACATTGTGGGTTAAATCAAGAAAATCGCCGAAGTACGGTTATGTCCATTGGACCGTAGGTTACCACCTAATCTATGTTGTGCTCACTGAGCCGTAATTCAGCACCACCACCGAACTTGGAATCGGTTGTGCACGCTGAGCCGTAATTCAGCATTACCACCGAATTTGAAATTGGTTGTGCTCGATGAGCCGTAATTCAGCATTATCGCCAAAGTTTTAATAAGCCTCGCTCTTTGAGCCATAATTCAGCGTTAGGGTTGACTATTTGAGAGGACCGTGTGGACCATGTTCACTAAGTCATAATTCAGCGTTGGGGTTGAGTAATTGAGATGAGCCGACCGAGAAAATGGTCAAGATGACATGTAATCGACTAGGTCGATTGATCGATAATTCGATCTGAGTGTGGATTTAGTGTGATTAAATGATTAAATGATTTGATCTTATGAATTGATTTAGTGATATGATATAAGGCATATGTAAATAACGTTGATTTGCAGGATGGAACTAAGGCCAAAGTAAGTCCTTTGACTTATGTTGTGCTTAAGCAACCTCTTAGGCATATTGGTTACCTAATTGGGTCTTAGGGGGTAGAACTTGCTGAGACGTTGTCTCCTTGGTTATTGTATAACCATTTTCAAGCCCCTAGTTGAAAGCAGTGGGGAACCCAAGGCCCAAAGTTCAGAAGGTGAAGCCCGGAGAATTGGCGAGCATGTCTGACTAGGTAGTCCTAGGACATTTCTCTTTTGTTGAAAGCCGATTCCTTTTTGTAGGCTTTTGTGTATAAACCCGTGTGTTTATAAAAATGTCTTTTGAGAAAAATTGGTCCTACATTTCTATTCCATTGTTTTATTGTCTGTGGATTATTTATATGTTTCCGCATGGGTATATTAAATGAATGGGTCGGCAATGCATCCTGGGACATCACTATTAATCGGACAAGAATGGATGGGCACGTGCTCGGAGGATCGGGGTGTGACAACTTCAAAGATCACATACAAGTTTTCTGATCTTTCTTCTAACACTTCACCAAAGTATCTTTCTCCTCCTTTCTTAAATCCTTAAATGCTTTAGCATCGGCCACTTCGGTATAGCTGTTTTCCACCAAACTCCACAAATCTTGTAATTTGAAAAGAACCTTCATCTGGACAGACGTTGAAATTCTTTCCATCCAACATTGGAAGTTGCAATTGAATGGAACTAGTAGATACCGTTTCTAGCTCTGATATCAAACGTAAGAACCAAATAAATATAATAATGGCATCTTTTGAAAGTTTGGAACGAGGTACAAATGAAAATCGGAGAGAAAAATAATGGAAATGCAAATGCACTTTGATTGATGTAACTACAAATAAAAAATCCACAACCTTTTAAAGTGGTTGCACATGCATGTAGCTTAACTAACATTGAATGAGCAAAATAAGAAAGTCCAAAATGCTGAAGAAAAAGCAGAGACAAAGACATGAAATCTTTGCTCCTTTTGACAATGAAAAAATCTCACGTTCTTTGAATAAAGAAAAACAAAAAAGACCTCCCATTTTCAATATCAAAGCATTTACTCCTTGTTGAATGGTGGAGGGGCTACACAAACATAACCCATCATAAATAGTAACAATATCCTTTCATCTTCATTCTTCTTTTGACACCCACCGGACATCAAGCATTTTGAAGGATACAAACAACAAATCCAACCTGCTCAAATCTTCAACAATTATTATTTTAACATACACAACGTAAAATGGTGTTTTCGAGTGACTTTTGGGATAGCAAATCCAAATTCAATCCCTTTTGTTTTCCTCACCCTGAATCGTCCTCATAATATCAAGATACGACTTTCCTTGCAGCTCACGAGAGTAAAATCCCTTGAAGTAATCGGCAACACCTATTTTTCTGAACAATGCTGGCTTGTCCCGAGTGATTAAGCTCGGTGTAGGACCCATTTCGCCTTCCAATTTCGGGCTGTAGAATGTGGCAACCGAGAGCCTCTCTTTCATTGAGTTAACTGTTACTCGGTGCTCAATGCTACGATAATTATCATTCGTGACAATCTGCGTCAATCATCAAATACACAAACTATTTAGTCATGCCTATGATGGATTCTTGTTCATGAAATTCTATTCTCTATACTCATCCTAACAAATTGTATTAAGTTCAGTTTAGGTAGACTATTCATCGAAAGGTATCTTTAAGAATACCAGATTTTTTGAGATAACAGTCTTGTCACCAATAGCTCATCGATTCTAGAGAACATTGGCTAGTATATAAGACAAAATTAGGTGGCACTCTGCAGCAAAACTATAGAGATTTGGCCGATCGAAAATCTTTACCTCTAAAATGTCTCCGACATTGACAACGAAAGCATTAGGAAGGGGCTTGATGGGAACCCACTTGCCCTCTTTTCTTACTTGGAGACCTTCCACTTCATTGACTTGGAGAAGAATGGTGAGGCCTACAGCGTCGGAATGTGGAGTGAAGCCAATGGCCAGCTCAGGTCGCGGACATGGAGGGTAATAGTTCATCCTCATGCCTTGCAGGCCCTCGTCAAACAGTTCTATCATCTCCTTGGTGTCCATCTTTAAAGCTTTTGCCATGAGAAGGAGTATCTTCATTGCAAGATCTTGGAGCTCTGTGGAGTATTTATCGAGCACATCTCTGCATAATAATTACACATATAAGAATAGGTTACAAAGGTGTGAGAGAGAGAGAGAGCATGGATTTTCACACAAAATGTGAGGCAGTGATATGAGTATGTTTGTTTTCAGTATGTAATTAATTATTCATCTTGACGTCGAGAGATTTGGGATTTGTAGAAAATAGTTACACAGGTTGTTAATACAATATTCATCATGCTGCTAAAGTTAAGGTACTATTGATGATGCGGGCTAATCATCAAGCCAATCTTTCATGCATCCCGCTCATATAAAACCCAACTCACATGAATCATTGGCCACACATGCACCGGGTGTGGCCAAGAATTTTTCTAACTTATTATCTTTAATTCGATTGTTGATGTGTCAACCAATTAGAGTAAATTAAATAGTTAGCTAGTAAAGGAACCAAAAGTCCAATTGGAGGAGGAGGGCATGGCCAAAGTTTTCGCGTCTCTCTTAGAAATGATGATGGGGGGACACACTTTAGATATTGCGAGATGTATATTTGAACTTTTAGTTAATAAATAAATATAAAAAATTTAATGCCATTGGTCCTTCAACAATGAATGTTATTGTTTCGTGTGACGCTTGGGATTACAGAACTTGGTATATAAAATTAGTTACCCTGTTTCTCGAACTAATTCTGCTAGAAAATGGGTTCTTTGTATCTCTAATGTTTAAGTTTCAGTGACGAGCAGGGGCGGGATTTGCGCATGTGGCCTCTCAGCCTCTGTCGACCTTCAATCTGGGTTGACGAAGGGTCATCCAATGCAACATGGGAGGCAGGAGAGGGAGGGACATGATGGACGAGGGAGAGAGAGCAGGGCCATGTGTCGATAGCGTTGGTGGCTGCGATGGCGACATGACCAATGGTGAGGTCCCGCGGCTTATCAAAGCTCGTGGGGCGACGACAGTGGAGGCGGACTCTATGCAATATGGACAGTGGCAAGCAACGTGTGGGGGAGGTGGGAATGGGAAGGGCAGAAGTAGACAAAGACGAAAATCAAATCCGGCCAATTCAAACCTCCTTCATCTTAATGCGTCAGCCTCGGAAGGGTAAATTTACGACATGCTTTCAGACAATCTCGATGGATAGTGTACTCAATGCACGAGAGAGAGAGAAACCTGAAGGGAGAAGGAAGCATGGGAAAAAGGTGAGGTTTTCTCAAATGTCTGGGGAGGGACACCACGTAAAACATGTCGCCCCAATCGAGCTTATGCTCCTCGGACACTACAAACGCCTGCCCGAAGCCCTGCAAGTCTCCTTCTTGTTGCCAAAACCTCCTCTTTTCCTCCATTGGAAGCTTGAAGAAATCTTGTATTCCCAACTTCACCTCCTCCAACAACGAAAAGCTCACTCCATGGTTTATCAACTGCATCCACAAAGAGGGGATCGATTAACTTCGAAAGCCGAATTCTTGAAAAACAAATCTGGACCTCACGGAAGACCTGGAAGAATCCCCAATCTCTGCATGCAGAGTGCAGCTTTTCAAGCTCGGACTCCGTCAAATCGCCATCGCTCGACGAGAGCTTGCTCAGATCAATGACCGGTACTTGAAGCAACGAAGTCCCATGGTCTAGGTCGGTACGGATATAGCGAGGCGGGAGTTCGGTTATGGCCTCTTTTGTAAACTCCTGAACACTTGGGACTGGAAGAGAACCACCAAGCTTATTGACAATCGCGTCCATCGTCGCAACGAGAGGATCGGATGACGAAAATCTCATAAGAGCTGGCTAACCTGGTTTCTCATTTATGGCGGTGGTGTCAAGAGACCTTGCATTTCGAGCCACGAGAAGTACACGTGGCTTCTGGCCAAACCCAATCTACTGACCGACACACTTGTGGCTGTGGCTTCGTGGTCGGTAGTCTGTGGCCTTTTCTTATTTTAATAGTAGAAGCTTCAAGAAATAAGATTTGAAATTGGCCATGAGATCATGCTGACTACTTATCAAACGAATTATTACGGTTGACCCGATAAGCTAGCAAACGTAAGCAAATCACTTTTGTGTCGATTTCTAGAAAGCGATATCGCAAGAATTAGAATTTACAGAAGCAACAAAACTTGAGTAAACTAAATTATCCTTACCTTTCGAAGATTCCATAATCAATTTTGGTCAATTATAAACTCAAATGAAGTAAAAGAGAATATTTTATTTTTACGAACCAGAAATTTAATGAATTTGAGGACATGATTATGTTAAATTAATCTCACACTTTTTCTTTACTTTTCTCTCCGTCTCTCTCGATCTCATTTGAAACAACTCCTTTCACCGAATAATGCTCACTTTGTTAAAACAAGTCTGATTTGTTTAAAGCTCCACGCCTCTCACCAAATCACCGAACTGCCCTCAATTTCTAATCTCCAACGGGACTCCTCTTAATTCCTTCTTATTCAGATTATTCATTGAGTCAAATTCAAGTTCTGACTATCTCAACAGGATCATGGCAGTGCATTATCTTATTCTACTTGGTTTGTTTGGTAATATTATCTACTAGCTCACAATTTTCATTTGGGTTAATACACTGAAAAATCCAAACTGGTACACCTTGAACAAATTTATCCTGACTAACAATAAAAAATCCTAAATTAGTACATTTATGACAAATTTACCAAAAACTAATTTATTCGACTGCAAAAAAACTCAACTAGTAAATTTGTGACAAATATACTATCCGCTAAATTGGATTAATACCACAAAAAAAATCACAAAAATTGTAAATTATGACAAATGAGCATAAAATCCCAAATTAGTACACTAGTCAATTGTTACGAGTCATTTAATTTAATAATTTGACAATAAAAGTTAACGAAAACTAATAGAGGGTAAATTTGTCACAAGTGTACTAGTTTGGGGTAAGTTTGTCAAAAGTATACCGGTTTTTGGTTTTTTGTAGTAAAAAATGTAGTTTTTGGTAAATTTGTCACAGGTGTACAAGTTTGGGATTTTTCAGAATATTAATCATTTTCATTTTTCAAATAGAATCTATTGTGCGTGCTGGATAGTAGGGGTGAGCGTGGTTCTCGTGTAGAACCGGGAATCGGAGGGTTCCAGTTCCTAGTTCTCTTTTCTTGGGAACCGGAGGAACCGAAACCGGACAAGTTAAAAAAAAAAAAAAAAAAAACCCTAACCCCCTTCATGTGATTCCCCCCCCACCCCCTTTTGTTCAATTTTCCCCCTTTCCCTTTCTTTTTCTCTCTCTCTTTTTTTCTCCCCTTTTTCCTCCTCACATCACTTCCTGCCCCCAACTTTTTCTTTTTTCTCTCTCTCTCTCTCTCTTCTCTTTCCCCCTCTCTCAGCCGAAACCCCCTCTTCTTCTTCTTCTTCCTTCCTCTCGCCGGCTACTACTTCACCCACCACCACACGACTGCCCCATGCCCTACTCACCACCACCTCTTGGCCACCAAAGCCCCACCACCCACTGCTCATTCGATGAGCCGTCTCGCCGTTAAGCCCGACGAGCTGTCTCACTGTCCGTGCCACCGTGAGGCACCACCGCTGTCCCCAAGCCACCATCACCACCTCTTGCTGCCGCTCACTTGGCCGTCCAGGCCATCATTGCTCCGAGCCGTCACCACCTCCGCCCAAACCGAGCTCTTCCCCCCTTGGTCGTGGGTAGAGCCGTGACTGCCACTATCTTCGCTACATCCTTCATGCCGCCGTTGGTGCCATGAGACTCGTGCCTTCGTTGCCATCACACCACCATTGCCGCGTGCTCACCATCGCCAGATCAAGAAGAAGCTGGCGAAGAAGATGAGGCTGAATAGGCCCATCCCTCACTGGATTTGCATGCGGACCAACAACACCATCAGGTTCATATCCAATTCCTTCACGTTTTGTCCCAAAAAAGCTGTCTTTTTTATTTTATTTTATTTTTTTGTGGCCTAATTTTTGTCGCCAAAACCGTTTAGGTACAACGCGAAGCACAGGCACTGGCACCGCACCAAGCTTAGGTTCTAAGGTGTTTTCATGGGAGGAGGTGCTTTGCTTTGGGTTAGAGCTTTTTAGTTGTTGCGAAAGAGACCTCTCGATGCTTTTCAAATTATTGCTTTTAAGCAAATCGAAGACTTGTAAGGAAGCAAATAGCTGCTTAGATACAATGCTGCTTTGTTACTCTCGAGCACAAGCATTTTTTTATATCTGATGATATGTAAATTGTGGTAGTTTTTGTTGCTTCATGTGATTTTAGTGAATTTTAATGTTGCTTCAACTTTATGTCTTGTTAAGCCTGTCACCGTTACAACACATTGTGTTCAACGTTTAGCACCTTTGATCGGTTCTGCTAATGATTTGCCTTATCTTCTTATTTAGATGAGAGTTATAGGCTTGTGTTGGACCTGCTTTTTCCTATTTAGTGCTTGTTGAGGTCACGGTGTTTGTTCTCATAGTGTGGTAGTGATTATTAGTGGTCGTCCTTCCAGACATTGGGGAGCTTTTAGTTGTGTCAATTCTGAGGAATTTCAACTTATGTGGTATGTATGCAGTAGTGATGTAAGTGTCCAATTTCACCTACCAGCTAGTTTGCCATCTGCAATGTCTAAATGAGAATAATCATCAGTTTATGGGCATCTTCAGTAGCTTCAAGTCGGTTTAGCATGTGAAGTGTGTTCTAGCATCGGGTTGCAGGATTCATGGCTATGTCATTATTATTGCTGCATTCATTTCCATTTTTTTAAACTAAAAATGAAAATATAAAAAAACAAAAACAAAAACAAAGAACCTGTTGGAACCTATTGAAACTTGGAACCAACCCCGGAACCTATGACGGGGTAGATTCCAAGTTCTTGGTTTTGACGAGTAGGTTCTAGGTTTCAAGCGGAACCTGTAAGGAATTGAGAACTACTCACCCCTACTGGATAGTGACCAAACTCCCAAATCCCAATGGTCGCGCCTTATATTTTTAAACTAACCGAATCCGTTGATCATCTTCTCTCTTCAAATCCTGCTATTGTCTCCTATCATGGCATCCATTACGTGGGCTTGGAAATTTGGCCATGGGATAAGATGAAAGAGAGATGGTCAGTCATTATGAAGAAGAATGTAGCGCACGCTCACCATCATGATGAAAATAGAAATCCATGTGATTGGCATATGATGACGGCATGACTTCTATGCAGATGATATTTTTATTTTGGGGGCGGGGTCGATCAATTAATTATATAGAATAGCTTAAAGTTGTGCCTCAAGAGGGATTTGAATAAGCAGATGAAATTTTTGGGTAAGGTGTATTGGTGGTGCTGCCTTGTAAACGGTGATTTCCTCCATATGATTTGTGATCCAAAGCAGTCGGTTCTGATGGAAGTCCTGTCCCCATGATGCAACGCTTTGACACTGGCCTTCCTCACTTGGTCTGCGTTCTAAGCGAAGGACGATCCCGATTCAAGCCTTGAAATGATAGTCTTGAGTTGATCTCGGTTTTTACGCAATTTTAAGAGACACGGACCAACGAACAAGCAGGCCAATCTTCGTTCCAGTGGTCGCATGAAGACCACAATGGGAAGGGAAATTCATGCCTATCCACTTTGTGGGGTTCCCAATGAAGGAAACCGATTCCCTACTAGCTATTTCCTTGAACCATGTGGCAAAACCAATACGAACCTTATTCTCAAAATATTAATTTAGATTTTGATCATGTCAAAAAAGACTTGTCAGTTCTCCTAAGGTTGTGCGTTATAGGTCATGCTTTCATCCCGGTTAACAAGAGCCTTAAAGCTTCATCATGACGCTGGGAAGCGATCCTAATTCCACACTCACAAAGTCGAATCTCATCCTCTTTTTTCACTCCACTTGTCTAATGGGTTTGTTACGAATGATTAAGTTCAGCCTTCGTTATGATGTAACATCCTCTTTCTTCTAGAAAATGTTTTTTTCTTTCTTCTAGAAAATTCATCTAGGGAACTCTAGAGAATTCTAGAAGTTTACCGACTCTAGGAAATTCTAGAAAATGGATCACCATTTCCAACACTCTCCCTTGATCCATTTTCGGGATACTTCGGATATTGTAGTTTGTCCCATGTCTTTTAGTCCGTCTTCATTCCATAATCCCTTGTATCCTTTTGTCGCGTACATAATGACTTTTCTTCAACGATGTCCCATATGTCTCGGGGCATCAAAATGCTCTTAGTTGTAGTTGTTAGCTCGGGCTCTGGCTCTGGGTCCGGCTTTGGTTCTGGCTCTGGCTCCGGCTCTAACTCTGTTGGCTCTCGCTTGGGCTCTGGCCTTTGATTTTGGCTCTGGCTCCGGCTCTAGCTCTGTTGACTCTCACTCGGGCTCTAGCTTTTTTAGTTGAGGATGGTGAGGACAAACGCCCATAACCATCCGATATACCTAGCTCTGGCTTCATGGTCCCTTACGCCGGCTCAGTTACGAACCCGGGTGTAACTTGGCTCTGATACCATGTTAAAATATAAATATGCGCGGAAGCATGGTATAGTTTATATTTGATAGAAGATGGACAAGGGAGTAGGATAGGATATTTTGAGAAGGTTTATGGGACAACGATAGTTTCACTTAGTTTATGAAAATAATTTTACAATAGTTGAAGTGTTGGTGAGGGAGCATGATGTGTGGTTTTTATGGTTAGCTCCCTTACCCAATGCACATTTTGCATTGGTAAGAAGAATATAGATTTGTAGAAATTCGAGAACGTTGCACTGATACATTCTCTGTAACAGATTTATGCTGGTTTGTTTTATTATGAGTAAAGTTCACTTGTTTTCCCAACAAAAAAGAAATGCATAAGAGTTAAAGGGCTCTATTTATGTCATCATAATGTCATCCAGCAAAAAAAAAGGGGGGCGGGGGGCGAAAAAAAAAAAAAAAAAAAAAAAAAACAAGGAGGGAGCGAAATGAATATGGATTATACAGATATTCCGTCAATACATGATCCACTTATTTGAAGCACATGGAGAGTGTAAACATAAAGATATTATTCAATCCTCATTACGTCAAGATATGACCTCCCTTGGAGCTCATGAGAGAAGAGACCGCTCAAGTAATCGGCCATACCTATTCTTCTGAACAATGCTGGCTTTTCCGGTGTGATCAGGCTCGGTGCAGGACCACATTCCCCTTCCCATTTTGGGCTGTGAAATGCAGCAATCGAGAGCCTCTCCTTCATTGAGTTAACCATTGCTCGATGCTCAATGCTACGATAAGTGCCATTCGTCACAATCTGTGTCGATCATCAAATACACAAAACTAGTTTGTCATTCCTCTTATGGATTTTATTCATGAAATTGTTTAGAGCGTGTTTGGTAACATTTTTATTTAAAAATTGTTCCAAAGAATAGAAATAGAAAAAAGTGTTTATGTTCCGGGGAATAATTTTTAAAAAAAAAAAAAAACGCGTTTGGTAAACTTTTTCTGGGAATAAAAATAAACAAAAACACGTTTGGTAAATTTATGTTATTTTTTTTTCTTTTAATTTTTTAACATTTTTATTTTATTTTTCTTATTTTTCTTTCTTTTTTCTTTTTTCTTATTTTCTTCTTTTGGCCGGTCGCCGGCCTCGACCATGGCCGGTGACCGGCCGACGAGGGCTAGCGGCCTCGCCCAGCCACGGCGAGGCTCGTCGGCCCCCGGCCAGGCCAAGCCTTGCTGTGGTTGGGCGAGGCTCAGCCTCGCCTTGGCTGGGTGAGCTCGGGTTCGCCCAGATTTGGCTCGCCCGAGCTCGCCTAGCCTTGCCCCCCGCGTCGGCGAGGCTTGGCCTCGCCGGCTGGCGGGTAGCTCGGGCTCACCGGATCTGGGCGAGCCCAAGCTCGCCCAACCAAGGCGAGGCTAAGCCTCGCTAGGGGCCGATGATGCTTCGGCAAGGTCACTAGCCCTCTACGGCCGGTCGCTGGCCATGGCTTAGGCCAACGACCGGCCAAAGAAAAAAAAAAAAAAAGAAAAAAAAAAAGAAAAAGAAGAGAGGAGAGAGAAAATTTGTTCTTAAAAATTGTTCTAGAAATAAGAAACACGTTTTTCTTGTTTTTGTTTTTTCCAAATGTGTTCCTGGAACAAAAAAATAGATTTGGAACAAAAATGCAAACAAACACATTTCTGTTCTTTTTTTGTTCCCCGAAACAAAAAAACATAAATTTTGTTGAAAAATAGAAAAAAAAGAATGAAAACAATCAGGCCCTTAATGTATAAATCAAACTAACTAGCTCATTGCATATCAATAAACAATGATGTCCACATGGGGATTTGGAAAATGTACATGTAACTATACAAATTTCCTACATTTCGTAATTGAAATGTCTACCATTTTATTCAAGATTATTGTTGCATTCACAGTGCATAAATTTTCATTTAGATTGATAACTTGTCCCTCTTTAACATTTATAAGTGAAATGTTAGATGGATAGTGTATGATATTATAGTTTCGTCATCAACAGCAGATGGATATAGACAATACTTAGCTGATATAGCAAACAAAATTAGGTGGAACTCCGCGTCAAAGCAGTAGAAATAGGGCCAATCGTAATACTTACCTCTAAAATGTCTCCGACGTTGACAACGAATGCATTAGGGAGGGGCTTGACAGAAACCCACTTGCCTTCTTTCCTTACTTGGAGACCTTCCATTTCATTTACTTGGAGAAGAATGGTGAGGCCTGTGGAGTCGGAGTGAGGAGTGAGGCCCGTGACAAGCTCAGGTCGCGGACACGGAGGGTAATAGTTCATCCTAAAGGCCTGCCTGCCCTCATCAAACAGTTCTATCATGTCCTTGGATTCCATCTGCAGAGCTTTTGCCATGAGAAGGAGTATCTTCATGGCAAGGTCTCGCAGCTCCGAGCTGTATTCATCTAAGACTTCTCTGCATAATGATAAGGTGATACATGTAAGAATAGGTTACAAAGACGAAAGAGAGGACGGGATCTGTAGAAGATGGTAAACAGGGTGAGCATACAATATTCACTGTAAAGTTAAGATATTCTTGATGATGTGGGCTAATCCTGAAGCTAGTCTTCCATGCATCCGACTCATAATGTAGTTTTATTATATTTTCGTCCCTTGCTTATCTTATCATGCAAACTTAGCATTAAGCCTAATAAGCAATTTGATCACATACTATAGACATAATTTGTTAACATAGTTTCATTAATCTTATGATGTATGCAAAATAAGTCATGTATGGTTTCCAAATCTTGTATATTTCATAAACGAGAGTTCTCTATAAATGACAGACCATTGATGTTCTTAATTAACTCAAACTCATTAGAATTCCAATAACGCACTTCTTATTCTTGAATATAAGATAACCAACTCTCGTACATTCACACTAACACTAATCCCTACTGGCCTTTCAACGAAGTATTTCTCCGTCGAAGTGTGTTATAGCTAAGTAGATTTCATCGTTATTTCTACACAAAGTCTAGTAATACATAAACTCTAAGAAAGATCTTCAATAAAAATTAAAATCCACTTATCTATGATTAAATAGGTAGCAAACCCTTAAGAAACTGTTACTCAATAGATGGCAGAAATCCAGGCATAGGATCACCTCGAAATCTCCCTCACTTTGATTAAATTGCTCTTTATGGACAAGGGATGTGCAAATCATTTGAGTTGTCAGCTGACAATATAAAATAATTTGAGCGCGGTCTTCGTTTGATTTGGCCAGCTATAATTTGCCTGAATCCAAATATAGAATGTTCACGTACGTTTACCCAACAAATCGCGTGGACGATCATCTCGCCTGTCCATGAAAAGCTGAAAGTGACAATTTTTGTCCTCACTCCCAAGTCTCACTCATCAACCAAATTATGCTTACGAAGTGACTATACTAGGACAAGTAGAGTGGCGATCCGATATAGGAATCTTCCTTTTATGTGAGCACGAAGACAACCCCACATGAATTATTGTTTCGTGACACACCAGACATACATATATTGGTATATAAAATTAATTCAGCTATTTTGCAAAATAGAGAGAGAGAGGGGAGGGGGAGATCACATCGCTTGACTATGAAGTTTATATATTTATTATATATATGTAATCTCCATATACCTATCAGCTTAAACATTTAGGTTGAACCTTTAATATTAGTATCAAAGTCGTCCACCTTATTCTTTAATATATCCCTTCACCTATTGGTTTAATTTTTGACATAATGAATGGCGAGGGTCAAGTGGCCTATCAATGAGGGTGGGGCGGCAGTGGTGGAGACGTCCTGTGTGAGACATGGTCAGGGGGGAGCTATGTTAGTGCACGTTGGGAATGAGAAGGGCAGACGGAGGGGGAAATTAGGGAAAATCAAATCTGCCAATTTAATCCTACTTCATCTTAATGTCTTAGCCACGGAGGGGTAATAAGTCTATCCCACCAAATTTAGACAACCCCGTCTCAGTGCATGATAGAGAGCGAGAGAACCTGAACGGAGAAGGAAGCATAGGAAAAAGATGAGGTTTTCTAAAATGTCGTGGGAGGGACGCCATGAAGAAGACGTCGGCCCAATCAAGCTTCTGCTCCTCCGACCCGACAAACAGCTGCCCAAAACCCTGCACGTCTCCTTCTTCTTGCCAAAACTTCCTCTTCTCCTCCATTGGAAGCTTGAAGAACTCTTGGATTCCCAACTTCACCTCCTCCACCAATGTACAACTCACCCCATGATTTATCAACTGCGTGTGGGAAAAAGAAGGACCGATTAACCTCAAAAGTGGATTCTTAAAAAAGAAATCCAGACCATTTTTCTTAAATAATACTCACAGAAAGAAAAAATAAAAGTACGCCTTCATGAAAATTGTACCTGGAAGAATCCCCAATCCCTACATGCAACGTGCAACTTTTCCAGCTCGGACTCCACCAAATCGTCATGGCTTGACGAGAGCTTGTTCATGTCAATTACTGGTACTTGAAGCAACAAAGATCCATGATCATCACGCATGAACGGATGATCTTGGTCGGTACGGACATAGCGAGGCGGGACTTCGGTTATGGCCTCTTTTGCCAACTCCTGAACGCATGGGACTGGAAGAGAACTGCCAAGCTTCATGGGATTCATCTCCATCGTCGCAACGAGAGAATCGGACGACAAGAACCTCTAAAGATGTAGGATGTTGCCTAACCTGATTCCGTATTCATAGTAATTGCTTCCAAACAACATTTTTTAGCGTTGATGTAGGTCCTAACGCACTAATTTTTTTAGTTGGGTTGGACAACAGCTTTTCTTAATCTTATCTTGAGTGTATAATTTACCTGAAAATTACAGAGGCCAAGTCAAAATTTTGCATGTTTCCTCTGATATTGGGCTGTTTATTGGCTTCTAGCTGTACCCAACCGCCAGTATGGTCGAACAATATTTGGTCCTTCGGGATCGGTCATTGGTGCATGAATCGGCCTTGTCTCATACAATATAGTGAAGTGAAAGCGTCCAGAATTTTATTTTTTTATTTTTATATAATTTCCCATGAGATTAGGCTTACTCATTATCCATAAAATTATTATAGTCAGCATCATGAGCAACCAGACTTAACCTAATCACTTTAAGATTATTTTTAGGAAAAAGACCACAAAAAACCTCAAATTTTGTCCAAAATGACAAATTTTTCCCAAAATTTTTTTTGCGACATGAAAAATCCACAATTTTACAAACTGTAACACATTTACCCCATTAAGGACATTTTTGTTTGATTCTTTTTATTTTTCCTTTTTATTTTTTTATTTTTTTTTTCTTTTCTCTTCCCTCCACCAGCCATGGAAGAGCCGACAGAGGGAAGCTAGCATCGGGCAAGGGTTGCTCTTGCCGGCGTCGGGCGAGGGTCACCCTCGCCTAGGCTGGCTAGGGCTGCCCTCGCAGGCGTTGAATGAGGACGGCCCTCGCTAGATCCAGCAAGGGGTGCCTGAAGCCGGCGAGGGCAGTCCTCGCCGGACACCAACTTCCCTCCACCATGGTCGTTGGAGGGAAGAGAAAAGAAAAAAAGAGAAAAAAATTAATTGAGTCCCTTTCCGCCATGGTTCTCGGTTTCTTTCATTATATTTTTCTTCATCCAAAATGATTGTTTAGTTATATGCCGTTGTCATTGTTATCTGGCCATGTGCATGTTGATGGGCATCCCTTATGTTCAATCACAACTTTCATTCGAGGGTTTAATGATTGTACGATGTTGCCTAACCCGATTCCTCATTCATAGTAATTGCTTCCAAACAACATTTTTTTAGCGTTGATGTAGGTCCTACGCACTAATTTTTTTAGTTGGGTTGGACAACAGTTTTTTTAATCTTATCTTGAGTGTATAATTTAACTGAAAATGACAGAGGCCAAGTCAAAATTTTGCATGTTTCCTCTGATATTGGGTTGTTTATTGGCTTCTAGCTGTACCCAACTGCCAGTATGGTCGAACAATATTTGGTCCTTCGGGATCGGTCATTGGTGCATGAATCGGCCTTGTCTCATACAATATAGTGAAGTCAAAGCGTCCAGAATTTTTTTTTTTATATAATTTCCCATGAGATTAGGCTTACTAACTATCAATAAAATTATTATAGTTGAGCAACCAAACTTAACCTAATCACTTCAAGATTGTTTTTAGGGAAAAAACCACAAAAAACCCCAAACTTTACTCAAAATGACAACTTTACCCCAAATTTTTTTTTTTGTGACATGAAAAACCCCAAACTTTGCAAACTATGACACATTTACCCAAATAAGAGCATTTTCATCTAATTCTTTATATTTTTCCTTTTCCTTTTCCTTTTTTTCTTTTTTTTTTTCTTTTCCCTCTGCCAGCCATGGTTGAGCCAGCGGAGGGAAGCTAGCGTTGGGCGAGGGTTGCCCTCGCCGGCATCGGGCAAGGGTCGCCCTGGCTTGTGCTAGCTAGGGCCGCCCTCATCAGCGTTGGGTGAGGATGCCCCCCAGATCTGGCGAGGGTGCCCGATGCCGGCGAGGGCAACCCTCACCGACACCGGCTTTCCTTTGCCATGTTCGGCTAGAGGGAAGAGAAAAAAAAAAAAAAAAATTAAAAAGTAAAAAGACCAAAATGCCCTATAATTTAGGGTAAATGTGTCACATGAATGAAAATTCAGGGTTTCTTGTGTCATAAAAAAAAATTAGGATAAATGTGTCACGGTTAGCAAACTTCGGGGTTTATCATGCCACAAAAAAAAAAAGTTTGGGGTAAATTTGTCATTTTGGGTAAAGTTTGAGGTTTTTGGTAGTTTTTTCGTTTTTTTAGAAAAGCAATAACGTTAGGATTAGGATTTAGACAAGCAACCACACTTAAGTAAACTGACTTATCTGGATTTATTTAAAAAAAAAAAGAAAAATAAAAGAATTAAGATTAAGATGTAGACAAAATTACTTCACCTTAAGATTCTATGCAAATGAAGGTTAACTAATGTACTAATATATTCTGGCTCCCAGACCAGAAATAAGTATCTCAACTTACATAAAATGCAACAAATTTTAAAGTAGCTATCGTAAACTCAGTGACTATTTATATAAATTTCACGAGCCATGATTTATTATCTATTGTTGAATAACAACTAGATTAATAAAGAAAAGGCTTCTTTATATGTTATTGTTCCTCCAAATGATAAATGGGATTATCATCATCTCAATTTCGGAGGTATACCCGCTGCCACATTGTCAGGCCCATCTCAAATGCTTCTGTTGTCAATATTGCAGACCTACTGTAGGAAAGGGACTCTATTATATGTTTCGGGCAGTATTAGAGTAACCTAAATATAGATTGACTAGTTTGAAAATTTTATATATTTAGTAAAGTGGTAGATTGCAAGGAGACATTTAAATGGTTGGATCATATCCAATGCCTCGTTAGAGTAAGTCGATTTCTCTAGATCTATTCCAATGTCAAATGGCGCATAAAAACCTGAACACTCCTTTTCCGCCACCCCATTCTCTCCCCTCTCCTTTGCCATCACCACCACTTAGCCAGCCTTGACATGAAGCTCATGCCCACAATGGCTGGAGTTAGATACAGCGAATCAATAATATGCGCATAAAAACCTGAACACACCTTTTCATGAAGCTCATACCCACAATGGTTGATTTAGAGAGAGAGAGAGAGAGAGAGAAGATAATTGAAAAGAACGAACGGTAAAAAAGGGAATTAATAGAAAAGGAAAAAACAAAAATGAGTTTTGGTCGTTTACCTGCATTCGTGACAGGTATCAATCTCTCAATAAATTTAATTGGGGAAGAACTTTTGCGATCTTAAATTTACAATGTGTGAAAGCTAAACTTGTAAACTATTGCAATACTTCGTTTACCTATGGATATTTGATTGTTTTCTAGCTAGTATCCAATTACAATTTCATATTTTGATTGGTTCTATTGTACTCTTCAACAACAATCATATGTATTATAGTGAAATTTCTAACTATTAGATGAAAATCGATATTTATTTAAAAAATAATGGACAAATGATGACAAATGAGTCATACAAGATCATTGAATATCAAGTTTATTAACACATAAATATTGACTGGCTATTTAAGTTTAAATTAGAGATTGGCTTGGCCCTAAAAAAAAAAAAATTCATTGAATTACACACATATAGGTATTAGGATCATTTGCATTAATAATTCTAGTTTTTTCTTTTGGAAAAAGAAAAAATAATAGTAAATTAAATGGGGCCGGATCAAACGGCCCATTTCCTTTCCTGGCCGGGCCCTGACCCGGTCCCCTACTTTTTTTCTTCCCCCACCACCCCTGTGCGGGCCGGCCCACTTCCTTTCCTCCCCGGCCCGGGCCGGCCAGTGCGCGGGTCTTCTTCCCTCTCTCCCCTCTCTTCCTGGCGCGACCGCACGGCGCAGGACACCCGAGAGACCGCCGGTTGAGGGCGACGACCGGCTGGCGCTCCAAGGACCAGAAGGGGATGATCTTCACCTGGCTTGACAACTCAAGCTGTCAGTCAGGTCGAGGAGCTTAAGGCGGCAGGTCTTCTAAGGCAAGGGACAGACCGGCGGCAGAGCAGGGAGGAGAGAAGGGCCGCCGGTGTAGGCCAAGGACCGGCCGACGCGCAAGAGACCGGAAGGCGAAGGGCCTCCACTGATTGGACATTTCGGCGGGTCGATTCGTGGGAGAAGAGGCTATAAAGCGGGGTTTGAACAGAGAGAAGGCGAGAGAGCGAGACCAAGAGGTGAGGGAGACCAAGAGTGAGACAGAGCCGAGAGAGGACCGAGAACGAGTGAGTGTTCTCCGGCGACGGACACACTTGAAAACCGGCTGACAACCCACCGACGTTGCCCCTTTTCCCTGACGGAATAGTCTGGGTTCTCGGTTTTCTTCTTCTTCTTCCTCTTTTTATTTTTTTTTTTTCGGGTCGGGTCCATTTCAGGAGTATTCCCGCTCGGATACTCGCGAGGCGAACGGACGTAGCCCGATCTAACGAGCTCGCCCACCCTCCGACGCCGCCGAGCCGGGGAGGGAGCATTTCCGACCGCCTCTGTTTTGCTTTCCTTTCTGTGCCCTGTTTTGGGCTCGCCGGACCGGGCTGCCGTCGCCGGTTCGCGCTAGTCCCGACCCCATCTATGTTGTGCTTTGCTGCTGTTGGGTATTTTTTTTTTTTTTTTCGGTCCTTTACGATCTGCCTCGGTCCTCGTCTGAAGTCCCGGTTGAGCTTTTGTTCGTTCCTCAGATGGTGCACGCCACCTTGCTCGATGAAATGCCTGTTAGATGCTCGTTTGTGTCATTCATTTGTGGCTAAGACTTGCTGTTTTTTTTTTCATTCATACTTGTAATGAGTGCAAACGAGTCGTCCCTGTACTGAAGCTGAATCTCACTTTTTCATTGCTTGCTGATTTTGGTCTGAGTTCGCGTCTCGGACAAGTCTATAACCTCCTCTCAGCTGCCGCCTTCTGTGTGTTCGATGAAATGCCTCAGTGAGATTTGTGCAGTTGTTCTTAGTCTTCTGTCCATTTTGGGTGCTTGTTTTTTGTTAGATGCGTTTTGGTACATCGCCACCGCTATCCTTTGCTTTGTATGTCCTTGTTTTGTCGCTTTTTTGGTGCGCGTCGTGTTTCTGGGAGGGATCGGTTCTTGGCCGGCGAAGATAAAGGGTGGTGGTGGCTGTAGCCACAGATGGCAGCGGCGTGATGGCTGGACACGGCTTATAATGTTGCCTGAGTTATTTTAATTAAACTTGAGCGTTTTCTGTAGTGCTTGAACCAGCGGATATTCTCGGTCCATGGAGAAGAGGGAAGCTTGCGTTTGTGCTGGGAACGCTTCTGGAAGCAGTGTGGGTAAACGGAGAGATTAGCAAAGAAAGATGGGGATAGCAAGAGCTTAGGCTGCGTTTGGTCGTCAGGATTTCTAAACGGGATAGGACTAGATAGGATAGGATAAGAAATCCATGGATTTTTTCATATCCCATCAACTGTTTGGTGACCTACAGATTTAAAGTCGGATATCCTCATATCCTATCCAATCTACTATTTGGTGAATTACATATTTAAAGTTGGATATCCTCATATCTTATCAAATCTATCGTTTGGTGAACTATGGATTTAAATTTGGATATTTTAAAAACAATAACATTAGGCAAGTACAAATTTGTAGGTTTAATATTCACAAAATCATCCAAAACAATATATCGTTTTTAAATTAACAGATTCTCATCGAATTTCATGATTACGCATCGTAATAATCTTTTCCGTTCCTTTGAAATAATCTTTTGGATAGCCCCTTCAACATCAAACGTTTTTAAAATAACCTCAATTTCAATATATTCACTTTGAAACCTGAATTCTTTTGTCTCTCTTACAAGTTTTTCATTTGTTTCCATTTTGTTACAGGTCCAATACCAAATCAAACAAATGCCCAATTAGAACAAAGCATAAAGTCCAAAGTTCATTCGCTTTTTTTTTTTTTTTTTTCCTAGCTGTCACGAGGATGCAATGACAATTAATCACGTTAACGAACGATCTCGAAAATTTAATGATAGCGATAGCATAGTACTTCAAATTTAAAATGATAAAGTCATAATTCAAACATTATATAGGAAATATATGTCTCAATAATGACAAACCAGCACCATATTACATATGTCTAATAGAAATGGAAAAAAAAAAAATCTTATAACGCAAGTCTTGCAACAATGGAAAACAAATTATTTTTTCAAATAATATAAAATCATACAACTCCTCCATGTCCTCGACTTGCATTCCACTCATTAAACATTTGTACTGCCAAATTTTGCCTCCATGTTGCCCAATGATCCGACGGCTCGACAACATCAATTGTTTCCACATCTTCAATAGCGGTAGCAGCTTCATTTAACTGTGCCTCGATTGGATCAATAGCCATTTCTCTTCTTATCAAGTTGTGCAGAAGGCAACAAGCTATGATTATTCGACCTTGTGTTCTAATTGGATAAAAAGATGGACTCCTAAGAATAGCCCACCGTAACTTAAGCAGACCGAAGCATCTTTCTATGACATTTCTAGCTTGAGAATGCTTCAAGTTGAAGTACTCCTCGAGTGAATTTGGTGTACGACCTTCTATCCACTCAGATAGATGGTATCGAGTACCTCTATAAGGAGCAAGAAAGCCCTCCCCATTTGTGTATCCAGCATCTACAAGATAATTATTACCTAATAACAAATGATGATATTATTAATTGTCTTAGAACCTTTAAAACCTACAATACATAGAATGCAATATATTGATAAAGGCTTATCTTACCAACGGGGATCTTTAAACCATTGGGTTTAACTATAGCATCTCGAAGCACTCTAGAATCCGCTGCTAAGCCTTCCCATCCAGGTAAAACATAAACGAATCTCATGTCACGTGAGCAAACTCCTAATACATTGGACGCAATCTCACCCTTTTTATTTCGGTACCTCGGTTTATCAACCTCTGGAACACGTACCCTTATAAATGTGCCATCTAATGCTCCTAAGCAACCCTAGAAACATAAAATTAATAAAATAACATTCTCTTTAAAGTATTAAATTAGTCCATGAAAGAGCATAACAAACATACCTTAAACCACTTCCATCTCTCGTCGGCACATTCCTCTAGAACTGGTTCAGGTGAGACAAGAAGCACACTATGCATTCTTATCACCGCATTTAAAACTAAGTTAAAATACCTACTTATTGTCTCTCCAGACCTCATAAATCTGAACTTGATGACTCGATTTTTCACGTGATGGGCAAGTATATGTAGAAACATGGCCATTTGTTCTTCTATACTTACAAGTCCATCTTCTTTTAACCCACCAATTGTACGTGCCAACTCGCATAGTAGAGTAAATGTACGCCTATCCATCCTAAGTTGTTCCACACAATTCAAGTCATTGCTCTTAATGAGGCGGTCAAGGTGATCTAAACGAGCTTGGATTCTAATAAATGTCCGATCCTTCAATATATGCTTGCGATAGTGCCTTTCAGTAGCAGTGGACACTACTAGCATATACATCATACACAAAAGCAACATTTGGAGGCTCATTTCCTCTAATATAAGAATGGTGAAAATTTTCTCTCTATCATTGTGATCCATTTCTAATGAGAAAAAAAAAGAAGAACATTAGACAAGTACAACTTAATAGATTAGATAATAGAAAAAATATACAAAATAATATCTTTTTCAAATTAGCAAATTTCAAGGAGGTTCTCTTTCCTCCTTACAAGTAAGGAGAAATATTCTAAGCTGCTTCTGTTTTGGGTATTTGCCCCTTTCCTGACTAGATTTCCAATTAGGATTATATCGAATCAACTAAGTAAAATGAGATGCTCCCATCAGCCTATGAAATTGGCTCAGATCCAGATATCTCTTTGGTAATAAACAAAATCCTAGCCACTCTCCATATCCCTTTATATATCGATTCCTAAATAAATTTATAATGGAACTCCAGCACATGCTACATGAAAAGGTCCCAACATTGAATCTATCACAAGCTAAGAGTAAGGAGCAAACTTTTCGATCAATGCTAGAATGAAGAAAAATAAGCCAACTTTTAGAATAATTTGCAGCACATGCCCATTGAAAATTCCAATCCAGATTCATAAAAAAAACCACCCATAAATTGTACATACTTTTAGAATAATTTGCATTACATGCACATTCAAACTATCAAATCCAAATCCATAAAAATAAAAAAAAAAACTACCCATAACTTGTAAACTCTTCCCCTCTGTCCCACAACACCCATCCATCCAATTTGGTCCAATTACATGAGAAGGAACGCCACAAAATACAATATTTCAGTCATTCTGATCATGGATTTCATCAAACCGAATGCTCAAGAGAAAATCCAGAATAAGTCAGAAAAGAATCATACCGTGTTCGTGGTCACTGCTGTCGGGAAAGGGCTTCGTGAAGATGAAAATCGATGGCTCTTGGTCTTGGCTAGCGGATTCGTTGGAGGGGTTGATTGCCGGAGTCGCTCGGGATGACCGGGCGACGTTGATCCTTGGGTTTGCCAAGAAGGTCGTGGCCTCCTCTGCTCTACACACAGAAAAACTAGCCCTCAAAGAAGCATCTGTCACTGGTTGGGTGAGGAAAGGGAGAGAGAATGATTATTTACCTTTGAAAATTCGTCGCTTTCGTAAAATTTCAATGAGAATCGGAGAGCTATTGAGGAGAAGGCTTCAACGTCGATGCTTTGGAAACAGAGAGTGTATGTGGGTGAACGATGGAGAAAGAAAAAAATGCGTAGGGTTTTATGTTTCGGATAAAAGAAATCCTATCCGACCTTATCCCACCCCCTCGGATTTTTTTATCCGGTCTATATCCCTTCTATATCCGACCTTATCCTGTCCTAGATAGCTACCAAACACGGGATAGGATAAAACATATCCTATCCTGGCTTTTATCCGGTCGACCAAACGCAGCCTTAGGGTTAATTTAGATCCCGGGCTGGGCTTTGTTTTGTTTTTTTTTTTTCCTTTTTAATTTCTTGTTGTTTTGGGTTGTGGGTGTTGCCGACGTTGGTTCGCCTGATTATATAATATAATCTAATTATTTTTTTTAATATTAAAATATATTTCTCAAAATATTTCTGGAAAAAAATTTATCTTTTCGAGAAGTTAGGAAGAAGCTTGAAAATTAGTTTTTGAATACTTTTCTCTTAAAATGTGTGAAAATCCTTTTAAAAAAGAAATAATGCTCAAAATTGAATAAGCTCTCAAAACTTTAAAATAACCTCATTTGGTTCAGAATTTTAAATGGGCTTTGGGATTCTAGTCCTTTGGCCAAATGTAAATAACATTTGATTCTTTTTTTTTGCTCAACTTTGGGGAATTATAATTGCATCTCTGAAAAGCTCTAAAGATCTTTAATCCAAAATAGGTTTGGAGGTCTTTTAAAAAATTGCATTTTCAAAATGCAAGTCTTAACCTTTTGTTTACTATTAATCTTTTCCATGATTTACACGGAAAAGCTAGTCAAAGGCTGATGGCCGCTGGCCAAGGGGTTGTGCATGCTAGCAATCACGGCATGGGGTCACCACATCACTCGCTTGAGTCACGACAAGGCAACCCAAGCGAGGTTGTCTAGTGGCTAGATATGGCGATGAACTAAAAAAAAAAAAAAAAACTAAAAACCTTTTTTTTTTTTTTTTTTTAAAAAAAAAAATTAGTAAAAGTCCTTTATAGATACAATTTTTATCAAACGGTATTTAAGCAAACGTTGTTCCCCAATGCATTTTAAAATTATAACTAATTAAATGCTATTTATATTTTAAAAAACCTCTTTATGTCAAAAGTACTTGCATTCTTCTAAGGATATTTTCCTAAAGCCAAACCAAGCCGAGCCAATACAGATTGAATGTTAATGGAAATAAATGTTGGTTGTTGTTTGCACAATTCCATTATTCCGATCATGCCTTTTTGGTGCATGTATTGCATTTTCCTTAGCTTGGTTACAAATTGAATCTCAGGAGTCGTGATTAGTATAAAATGTTAGATGAACACTTTATTTGGTAGTTGAATAAGGATATGTACCGAAAGAGTATTAATTGATTAATTAGTGTAATCAAATCTCCAACCTTAAACTCTATGATTCCTAAGAGTAAAATAAATCTCCCACTACTTTACTTGGGTATGGCAACTCTTGAATAAAAATAATTTTTCATATTAAGAACTTGGACCATAAATTGTGAAATGATATGAGTTTGGGAGAACTCGACTAAGTTTAGATTAAGTAATCCATTAGCTAAATTCTATGTAGCTCACATGAGGGTAGGTCACAATAGGGCCATAATCAACTTGTCTTAAAAATAGCTAGATCACGTCTCTCTCGTTTGTTGCGAGCTCTCTCTACCTCATGGTAGCGTCTTCCTTCCCATAAACCCTAGATCTACTTTTTAGCATTCCTTTCCTTGTCTTCTTTTACACTTTCGATTTATCGAAATAGAAAAAACCCAAAAAGTTCCTTCGATCTTGATTCCGCTGAGTATGGCGGGTCTTGGTCACTCTTATAGATTTGGAGACTAGAGTTCCATTTTGGAGAAGGCAGCGTCTTCCATGATCGATCCAGAGGGTGAAGGGCCTTGTTCACTCATCTAGAAAAGTAGCTTGGAGTTCTGATTTGGCAAAGGTAGCGGGTTCCACGATCGATTAAGGTAGAGACCCGTCTTTATCTTTTAATATGGGGCTTGGACTCATGGATGTTAGAAATACGGTGATGAGTGTAAGTGATCTGTGCGGTTGGGGTAGGTAGGGCTGCATCCGGCTGTTTGGACTACTGTTTGTCGTAGCGGAAGATGATGTTGGAACATGATCGAGGAGAATCTCTGAATCCAGAAGGAGGCAGTCAATATCGCCAAATTATTTGTCTGGCAACCAATATTTTGACTAGTAATTGTAAAAGAGGAGAGGTGGAAGTAAGATCTTACCCAATTTTGTTGAAGTCAAACATGCCCTGCATTGCACACCTATGTAGTCTCGAGTATCTTTTCTGTTAATTTTGGCCGTACAGGTTAGAAATCATGGATAGTAAGGAGGAAAACGAGATGCGGATAGCAGCCTTATGTAAAAAACTAGGCCATCTGTGGTCAGAAGCAAACGTGGTTGAAGTGTGTTCAGAAATACCTTTACAGAAAAGAGATGAATGCAACAGAACTGTTCTGGGTAAACTTTACTCTAAACCTAATGTAAATTATCCAGCATTTCTCTCTACTATGAAGAAGGCATGGAAAACAGATGCTGTCTCATGTGTACAAAAAGAACCAGGGCTCTTTACCTTTGTTTTTCAATTAGAGGAGGAGAAGGAGAGGGTTTTGAAGTCTGCTCCATGGTCTTACTCTAGCAATCTGCTTGTCCTTAAACATTGTGATCCTGTAATTCCAGAACATTGTTATGACTTTTCCAAAGCAACCTTCTAGGTAAGAATAGGGGTATCCCCTCGGGATGGAGAGTCGAACCTGTATACCATGATCTGGGTAGAAAGATAGGCCAGGTCTAGGAAATTCAGCTGGAATCTATGGGAAATGTTCAAAAAAAAGAAGGAAGAGTCAAAGTGGAAATTGATTTATCTAATCCTTTAAAATCATGGGCTATTATGGATATTGGTACTAAATGGTTGTGGGTTGAATTTAAATATGAGAGATTACCTCATTACTACTATTCATGTGGCAGAATTGGTCACTATGCATCATATTGTTCCGAAATCCCTTATGCAGAATCACCATGGGCAGCAAACAAAATCGGGGCCCTACGGACCCTGGTTGAAAACAAAAGCAAGTGAACACAGCCCTTATTGGGAAGCTTTTTATGGAAACATTGACGAAGAACTCATAGTCGAAGAAACCATACCTATGGAACCTTCTACAGCTAATGAGGCAATCCCAATAGCAAGAGAGAAGGATCAAGACATGCAAATAATAGTCTGTAGTAAAAAGAGAGCAGAAGTTTCAATGGAACCTGTGACCATGGATGCAATTATAACTACTCAGAAGGCCTCCAAGGAGTTTGGAAAGCAGATTATTGGCACAAAAGACCCTGTCCAAACTTCTTTGAAGATAGGCAAAAGCAGCAAGAAAAGTATGAAGGTACAAAAAGCAAAAAAACATAAGTGTATACTTGACCCAACTCCTCTCCTCATAGATGACTCAGATCTGATGGACACTCCAGTAAAGTTGCTCCAAGATGGTGTAGAATGGGCTCTGGTGGCTAGCCCTAATAAGCCACCCAAGACGAAATAAATTAATAAGCTCGAATTGTCAGGGGTTGGGCAACCCCCTGACAATTCAGGAACTTAGAGCTCTAAATGCTCTTGAACAGCCCGGTTTAATTTTCCTTATGGAGACAAAAAATAAAGCAACGATGGTGGAAGGTATATGTAGAAGATTACAGTTCCAGCATTTATTTCTAGAAAATCCAACAAGCATAGTAGGGGGATTGGCTTTGATGTGGAATGACTCCGTAACATTGCAAGTGAAAGATAGTTCTAAACAGTATATAAATGTGGAATGTACTGAAGTAAGCTGAAATATGATGATGCAGATTACCTTTGTTCATGCTTCCATGAATTTTGGAGAAAGGCAACATCTATGGCAACTCTTAAAGGCACTTAAACCCTAGAATTCAACTCCATGGATATGCATGGGGGACTTCAATGAGATCTTATATGTATGGGAAAAGGTGGGGAAGAGAGAAGCAGATAATACCATAATTGTAGCTTTTCAACACATGCTGAATGAGACATCCTTGATGGATATGGATAGCCATGGCTGCGCATTCACCCGAGCAAATAAAAGAGAAGGGGAGGAGTTAGTAAAAAAAAAGGCTTGATAGGATGCTTTGTACATTGGAATGGCACATAACTTTTCCTGAAGCAAAAATCCATGCGTTACCAGCAATAGGATCAAATCACAGTCCTCTTGTCCTTCGATTATATTAGGAACCTAGGAGAAGAAAGAGGGATTTTAAGATGGAGGCTTACTGGATTGAAAATGAGGAATATCATGACCTTATTATTCAAATATGGAATCAGCCCTCTATTACTACGTTTACCTTTTTGGAGAAACTCAGGGAACCTGCTGTAGAATTAATCAGGTGGAGTAAAGAGAAGTATGCCCATGCTCCTAGAAGGCTAAAAGAACTAAATCAGACTCTTACTAAGATTACAGATCAACCAAATCAGCACAGTACTCAGAAGCAAGTTCAAAGCATAATACACTAGATTGATACACTGAGGAAGCAAGAAGAACAGTACTGGGGATTGAGATCTCGAGTGAAATGGCTACAATGGGGAGATAAAAACACTCGCTTCTTTCATGTGACTACAATCCAGAGGAGACGCAGAAATAATATAACAATGCTTCAACTGGAAGACAACAGATGGTGCCGTGACCCATAAGTACTCAAAACTCACATTCAGGCTTTCTACAGCAATCTATACAAAACAAAAGGGCACAGACATTACCAGCCAGTCCTGAACCAATGTCATTCTCCTATTAATGAAAGAATTAATGCAGAGCTGGAGGCAAACCCCATGATGGAGGAGGTGCAAGCAGCAGTGTTTTAGCTGGGTGCTTTGAAAGCCCTAGGCCCAGACGAGTTCAATGGCTGTTTTACCATAATTCATGGGAAGTATTAAAATCAGACCTGTTCCAGCTAGTGCAGAATTTCTTCAGCACAGGTATTATGGACCCGTTGCTTAATCGAACTCATATAGCATTGATCCCTAAAGTGAAAAATCCAGAATCCATCAGTCAATTCAGACCAATCAGTTTATGTAACTTCAGCTATAAAATTATTTCCAAAATACTAGCAAACGGATTGAAGAAGTGGGTGTTAGAGATAATAGAACCAGAGCAAAGTGCATTTGTATAGGATAGATCCAAGATAATATCCTAATCGTGCAAGAAGTTTTACATCAGATGTGCATCACCAAGCAAAGGAGAAAACATCAAGCAGTTTTAAAGCTAGATATGCGGAAGGCATACAACAGGGTAGAATGCGATTTTTTTAGAGATTGTACGCTAAAAATGGGTTTTTTTCAAGGAAATGGGTTGCTCTTATAATGCAATGCATAACAACAGTGACATTTAGTGTGAAGTTTAATGGTGTACCTACCCCTTTTTTCACCCCTTCCAGAGGATTGAGACAAGGTGATCCTCTATCACCTTATCTGTTCATACTAATTTCAAATGTGTTATCATGGATGATGCAAAAAGCAGTAGCAGATGGTAGCCTTCAAGGAATACAACTGACTAGAACATGTCCCAGACTATCTCACCTGTTATTCGCAGATGATGCTATCTTCTTCCTAGAAGGTACTCTAATGGAGTGTCAAAACCTAACACTTACACTAAATCAATATTGTCATGCAACAGGGCAAGCTATAAACTTAAATAAGTCAGGGGTGTCTTTCAGCAAGCATTGTCCTGTAACCTTACGAAGGAACTTGGTTTAGGAACTACGAGTACCTGTCATCGAAAAGATAGGTAAATATTTAGGGATTCCTACAAGAATGGGGCAATCGAAAAAGGATATATTTGCATGGATATTAACTCGAAGTAAATTCAAAATTGGAGGGATGGAAGGAAAACCTACTTACTAAAGCAGGAAAGGAAGTGTTGATCAAAGTGTAGTGCATGCCATCCCATCCTATGCAATGGCAATTTTTAAACTGCCAGTGTCCATCTGCAGAGCAATTGAAAGGAGAATAGTGTCATTCTGGTGGCAGAAAGGAGATAGTAAATGAGGGGTGCACTGGAAAAATTGGGATGCTCTAAAAAGAAGGAAGGATGAAGGAGGTTTGGGTTTTAAAGACTTGATTACTTACAATGATGCGATGCTTGGTAAATAGGCATGGCGCTTACACCACTCCCCAAACGCTTTGTGGGCCAGAGTTTTCAAGGGCATCTATTTCCCATTTGGCGATGTCTGGACTACTCAGAATGGCTAGAGAGCGTCATGGGGCTGGCGGAGCCTCTTTAAGGGTCGAGACACAATCAAAGACGATATAAGATGGGTAGTTGGGGATGGGAAATCCATTAAAATCAGATAGGATAAATGGTTACAGGGGATTATTGAGGGCCAACCAGAACAACAAAACCTACCATGGTAGCTGATTTGATCAACGATACTACGCGAGAATGGAATTGGCCTCTGATAAAACAGTTGTTTGAGGAAAATATAGCCAACAAAATTTTAGCCATCCCCCTGACCACAAACCCTAAACCTGATCACATATTGTGGATAGGAAACAGAGTAGGATCATTCTTTGTAAAAAGCGGATATAATAGGGCGTATTTATCAGCTACAAGGAAAAATCAATACTAGGCCTCTTGTTCGTACTTGCCTCCACGCAACCTATGGACACAAATCTGGAGTCTCACAGTACTACCGAAGATCAGAACCTTCCTCTAGAGTATTTGTCAAAATGCGATTCCAACAAGGGAGAATCTATATAAAAGAAAAGTCATCCGAGATCCTTTATGCTAGATTTGTCACACACAGGTCGAAACCACAAAACATATTTTCTTATTATGTCGATGGACAAAACGGATCTGGGAGGATCAAAGGTTGCATGGCATAAATCTTTGGAGAAACATAAAGCGAATAGATCAATGGCTGGTGGAGGTTTTTCAAGAAAAAAGGGAGGTACTTGTACGGGTGTTCATCGGGCTGGTTCTTTGGCAGTTCTGGAAGGCCAGGAACTCATGGATCTTTAGGGGAAAACACCCATAGCCTCTAGAAATCATCAAGCTCGCATAGAACCAAAGTATTACTATGACGTGGGGATGAAAAACCAGAAGAACAAAAGTCAAGATCAGATCTTACCAGTGCGTTGGAACCCCCGAAAAATCGAGAGGTGAAAATGAATGTAGATGCGTCATGGATGCCGGGAGAGTTCCTTGGATCTGTAGCAGGAATCGCACGGGATGAATCTGGATCTGTAGTCGAAGGGTTCACAGCCGGAGTTAGGGTTTCCTCGGCGTCTCAAGTGGAAGCTGAAGCACTTCTCCACGAGATATGCTATTTGAAGGAGATAAGTTCGAAGCATGTGGGGGAGGCGAAAAGTTAGATGGTTCGGTGGACATGTGAGAGTGATAGCTCATCGGTAGTAGACTTTGTGCTGGGCCGGGCCGAGACTCCTTGGAACCTGTATGAAGTAATCAACCGCTGCCAACAAGAATTATCCCAGTGCAATTATATCACCGTCAGATCCTGCCCTTGAGATGCAAACCGCGTAGCCGACTGGCTGGCACGTCAACATCAAGAAAGGAAATTGCCCGCGAATTGGATGTACTCTTTCCCTCTATCTCTTGTGGATATTTTATGTTTGGACTGTAAGCTATCGTTGCATTCTAAGACTAAGTAATATAATGCATATATATGCTTTTCGACCAAAAGTACCACCTAGGATTTTGATTAATATCCCCTTCCCCCACGCCACCACCTGCTCCCCTGCCCCTCATCAATCACCTCCATCTTTATTCTTCCCCTGCTCTCTCTCTCTCCCCCTCCCCTTCCCTCACGCCACCACCTGCTCCCCGCCCCCTCGGTTTCTTCCTTTCTCTCTCTCTCTCTCTCTCTCTCTCCCCCTCCCCTTCCCCCACACCACCACCAACTCCCCCACCCCCAAGAGCATATGCCATTTACCTGATTTCTCTCTCCCCCACCCCCCCCCCCCCCCATCCATCCCCCTCTCCGTCCTTGGTTTCTTTTCGTCATCCCCACCACCCTCCCTCTCTTCTTGCTAAAACCCTAACAACGACCTCTTCTTCCTCCTTGTCACACAATCCTCTTAGCTCTCTCGCAGTTGCCTCATTGCAGTCGCTCACCTTTGGCCCTTCCTCCTTCGTAGCCACTGCCACGCCACCAACCGTCCATCGTAGCGTTGCCTCAATTTATGCTCTTCCTCTGGCCCTCCCTCGCCATCATGGCCTCACCTCCGCTCCTTCAACCTCACCTCCACCTTCCATCATTTTCTTCAACAATCTCTATCTAAAACATGCATGTCAAGAAAAGTTGATCACGTGTCGAAAAAATCCAACATGCGTTGACTGCGTGTCCGATTATTAACCGTGTTTCATAGGGTGACACATCCTTAAAGTGTACCACCTAGGATTTTGATTAATAGATTATTAACCACAAACTTAACTCAATCCATATCAATTCACAACTCATTATTCAAATTCTTAATATGCAAATGATTTTTAATAAGTAATCAATACTAATTAATTTGCTATGATTTGATTAGAAACCTAAATAAAATAACGCAAAATTTACTTTATTCCTACAAATCAAAGATTTTGGGTTTGAAGATTTGAATACCTAGATTTCTTGAATGCGCTCTCGATATCATTCTTTTATAAAGAAAATATTTATTAGACAACTTGAATTGATTTTGTTACTTCCTATTATGTAAATGATCATGCGGATGTGCAAATAAACATAGTAACATCCAATAAAGTGATAAATAAATTGTAGAACTTACCTTAGAGCAATAAAAACATTTACAATATTAGCTCAAAAATCACACCAACAACCTAGATTTGATTTTTAATTTACATGAAATCACTTAATTGTTTTGTTTTGTTTTTTTTAATGGATTTTCACTTATCTAAATGAAATTTAAACAACATGCAATACATAATTATTCCAAATGTAACGACATACAAAATATGTCTATACTAAAATGACTTACAACATGTAATTAAATAAATATAACGTGCAAACTATACATCGCATAGTTTTAATTAAATGACCTAACTCTAATGGTTGGCAATAATTATCATGTAACTATGCTAAAATTTCACATGTTTTAATTTAATGATCCTGAACTTGCAATTACTAAATGACATGCAGTGGATAAACCGAGTTCTACATGATGCGCACATGAAAATTTTTTGTTTTTGTTTTAACTAAAAATCGTAATTAAAAATACCCTATATTTAAACATGCAATTTAAGCTAAAAAGAAAAGATCTAATTTATTCTAAGGCAATTTTTTTGCATTTTTTATTTTGAATTTCGGAATAAATAAATTACTTAATTTAAACATGCAGTCAAACCTAAAACATGCAATATTATTAACAAAAATGAAATTAAATCAAATCAAATATTTTTTGGATTTTTTTATGGAAATAATCAAATAATGGACAACCATTCAAACAAATATAATCCACACAATTTATCTTATCTATTTAAACTTAGAAACGGAATAAACCAGCGATTACATCCAAGTGATTAAATATATTAATGGAACGTTTTTTGTTTAAATTTGAAAACAAGTAAATCAAGGATCATATCCAAGTAATTATGGATAAGATGGAAGATTTTTTGCACTACCGAATATCATATCTCATAGCTACAGATCGAACTACCATCCAAGCACGTTGTTGAGTTAGAAAAGTTTCCTAACTTGGGGTAATTTCTAAGATTTTGTGGATATGCATTATTGCTTGAATATTTGATAAAATATGACAATCAATCAAAATAGGCTAGTAAATATTCAAATCAATTAAAAATAAGAAAACTACCTAATTTGCATATTGACTTTCCAAATTTGAACTTGATGTAATTGGACTGGAATTGCAAGACGGGACTCGACGGTGGTGGGCGGTTCACTGGCTAAGACAGCGATGGTGCTTGTTGCAGCAGCTCAAGATGATGGTAGGGCAATATGCTTGTCGGGGAAGTTCTGCAGCTCGACATGGTGAGTACGCCGCGATGAATGGACTATAGATCCGGCCATGGAGAAGTAGTGAGTTCATGTCGGGGCTCATGGCTCAAGTTGGTAGGGATGTCGTGAGGTAGCAGCTCAATCACAAAGAAGTAGTGAGCGATGTCGAGGCTCCACGGGATAGCTTGATAGTAGGGAGCAGCGATCATCAATAGGCAATGTGGGTTGCTTAGGTAGCATGGAGCAGCTAGCGTCGTCATGGGTCACAGCAGCACAGCGATGGCGAGATGGCTCATAGGCGACAAAGGTCATCGGGGCGTTGCGGCTGGGAGTAGCAAGTAGCAACAACGGTGCGTCGAAAGGCAATGTCGCAAAGGGGGTGTCTTGGCCAAGGCTTGGTCTAGAGGATTCTCTTCTCTTCTCACGTGTTTAACTATTGTGAAATTTTGATTTGCCGACTTTGAATTATCAGATAAATATGTCTATATAGCAAAAACCTAGGTCTAAACTTGATTACATGGGCTCATCTAGGCCATTTCTATTGGAAAAACATCTCCAAGTGATTTTGATGATGTCTAAACTATCCTTAGTATAATATTTATTATGATGTATGCAAATGTTTGGATTAAAGGACCGCGTAATATCCATGGTGTAATCCATAGGAAAGAAGTTTGTAGAATCTCCTTATACGATTTTATTGTAAACAGTACTAGTGGACCTAAAAGATCAACAGTTGATGATATTTATGTTGAAGCTATAAAGATCGGGTTGATGGTGTTGTGACAACGACATACATCTGATGATATTCGTTGGGTCAGCAAACTAGCCGTTGTGGCCTTGGACTTGTACAGTAGTAAAATCTAGATGAAACATGTAGCCAAGTAGCTAAGTCATTTGACATGTCTGTCAATGACTGTAATGAGAAGATAACAACATTTGCTATTTCTAGATAGTCTACAAAGGTTTGAGGAAAAGAGTAGTATTGATAGTTCCATCCACGAACAACAGCTCAATGGTAATTCCAATGGCTATTTGCTTCTCCAATCCACCTTCAACGGATAGATTGAAGATGACTATGAAAGAGAAGACCTCATAAGCCATGTGTTAGAGTGTGCAACTTGAAAAGATCAATAAGTTTACTTCTTGCTATTTTACTTAGCTATATGCTATCTGTTGTACTGTTTTAGTATTCATGCTATTTGGTAATTGTGCTAAGGATTTAGCGTATAAGAGTAAGAGCTGTAATTGAATCCTAATAGTGATATCTATTTTGTAAAGGATAAGTGTTAGCCATTTGTAACTTTTCAAGCAAATTACTAGTGGAATTCAGCCCGCCTTACGGTTGTTAGTTTGAAGAGTGGACGTAAGTTTGTGGACAAAGGCAAACCACTATAATCCTCTGTGTGTTGCTATTTTCATCTATTTACTCCTATTTGCACATGGTTGCTTTATAGCTTTTCTAAACATCATGTTGACCTAATTTTTGCTTAAAGATTAGCTAATTTCTATGAAAGATCGCCAAAATTTCCAAAACAATCTATTTACCCCCTCTAAGATGTATGGTTAGCCACTAACAATTTGCATTAGAGCCCTTTGCTCATTATTTGAAGTGCATTACTTATGAGCATAAAGATCCTCTCTTATAGCTAACTGTGACAGCTTTTTTATTAATGATACTCAAGCTCCCAACAAGCCACCTTACTTTGATGGAAGCAACCATAGTTATTGGAAGCAAAGAAATCAATCATACATTGAATCCAATAATCTGGATATGTTGAGAATGAGAATTTCAAAGATAAGATTCAAAAATTAGTATCAAATTTTCTCTTGGTTCAGGAACTTTGAAAAACATTTTCTTAATTCAAATTCCTCACTACAACAAAAGTGGCTTGGGACGTGATGGAAATGAAGAAGAGAAGAATCCCTTTCCAAACTCAAATGATAGATTGAAGCACAAATCTCATGTGCATTGTTACAAATATCACTATGATAGACAATTCACAAGTGCTACTAGCTGAAGATTCCTAAGTGCTCAGACTGCAATGGATACAACCATTTCATAATGGACTATCCAAAACAACAGAAGAGGTCCGAAAGGACTAGCTGGTCTTTTGGCCTTGAATCAAAGCCTAACCACAGGGGACTCAAGTTTATATAGGTACCAAAGAAAAGATTAGATTCTCTTTGATTACAGGTGATTTTCTAGAAAAACAAGTGGTATTTGGACAGCCAGTATTTCAGACATATTGACTAGAGACAGCATCAAATTTGTAACACTCACCACCATAGATGGAGGACTTGTTTTTGGGGGAAAAGACAAAGGTAAAATCATTGACGAAGGAAACATTGAGTTGGGAATTTGATGAAGATGTTTCACTTGTCAAAGGACTGAAGCATAATCTCATGAGCATTAGCCAATTGTGTGACAAGGGACGCAAAATAAGCTTCAAAAAAGGTAAGTGCATTAACACTAGCAAGGACAATTCTCAATCATTCACTAGAAACAAGTATGACAATATTTACTTACTCAATATCGACTTTGAAGAATCTTATGCCTACTGTCTATCAAGAAAGAGTGTGATCTATGACACAAGAAATTAGGTCATGTTAATGCCAAGCAAATTCACAAAATATCTTCAAAAGATCTTGTTCGTGGGTTACCAAAGATCAACTACATCAAATGTGATTCTTGCAATGCCTGTACGTTGGGAAAGTAGATAAGAAGTTCTTTCAAATCAATAGAACCTATTGCTACTACTGATCTTTTCAGCTGTTGCATATGGACCTGTTTGGGACCAACACAAACAATAAGTCTAGGTGGAGAAAGTATAGTCTAGTGGTGATTAATGATTTCTCATGATTTACATGGGTAATGTTTCTATCTCATAAAAATGAAACTTCTCACTCATTTGAGAAATTTGCACGACAAATTCAGAATGAGAAAAGATACAATATCATTACCATCATAATTAATCATGGAGGAGAATTTGATAACCAAAACTTTGCCAATTATTGTGATGAAAATGGAATGGAGCACAATTTTTCCGCTGCCTATACTACTCAGCAAAATGGCATAGCTGAAAAAAGGAATCGATCACTTTAAGAAATGGCTAGAATCATGATGATCGGAAGTGGAATTCCCACTTACTTTTGGGTTGAAGCTGTTGCTATTGCTTGTTACACACTTGACAGGGTATTGTTGATGTGGCACCCCTCGCCAAGGCCCCCGATCCGCTAAGGTCACCACAGCTCGCTCATCTATCATTTTTTTTTTAATAACATTCCACTCTGATACCATTTCAATTGTAGCGGGTCCATACAACCTGGGGGTTTACATTTTTTTTTTTATCAGTCCCAGGGCAATTCATATAACGGAAGCATAATCAAAAATCCATAATCCATCTCCAACGAAAATAATGCAATGAACACCAACTATTCACCATATAAAATGATAAAGCCAAGTCACTTTTATTTACATAAACGTGATGGAACTCTCGGGTCGGTACAGCAAAAAGGCCAAGGCTTTTAACTATGCTTGGCTAACTCAAAAGAACACGACCCTACGTTTGACATATACACCCATCTATCATCTAGTGTCGGCTAACAAAAAAGTATCGTTCTCCACCAGCCGTACGCTTGATCACACCCAACCTGGTGTGTCAGTCGGAGGCGGCGGCAACATCCTTAGCATCACTCCATCACGCTGAACATGAATAGGCAAAAACTCTTGGATAACAAGGCCATCAGCAAGACCCATATCGTACATCACCAAGACATGGACTCGGACAAACATCAAACCAAGTACACTAACACAGGAATGCTCCGTGCACTCCACTTCAACATCAGATGACAATCCATAGTAAGTACCACGCGTGATTGGTGGCAAAGGCATCTTTCACTCTGAAATGTTAATCCCCAAAGGGGTGAGTACAACCACTTAGCAGTAAAGATCCACCAAACTACATAATGCGTCAGACAGAATAATCAAGGTACCATGAATAAAGCACATATCATTCATGCATTCGAATATACTTCACCTTACAGCCATGCATATACCACCATACAATGTGTATATACTACCATGCACTTATACATATATCATCCAATAGCCATGCATATATCACCATGCAACGTGCATATACCACCATGCACTTCATACTTGCATTCCCATAAGGTTCATCTCATGCCATATGCACATACATACTCATGATTCATATCATCCATGCTATCATGTATACATCCCATGAGATCCATTCATGCCTTTATGATCGCATTCTCAATGTCAAATAGCATCAATTTACTTATCATGCCACATGCATACACCCATGTACATGATTCAATTTCAATTTTGATCTTTCACAAGGATCTCATAATTTTTTTTTTCCAGGGACCAATGTTTGCATCCCTCAATTTATCGCTCGCACCCAACCTGGCATCACGAGGAGCCTCCGGCACACACCTCCGCGCATCCGGCACACACCTCCGGGCATCCTGTACCCCAACTAGCATCACAAGGAATCCCCTCGGCACACACCTCTAGGGCTTTCGGCACAGACCTCTAGGCATCCCGACACTCCTGGGGCATTGTCGGCTCACACCTCTAAAGGTATCATCATTATCATAATTTATATTCACATATGCATCTCATTTCAACATGGCATTTGATGCAATAATATCGAAGGTCTAAACTAGCTTTTGATGTTATATATCATGCCAAATGTCACCACATATGTAGCATAATCAACCACTCAAGACATTATATCACGTGGATTCATTTATTTTTGAAAATACAACAATTTTTTGGATAAAAATAGATTGCACTCCTTTGGTCATAATTCTTGAAAAATAGCAAACAGCCTTAATAAATTCTAAAAATTTGACATGTTATATAAAAGATCTAGAGGAAACTATTTCATGAAGTATACCATATTAAAAGAATATCATACAATTCGGTACAGTCCATGCATCACAGTTTTTTATAGTTTCGGGATATTGCCATACACAGTTTCATTCACAAATTCGGTAAAAAATCCTAAATCAGCTCCAAAAATTCTGAAATTTTTATATGTTGTATAAAAATTTAAGAAGTAAATATTTCATGATGAACTCGAAATCTAATTCGTGATAAATTAAAAACTATAACAACCATAACCGTCCATAATCCTCGGCCTCGAATTCCAGATCTAACCATTTCGAATAAAGAATGTTTCACCAACCTAAAATCATCCATTTCTTCTAAAATTTTAGTATACTACTTATTAACATGTCATCTTCAAATTTCATTCAGAAAACGAGATCAAATTTCGACCAGAAAATTTTATAAAATTCACAGAATCACACTAGGTCAGCATTACGATTTCCAGATCTAACTTCTTCAAAGAAAAATAATTCACCGGTCTATACTTGTTCATTTCTTCTGAAATTTTGATATGTTACTCTCCAACAAGTCCTCTACAACTTTCATCATGAAGTCAAAGTCAGATTCCAACTCGAAACATCACATGCAACTCACGAGATTATCAAGGGTCGAACTGTTTTCCCAGAAACAGAACACTAGGCTAGAACACCACTCCAAATAACTTCAAAATTTCACTCCTCATCCATATCTGAAATTCACCATTCATCACACACAAAACACACAAGCAAAGGGTAGATCAACAGACTCGCCTCTAATCCGAGCAAAAACACAACAAACAAGAACGGCGGGGCAAGGCAGACTCGGTGGCAGCGACGACCTCCTTCTTCCTCCTCTTCTCTTGCACGCTCGCTCTCCCTCTCTCGATTTCACTCTCTCTCTCTCTCTCTCTCTCTCTCTCTCTCTCTCGGTAACCCTCTCTCTCAATCTACCCCCTTCTCTTTCCTTTCCCCTTCATCATTGGCAATCATTGGATTTTGCATGGCTAATGCCACTTGGCTCTAGAGGAAAAACACTTGGCATTTTTCCCATGCACATGATGGGCCTTCCTTTGGGCTGGGCCTCTCTGTCCATCCCTCTCTTCTCATGGTTGTCGGCAGCCCTTCCTTCTTTGGGCTTCTTGGGCCGGTTGAATGGTGGGGCTATGGGTTGGTTTGGTCCTTAATTATCCAGCTCACCATCATTCCTAATAATCCACCTTAATTTCCTACTTATATAAATACCTAATTACACTTATTCACTTGGCCAAAAAACTTGCAACATAAATAAATAAATTCCAGCTTATAAAACACATAGCCAAGAATAGAATTTTCCCCATCAAATAATTGTCCAATAGAAATCTTGGCCTTAATCTTATTGCATATCATTGATCAAAGCACATCTAAGGGTTGACATGAAATTTTAGGATGCCATAGTTGAGACCCTTGGTGAAAAGGACTTTGTATGAAATTTTCAAGGGAAGAAAGCCTATTCTACATTACTTCCATATATTTGGATGCAAATATTTTATTCTCAATAATGTGAATGACAACATTGGGAAGTTCGATGCAAGAGCAAGTGAAGGTATTTTTCTTAGATACTCAACTATTAACAAAGCCTATTGTGTTTTCAATAAAGATTCAAAAGTAGTCGAAGAGTCCATATATGTGAAGTTCAAGGATGATAAAAAAAGGAGTGCAAGATGATGACTATAAAGACATCATATAGATACCTATGCCAATCACTTGTAAATAGCGGCAATCATAACTATTAGCAGATCTTTCGAACCAAGGACAATCTTCTAAGGATTAGATATTCAAGTCAAAACATCTTACGAAACAAATTATTGGGAAAATGGATGAAGGAATCAAGACTAGGTCATCTCTTAAAAACATGCTAAATTCCTTGGCTCTTGTGTCTCAATTGGAACCCAAAGGAATTGAAGATGCCATAATGGATGAAAACTTGATTGAGCCTATGCAAGATGAGATACATCAATTCAAAGTCAATGATGTTTGGGAACTAATCGCTAGACCCAAAGATCAAATAGTGATAGGAAGCAAGTGGGTATTCCGAAACAAACTCGACAAGAAAGGTAATGTAGTATGTAACAAATCAATGTTAGTTGCTAAATGATATTTATAGGAAGAAGATATTGATTTTAATGAAATTTATGCTCCAGTTGCTGGACTAGAAGACATGCATTTGTTACTAGCATATGCATGCTTTCACAATTTTGTGCTATACCAAATGGACATCAAAAGTGCATTTCTAAATGGTTATATCAAAGAAAAAAGTATATGTTGAGGAATCTCCAAATTTTGAAGAACTAGGAAGATCAAGTGATGTCTATCGACTTAAGAAGACACTCTATGGACTAAAATAAGCACCAAGAGCAAGGTATGAAAATATTAAGTAATTTTTTGACTAATTATGATTTTGAAAAAGGTAAGGTAGACACCACTATTTTCATTAAAATGAAAGTTAAAGATTTACTCATTGTTCAAATATACATTGATGACATAATTGTTAGAACTACTGATGACATACTATGCAATGATTTTGTAAACATTATGAAAAGTGAGTATGAGATAATCTGAATTGTAGAATTCAACTTCTTTCTTGGCCTTCAAATCAAGCAAATTCTAGAGGGCACCTTGATAAGTCAAGAGAAATATGCTAAGGAGACGGTGGAGAAATTTGGTCTAGAAAGATGCAAGAAAATTGAGATGCCAATATCATCTTCTATCAAGCTGACAAGGATGAAAAAGGTAAGCCCATCGGCTCCAAATTCTATAGAAGCATGATAAGATCATTACTATACTTAACAATATTTAGACCTGATATCTTATTTAGCACCTAGTTGTGTATTGTTTTCAATTTGATCCAAAAAATTCTCATATATTTGCTATGGGGTAAGTACACTATCAGTGTCAAAAGTTGTGTACGGTGCTCACTTTGGTGCCAAAAGTTTCTATCGAATCACTTAAATGCCAAATCGAAGGAAAAATGATCACTTTGGTGCCACCGGCAAGAGATTTTGGCAAAAATGATTACATGGCTATTATATTTATAAAAAAAAAAAAAAATCGACATGGCTTTTAAACGACGTCATTTTTTGTCCTCCTTAACAAAACAACGTTGTTTTGCTGTCCAAAGTGGATGGCTTCACAAAAACGATGCCGCACAACTCATTTGTGGATTATTTATTTATTTATTTATTTATTTATTTATTTGTGGATTGAAATTAGGGTTTTTTTGTCCGATCCTCGCCCAATGCCGACCTAGCTCACTTGGCCGCTATCGCTTTGCTACAGCTTGAGGTGTGTGAGGTTCTTGCACTTGAGTGAGATCAGCATGAGTGTGTCGCCGATGCTTAATGACTTGTGGTCGCACTTGAGCACAAGGTTTGTGATCGAGTCAAACCCGCGCGAACAGCGTTGGGACCGCATCCAACAACTCCAAGTGAGGGTGGAGGGCGAGCCTCTAGTGGCTCTCGCTTTTGATCAAGACCTAGCGGCAGGACATGAGGGAGCATCGGCTCCGATCGCCGAGCCTAGGTATTGGAATACGTAGGCTAGGCACTCGTTGAGGAGATCGGAGATGGAGAGGGAGAGATCAAGGGTGGTGCACTCGTCGGCGGCCTTCCCAAGCATCGGCTAGATCACGGCCTTTGACTTGGCCGCCTAGTGGTCACCATCGGGGTCAAGGTCGAGGTCGGAGCCGCGGCCGTTGAGCGCGGGGGTCATTGAGGACGACGATTGGCCCATCACCGACTTATCTCTCTCTCTCTCTCTCTCTCTCTCTCTCTCTCTCTCTCTCTCTCTTAATTTAGGGATTTAGGGTTTTGAGTTGGGGGAGAGATACCAAATGGCGTTGTTTTGTTGTTTAAATGTTGACTGTACTCTCCGATGAGCCATATCAACTTAAAAAATTAATAAAAAAGTACCACATCAGATTTTCAGCCAACCAGATCAAAGTTGGCACTAAAATGATCGTTTTTCAAACTTTTTGGCACTTAAGTAATCCAAAATAAACTTTTGGCACCAAAGTGAGCGCCGTATACAATTTTTGGCACTAATAGTGTACTTACCTCTATCTACTATTAAGCAGGTCATTTGATACATTGAATCATTTCTAAAACTAGGAATATGGTATTCCAAAATTATAAATTTATATTGGTTGGATACTCAGACATTGACTTTGCAAGTTGTAAAATCAATAGAAAGAGTACATTAGGTACTTGTCAATTGTTGGGAAGTATGCTGATCTCTTAGTTCTTAAAGAAACAAAGTTCAGTTGCTCTTTCATTTAATGAGGATGAACATCTCTTGAAAGTTGCTATGCACAACTTATTTGGATGAAACAATAGTTAAGTGATTTTGGAGAAAATGAGAAATGTATTCATATTATGTATGACAACACAAGTGCTATAAACCTCACCAAAAATCCAATATTGCACTTGAGGGCAAAGCACATCGGTGTACGGCATCATTTTGTCAAAGATCATGTCAGCAATGGTGATGTTCATATATAGTTTGTAGATTCAACACATCGGCTAAGAGATATCTTCACTAAGCCATTGGACAAGCCAGCCTTTGAATATATTCGTGGTGAATTGGGGATCTACAATGCACTTTAATAGTATCTCCCTTATAATATTTCATTTACTTGACATTGATTAAAAAATCAAATATGCTAAAAATGCAGAAATGCATCTACTATTTTTTTAAAAAAAAAATTATTGTTATAGTGTATTTGCCTCTATCTCATTTTATCTGTCTAACACATGATATCCCTTATCTTCAGTTGTTATTACTATTTTATTGCTAATTTAATTCTTGATTGTTTAAATCAACTATGTAGTAAAAATTATAGATAAGAAAGTTACCATTGGATACAATAACTAGCTCTCTCTCAATGTGAACTTACTGCTTCTATTTATAGAGAGACAGTATTCACATCTTTCCTCACCACAAAGTTATTTATAATATTTCATACTCTCTTGCATTTTCTTACTCTTCTTGACACTCCCTCTTTTTCATTCCAAACCATGACACATAAACCTCACCTTGCCTCCAAGACCGTGCGAAAATTAGCTCGCACTACTAGACTAGTAACCAAAGCCTCAAAGGAGGAGACCTCTCAGCCAAAAGATTGAAGCCACTCAAAGTCAGAGTGTTGTTCAATCCCAACTAATAGGTGGATCAACTACTGCCAGCACTACATTGCCTTCATCAATTGAAAGGGTAACTCCAATGGCAAAAACACTTGAGTTGACATTACCAACTGAGAAGGATATGACAGTTGTACTATTGATGTCACCTTTGACCCTTACTACTTCGTCACTATCAGCCCCTGCTCCACCTCTACCTAAAGGCTTATTGAAAGGGCTAGCTACTCTCATGAAAACCTATGAATCACGCCTTAAGAAACTGCTCAAATTTGAAGCCACTGGTTCATAAGCCTAGTAGGTCGAACATTTGTTAACTACCCAAGAGTAGACAATCGTTGAATCATCTTAATTAGTTGTTCAACTCGCTCCTTAGAACTCTTCTACCAAAGAAGAAGCACCTTTAGAGCCTTTTGTTGCAAAAGACAAAGGCAAACAAGTCATTGAGGAACTCGAAATAGTCCCTAACCAAACAATTACTTAGCCTAAAAGGAGTGAAGCTAGAATAGAAATAGAGAAAGCCTCAAGAGACAAACGTCGTGAAGATTATGATGACTGGGTATTTCAAAATCTTGAACCAACTGTAGTTTTGAGGAAGATAAAAACTTTGATTTTGAAATATTATTTCTCAAGAGCATCAAAAGGCCAACGATGCTTTTAATGATCAAGGAATCATTCCTCACAGATTCGTTGACTTTGATTTTCTTGATAACCATGGCATTTTTCTATTTGAACTTTTTGAACCCCTCATGTGACATCCTAATTTTCTAATTTTGTTTTCAATTGAATGGGTTGGGCTTTTCATCGACGTACCTATAGTTCTTTTCCCTGAGCTGATAACTCATGTGATAACTAGTCTATCTAGTGAAGCCGTTAAAGGAATTTAATGCAATAGACTTAAGAATTCGACTAGAAATCGACTATTCGACCGTGCTAATTTGCAATGGTCAATACGGCATCATCAAAATCGACTAGAGACCAGATATAGGTCGGTTCGAATGAGATATGTGATTAGAGTGTGGATGATTCCACCTAATTGCAAAATTCTTGTCAAACGGCAATAGATCGATTTTTCTGTCATTTATGTACCCTGTGCCCATATTTGAAATCTCAAGATTTTCATGACAACCGAGAGTCGCTAATGAGTCAAAGATGCACAATGTAGTTTGAAAATAATTGACCACGGATCAATTGCATTAAAATTTCTAAAACTTACAAAATAGGTCAAGTCACATTAAAATCACGCCTAGTTGAAATTAATCTCGAATTTAAACCCAATTTCATAAATTAAAGAAAACTTGAGAAGCCAACTAGACCATCGACCGCCTCCCCTATTGCTGTTGTGCCTATCGCTTTTGCTCGCAAGCCTTACGCCTACTCGCACGCATCCTTCGCCCACCTGTGCCTCCTGCTTGCGCCTAGTTGCTATCCCAAGCCTTTGTCCAGCCAGTCAAAGAGTCGTAGTCACCGTTCTAGTCGTTGTCTGCCTCTATCGAGCTTGCTAATAGCTGTTGCAGCTACCGCCGTCCCGACCATGGCCATTCCAACTCAAGTTGAGCCCCACCAGCCCCTTTGGCCCAAAAATAGAGACCGAAGGCCAGCAAGGGTTCTTAGACTTCTAGGCTTGTTTTTAGGCCCGTCCGGACCCTGCTTGGTGTCGTTGTAGGTTTGTTTATCACTCACTTCCACATTGCCTTCACTATGGACTCACTAACCCACTAAATCGGTGAATTTACTTACTAAACTTTGCTTAGGGAATTAATGACGCTTAGTAGATATTAGCTTAGCTTAAGATGTGATTAGGTGATTGGTTTAGATTAGTGATTTAATGGTTTAATTATGCATGTTAGGTGGTTAGAATAGACTAATTAAGGACTAGATAGATTGTTGTATTTATCTAATTGGTGCGAAAATTTTCTAGGCCCATTTAGGTGGTTATATTAACGTTTCCGGCCTAGGTTTGCAGTTATTGGATTTATTGGTATTTATTAATTTTTTGTAATTTATTTAATTATATACTATTTTCCGAAAGTTATACCGAGATAGCCGGTGACTGAAATTTCGTGTTGATTACAATAGTGTACTTAATTTATGCAAGTGAGTGTTATTTTGTGCACATTGAGTGGTGATTGTAATTTTGAGTATTTATTTTAAAATTTCAAAATTTTGGTATTTAATTAGAAAATACCGAGTGTCGAGTTTTGACACCGAAAATGGTTTTTGATACTATATCAAATAGTGAGATTTTAAAATGGAGGATATCAATTTTTCTGGTTAAAATTGACTGTGTATCCACACACAATTATTTTTACTGCGTGTTAGAAGAAAATGGGCCAATTACATTATTTTAATTGAGACATTTGAGTGCAAAGCACAATGTCTTGGTTGGGATTGAATGGGTGCATGAATGGTTATGAGAACCCGTCCCCGATGTGAGTTGGGTGGACGTTACCCCCATATGGGATGCCTTTGTCAATGGATGCTGGTTGCAGTTGAGGCTGGGCTGATGCTCCTATGTGGAATGCCATTTAGATGTAAATGTTACCATGCTCGATGGGGCGAGACGGTGCCTAGTTATGCTAGAAGACCGCTGAACGTTAAGTAGGCCGTGCTCGTTGGGTTGTGATTAAAAATTGGAACACATGATTGTGTGAAATTGACGCGCTGGATTATGGGACAAAATTGTGTGGCACGGTATGGGATGTATCACAATGATTTAGTGTTATAATCGGGACACTTGTGGCTGTGTGAAATATGAGATGTGGCATTCCAATTGATTAAACTTGATTGCTATTTATGTTTGTGATATGAACTATGTTGACCTACAGGGAGGATATGAGACGAGGTGAGTCTTTGTGGTTGTGTGGTTATGTGGTTAGGACGCCCTAGGTGTATTTCCTTTCTAATTTGGGTTTAGGGGTGAAATTACTGAGACGTTGTCTCACCCCGTCGTGAGCCCAATTCTTTTTAGGTCCATAGATGACGGTCTCGCCAATGCGTTTTGGGCAGCCGGGGGGATTCAATGAGCAGAGTACGTTTTTCCCTATCCCTGGGACTTCTTGGCTCCGTGAGCTCATGGTGTCTATGATCTTGGTCGATGAGCGCCTACTTGAGTTTGTACCTCATCGATTCAGAGTGTGGTATCGTCATGGGCCTAACGAAGAACAGGAAGGTCCTTGGATGGTTTTGACGCACCCACGCTGTTGAAGGAGAGGAGATGATTGGCCCCCTCGACACTACATCCTTCATGGTGTCGTGGAAGACCCAGAGCCCCCGGAGGTCTCAAAGGTCTCGGCTAAGCAGTCCTAAGCCTAGTTAGCTGGGTGGCTCTTCTTTTTGGAATAGACTTTTGTTTATAATCTAGTGTTGTACATAAATTCAGCTTGTTTATAAAAAGTGTTTTGTGAAAACGGTACCCTATCACGCCCGATCCTCCGAGTGCGTGCCCATCCCTCTACGGTCGATTAGATAGTGACGTCCCATAACACATCGCCAACCCATTCAATTTTTATACACATGCGGAAGTGAATAAATAATCCCTAGACAACAACAAGATGAGATAGAAAAGTAGGGCCACAATTTTTCAAACTGAAAATCACAATGCACTTATATACATAGCCAACTATATCATTTACAATAACAGTCTATAAAAATAAGGTTTGCAAAATAGGGGGTTTCATAAGATTACAGATCCTCTTCCTCCACTTCTTCATTCTCATTAGAGCCTTTAGTTGAATACATCGGGGTTCCTGGATCTAAAAGATTCGGGTTTACCACCGAACCACCGAAAGGAGCTATGCCTTTCCCAAAAGCAACCTGCAACACATACATAAATACCTAAGATTCTGGTATGGGACTCTCTCTCTGTCCATGTTGTTCAAAATGGTACCATGATCTATATTTATGAGGTACCTCTAGGGTAGAGCCTCATCAACCCAGACTACGGACTTCATGAGCTCATAGACCAAAGCCCTTGGCTTCTCATGAATTGGAATATAGGCTACTTGCTCTATAACCTTCTTTGGCTGACCAAAATGCTTGAGAGGAGCTGCCATCTAAGAACCTGAAAATACCTAATTACAACGGGGTGAGATGACGACTCAGCAAGTTTAACCCCTTAAGATCTGATTAAGAATAAAATACGCCTTGAGGGCTGCTTAAGTGCAAACATAAGTCAAAGAGCTTACCTTAGTTTCAATCTCTTCCTGCAAGTTAATACAATTCGAATAACCATCCAATCATTTCAACTAATTAGATCGAATCATCGATCAATCGATTTAGTTGATTGCATGTCATCATGACCATCTCCCGGTCATCTCCATCAATACTATCTATAAAGTCCGATCACCTTATGAATTGCTCACTCTAAGCTGAAAATAGATAGTATAGCTCGTACTAAACTGATTAATAGTATACTACTTGCTCTAAGTTGACATATCAAGGCTCGCAGGCTAATATAGTATACTAATAATGCTTAACAGAAGCTATTAAGGTATACTACTTGCTCTAAGTTGACATATCGAGGCCCGCAAGCTGATATAGTATATCGATATATTGCTTTCTCTAAGCTAATATATCAGAGCCCGTAGGTTGATATAGTACACCCTCCTGATCATTTAACACTTTTACCATTTTTATCATACTCGATAAAAATAATCGTGTGTGGGTATACGATCAGCTTTAGTCAAAATACAATATTTTCACTTTTGAAATCCCACCAATTTCCACAGTCCAAAAACACATTTTTAACGCTGTAAATCGATGCTCGGTGATTTTCTAATTAATTATTGAAATTATTAAATTTTGGTATAAATACCCAAAATTACAAATTACACTCAATCTACACAAATTAGTAGTCAAATAAATAATTCAATCACACCATTGAAATCAACATAAAATTTCAGTCACCGGCTATCCCGGTCTAATTTCCGAAAAATAAATAAATACTTAAATAATTACGGAAATTAATTATTAAATACCAAAAATGCACATTTAGGCTTGTAAAGCCTAATTAAAAGTCGAGACGAGCCCGAAAAATTTCTGAACCATTCTAGATAAATAATAGAGTTTGTTTTGGCTCTAATTACACTACTTTAACCACATAACATGCAATAACAATTAATTAAATTGCTAATCTATTGTAACTATCAACCTAATCCATACTTAGTCTAAACTAATCAACCCTTAAACATCATTAACTTACTAAGCAAGGATGAGTGAGTTAAACTTACTTGATTAACGATTTGCTTGGACCACAACGACGGGGATGCGAAGAGGATCAATAAACTCCAAAGTGAGTGTGTCTTTTGAAGTCGGGAATGCCACAAAAACGGGCCAAATAATGCTGGAAATACCCACGGCTTTGGTTTCTATTCGGTGGTTGAAGAAGCTACTCCAATGGTCGGTTAAGGCAAAAATGGGTTGAGATGGGCGGAGGAGGCAAGCGCGGGTCCAGGCAAAGGCAGGCGGTAGCTCTAGCGACCATGACAGCTACGCATGGCAACCTGACTTCTCCAAGTAGCTGCGAGTAGGAGTGGTTAGAGGTGCAGGACTGGTAGGATGGTCGTGGCGGCGTGTGGGCTAGCGAGCGGCTTTGATAGGTGGACGGCGGCTCTAGGCGATCGGATGGGCAGAGAGGGGCTAAGCTACTTGGTTTCTGGGTTTGCTGGAGTTTTCGAATAGCAAGGAGAAGGAGAGAGGGAGTTGACAGTGCAAAGGAGAGAGGAAGGAAGGGGGGGAACTGGCTAGATTAGGGGGGACCACCTTGGTCTCTCACTCATCCATTTGGTCCCCTTGGTGAGGTCCACCATGCAGCTAGCTTCCATAACCCATTTTTCCAGCCTTAAACTTCCTCTAGAAGCTTTGAAGATGGTCCGAATGTTGGGTCCAAGGGAGAGTTACGAATTTTGGAGGCAATTCCCTCAAATTGGACTTCAATTCCTTCTTGAATCAACTCAATTTGGCTTCTAAAAATTCAACCATCGAGTTCTCAATCAAATTGACATTTTTCCTCACCAATAGATCTCACTTGCATCCTTATTTCACGATAAAAAATGGTTCTCTAAATTTTCTGGTCAAAAATAGCCCTATCCCTACTTTTTCCCAAAAATCTTGGTTTGCAGCAAAATCTTCGGAAGGTGACTCGACGTCCTAAAATTATTTGTGATATGACAGAACTTTCAATTTTTGAAATCGGATTCAAATTCACGGTTAATTTCAATCTTGCGCGATTTTAATGCAACTCAAGCTACCAGGTAGCTTTTAGAAATTTTTAATGTAAATGATTTGTGATTGATTTTCTTTGAGCCACAATGAATCTCTTCAACACATAGGCAACTCTCGGTAGTCGTGAAAATCTCAAGGTTTCAAATATGGGCACAAGGTACCAAAACGATCATTAATTACCTTTTAATTGTGCCGTAATAATCTCTACAGATTAGCACAGTCGAGTAATCGATTCATGGTCGAATTCCCAAATCTATTGCATTAAAATTCCTTAATGATTTTCCTAGATAGTCTAGTTATCTCAGGAGTAATCAACTCTGAGAATAGCACTATAGGCGCGTTGATTAAAGACCCGATTTATTTAATTGAAAACAGAATTAAAATCTAGGATGTCATAACTCTTCCTATCTTATAAAAATTATGTCCTCAAAATTTAAACCATTACAATAAAGTAAAAAGGTGGGGGTACAATTGCCTCATCAACTCTTTACTCTCCCAAGTTGCTCCTTTAGTGCATTGATATTGCCAAACCACTTTGACCAACGAGATGGTCTTTGTACGAAAAAATTTGTTCCTTCCGATCCACAATCTGAACTGGGCTCTCAACATATGACGCTTTATTATCTATGTCTAATTCTTCAAAATTAAGCATGTGGATCGAGTCAGGCTCATACTTCCTCAAGATCGACACGTGAAAGACGCCGTGCACTTGTACCAGTCTTGACGGCAATGTTAGAACAATACGCTAGGATCCTGATTCTCTCTAGAATCTCAAATAAACCTACGTACCTCGGACTCAGTTTTCCCTTCTTGCCAAAACACGAAGTTCCCCTCATTGGTGACACCTTTCAAAGAACGTGATCATCAATTTGGATTTCCAATGGTCTCTGGCGCTTATCTGCGTAACTCTTTTGTTGACTTTGAGTAGTCTTTAGTTTATCTCTGATAACTGTAACTACATCTATTGATTGTTGAACCAACTCTTGGCTTATGATCTTTCCTTCCCCGACTTCATCCCAACATACTGGCATTATGCATGCTCTACCATACAACACTTCGAAATGAGCCATCTGAATGCTCTATTAGTAGTTATTGTTGTAGGCGAACTCGATGAGATGAAGTTATTCTTCCCAACTTCCTTTAAAGTCCAACACGCAAGCTCATAGCATGTCTTCGAGGGTTTGAATTGTCCTCTCAGACTGGCCATCCGTCTGAGGATGATATGCTGTACTATACTGCAGTTGCAAGCTTTTCCAAAAAGTAGCTGTGAATCTCGGGTTTCGGTTTGAGGTTATCGTCACTGGCACTCCATGCAGACGAACGATCTGACGCACGTACAACTTTGTGTGTCTATCCAAACTAAGGTCCTTCCGTACTACGATGAAGTGAGCTAACTTTGTCAATCTGTCGATCACTACCCAAATGGAATCATTTCTTCTTTGACTTCTAGGTAGGCCGATCATGACATCCATTGTGAATGCTCCCACTTCCATTCTAGGATCTCGAGAGTTTGCAGAAGTCCTCCCAGCTTACAATGTTATGCCTTCACTTGGTGACATTTCATACCAGACCCCCAATAGTGTTGACGCAGATTCTAATATATCTTTGTACTGCCTGGATGAGTGCTGTAACTGCTACGATGAGCTTCTGATAAGATCTCCTCTTAAGCTTTGCATCGTTAGGTACACACAATCGTCCTTGGAACCTCAGTGTTCCATCCTCATAAATCTAAAAGTCAGCATTTCTCTTATTAGTATCCTCTTGCAAAATCTTTTGAAAATCTGGATTTGTCGGTTGAAGTAATTTGATCTTGATTTGAACATCCAGCTCAATTCTAAGGGTGGCTATAAGATTTGAAAGGTGGCTTACCTCAAATTTGAAAACCGAATCTCGAGCTCTCTCGATTAAATTCCACTCTTTAACCAGCATATGTGTGACTGAAGACTTCCGACTCAAAGCGTTGGCAACCTTATTCGCCTTTCTAGGGTGATATAAGATGTTGCATTCATAGTCCTTTAGAAGTTCCATCTAGTGGCGTTGTCTCATTTTTAACTCCTTTTGAGAGAATAAATACTTGAAACTTTGGTGGTCAGTGAAGATCTGGAATCTTTCTCCACACAAATAATGTCTCCAAATCTTTAGAGCGAAAATAATTGCCCCGAGTTCTAAGTCATGCATCGGGTAGTTCTGTTCATGAGGCTTTAACTGACGGGAGGCATACGCAACAACCCTACCATGTTGCATCAACACGCAACCCAATCCTCTAAACAACGCTTCACTGTAGATCTCGTATTCTCCAGGACTAGATGGAATGGTTAGCACAGGTGCGGTAGTCAGCTTTTGCTTAAACTCTTGAAAACTATGCTCGCACTTGTCGGTCCACACGAACTTCTCTTCTTTTTTCAATAGTTTAGTCAACGGCAACGCTAATGCTGAGAATCCCTCTGCGAACCTTCTGTAGTAACTTGCCAAAACTAGACAACTTCTGATCTCTATTATTGTAGTCGGTCTTGACCAATTGATCACTGCTTCAATCTTGGCTGGGTCCATGGAGATTCCTTCGCCTTAAATCACGTGACCTAGGAAAGTAACATGAGTCAACCAAAACTCACACTTGCTGAACTTAGTTACAGCTGATGAACCCTCAGAGTCTATAGTGCTACTCTCAAATGAATTTCATGCTCTTCCTCACTCCTTGAATACAAAAGAATATCATTGATGAACATGATCACAAACCGATCCAGATATTCTTTGAACAGTCGGTTCATCAGATCCAAAAAGGTAGTGTGGGCATTTGTCAAATTGCACGGCATTACAGTGAACTCGTCATGGCCGTATTGAGTACGAAACGCTGACTTTGGAATGTCTTCCTTCCTGATCCTCAGCTGATTATATCCCGTCCTCAAGTCGTCCTTTGAAACTATCAACACTCCTTGTAACTCAAACAAGTCATCGATCATCGGGAGTGGATATTTGTTCTTGATCGTCACTTGATTGAGTTGACGATAGTCGATACACATGTGCAACGAACCATCTTTTTTCTTTACAAACAGAATTTGTGCTTCCCAAGGTGATGCAATGGGATGTATGAATCTCTTATCTAACAATTCTTGCATCTACACATTCAGTTCTTTCAACTCAGATAACGCCATCTGATAAGAAGCCTTAGAGATTGGCTATGTCCCCGGTGCTAATTCCATCACAAGCTCAATCTCTCTCCCTGGCGGTAGACTTGGCAATTCCTTCGAGAATACATTTGGAAATTCTTGCACTATTGTGATATCTTCAATCTTCAGCTCCTCAACTGTTGTATCCATGACAGTTGCCAAGTAACCTTGACAATCCTCATCTAACAAACGGGTTGTCTCAAGCAACGAGATCAATGTAATCAAGGGTCCTCCTCGACTTCCCACAAACTCGAAACTCTCACCCTTTAATGGGTCAAATTGAATTTCTTTACGATAACAGTCCATCTTAGCTCGTTGCTTGGTGAGCCAATCCATACTAATTATCAAGTTAAAGTCATACATGGCTAAGACTAATAAGGCTATCCTCCCCTCTCACTCACCAATCGCTAACTTCCAATCAGAACAACCCAATGCAAACAACACCTTATCTTTTAACGGTGGATATGCTAACCATTGACTCCAGCAACTTAGGACTTAATCCTATCGGTTGAACATATTGCTCGACAATGAAAGAATGAATCGCGCCAGGGTCGAATAAAGCATAAGCAGCATGGTCGTTTAATGACACTGTACCTGTGATCACATCAAGTGCATCCTCTGCCTAACCTCTGGTGATGGCATACATTGTTCCTTGAGCTGGGGGTCTCATTTGTCCACCCTACGGTGCGTTCTATGGTGCGTACCCTTTGATCTATTTCAACAGTGGCAGCAGTGATAACTGCGGTTGTCCTCTTGGTTGTCTAAGACGATCTTTGGCTATGTGACCCTGTTGGCCACATTTAAAACAAGCGCCTGTCCTTCGAGGGCATAAGGCTATGCCATGTCATCTTCCACAAAAGCAACTTATGCCATTTTGACTTGGCCCTGATTTCCTAATTCCACCCTTCCTATTGGGCGGAACATGGAACTTTCCTCCAGTCATGGGCCTTTTCCCATGTCGAACCCTTCTTTGATCCAGACAAGGCGGCTTGCTCGTTCAAACTTCTCTTAAGCAACTGAGCTCAATGGTAAACTTCTCTATAGTCTTTCAAATCCAACGGCACCAGCGGTTGCTTCCGCTCTAACTGAAGGCCATTCCTGAACCTTCGAGCTTTTTCTTCTGGATCCTTAATCAACCCTGGAGCATATTATGAAACCTTTGCAAACTTGACCTAGTACTGGTCGACTGTTATCATTCTTTGGCGGAGGCATTGAAATTCCTCAATCTTCTATTCTCAGGTACTACCGGAGAAGTACTTATCGTTGTTGTTGAACGCTTTAAGGAATGTGTCCTCCCGAAAACACGGTATCTCTGGTGGCCCTCCACTAGATATCGGCATTACCCTACAGTTGATATACTACCCGGACAACTCTTTCTTCTTCATTGCACCTTAAAAGTGCAAACTCCTTTTCCAAGTCCTAAATCCATAGCGAGGCAATCTCAGGGTCTCCAGTACCCGTGAACCTCGGCGAGTTCAACTTCAAGAACTACTCCACCAATTTGTGAATCACTCTCTCCCTTTCCACAACTATGTTCCTAATTGGAAACGGGTGCGACCTTAGCAGCGGCAGCAATGGTAGTAGTAGTGGCAGCTTGAGCAGTAGCAACTTGATTCTGGGCCTACTACCCTATGAGATCTCTCATGGCTTTGAGCGCTTGCATGATCCCTTCAAACCTAGGATCACTAGGGGCTACTACCCCAGCACCAATAGGAAGTGGTGCTACTCCACTTATGCTAGCCTGTGCTGGCGCTCTACCACAGCCTCCTCGGGTACTGACCTTTGTCAGTGTCCTACCCTAAGTAACGAGCCCTATGGTACGCTTCCTAGGAGTTCTCTGCTCTTGATCATTCATTCTGAAGGTTCCTTAAAGAAGCCTACTTCCAATTCCACATAGAATTAGAAGTTGAGTGATCCACACAAATAAATAATTCTATCAACTAGCTATCACATACATGTGCCAGCATGAAATAAAGGCCAATCCTACTAACTATCCCATAAACCATCGCACCTTATCAATCCAATCCTAAATCATGCTCCGATACCACTTAAACAAGGATGTTATGCCCCGATCCTCTGAGTGCATGCCTATCCCTCTGTAGTCGATTAAATAACGACGTCCTAGGATGCATCACCGACCCATTCAATTTTTATGCACATGTGGAAGCGAATAAATAATCCCAAGACAACAACAAGATGTAATAGAAAAGTAGGGTCACAATTTTTCGAATTGAAAATCACAATACACTTATATACATAACCAACTATGTCATTTACAATAGCAATCTATAAAAACAAGGTTTGCAAAACAAGGGGATTTCATAAGACTACAGATCCTCTTCGTCCACCTCTTTATCCTCATTGGAGCCTTTAGCTGAATACACGGGGTTCCTGGATCTAAAAGATCTAGGTCTACCACCGAACCATTAGAAGGATTTGCTATGCCTTTCCCAAAAGTAACCTCCAACATGTACACAGGTACTTCAGATTTTGGTATGGGACCGTCTCTTTATCCATGCTGCTCACGATGGTACCATGTTATGTATTGATGAGATACCTTATGGGGTAGAGCCTCATCAACCCAGACCATAGACTCCATAAGCTCATAGACCAAACCCCTTGGGTGCCCATGAAATGGAATATAGGCTACCTACTCTGTAACCTTTTTCAGTTAACCAAAATGCTTGAGAGAAGCTGCCATCTAAGGACCCGAAAATGTTATCCCACAATGGGGTAGACGACGTCTCAACAAGTTCAACCCCCTAAGACTCGATTAGGAAGAAAATATGCCTTGAAGGCTGCCTAAGGGCAAACACAAGTCAGAGGACTTACCTTAGCCTTAGTCTCTTCTTCCAAGTCAATACAATTCGAATAACCATCCAATCATTTCAACCAATTAGATCGAATCATCGATTAATCAACTTAGTCGACTGCATGTCATCACAACCATCTCCTGGTCATCTCCATTAATACTATCTATAAAGTCCAACCACCTTACGGACTACTCACTATAAGTGAAAAATAGATAGTATAGCTCATACTAAGCTGGTAAATATTATACTGCTCGCCTTAAAATGACATATCAAGGCTTAGGCTGATATAATATACTAATAATGCTCACCAAAAGTTGCTAAGGTATACTGCTCGTTCTAAGCTGACATATCAAGGCCCGCAGGCTAATATAGTATACTAGTATATTGCTCACTCTAAGTTGACATATCGGAGCTCGTAGGTTGATATAGTATACCATCTTGACTATCTAACACTTTTACCATTTTTATCATACCTGATAAAAATAATCGTGTGTAGGTACACGATCGGCTTTAGCCAAAATACAATACTTTCAACTTTGAAAATCCCACCAATTTCCACAATCCAAAAACACATTTTTGACGCTATAAACCGACACCTGGTGATTTTCTAATTAACTATTGAAATTATTAAATTTTAGAACAAATACCCAAAATTGCAAATCACACTCAATAAGCACAAATTAGTAGCCAAATAAATAATTCAATCACACCATTGAAATCAGCATAAAATTCCGATCAACGACTATCCGGTCTAATTTTCGGAAAATAAATAAATAATTAAATAGTTACGGAAATTAATTATTAAATACCAAAAATGCACACTTAGGCTCGTAAAGCCTAATTAAAAGCCGAGACGAGCCCAAAAAGTTTCCGAACCACTCTAGATAAATGCTAGAGCTTGTCTAGGCTCTAATTACACTACTCTAACCATCTAACATGCAATAACGATTAATTAAATTGCTAATATATTCTAACTATCCACATAATCTATATTTAGTTTAAATTAATCAATCATTAAACGTGATTAACTTATTAAGCAAGGATTAGTGAGTTAAACTCACTTGATTAACAATCCGCTTGGACCACAATGACGGGGAAGCAAGAGGATTGATAAACTCCAAAGTGGGTGCACCTTCGAGGTCTAGAAGGCCACAAAAACAAGCCAAACAGTGCTGAAAATATCCACAGCTCTGGTTTCTATTTGATGGCTGAAGAAGCTGCTCCGATGGTCGATTGAGGTGGAAACAAGCTGAGATGGGTGGAGGAGGCAAGCGCGGGTCCAGGTGGAGGCAGGCAGTAGCTCTGGCGACCATGACGGATACACATGGTGGCCCGACTTCTTCGGGTAACTATGAGCAGGAGCGGATGAGCGGTTGGAGGTGCGGGATTGGCAAGACTGTCGCAGTAGCATGTGGGCAAGCGAGCGGCTGTGATAGGCAAATGATGTCTCCAGGCAGTCGAACGGGCAAAGAGGAGCTGAGTTGCTCGATTTATGGGTTTGTTGGAGTTTTTGAACAGCAAGGAGAAGGAGAGGAGGAGTCGATGGTGCAGAGGAGAGAGGAAGGAAGGGGGGAATACGCTAGATTGAGGGGGACCACTTTGGTTTCTTACTCATTCCTTTGGTCCCCTTGGTGAGGTCCACCATGCAGCTAGCTTCCACAGCCCATTTTTCCAGTCTTAAACTTCCTCTAGAAGCTTTGAAGATGGTCCAAATGTTGGGTCCAAGGGGGATCTATGAATTTTGGAGGCAATTCCCTCAAATTGGACTTTAATTCCTTCTTAAATTAACTCAATTTGCCTTCTAAAAATTCAACCATCGAGTCCTCAATCAAATTGGCATTTTTTCTCACTAATAGATCCCACTTGCATCCTAATTTTGCAATAAAAAATGGTCCTCTAAATTTTTCGGTCAAAAACGGCCCTATCCCAACTTTTCCCCAAAAATCTCGGTTTGCAAAAAATTCTTTAGAAGGTGAGTTGACATTTCTAAAATGATTTGTGACATGACAGAACTTTCAATTTCTGAAATTGGATTCAAATTTGCGGTTAATTTCAATGAGCGCGATTTTAGCACGACCTAGGCTACTAGGTAGCTTTCAAAAAAATTTAGTACAAATGACCTATGGTCAATTTTCTTTGTGCCATAATGAACCTCTTAAACACATAAACGACTCTCGATGGTCATAAAAATCTCAAGGTTTTAAATACGGACACAAGGTATCAAAACAATAGAAAAATTGGTCTAATACCGGTCGATGAAATTTTGTAATTTAATGGAATTACTCATGTTTAGCCACACATCTCTATCAAACCAACCTATCTCTGATCTCTAATCGAATTTTAATTATATTGTAATGATCTTTGAAGATGAGCACGGTCGAGTAATCGATCGATGCTCGAATTCCTAAGTCTATTGCATTAAAATTCCTTAATGACTTCTCCAAATAGTCTAGTTATCTCAAGAGTAATCAGCTCTGAAAATAGCACTACTAGAGCATCGATGAAATGGCCATTTATTTAATTGAAAACATAATTGAAAATCTTTGATGTCACATACCTTGCTTTTATATCCCATATTTGTGTTGTTTAGGGATTTGTTTATTCGTTTCTGCATGTGCAATAAAAAGAAATGGTCGACGACGCGTCCCGGGACGTTGCAAATTTTATCATCCATTAAAGGGTGTGTGCGTGCTTGAGGTTCGAGGCGTGACATCCCTGCCTGAAGTGATATCAGAGCTGGTTGGTAGTTAGAGTGATAAGGTGTGATGGGTTAAGGGATAGTTAGTAGGAAATGTCGTTTTCTTATGTAGGTGTATGTGATTGATAGTTGTTTGATAGTTTGTTTGGTGTGATTGCCCAGCTTTTAATTTTGTGTGGAATTGGAAAGTATGTTTAATGAGTGATCAAGAGTAGAGGACTCCTAGGAAGAGGACCATTGGACCAGTGACTCGAAGTAGGACGCCAACAAAGGTTAGTACTCGAGGTGGTCGTGGTAGAATGTAGGCTCAGGCCAATGCTAGTGGAGTAATAGCCCCTGGCGATCTTAGGATAGATGAGATTGTTTAGGCTTTAGAGATGCTAGGAAATCTAATGGGGGCAGTAGGCCCAAAATCAAGCCACCGCCCTACTGCCTTCGCTACAGTTGCTTTTAATACTACTGCTGCCGTTGTTGCTATCACAGCCGCACCTATTGAAGTTCCACCTAGGAACATGGTTGTTGAGAGAGAGAGGTTGATGCACAAGTTGGTGGAGCAATTCTTGAAGCTGAACCCGCGAGGTTTAGCGGAGCCGAAGATCCCGAGGTTACAACCCTTTGGATACAAGACCTAAAGAAGGTCTTTGCACTATTGATGTGCAATGAGGAGGAGAAGGTTGTCTTGGCAATATATCAGCTACAAGGTAACGCGAGTACTTGGTGGAGGGCCACCAGAGGCAGAATAGTTCCTGAAGGCGAAGTCATGGTGTGGAACGTCTTTCTCAAGGCCTTTAATAGCAAGTATTTTTTCGATAGCACTCGAGAGTAGAAAATGGAGAAATTCCAATGCCTCCGTCAAGGGATGCTGACAGTAGATCATTATGAAGCTAAATTTGCGGAGCTGTCACAGTACACCCCCAGATTAGTGGAAGATCCTGAAGATAAAGCTCGAAGGTTCAGGAATGGCCTCCAACTAGAGCTGAAGAATCCACTGGTGCCATTCGACCTGAAAGATTACAACGAGCTATACGGTTGGGCCTAGTTGATAGAGAGGAATATGAATGAACAAGCTGTTGCATCTGGGTCGCGGTTTAGTTCAAATAAGAATGGAAATGGGTTTAGGAAGAAAGCTATGACAGGAGGAAGGTACCTTGTTCCATCCAACAGGAAGGGTGGGATATGTAAATCTCACTAAACTGGATGGGCATGTGTTACTTTTGAGGAAGGCGACATAGATCAGCCTCGTGTCATTCTAGGCTAGGTGCTTGTTATGAGTGTGGCAAACATGGTCACATAGCCAGGAATTATCCCATAAGACTAATAGGACTACAACAATTGCTACCACCGCCACCAATGGGTTAGAATCGAGGGTATGTGCCCTTGAATGCACAACATGGTGGACTGAAAAGACGTGCAGCACGAGGAAGGGTGTATGCCATCACCAGAAGACAGGTTGAGGATTCACCTGATGTGATCATAGGTACGGTCTCGTTGCTTTATTTGATCTTGGTGCAACTCATTGGTTTATAGCTGAGCAATTTGTTAAGCTAATAGGATTGAGTCTTGAAATGTTGAGTCAGTGGTTAGCATATTTACACCATTAAAGGATAAGGTGTTGTCTACAGTGGGCTGTCTTGGTTGCAAGTTAGTGATTAGTGAGTGAGAGGGGAGAATAGATTTGATAGTCCTAGCCATGTATGATTTTGACGTAATAATTGGCATGGACTGGCTCAACAAGCAATGAGCTAAGATGGACTACTATTGTAAAGCGATTTAGTTTAACCCGTTAACGGGTGAAAGTTTTGAGTTTATTGAGAGTCGATAAGGACCCTCGATTACCTTAATCTTGTCGCTTGAGGCAACTCGTTTGTTAGACGAGGGTTGTCAAGGTTACCTGGCAACTGTAGTGGATATGACAGTTAAGGAGCTGAAGATTGAAGATATCGCAATGGTTCAGGAGTTTCCAAACGTGTTTTTGAAAGAATTACTAGGTTTGCCACCAAAGAGAGAGATTGAGTTTGTGATTGAGTTAGCTCCCGGGACAGAGCCAATCTTTAAGGCTCCTTACCGCATGGCGTTGTCTGAATTGAAAGAATTGAAAGTGCAGATGTAGGAATTGTTGGATAAGGGATTCATACATCCCAGTGCATCACCTTAGGGAGCACCAATGTTGTTCATGAAGAAAAAAGATGGTTTGTTGCGCTTGTGCATCAACTATCGTCAACTCAATCAGGTGACAATTAAGAATAAGTATCCACTGCTGAGAATCGACGACTTGTTTGACTAGTTGCAAGGAGCGTTGATATTTTCTAAGATCAACTTGAGAACAAGATATCATCAGCTAAAGATTAGGAAGGAGGACATACCAAAGTCAGCATTTCATACTCGATACGGCCATTACAAGTTTACTGTAATGCCATTTGTTTTGAAAATGCCTTAGCTGCTTTCATGGATTTGATGAACCAAATGTTCAAGGAATATCTGGATAAATTTGTGATCGTTTTCATTGACGACATCCTGGTGTACTCGAGAAGTCCAGAGGAGCATGAAAGTGCTAGTTTTGGTTTACTCGTGTTGCTTTCCTAGGTCACGTGATTTTAGAAGAATGAATCTCTGTGGACCCAACCAAGATTGAAGTGGTTATCAACTGACCAAGACCGATGAACAGTGACAGAGATTAGAAACTTTCTGGGTTTAGCAAGGTACTACAGAAGATTTGTGGAAGGATTTTCAACTTTAGCCTCACCCTTGACTAGACTACTGAAGAAGGAAGAGAAGTTTATGTGGACAAATAAGTGTGAGTGTAGTTTCCAAGAACTTAAGCAGAAGCCAACTACTGCACCAGTGCTGACCATACCATCCGGTCCTGAAGGATACGAGATCTACAGTGATGCGTCATTTATAGGACTAGGCTGTGTGTTATTGCAGCATGGCAAAGTTGTTGCATACGCATCCTGTCAGTTGATGCCTCATGAGCTGACTTGGAACTCGCAACAATCATTTTCACTCTAAAGATTTTGAGACATTATTTGTGCGGAGAAAGGTTACAAATCTTTACAGATTATCAAAGTCTCAAGTATCTATTCTCTTAGAAGGAGTTGAATATGAGACAGCGTCGTTGGATGGAACTTCTTAAGGATTATGATTGCGACATCTCATATCACCCTGGAAAGGCTAATAAGGTCATAGACACACTGAGTCGGAAATCTTCAGTTGCATAAATGATGGTTAAGGAGTGGATTTTATTCGAGAGAACTTGAGATTTGATTTTTAAATTTGAGGTAGGCCACCTTTCAAATCTTATGGCCACCCTCATAATTAAGCCGGAAGTGCATATTAGGATTAAGATGCTTTAGTCGACAGACACCAATATTAAAACAATCCTATAAAAGGATACTGAAAAGAGAAAGGCTGACTTTCAGATTTCTAAGGAAGGAAAATTAAGGTTCTGAGGACGATTGTGTGTACCTGACGATGTAGAGCTGAAGGAGGAGATCTTATCAGAAGCTCATCATAGCAGTTACAGCATTCATCCAGGCAATATGAAAATGTATCAGAATCTGTGTCAACACTATTGATGGACTGGTATGAAGGCAATTATTGCCAAGCATGCCGGCAAATGTCTAACGTATCAACAAGTGAAGGCATAACACTGTAAGCCGGGAGGACTTCTGCAACCTCTTGAGATTCTCGAGTGGAAATGGGAACACATCACAATGGACTTTGTGATTGGCTTACCGAGGAGTCAGAGGGGTAATGATTCTATTTGGGTTGTGGTCGATAGATTGATAAAGTCGGCTCACTTATTGTCGTACGAAAGGACCTTGTATTGGATAGATATGTAGAATTGTATGTATGTCAGATTGTTCGTCTGCATGGAGTGCTGGTGATGATTACATCTGATCAAGACTCAGGATTTACAACTGCCATTTGGAAAAGCTTGCAGATCGCCTTGGGAATGAAGCTGCAATTCTGTACGGCTTACCATCCACAGACAGATGGCTAACCTGAGAAGACAATTCAAACTCTCGAGCACATGTTGAGAGAGTGTGTGCTAGACTTCAAAGAAAGCTAGGAGGAATAGTTTCATCTCGTCGAGTTCGGCTACAATAACAGCTACCGGCAAAGTATTCAAATGGTCCATGTCGAAGCGTTGTATGGTAGAGTGTGCAGAATGCCAGTGTGTTGGAATGAGGTTGGAGAACAAAAGATCACAGGCCCAGAGTTCGTCTAGCAATTCATGGATGCAATTGCAGTTATTAGAGACAAATTAAAGACCGCTTAGAGCTGCCAGAAAAGCTACACAAATAAGTGTTAAAGACCATTGGAATTCCAGGTTGGTGAGCACGTCTTTCTGAAAGTGTCACAGCTGAAAGTGTCATCAATGAGGGGTACTTCACGCTTCGGCAAGAAAGGAAAACTAAGTCCGTGGTACATAGGTTTCTTTGAGATTCTGGAAAGCATAGGGACCCTAACGTATCATCTTGCATTACCACTGAGATTGGCACAAGTGCATGACGTCTTTCACATATCGATGTTGAGAAAGTATGAACCTAACCCGACCCACGTGCTGAATTTTGAAAAGTTAGACGTGGACGATATGGTGTTGTATGGATAGACCGGTTCAGATTATAGATGGGAAGGAGCAGGTTCTGTGCACCAAGACAATCCAGTTAGTCAAAATGGTTTGGCAACACCACGGCACAGAAGGAGTAACTTAGGAAAGTGAAGATTCGATGAGACGACAATACATTCACCTTTATTGTTTAAAAAATTGTAAAGGTTAAAATTTCGAGAAAATTTTTTTTATAAGAGGGGAAGAGTTGTGACATCCTGATTTTCCAATTCTGTTTTCATTTGAATGAGTTAGGCTTTTCATCGACGCGCCTATAGTTCTTTTTCTTAAGTTGATTACTCATGCGATAACTAGTCTATCTGATCAAGCCATTAAGAGATTTTAATGCAATAAACTTGAGAATTCGACCAAAAATTGGCTGCTCGACCATGTTAATCTGCAGGGGTCAGTATAACACCGTCAAAATCGACTAAAGACTAAAGATAAGTCAGTTTAACTGAGGTATGTGATTAGAGTGTGGGTGATTTCACCTAATTGCAAAATTTTCGTTGAATGAAACTAGATCAATGTTTTAGTCATTTCTACACCCCGTGGCCATATTTGAAACCTCGAGATTTTCACAACAACCGAGAATTGCCAATGAGTCGAAGATGCACAATGTGGCTCGAAAATAATCGACCACGGGTCAATTGCACTAAAATTTTTTAAAACTACTCGGTAGGTTAGGTTACGCTAAAATTACACCCAGTTGAAATAAACCGCAAACTTAAACTCGATTTCAGAAATTAAAGTTATGTCATGTCACGATTCATTTTAGGAACATCGACTCATCTTTCGAAGACTTTTCTACAAACCCAAGGTTTCGGCAAAAATTCAAAGGTTATTTTGGAACGGGAAAATTGAGAGCCGCTTTTTGTTGCAACTTTGGCATTTAATTTGGACCATTTGGCAAGGGAATTGCAAGAATTTAATGTGGGCACCTTGGCTAGAATTATTGGACATCAATTGGATTGAATTGAGTTGCAATTGAATTGAATTTTGAGGGGATTGTCATAAATTCGTAGGTCCAATGGGGCAGCCACTTTTGGACCATTTTAATGGCTTGTTGGGGAAGTTTAGATGTGCAAATGGCTAAGGATTAAAGGCTTAAGGTGGTGGGGGCAGGCATTGAGTGAAATGGGATATTTTGGTTGATATTTGAGGTAATTGGGTCCCCCTCTTCAGTAGCTAGCTCATTCTTCCTCCTTGCAGCTACTTTATCCATTGTTGAAGCCTTTTGGAGCTCAAAGAAAACTAGAGAAGCCAGCTAGACCGTCGATCGCCTCCCTTGTTGCTGTCGTGACTGTTGTTGCCACCTACAAGCCACATGCTAGCTCGTGTGCATCGTTCGCCTGCTTGCGCCTCTTACTCGCACCCAGCCATTGTCCCGAGCATCCGCCCAGCCAATCGAAGCGTCACCGTTGCCGTTCCAGCCGCCATCTACCTTTGTCAAGCTCGCCAGGAGCTGCTGCAACCGTCGCCATCCCACTATGGCTGTTTTTGCCCAAGCTGAGCCTCGAATAGGCCCTTCGGCCAAAGGACATAGGCTGAAGGCCAGCAAGTGTTCTTGGACTTCTAGGCTCATTTTTAGGCCCGTCCGAATCCCGCTTGGGGTCGCCGCAGCTTGTTTATCGCTCGCTTTCGCATTGCCATCGCCGTGGACTCATCAGCTTCTAAAACAACTTATTCACTCCCCCTCTAGGTTGTATTGTTAGCCACCAACAATTTCGATGTAGTGGGCTAAATTAGCTCCAAAGATTCATAGGCTGAAATTAGATTAAATCGAACTCAATTTGGCCCATCCCCATGTAATTTTTGGCCATAATACCTCTCCCATACTGTCTGAAGTTTTCCTTCTCTTGCAGCCTAAATTTATATTAAATTTTAAGCTAAAAAAATCCATCGCTAATCCAATACTAATGCAATGAAATGAACTATAAACTATATAATAAATTCTCCTAAAACTATATGTTATGTAATTTATTCTAATATTTTGTTTAGGGGTTAAAGATTAATTCTTAATTCTTGTGCAATTATTACTAAACGATTAGTTAAAATTTTAGGTGTCAACATGACAAATTTTTTAATTTTTAATAGTAAAATTTATTTTTTTAAAGTAGGGATCTATTTGTTTGAAGTGAAACCATTTTTTTTTTTTTGACTTTCCGATGTCAAAATGATGAAAAATTAATTACTCTACAGAACATGTTTTCCTGAGGCCAAAAACAACAAGCTTAATTTAGGGAAAAAAGACTTCCCTTTCTTGTACAAAGGAAATCCCTTTCCTTAAACTATCAAATAAATAAACATTAAACATTTTTTCTAGAAAGTAATTTACATGACATATATTTCCTTAATCATAATTTTTTCGGTAAAAACAAATACATCTTAATTGCACTTTGAAGACTTAAAAATGAGTGAAAGACCCTAGGCACCTCTCAAGTGACCAGGGGACTTCTGCCGGTTGCCTAGGATTTTGACATTCTCGATGCACATACATAAAAATTCTGCCCGGTTGATTTGTTCCATGTTCTATATTATTAATTGATTGATAGATATTTGTTAGTAAAGACTGATTTTAGGAAGCTGAATATTGAGGCTATATTTATTTCGCAAAAAATAAAATAATTTACAAAATATTTTTGTTAAAAACGATAGCACGTATGACTTATAAAGTAATCACATGAAAAAGTATTTTCATTATTCACAAAAATATCGTTTTTGTCGATCATGAAAGTATTTTTCATTAAATAATTATTTTAAGTGATTATTTTTAAGAAAATATTTTCTAAATTATTAATTTTTCATAATACAAATGGATGCTAAGATAACCTAAACTTAGGATACAAAAGGCTATGGGAACCAATGTGTGCATATTCTCCCTCTTCTTGGTAAGTTGTCCCTTATCATATGTGATTAAAATTAATTTACTTGAATTAGTTTATTTGGGATAAGTATAATAGGAGTGTCATAACTTTTGTATTATGCTAATTTGATTGCTAAAACATGTTTTTCCCTCATTTAAGTGTCACATTAGAGTAAAATCGATCATTTGATTGGCACTTCCAGCAAATCATCATACATGGATTTTTTAAAATTTTGTTGAACTTCTTAGTTTTTATTTTGTATTGTCCTATTCCTTTTCTTCTTTTTTTTTTGGTGCCTGCCGCAAAGGCCCAGCCCTCGACCAGCAGGAGTGCGAAGGCCTTGGGCGAGGCCATTATGGCCTCATTGACCTTACCTATCGCAATCGAGGTGGCCTCATTGTGAAGGCCATTGCCTACAGCTGATGATGGCCTCGCTTAGGGCCATCGTGCCCTTACTAGATCTAGGTGAAGGCCTTCATGGCTATTAATGCCTTGATGGTCTTGCCTAGGGCCATCATGGCCTCGCTGATCATGGGTGAATGCACGAAGGCCCTTGCTAGATCTAGGCAAAGCCAGCGACGGATTTTACCAAATGAGTGAAAAAATTTACAAAAATTTTCAAGGTTAGTATCAATAGGGCTACATAAGACAACTAGCATCCATGTCGAATTTTCCAGTGAGGTACATCATCAATAACACTTAAGTGAGAAAAAAATTATGACACTCAAAGGAGCGCCGTATGAAAGTTATAGTACTCCCGTTGCATTTGTCCCGACTTATTTGTGCCGTTGACCACGGTTTTTTTCAAAATGGTGCCATTCACTTTAGTCCACGACCTTTAGTAATTGCGGATTCATTCTTTAGACTTTTATTTTCGTGAAATTGTGATCCTCTCTTATGATAATTGAATTAGGTCCACAACTGTTAGACGTCACCAATGACCTGGTGTAATTCTTGCGCTTCGGTTCATTATGAACGTGACTCTCATGTTGAAGCATAGTCAAAACCCATGCCCGAACTATCTACGTGGAAACTGCACAAGAATAAATTAAAAATCAAGAACTAAGCACGTTTTAATTCACCAAAGTATTATGTCTGTTTTAACACGTAACCGACGAAAAAAGGACGAGCAAAGTTAAAACCTATGTCTCAAATCAATGAAGAAATTACACAATAGTTAATTAAAAACCAAGAATTAAGCACGTTTTGATTCAGTGATTTATAAAAATATTATGACGTTTTCTAGACGCAACTGTGAAAGAGAAGGACGAGCAAAGACTTTTGTGAAATAGCATGGAAGCTAACAGACTTTGTAAATTGAGTCTTATACGAAAAGAAGAAATTATCAGAAAAAACCAATAAGGAATGACAAGGACACGATTGATTCGGTTTGTGTGTTTGTACCTATTCCAAGAAGAGAGCTCGCCGTTAGGAAATTCACTATGAATCTGAGAAGTAAAGATTTAAAATCTGTCAAGTGCTTGCCAACGATTATCTCCAAGAGAAAATCACTGACAAAAAAATTCACTCTAAAAACTCACAAAGATTAGAGAAAATCCTAACACTCCTCTTGTTTGTTTTAGTGCGTAATGACCAAGTAGAATTACATCTCTTATATATATATATATAGCGTGTGTGTTGTTTTTATCCAAAATAAGAAACCCATTTTAGGAAACCTGCTCAAAGGAAGAAATCTACTTAGAATTCCATCCTTCAAGTTCCCTAAGCCGCCCATGTTCATAAACCTTGTTACTGTTACTGCCACACTACTTGAATTATATACTCCCAAGTACGCCCCAACATTTGTTGTTCCCAACAAAACCAACAGGATCCACTTAATAACATCACAATATATGCCTGCATTAACTGTGTACATTTCTCTACTTGTACGTGAAAGAAGCCTAGGTCATAGCTCAGACAACCAATTGGGCTAGTATATGAATGATGGGGCACGTGGCCCTCCTCTATCCAAGTACATGCAACAAGTGGGATGTTTACAGAATTTCTCAATTGAATGTTGAAGCGCCTAATTGCTTTTTCAATGTAGCTCTTTCAAGTCACTCGCAACATTTGGACATTCTTCACTCTCTGCATCTCCATACCAACACTGTCTCTAGTGTACCCAAATCATTTATTTTAATATATGCATACAATTGTCACTCTACCTCATCTATCTCCACTGAACACCTCGAAGGTTTATCAATGTGACCTCGAAACAATTATCCATTGCTATGGAATCTAGCAACTTTACGGACATCATCACATATAGTGTACTCTAAACATCTCTCGGTTCTCCCTAAAGCTCCATGTATATATATATATTATCATTATTCTAATCTTTCTATATAATCAATCCCTCTCTCATCTTCTAAAACATTTCAGATTTGTTGAAGGTAATCTCTCTACTAAACAAAAAAACTACAAATCTTTCTTAGTGAACCATAGCCTGTATGTCATGCCCTGAACCTCGAGTGCGCGCACATCCCTCGGTAGTCAATAAAATTGCGACATCCCAGGACGCGTCACCGACCTATTCATTTTATTACACATGCGGAAGCAAAATAAAAACCCTTGACAACAAACATGGGATAGAAAAGCAGGATACAAATTTCACAAAACACTTTTATATACAAACTAGTCTGTCTACAAAAAGATCGGCTTTCAAAAAGAAGTTGTCCTACAACCTATTAGTCGGACACATTCACCGATCTTTCGGACTCCTCCACAGCCTCATCAAGAGGGTCAGCTGCAACCTTGCCTAGAGCGGCATTGACCGCAATGGTGGGGATATCAAATCCCTGAAGAACTCATTCAAAAAACTCAGCAAAAAAAAAAAAAAAAAAAAAAAACCAATGCTCTCTTGTCTACTCTAGTGTGTATTAAGCGAGTATAATTCCAATTCTCTTGTGTACGTATCATAATTAAGGAAAATCCTTATAGAAAACCTACTCAAACTAGGAAACCACTAAAATTAGAAAAAATTTTCGAGTCAGGTTGTATTTATGAGTTCAAATTTGAGACATATTCTCAATAAATTAAAACACACGCCTCAATTATCTATGACAAAGCTATAGAAGAATTTACGAAAAAGCAAGGACTAAGCACGTTTTAATTCACCAACATATAAAATATCATGCCTTCTCAAGACGATAGATGTGAAAAGAAAAAAATTTTGACCACGCAAATAAAATTAGGCAAAAGATCACTTTAAGTGCCAAAAATTGGCACAGAGGGACACTCAAGTGCCTTTCATAGAAAAGGGGGATACCTGAGTGCCACCTTCAGCGAAACCGGCTAGAAATCATACATGGCAATTAAATATTAATATTGCTCACTTACATGACTCACCAGAGAGCTGGCTCAGCTCTAATTCACCCAAAATGACATCGTTTATATAGTTGCCAAAAATAGAGCCCTTAAATTGGCCAAAATGCTGTCCTTTTGGTATAATTTGAATTTTAATATAATATAAAAATTAATTAAATTAATTTAAACAAAATAATGATAATAATTTATATTTATTAAAAAAAACAATGAGGAGGAGGATGAGGAGGAAGGCAGCCAGTGGCTGAGGGCTAAGCCCTCACCACCGCCACCTCCCGGAACAGAGGGGGAGATGGCGGCGCGATAGTGAGGGGCCGAGCCCTTAACCGCCAGCCTCCTCCTCCTCCTCCTCCTTCCCCTTTTAGAAAAAAATTAATTAATTATTTCAAAATCTAATTTAATTTATTATTATATTAATATTCAATTATATCAAAATGATGTTGTTTTGATACTGTTTAGTCACATCGGTGTACAAAATAACGTCATTTTGCGCATAGCTTGCCGGAAAATTGCCATATCAACATTTTGGCCAAATTTTCTCACCGATGGCACTTAAGTGATCAATTTTGTTCCAATTTTTGCACTTAAGTCACTTTCATAACTTTTGACACGTAAATGTCCCTTTGTGCCAACTTTTGGCACTCCAAGGGTCCGGGTGTCAATAAAATTAAAACACACACCTTGAGTATCTATCGCAAAGCTACAAAAGAATTCGCTAGAAACCAATAACTAAGCACGTTTTAATTCACCGACATACAAAACATCATGCATTTTCAAGACGGTAGATGTGATTAGAAGGAACTTTTGACCAGACGAATAAAATCAAAACACATGTCTCGCGGATCCATGAAAAAGCTACCCAAGAATTTATATATATATATAAAGCGAGAACTAAGCACGTTTTAATTCACGCTCATACAAGATATCATGCCTTTTCGAGATGGGAGCTGTGAAAAGAAGGAAGTTTTGACCACGCAACCTCTCGGTTGCTTGAGTCATTGCATATATCATATATAGCGGTATCGAAGCATTGATGCAGCTTATATGATCGATTCCGTTTCATGTATGTCATTTAAAGCTTGGTCGATCTCGTTTAATGTAAAATATAATCTGTTTCGTGTCATCTTTGTTTGCACTTTACAGGCGGTAAAATATATTATTATTGGTTTAGGTCGAACAGCATTAACCATAAAGCAAGATTAAAAAATTAACGCGTGATTTGATGGATGTGACTTGCCATCAGGGAGAGCAACTAGAAAATTCATTATAGTATAAACATTACACTACGATCACAAACGGTTTATTAAATTTTTTGGAGTGGATCATATTGTTGGTGCACAAACCGAAAATTTATTTTTTTGTCGATCATAATTTCACTTATGTACTTTCAAAGTAAATATTTTTTTTCAATATTTATTATCCCACTGGTTCATATCCTTGGTGCCCAAACCTAAAAATGGGGAGTCATGATTTTCTAGTTCCTAGTACCGTAAATGATCTAGATTAGTGTGATTTAAATGAGCGTAGCACAATTATGAACTAAACTTGTTTTCATATGTCGTTACTCCTCCTAAAATTCTCCCGAGAACCAAAAAGAGACACCCTACAGTTCAATGATTTGATTTTTATGGCAAATGAGAGCTTCATAAAACTATAAATTTAATGTAACAACAAGAAACAGGTGACAATTACCTTATAATTAAGATTCCAATGACTTAATAATTTCGATTAATTTGAATCAACTAGAGATCATGTTACTTGTTGAAAATCAAAAGCTTACTTTATCTTTCACCAAAAATAAAAAATAAAAAATCAGGTACATCGTTTTCAAAGGAATTCATATGTTTTTCCTAAACTAGGGATTTTTATGATGATAGAAATGGAGACATCCACGTGTTCAATTTCTCTCTCACTACTTCCATCAAAATACAATGACATGTCAGCCTCCGAGCCTTAATAGCCTATTTATATTGTATCGCCAGTAGAAGTGATCGTAGAAGGCTATTACGTGTGATTCTTGAACATCTGCTTCCACAGTTATACACTTGAAAGTTGGACAAGTATCAAATAAGTACTACAGACGATCGGCTTTGGAGTAGGTCGGCTCTTGACTCAGAATTGGGAACCAACTCTTTGACTCTTGTTCCAAAAGATTGTAAGTAGGAACCGTCCATTTTATGTTTTGGGTAGAAAAGTAAATTTTTATGATAAAGTATTAAAGTTGCACGATTTCACTATAAAAAGAGTAGATGGTCAAATGTTTAAGTTATTGTTTGTTCATGTTGCGGACCGTGGTTCGATTTTTGATAGGTCCAAAAGTACTTTCTTTTTTTTCTTGAAAAAAAACTTCAAAATCAATTTAGAACCGGTTTCCAAGAACTGAACCAACTAGACTAGTTCTAGGTCGGTAGAATCGAGAACTGAACTGGATCTCCCTAAAACTAGCCTTAGGCCAGTCGGTTCAGCCAGTTCAGTCCAATTCTAAAATTAAATTAGAGTCAACAAATAAGTACATCTTTTTCTTCAAACTCTTCCCTTCTTTGTTAATTTTAGAAAGAGAAATATAGATGGAGCCGGACCCTATTCCAGCAGGCAGATCTAGCTCTGCCGCCTTCTATGACCCAGATACGTGAGCCTTTGATTATATCTCCCTAATGTCAAATGTTCCTTTGATTATATCTCCCCAAATCTTTTGTTATTTTTTTTACTTTAGCATCAAGAAACCATTGGTCCATCTGTCCAATACCATTCTAAACGACCTTAGCTTGATGTCAAAGAGGAGAAAGAAAAACATGGCAAAAGAATTGGAAGTTTGCTTAGGTATGGACAAGATCGTAAAAAAAGAGCGTGCGTATCATAGAAGTTGTTATTGGTCGTCAAATCTGACCCGTTTATACTAACTTTCAAACAAATTTTCTGTTCTACGATAGTGACAAATTCATCGAACGAGCTCTCTTGTCTCTCTCTCACTCGTTATAAATAGCAATGTGCAAAAGCGAGTTCAGCATTGAGTTAGAGCGATGGAATCCCAAATACCACCTCTCGATACTAATTCTTCGGTAGTGAGCGTTCAAGAGCTCATCAAAGAAACCATGAACACAGTTCCAGAGAGGTATGTTCGTCACGACCAAGAACCACTAATCCTCTCTGATAACGGAAGCACTCAAACGTCAGTCGTTCCAGTCATTGACTTGGGCAAATTGTCCTCGGACGAAATCGTGGGTGATCAGGAATTGCAGAAATTGCATGAGGCTTGCAAAGACTTGGGCCTCTTTCAGGTTTTCTCAGAGTCCCTCTTCTCTACCTTTAAAGCCAACATGGACTAAAAGCTTCGTACGTTGATGTCGTCTCAGATTTTCCTAAAATATTTTGATTGAATAGAAAGTGCGCCCCGCGACCTGAACCTCCGACTAAGTTGATCGGCCCAAAAGGACCCCATGGCGTCCAAAGGCTTAGCATGAATGGGATGCATAAGCATTTGACGCATCGTACCGTGTTTCTTCTACTTTATTTGATTTACTTGTTTTTTAAATGACTAGGGTTTTAATACTTGGCGATGGTGACAATTTTGACTATGATACAATAATGAACCTTCCAGTTTGTTTGAGACTCTTCTACAAATTTAAAATATTCTGGGTATTTCACGTGCATTGCGACCGAGGGAAATATTGACGAAGTGATAATCAAAACTATATTGGAAAATTTAGAAATGTTGAAGACTATATTCTACAAATTTAAATTTTTAAATAGCAATTTGTCTATGCAGCTGGTTAACCACCGAATAGGTCCTTCTCTGTTGGAGGATCTAAGGCATGAAATCGAAGAGTTTTTCAAGCTTCCCTTGTCGGAGAAAACGAAATTCAAGGCAAGGTTAGGAGAGGTCGAAGGTTATGGGAATGTCGCGCGATCAGATGGAAAGCTTGACTGGGGTGACAGGTTCTTCATGATAGTCAACCCGCTTGCTGAAAGGAAACCTCATCTTTTTCCCGAGCTCCCTTTGTCGCTCAGGTTCTTTCCCTATCTTTATACGCATGTTTTACAGATGTGATGGTCCTGTGAATTGTCAAGATACTACTAGTTATCTTGACAAGGTGTGAGATGGCCTGGCCATATACATTTATGTTGGTAAAACTCCAAAATTAGACTTCTTAGGCCCACTCAGTGGCGTTGTAGAAATCTATGGGGCTCCTAGTGGATCTGCTTAGAAACTTGAGCTTGCATACGATTCTTCTTTTTGCTATGATTAGTTCTATCTATCATTTCATTTCATATATAAGAAGGTAGGTAGATAACTCATACTTATGAGCTTCTCTACAACTTTTAGTGATTTTGGGCCATAGAGGCGGTGAATGGCAAACATCATAATGTAAATTATATCTAAATCTCTCTCTCTCTCTCTCTCTCTCTCTCTCTCTCTCTCTGCATCTGAAGCATTTGAGCCTAACCCACACACGTCATTAGTAGATAAGGTGAGTCTCATGTGTGAGCTACTTGATCTAACGGTATATGTGAGTTAGCTCACATGTAATATTAATACATGCAAAAATCTTTACTTTGTTTAATACTGTACCTTCCTTTCACACGCAGAATTACCTTAGACTCTTACATTAAGGAGACGCAAAAGCTGGCTATGCAGCTACTTAGCTTGATTTCAAAATGTTTGGACATCGAGATAAATGAGATGAAAGAGTTATTTGATGATGGCTTTCAAACTATGAGGATGACGTACTATCCTCCGTGCCCAAGGCCAGAGCTTGTTGTCGGGCTGACACCACACTCAGATGCTAACGGCATCACCATCCTCAACCAAATCAATGATGTCGATGGCTTCCAAATTAAGAAGGATGGAGTTTGGATACCTATTCACATTCTACCACATGCATTTGTAGTGAATGTGGGAGATATCATGGAGGTATCATTTTGTTGCTTAGGCAAACTTTCTCCTTTATTTTTAGAATTTCTAACTTGTTTAACATTTTCCCATAAGCATGTGATTTGTTTGGCTGTTTAAATACGTATTGTCTAAATGATACTACACCTCACTTATCAAGAGAACTTATGAGACCCACTCTAGGCCACTTGAACACACGTAACTTTCATGTCACATAACCACTATGTGAGGCTAAACAATATTTTTTTCCCTGGAGCTAAAGCATGGTAATAAATTAGAGCAATTTAGTGCATCATTAGTAAATGGGTTTCGCATGGAGGTGTGGTCATGATGACGACAATCCTGAATTTCTGCTAATTTCATATTTTTAAGATCTTGATGACAATGTCATTCATCATTACATTATTTACATATTAAATCAGGTAGTCATCTATCAAATTAGGTTCCATGGCTTTCATACTAACAAGTTATGTAAAAAATCCACCTGTCAATATTTATGTATTGAGAAAGTTTCAAATGGCTTAAATTTAAAAAAAAGTCAAAGAACACGAATCGCAAAATTTATATTAAACAAGTAAAAAGAGTAAAAGACAACCCAAACAGACTTTAAGATCTCACAGATTCTACATGGTGTTTGGAGTAGGACAACTTGAGTTTGAAACTCTTGAGACCCCATTCACCGACATATTATAAATATCCATGCATCAGTCTAAGGGAAAATCCAACCAAGTCCCCATATATACACAGCGATTTAAGCATCAACTTCTCGGGCTATTAATCTAATTTCGTTTCTATTCCTTTGTATCAAACATTAGCCTTGAATTTGTTCGTTGGACCATTCACCGAATTGAAATACTAAGGCATCTTGTCATAAAAGGCATTTCAACTACCATGAATATATCATATGAATAATTCGATGTATTTAGGGTATCTATTATTAGGAGTATTCAAATTAGTCCGAAAGCACGAAAGAAATTGGCCCTGTCAACTTCAATCAGTTATTTCGTGTTAAGATTCAATCCAGACAGACTACTGGGCCCATTTTTTCATTTTTCTCTGGGCTGGGCCAAGCCTGTTTGCTCTCATACATAATATGATTATCCTCGGCTTATTATTGCAGATTCTTAGCAATGGTCTTTACAATAGCATTGAGCACAGAGCCACAGTCGATACGACAAGCGAAAGGATCTCAATTGCTATGTTCTTTAACCCTAAGTTAGACTTGGAAATTGGCCCAATCCAATCTCTAACGACCAAGGAGAGTCCAGCACTGTTTAGAAGGATAAAGATGGAGAAATATGTCAAAGATTTCTTTTCCCAAAACCTTAATGGAAAGTCATATTTAGAGAAGATGAAGCTCCAACCAGAGAAGGCTTTTGCATCTGAAGAGGAGTGAATGAGAAGGATTTTGGAAGACCCTTGCTTACCAAGCTTAATTGATGAGGGAAGCATATTTAAGCATTCAATAAAAGTTTGTCACATCATATCATTAATATATCTAGTAAATCAATTTCTAGGTCCCTTATAGTATTTGAGTGTTGTAGCATCATTTGTCGAAGAAGCATAATGTCCTGTAACATAGGTAATTCGTTACACTAGTATCTTTATGTTTGAATGATATTGTATATTTCAATTCAGCACTACTTCATATAAATGATAGTGGGAGTGTGTAATGTTTATTCATGGGATTTTGATTACAAACTGTGAATCATTTTCTAAAATGTTTCACTATACATCTTCAAACAGTTAAAAGGTACTAAGCATAAAATTCAACTACCAAAAAAAAAAAAAAAAAACAATATACCCTGAAGCATCTGCATTCTATTTTCCAATAATGTCTTTTTATGCCACGAGTTTTAATATATAATAAGATACTCTTAATTCCTATATTTTTTGTTGATACTCCTTTAAAGAACAAATTAAAGTAAAACTATTAGAGTTTTTGATCTCTTGAAAATAAAGATGGGATTCGACTTGCCTTGTCACAATTATATGAGTCTATAGCAGCCAACTCATCAGTCCCATCCTGAATCTTGCTCGGATCAATGAAATTCAGGGAACAAGATCAGGGAAAACTAAAACAAGTTTATGGATTTAGCTATGATCCAAATGATCTTTACATATCAGGGGAATCAGATTGTGACACGTACAGAAATATAAATATAAAACTATAAATAGTGGATGGAGAAAAAGAAAGAAAGAAAGAACCAACTTTAAGCAGCACAATCGTCCCAGAAACTTGGTCCCTTACCTCCTACTGCAGATCCTTCCATCTATATAACAACAATTTTCGGTACTTGTTATGCAGTAAAAATGAAAATTCCTCGCTTGCTCCGCTGTTTAGTCCATAATAAATTAAGTAATCGATTAACATAAACTCACATTTTTGAGACACCTATCTTTTAAAAGTGAATAATAGTTGTGTTCGAACCTTCATAAATTGAAAAAAGGTTGAAATGTATATTCACTTGCTGAACTGAAGTGGCAACCCCTGGCAACCCCGAATAAGAAATCACTTGGAAAATCTGACCTCTTGAGCTTAAATTGATCTATCCCTGAACTAAGACATAAGAATTTGAAGCTGCGAAAGATTTAGGACATCGTTGAATTATTCTTTTAAATATGAATCTTTCCCAAGAAAATAAAAGAAAAGATCAAATAGTTTCCAAAATGATTAAGAACATAACGAGAGCGTTCTAGATCATTCTTTCTTCTGTGTTGTGATGAATCAACTCAAACATGTGTTTGCATCAATCTTAAAAACAAGCCATGCATGTTAGATACAAAAAAATCTATTCAGAGATTATTATTTCACTATGTGCCTAATTAAACGTCGCATACTAGAATTTATGACGAAAAACACCCAGAGAAAAGGAAAAAGAGAGATCAAGGGCAGCCAACCCTCGGCCACCTGGGTGGATGACGCCGACAAGATCAAAACAAGTGAAAAGGCCACCTAGAAAGCGAGTAAAAGGGTCGTTGTTGGTGATGGTGATGAAGATGACAAGATCAATGAAGCATTTGAAAAGAGAAATTGGGGTGGGTGGAAAAATAAAAGCCCGAAAGCAATCTCCTTTTAGATATGAAGGTTGAGAAGCGCAACTAAGATAAACTATAACCAACTTCAAATGCATCAATCCTAACATGGTTTAAAAAAAAAAATCGTTCATTTGCCAACTCCTGAACTCAAATCATACCCTTTCTTCTCAAACGACTCGTCTATCCAAGACCAACTTCCGCTTCAACCCAATCCAACTCTCTAGTAGTCTTTAATTTTCACTCCAAATGTAGATGGTTTGACATATTTTGTTAAATCTAATAGTAAGTCCTCACATGGTAAAAACATTGTTGAAGGAAACCCATTTATGACTTAAAAAAGAATGCAAAAACTACGTATAGTTTTTCAGGAAGGAGTAAAAGAATAGTGGCAAAGCTGGGGCACGTCTCGGCAATCTTGTTATGAACATATTCTTTTCAGGAAGTCCATGGAACATAGACTATTTTGATCGACTTTCTCTCGCATCATTGATTCTGTTTTTCACTTCTGAAGATTGTCATGTCTATTTATTAAGCACTGAGTGGCAATTCATGCGGATGGGTGCTTGTTTTTTTCTTATGGCAGGAAAAGGAAACAAGTCATATGAATTATCCACCGGCTCGGCTCCGGCGTGCTGATCAATATATGCCGATTACCCAGAGATCAGAGAACAGCTTTGCTCTGGACCATTTGGATATCATCTGACGCACTACGTAAAAAATGTAATATGCAATATGAAGATACTAAAAATGTAATATCCTTTCTCCATATTTCATTTTAGTTTCTTTTTTTTCCATCTACTTCACATGGTTCCATGGTATACTATTAAAACCCCATTTGTTCAGCATTTCAAATGAGCTTTGGGACTCTAAAGTCCCATGGGCAAATGCAAATAGTATTTGGTTCATTTTTTGCTTAATTTTGGGAAAATATAATTAAAATTCCAAAGGGCTTTAATGGCTTTTAGTCCAAAGTAGGTCCAAAGGTCCTTTGCAAAGTTGTATTTTCGAAATGCAAGTCTTGGCCCCTTGTTTACTATTCATCTTCCCATGATTTGTATGGAAAATGGAAAAGCCAATTGGAGGCTGATGACCGCCGGCTAAGAGGTCATGTGGGTCAACAACCATAGCCTAGGGGTTGCCTGGGTTGCAATGAGCTAGGCGTCACTCGCTTGGGTCGTGACAAGACATCGTCACTTGGGGTTGTGCAAACTAGGTGACGCCACCTGGGTCACATGACTCAGGCAAGGCCGTCCAGTTGCTGGAGCCGCCAATGGCTAAACTCTTTAAAAAAATTAATTTTATTTTTAAATTTAGTAAAAATTCTTTATAAATGCAATTTTTACCAAAAAGGTATTTCAGCCAAAATTGTTTCCCAATGCACTTTAAAATTACAAATCACCAAATGCTATTTACATTTCGAATAATCTCTTTTGGCCAAAGATATTTACATTTTCTCAAAGAATTTTCTTCAAAATCGAACCAAACGGGGCCTAAGTTGTCTATCTTTCAGCATCTGTAGACCTGATGATTGTGTGCTTATTGACACTATTGCATAATGGCTTTGCTTTCAGGGTGTATGATTTTCTGTTCTCATCTTCCCTCGTAGAGCATGACGACGTAGTTTCCAGCAATCGGAAACTTTTGATACGATGTTATCAGTCCGGCTAACGTAGGAGGGCTGGTGGCGTCTTCCCCTAACGTGAAATTCTCTGTGCGCCTTGTCACTTTGCACTTTTACTAGGAATGCTATCTGGACAATGCATTGACATGTGGGAAAGACAAGCTGGCAGTTAGATTATTTAATAAAATCAACTGAGGTCTGGATGATTGAGTCTGAAAAGCAGATATCTCCATAACATAATCTCAAAGTTCAATTTGTCTTTGTGCCGAATTAGTCCTAAACCTTTTTATTTGGTGCCAATTTGGTGCCAATTTAGTCCTTCCGGCAAATCTAGCCCGGAAAATGCCTACATGGATACAAAGTTAGTGCCGGCCGTCCTACGTGGCCGGACCAACACTGACATGGATGCCTAAAATCAAAACGACGCCGTTTTATTAAAAAATAAAAATAAAAAGACCTAGAACCTTCAAAACAGAACAGCGCCGTTAAGAGCTCTTACGTTTTCCCTTTTCTCACTTGCCTCGAATCGTCTTCAGCGATGGAGGAAGAACCCCAAATCCCATCTGCCCAAACGATTCAATTTGAACTCAAATCCAAGGAATTTGCTCAAGCCGAGTTGCTCTTTGATTGAATCAACTCCCCAATCTAGCCCAACCCCTTCGTCTGCCCAAACCCTACAATTCGGCCTTCGAAATTGCGAAGACTCGACTGACCCAATTCGAGTTGCCACCCAATTGACCTGATTCAAGTCGCAACCAGATTCAACCTCACTAAACACGACAAAGTGTGTGGTCCCAATTTGCTCGTGTTGTCGACACTCAACAGACATAAAGGTATGTTTTCATGGTTGTGGTCCCAACCCTCAAATTTTGTCAATACATCCCACGATGTTGTTGTGATGATATCCAAACACTCAACACTCAACATGCCTTGTAGCCGTGCTGTTGGTCTAACGTCTAGTAAACTTTTAGGTTTTTGTTGTCTTCACATGAGCTTGACAGAATATAAAGGCAAAAAAATATACGACAATATTACCATTATATTTTGAGAAGCAAAACATTGAAGTAAATGGCTATTGAACTTATTTCCTTTGGAGAATATGCATTCTAATTTCACTCAGAAATTTCATCGAACAGGTGGCGTTTGAATTGATTTTAGTATAGATTGATTTTAACAAGGATTTTTATGTTCTCTCATGCGATGATTGCGTATGAATTGATTTTAGTACAAATTGGTTGTTGTGGGATTACTTTACCTTAGCATTTCTACTTTTTATGTACGAAGGTATGTGTTTGTGAATGAATTTGGCACTCAAATGAAGACTTTTTCGTACGGACTTGAACCATGCAAGGTTGGAAGCAGTTTTATTTTTTGGTATTATTTCTCCATATGAAAAAAAAAAAAACTATTTCCCGGGAGGCAACACAAAATCGATCGTCTCCTCTAAACATAAGCAAAACCTAGCTGTAGGTGTATCTTGATTGCGTTCTGGTCAAGCTGACCATAGGGGCAACCACAATAGTTTGTCAAGTGAGTTAATGGTAGGGGAGACCAAAACTTCAAAGAACAGCGTATTGATTATAAAGGCCAAGTCAAAGCACAACATGCGATAGAATTTCAATTACAATATGTATAAATGTGTGTTTGAATTTTTAGTATTGCTACTTATATGGCCCACCCATTTCCTGGATTGTATATATTTGGAGTCAATTGCAGTCTTCTGTCATCTTCCACCTTCAATTTGTTGATTCTTATGTTGAACTTCAATTGCAGTATTTTGAATTGCAATAGCTTAAAAGCAGAATCATGATTTGCCATCGAACCTATTATGTTGTTGCTCCATTACGAGTCTCCATATGCTTATAATTTATGTTTTCACTTTGTGTAGGGTCAAGATGAGCAACAAGTCTACATTGGTTTGCTTTTATCGTGGTGGGAAATTTGTTTGTCGCCCAATGCTTGAATATATTGGGGGATAGATTGATTTAGTACACTTAAATATTGATTCTATGATCCATGAAAGGTTCATCAGAGACATTGAGAATGTGGTAAATAGTAAATTTGAAAAACTATATTTTAAGCTTCTTGATAAATCTCTAGAAGATGGGTTGAGACATATATGTAATGATAGCACTATTGTCGATCTAGTTTTCTATCATTTGCAACATGGATTGATTGAGGTGTTTGGAGAATCTTTTGACAATACGGTAGGTGAAGGTGCTGGTCATGGTGAGGGCAATGGTGAAGGTGCTAGTGAGGGCGTTTGTAAGGGGGAGGGCAATGTTGAGGGTGCTAGTGAGGGCAATGTTGAGGGTGCTGGTGAGGGCATTTGTCAGGGCAAGGGCATTAGTGAGGGTGTTGGTTTAGGTGATGAGGCATTTGCTTAGCATGGGTGTGATTTAGATTATGATTACTTAGTAAATGAGGGTAATTATGCTGATTTAGAGGGTGATGAATTTATGGTTGAAGTCGATTCGGAAAATGAAGACATGGACTTAGTCGATGAACTATTCTTGATTAATGATGACAATAGGGATAACGAAGACCTTGTAGAAGGAAGGAAAAAACTCAAGGAATTCCACAAAATGGCCACAAAGGCTTGGATTATAAGGGAACCTTTCACGGAGTTTATACCATCTCAACAGTCTATTGGAGAATCATCTAATCCCCAACAATCTGACATGGTTATTGCTGAAGCCAATTACCAAATAGACTATTACGAAATAGATGGAGATGAAAGTTTGGAATCTGATGTGGAGCCAGAAGATGAAGTTACAAGAAGGAGAAGTAGGTATCCAAGGTACGATCCTAATTGTATAGTGCCTATGTTTACTACATCTATGGTGTTTGATGATGGTAGACAATTCAAAGATGTTGTCAAAAAGCATTCAGTGGTTGAGCATAGAGAGATAAAAATTTTCAAGAATGAAAAGAAATTTGTTAGGGCAAAATGTGTCGATGTAAATTGTCCTTGGAAGATTTCTACATCTTTTGATGTTAGAACTGGATCATTCCACGTGAAGGCTTACTATGAAGAGCATACTTGTAGCATTAGTTTCACTAATAAGAGGGTCACAAGTTCTTGGTTGGCGAATCACTATTTTAGTAAAGTTAGAGCAATGCCAACTATAAAAACCATTGCTTTTAAAGAATTTATTAAGGAGCGATAAGACTTAAATGTAACTATAGATTAGTGTAAAAAAGCGAAGCTGCTTGCCTTTAAAGTTTTGATGGGAAATTATAGGAAGGAATATTCAAAATTATGGGATTATGTGGAGGAGCTAAGAGAGACAAATCCTGGGAGTAATGTTACATTGAAGGTTGAGAAGCCTAACATGCAATCTAAAACATTATTTGAGAGAATGTACATATGTTTTGTTGCATGTAAGAAATGATTTCTTGATAGATGTAGAAAAATTGTGGGGTTAGATGACTGTTTTTTAAAGGGAATTTGTAAAGGGGAGATATTGTGTGCTGTTGGAAAAGATGCAAACGACCAAATGTTTCCAATTGCATGGACAGTTGTGAGAGTTGAAAGTGGAGACACTTAGACTTGGTTTTTAACAAGGTTGATGTATGACCTCAATATGATAGGCACATACAGACAAGGCTGGGTTATAATTAGTGACAAGCAAATGGTGAGTTCATTATTTTATTTTATTTTCAGTGTTATGCCTTGTAAATGATCACTCTTGTAGTATGTTGCTGATTTTGAAATCATCTTTTTTAGGGCCTTCTTCAAGCCGTGGTGAACTTGTTACCTTTAGCTGAGCATAGAATGTGTGCTAGACACATTTATGCTAATTGGGGCCAAAAGTATAAGGGAATACAAATGCAAAGGCTAATATGGCAATGTGCTATAAGCAATACTATGGTGCAGTTTGATGAACACACAGGCATTGAAGAAAATTAGTCCTGTTGTTGCGTAGCATGACTTAATTCAAACAGAGATAAAGCACTAGAGCAGAGCTTTCTTTACTACTGAGGTTAAATGCGACATAGTCGATAACAATTTATGTGAAGTATTCAACGGAAGAATTATTGAAGCCTAGTGTAAGTCTATTTATAGTATGTTAGAAGAGATAAGAATAATGATCATGACAAGGATGCATACACAGAGGGATGCCAGTGCTCAATGGAGAAGGGATTATGGTCCAAGAATCATTAAAAAGTTGGAAGAAAATAGAGTTGGCACGACTTATTGCCATGTGATATGGAATGGCAATGCTGGATACGAGGAGTTGGATAAGGGTATTAAGTACGTAGTTGATGTGTCCAAGAGAGATTGTACTTGCAAGAGGTGGCAACTTACTGGTATTCCTTGTCCTTATGCCATTTCAGCTATAGATCATAGGCGACATGATGCATATGATTATGTGGATGAGTGTTACATAAAGGTAAAGTTCTTAGCTACATATCAGAATATGATGATGCCAGTTCGGGGAGAGAATTTTTGGAAAAAAACTAATAATAAGGCACCTGAACCACTTCCGACTAGGGTGAAGCTCGGTAGGCCCAAACAGAAAAGAAGAAGGGAGGAAGGTGAGGTCGCACGTGGTATTAGAATGTCGAGAAGAGGAATAAAAATGACCCATTGAAGTTGCTCGAAGACAGGACACAACAGTTTGACATGTCCAACTAAGAAAGCTAAGACTGCAACATCACAAACACAATTATCTCAGCAAAAACTTTCAATAAATACTTTCATATCTATTGTTTCATGTTTATTTCATGAATAAATTTTAAATGAATATTATTCTTTCCAGGTTAAGCGACGTACTAGCAAAGATACAAGTGAAAGTGTTGGTGGGACACCAATTGCTAGTGCTGCTCTTAGGACATCATTATCTCATGGGAATGTAAGTAATGTTTTTGTTAGTACTTTTGTTTTTACTTGAATAATTCTGTTGAGTAATGAAATTAACAATGTCAAGTGCAGAGTATAAGTGCTAGACAAGGCAATAGAGTTGATATAGAAGCACAAGTTGAATTAACAACACAAGCAACTGCAACTGAAGTTCCATTTAACGTAGTAGGCCCAACAAGAAAGAAGAAAAAAAATAAGAGGAAGTAACTCCAATTTACAAGAAGTGACAACATTAGGAAGTAGTGTTGTTGCTAATTTTTGTTTGTTGCTAATGTATGGGAGATCGATCCACTCCTCCAAGTGTTGTGTGATCTTCACTACTTGACGTTTGTGGTGTGTGAAAGGCTACTATGGACTAGAATTTTCAGTTTACTTGGGTTATGGAATTCCTGAAAAGATAATTCTCTTTATAAGGGTGGTTCCATGATTTGCACGTTTATTAAAAGGGTGGTTGGGAAAGAAATAGAGAAAAAAAATGAGGTGTCGGGTTTGGATGCCAAATTTTACATGCTCAATAAAACAATGAGATTTTAATCTAATTCTGTGCAAAGTTTGATGGATTAATTTTGAGTACGGGAGCATGTATGAATTTATTTCCGAAAGCTTTGAAGAAAAAAAAAAAGTTGCCAAAGATTATTTCCAAAAGGGTGGTTGGGCAAGAAAATAGAAAATAAATGGGGTGTTGGGTTTGGACGCCAAATCTTATATGCTCAATAAAACAAGGAGGTTTTAAACTAGGTGCGTGCAAAGTTTGGTGGATTAATTTTGAGTATGGAAGTATGTACGAATTTATTTCTAAAAGCTTTGAAGAAAAAAAAAAAATTGGCCAAGATTATTTCCAAAAAGGGTGGTTGGGCAAGAAAATACAAAATAAATGGGATGTCGGGTTTGGACACCAAATTTTATATGCTCAATAAAACAAAGAGGTTTTAAACTAGGTGCGTGCAAAGTTTGATGGATTAATTTTGACTACGGAAGCATGTACAAATTTATTTCTGAAAGCTTTGAAGAAAAAAAAAAAAGTTGCCCAAGATTATTTCCAAAAGGGTTAATACCCTAAAAAAATCCCAAACTGGTGCACTTGTGACAAATTTACCCAAAACTATTTTTTTGACTACCAAAACCCCAAACTAGTATACCTTTGACAAATTTACCCCAAACTGGTACACTTATGACAAATTTACCCTATGTTAGTTTTCGTTAAATTTTATTCTCAAATTATTAAGTTAAATGATACGTGACAATTAACCGGTATATCAATTTAGGATTTTACGCTCCGTTTGTCACAATTTACAATTTTTATGATTTTTTCGTGGTATTAATCCAATTTAGTAGAGGGTACATTTGTTACAAATTTACCATTTTAGGGTTTTTTTGCAGTCGAATAAATTAGTTTGGGGTAAATTTGTCATAAATGTACCAGTTTATGGTTTTTTATAGCCAGTTGAGGTAAATTTGTCACATGTTTACCAGTTTGGCTTTTTTCATGGTTAAAAAAATAGTTTTGGGCAAAATTGTCATAAGTGTGCCGGTTTGGGTTCTTTTCAGCGTATTAACCCTTTCCAAAAATGGTGGTTGGGCAAGAAAATAGAAAATAAATGGGCTACTGGATTGGACGCCAAATTCTATATGCTCAATAAAACAAGGAGGTTTTAAACTAGGTTCATGCAAAATTTGATAGATTAATTTTGAGTATGAGAGTATGTACAAATTTATCTCCGAAAGCTTAAAAAAAAAAAAAAAAGGTGAATGGGCAAGAAAATAGAAAATAAATGGGCTGCTGGATTTGGACGCCAAATTTTATACGCTCAATAAAACAATGAGGTTTTAAACTAGATGCATGCAAAATTTGATAGATTAATTTTGAGTACGAGAGCATGTACGAATTTATCTCCGAAATCTTTAAATAAGAAAAAGGTGAATGGGCAATAAAATAGAAAATAAATGGGTTGTCGGGTTTGGACGCCAAATTTTATATGCTCAATAAAACAAGGAGGTTTTAAACAAGGTGCGTGCAAAGTTCGATAGATTAATTTTGAGTACGGGAGCACGTATGAATTTATTTCCGAAAGCTTTGAAAAAAAAAAAGGTTAATGGGCAAGAAAATAGAAAATAAATGGGGTGTCGGGTTTGGACGCCATATTTTATATGCTCAATAAAACAATGAGGTCTTAAACTAGATGCGTACAAATTTTGATGGATTAATTTTAAGTACGAGAGCTTATACGAATTTATTTCCGAAAACTTTGAAAAAAAAAAAAAAGGTGAATGGGCAAGAAAATAGAAAATAAATGGGGTGTCCGGTTTGGATGCCAAATTTTATATGCTCAATAAAACAATGAGGTTTTAAACTAGATGCATGTAAAGTTTGATGGATTAATTTTGAATACGAGAGAATGTACGAATTTATTACCGAAAGTTTTGAAAAAAAAAAAAGGGTAAATGGGCAAGAAAATAGAAAATAAATGGGATGTCGGGTTTAGATGCCAAATTTTATATGCTCAATAAAACAAGGAGGTTTTAAACTTGGTGCATGCAAGGTTTGATAGATTAATTTTGAGTACAAGAGCATGCACGATTTTATTTCCGAAAGCTTTGAAGAAAAAAAAAAGTTGCCCAAGATTATTTCCAAAAAGGGTGGTTGGGTAAGAAAATAGAAAATAAATGGGGCGTCGGGTTTGGACACCAAATTTTATATCCTCAATAAAACAAGGAGGTTTTAAACTAGATGCATGCAAAGTTCCATGGATTAATTTGAGTACGGGAGCACGTACAAATTTATTTCCCAAAACTTTGAAGAAAAAAAAAGGGTGAATGGGCAAGAAATAGAAAAAAAAAATGATGTGTTGGGTTTGGACACCAAATTTTATTTGCTTAATAACACAAGGATGTTTTAAACTAGGTGCGTGCAAAGTTTGATGGATTAATTTTGAGTACAGTAGCATGTACGAATTTATTTTCCAAAGTTTTAAAGAAAATGAACTATCAGGTTTGGTAGCACTGGTAGCAAATAGAAGGTAATCATCCCGCATTTGTCTAGTGTTTCCTTGAATAGAATTTGCTTAATATTCTCTTCCTAATTTTATTTTTACTTAAAATTCTCGCTTGTTGTTATGTTCGGGAAAACGGTTGATTTGTTGAAGAACAAGTTTGGATTTGATGACGCTTTCAACTACAATGAAGAACTGGACATGGATGCTGCACTAAAAAGGTGAACCGGGAATATAGTAACGAATATTGAGCAAATGACTAATGTACATCCAAACTTCAAGAAAGGCAACTTGGTTTGGGGCATGACTAGATGGAAGGAGTGTAGTCTAATTGCTGCAATTGCTATGAGAATTAAGTGATCTAGTCGAGCTTTGAGAAATTGGAATGAGGAGTATATTAGGAACTCCATATGCCTAACAAACTTTGTCGATATGAACTTGAGGCAGCAACTCAAAGTAATATATCCTTCCCAAATGAGCCAAAAGCAGCAACAATACCAAAAATTCTAGGCGAGATAGAGACATTCTATGTGAGACCATCCACAAACTCATGTTAGCAATTTGTCCAGCCATTTCAAATGAACCACTTCAACAACCACAAATCCATCACTACAACAAACCCATGTCAACAAAATTTAAGATAAAATTTCAGTGAAATCAAGATAGCTAAATCCTCAACATAAATATAAAGCACTGCAATTTCAAGAAGATGATGAAGGTGTTGAGTGAGCATCAAGCAAGCTCTAGGCGAATCTGAGTGAGCGTCGGATGGAGGCGTCGAGCAAGTGTTGCATGAAGACGTTAGGCTGAGTGTTGGACGGAGGCGTCGGGCCGACACACAATAGCAAAATACATACGTATCGTTGTCAATTGGACGGACCGACATCGCTAATTGTGACAAATTTGATGATATCGTCATGAATTCACTGATCTCCTCTTGTTGTCAATCCCAGAAGTTCGTTAAAAAACCTAGCCATAAGAGAGTGCACACTGGATGATGACCAGAAAACTTTACAAACTAGAAGTCTAAGATGAGCAACCGCTAGTCACACAAGCATGGGTAGAAATTATATCCAAATTTTTTTAACAGAGAAACTAACTAATCACTTTCTACAAAGGTTTAAGAACAATTAGCCTTTTTAAGAGCCAAAATAACCCACATTGTCATTGGACTTACATCACTCGAGAGCATGGAGGATCTATAATTTTGCCTAATTGGAATGCTAATTAGACCTCTTACCATTGATCTTCACAAGAAACTTGATCACAATTTTTGAATTATTATCCCATATGATGTTCTCACATTTCATCACATACACCCAAGAAAATATTCTTCATGTTCTGCTTTTTCTAATGCTAGCAATGCACAAAGAGATTCTAGTAGGTCATTAGCTAAAAGGGAATGCACCTAAAAGTGATACAAATCATACAATCTAACCAACAAAGATGCAGTTTTTCTAATGACTGCAATGTACAAATAGATTCCAGTAGGTCATTAGCTGAAAAGTAATGCACATAAAAGTGATACAAATCATACAAGTCAACTAACAACGACAAAAATGCAGCAGGCACCATTTTCACCTTGCAAACCGACTTAGAATACTCTACTGCTTCTCATGCCAACACCCACAAAACTCAAATCATGGAACCTCGTTCCTGACCAAACTCAAAGTTCCACTCATCCAAAGAAGCTGATTCACTGAAATGGATAGTACTAAGTGCAGAACTTCTTCTCCACTTATCACAACACACCAATACCTCTTCCAAACTATTAGCTACGCAATTTTCAATTCACTAAATCTCAGCCGCAAGAAAATGATCGCCTGATACGCAGTGGCCTGAGCTAAAAAGGGGTCGACAGAGAATGAATCGGAACTCTAACCAAAGCAAACAAAACCTCTATCCTCCATCGCAATTCCTAGGCAAAACGTTTCAGGAATTTACTTGATAAACGTAGGGCTGAAAAGGCGTCTAGAAGAACGGCGCGGCCATGGTGATATAGCTAGTACGAGAACCTAGAGGGGGGGTGAATAGGTATAAAACATTTCTTTGAAGATTGCACAATATTTAAACAATTAAAGGATCTGCAACAGTTAAAAATTCAATCGCAAGACTGAGTAAGGGAAAGAGAGAATTGAACACGCGGTTTATAGTGGTTCGGCTTGATTCAAGCCTACGTCCACTCTTCGCACCGACAGCCAATTGGCTAGATTCCACTATGATCAAAGAGCTGTTACAGTGTTGATCTTCCTTGATTTCTAGGTGTAGATGATCTACCACACTCGCTCAAGGTGTCACCAAATATAAACACTCTCTGTGTATACAATTTCGCTCGAACTGTATTGACTAACAATCAAGGTTCTTCAGACTCTGGAATTTTTCTATCAATCACACACTTAAAACAACAAGAACGTCTTCCTTTTATACTCCTTTATGCCATCATAGCCGTTGGCACTTACCAAAGGAATTCCTCCAATCTACCCGTTGGACGGAATCAATCAAGAAGATCATCCGAGCTATTTAAGGAATCTGATGATAGCCCATCAATCCCGTTCGCCCATACAATCAGGATCTTGGTTTCCAAGAATAGAACATTCCAAGATTATTTCGTCGACCATCGGATCTTCAATCGATCTTAGATGAGAATCAAAGAATCCGAAATATTTATCCAACCAAAGAATCTTTTCCAGAGGATAGAATCGAGTCCTCAACCATTTACCTCGGCTTTGGATTTCCTTCGTCACTTGGATTAGAAAGACTGTCAGTGAGAATAGACTTAAGTCTTGAGTCTTGAGTCTTGAGTCTTGGGTCTTGAGTCTTGAGCCTTGAGTCTTGAGACTTTAAACTGTCGGTCTCCGAACATCCAGACTTAGACTGATAGAAACGTTTTGTCAGCTTCAAAATATTCTGGAAAGATTTCTCCAACACATGGCGGAACACTTTGTCATGTCCGGTGAGGTCGAATCCGGTTGCGACCTGAATCGGGTCAATCGGGTGGCGACTCGAGTTGGGTCAGTCTAGTCTTCGCAATTTCAAAGGCCGAATTGTAGGGTTTGGGCAGAAGAATGGGTTGGGCTAGATTGGGGAGTTGATTTGATCAAAGAGCAACTCAGCTTGAGCAAACTCCTTGGATTTGAGTTCAGATTGAATCGATTTGGGCAGATGGGATTGGGGGTTCTTCCTCCATCGCTAAAGACGATTCAAGGCAAGTGAGAAAAGGGAAAACGTAAGAGCTCTTAACGGCGCCATTCTGTTTTGAAGGTTCTAGGTCTTTTTTCTTTTCCTTTTTTTTTTAATAAAATGGCATCGTTTTGATTTCAGGCAACCATGTCAGCACCGATCCGGCCACGTAGGACAATCGGCGTTGACTTTGTATCCACGTAGGCATTTTTCGAGCTAGATTTGCCGGAATGACTAAATCGACACCAAATAAAAAGGTTTAGGACTAAATCGGCAGCAAAAAAAAGTTTAGGACTAAATCGGCTTAAAGAAAAAAGGTTTATGACTTTTATGACACTTTTCCTGGTGATATAGAGACAATAGGAATAGAGAATCGACTAACTATCACCTTAACTTTTGAGTGACGAACTGGGGAAAATTTTTGGAAGCTCATGTCGCAACCTCAGCAACAAAACCGCCCCAGATGAAGGCAAACGTTATTCAGCGTCTCACTCATTTATTATGGGAAAAAAAATTCATTGTCAATGACCCCAGCTTCTTCGAACTAAGGTTTTCCTCTTCGATCCTTCTCGTTTTCAGAATGACCAAAAGTCATGAGGCAATGAAAATGAAAAAAAGCGCTCTCCGGGTCTCTTCTAGATCCACTCGTGGTATATCCAGGCAATTCAAATAATCCCTCCAACATTCAAATTCACACTACTAGATCAACCACATCCAATGCGTTTCTGATGTCAATGAATGTTTTCAATAGAGGGTTAATATCTTGAAAAACCCCAAACTGGTACACTTGTAGCAAATTTACCCCAAACTATTTTTTTAACCACCAAGAATCCCAAACTGGTATACCTTTGACAAATTTACCCCAAACCGCTATACTTGTGACAAATTTACCCTCTGTAAGTTTTCGTTAAATTTTATTCTCAAATTATTAAGTTAAATGACACGTGACAGTTGATCAGTATGCCAAGTTAGGATTTTACGCTCAATTTGTCACGGTTTAAAATTGTTGTGATTTTTTGTGGTATTAATTCAATTTAGCAAAGGATACACTTGTCACAAATTTACCATTTTTGGGGGTTTTTTTTTTTTTTGCAGTCGAATAAATTAGTTTGGAGTAAATTTATCATAAATGTACCAGTTTAGGGTTTTTTATAGTCAGTCGGGGTAAATTTGTCACAAGTATATCAGTTTAGGGTTTTTCATGGTCAAAAAAATAGTTTGTGGTAAATTTGTCACAAGTGTACCAATTTAGGGTTTTTCAGGGTATTAACCCTTCAATAGAACATAAGTGATGGATGCTTATTAGTAATCTCACTGTGTCATTTTCCTTGAAATCTGATTTAAATAGATAGCAAAAAAAATCACAAGTATCAACTAACAAGACCCTAGCAACAAAAAACACGTCTGGCTCAGATAATGCAGAGACACATACGCATGCAGATGATGCAAAGCTGAAAGTACCCTTGTTGAAGGAGGCATGGTGAGAAGGATCGGGTAAGGATTGCTCAAGCCATCTGAGGTCGAGAAGAATCTCTTTCAATTCGGCCTCCATTTCTTACCTACCTCACTCGGTCTTTCTCTCCCAACATGTCTCACTGTGTAATTGGGAATTAAAATTGAGGATGCACCGACAAAAAGCGGACTCTTGTTTTTAGTTATATTCACTGGATATTTGGACTTACAGGCGCCATTATATCTCTCACTGAATTACGTGTCACCGTTTCAAAGAATTTTTCAATGCTTTCCGACATCATTAGCAATTAACAATCATCTACATCATCTTTTGCCATTTTAGATTTGTTGAGAAAACTCCTACCAAGTTTTGAAGTTAACAAAACTTTATAGCTTTTTACTTTTATTTTGAAGAAGAGTATATTTCTAAAGTTATATTGTAGACTCTTATCAAAGTATATTCATTGCAAAGGTCTTTCCCACTCTAATGCAATCCAGACTGAAACGGTATCCAGAATGAAGATAAAATCAGACTTAGATTTATCGATCTTGCAATAAGAAGTTATCCTTCAATATCTGGCTCTTTGGCGAAGAATCTTACTTACCTCTTATAAATATATTGATAGAATCAATCACAAATTGATGAAATCAATATTAAAGACAAGTCCATTTTTGGGAAGCGTCTACTTATGAAAACCTAGATTCTAATTGTATGGTTAACCAGAATCAACATGTTTTTATCTCAATCTTCAAATGGATATAAGATTTTCTTAGTCAATTATGTCCAACGGATTAATTGGAAGAAATTCCTCTAGAAAATGCCAACAGCTAATGAGGCGTGGGGGAGTATTTAAGAAGGTCATTTAGTCTATTTGAGATAGGGCATGAAAATTGAAATTCCAAAGTCTGAAGTCTTTCCAACTAATTGTTCTTCATCGGCAGTGCTTACAAATTGTATTCAAGAGAGAAAATCACAAGTGATTGAAAGAGAGAAAATGGATATTCCATTGAGTGTTTGCACTCAAAAATTGTATTTATCTATTGACACTATATTAGATTCCAACCAGAAGACTGTCAACATGGAGAGAGGACGTTGGCTTGATCTAAGTCGAACTGTTATAAATTTCGCGTGCAATATTCTCTTCCCTTAACTCTCTTTATTTACATGTGTTGCATTCTTTAAGTATTGCAAACGTCAATTACATTGCTTATCTAATTTTGAACATTCATCAAAAGTCCAGTGACTCACTTTATTAGACTTTGTTTAGTTTTCAAACTTTATTCCGAATTTATTTTGTTAATCAATTTCTTTTAACACCTATTCATCCCTCTTAGGTGTTCACACTAGCATTATCAATTGGTATCAGAGCCCTGTGCTCATCTATTGAAGTGATTTTACTTCTAAGCTAAAGATTTTCTATGGCTAGTTATTTAGCACCAGGATTTGTGGAAGGGCAGAGCAACACCAAGCCACCTTATTTTGATGGAAGAATAAAGATAAAGACATTCCTGAGATCCAAAGATCCTATGGAATGAGATGTTGTAGAAAGAGGAATCAACCCAATGGCAACTTTTACATTTGACAAGGGAAAAGAAGTCTTAGATAAGGATGCTGAGGAAGCCAACCAAGCAAAAATTACCAAGAGATAGGCTCTTGATGTGATGGTCATCTATTCTTTATACTGTGCTTTGTCCCCTGCTAAATATAACAAAATTTCTTCATGTGATATAGCTAAAGAAATCTCGAATAGACTTCATTTCACCTATGAAGGAATAGATTGTGTAAAGGAGACAAAAATAAATATCTTGCTTGGCCAATATGAATTCTTCAAAATGAAGCTTGGAGAGTCCATTGAAGACATGCTCAATCAATTTACAAAAATTGTAAATGGGTTGGCATATCATGATCAACAAATTTCTGCCCCATTAAAGGTCAACAAATTTATATGATAACTTTCAAAGGACTAGAATAATGTGAAAACATCAATCTGGGAGACACAAAGAATTATGCATCTCTTTATTGATGAGTTGATAGGCACTCTTCAATCGTATGAAGTAGAACAGACAAATGACGATGAGGATCCAAAAGGTAAGAAGTCAATTGCACTTAAGTCTAACGCTAATTCTAATGACATAGACACAGACGATTACATGGACCACAAGGAGCTTGCTCTCATGATAAAGAAATTCAAGAAATTGAATAGTAAAGGAAGAAGACTGAATTGGAAAAAGCAAAGTAGCAAAATTTCTAGAAAAGATCAATGAAAGATGTTGAAACTAGCAAAGATGTAATATGCTTTGCATGCAAGAAGAAGGGGCACATCAAGCCTAACTATCCCTTGCTAAAAAAGAAGAAAGGTTAGTATGAAAAATATAAGAAAGCCCTAAAAGCATAAACCTAGAGTGACACAAAATGTGAGGAAAGTGAAGAGGAGTTTGCAAATATCTATCTGATGGCACACTCAAAATCTAACTCAGATATAGACTCAGAGTCTGACAAATAAATCAAGGTAAGTCATTCAAGAATTCCTACTAAAGTTTATAAGTATAGAAATGAGTTTTACTTAAACCTCAAATCTTCTCTTAAAATGATCTCTGAATTAAAGAAGGAAAATTCAAAACTCAAATAACAGGATAATTCTTATAGAGATAAGTTTAAGGAAAATTTTGATTCTCTTTCAAAAGAAAATGAAATTTTGAAAAATGAGATTTCAAATATTTCTACAAAGTTCTTCAAAGGGTTAAAAACTTTAGAACAAATTCTTTCAGCTCAAATACCTTATTATAACAAATTTAGTTTGGGTCTGAATAAAGAAAGTGCTATTTTGATTGATTTTTCTAAAGTCAATGAGAGACTTAGACAAAGACCTCTAAAAGCTACTTATAAAACTCACTTTCAAAAAGTTTTTGTAAAACCAGTTAGTCGGAGTGCTTTTAAATGTTTTAAGTGTGATAGCTTAGAACATTTTGAGAATAAAAGTCCTAAAAGTCTAGAGATATGTTAAGAAGGATTAGGCAAAAGCTGTTTTAAAACTGACCCCTCAAGACCCAAAAAAATTTGGGTATCAAGAAAATATGAGATCTCTTTTTTATTGTAGGTTGCTATTAAGACGAAAAGCAAATGGTACTTAAATAGTGGTTATTCCAAATAAATGATTGGAGATTCAAGCAGTTTCATTAAATTAGAAAAATAAAGAGGAGAAAATGTTTCTTTTGGTGGAAACAGTAAAGAAAAAATTATTGGACATGGAACAGTGAAAATTGGAAGTTTGATCATCAATAATGTTTCCCTAGTGAAAGGCTTGAATTACAATCTTCTAAGCATAAGTCAACTATGTGATACGGGATTCAGAATCAATTTCCAAGAAGATGCTTGTTGTGGAGTTAGTTGAGACTTCTCTCAAACCTTCACCGAACGAAAGTATGGCAACATTTATCTTTTGAATATAAGTCTAGAGAGTTCTCAATATCTTATCTCAATTCAAAATAAAGCAAATCTCTAGCACTGCAAGCTCAGACATGTTAGTATGAAAACGGATTGCTAAACTATCATCTAAGAAGTTGGTTCGTGGTCTCCTCAAAATGATATACCAAAAGTCTGAAATGTGTACTCCATGTCCTGGGAAAACAGGACAGAATCTCATTAAAATCTATAAACCAAGTCTCCACTAATCGCATCTTGCAGCTTCTTCACATGGATCTTTTTGGACCAACTAGAACTCATAACATTGGTAGTAAGAAGTACTGTTTGGTAGTTATAGATGACTACTCAAGATTTACTTGGGTTTTCTTCTTGGCAAATAAAGTAGAAACCTTCTCATGTTTTTCAAAATTTGCTAAGAAGGTTCAGAATGAGAAATGTTATGCCATTTCAAGAATTAAGACTGATCATGGCGGAAAATTTGAAGATCAAGACTTTGCAAATTTTTGTGATGAAAATTATTTTCAATATGTTTTTTCCTCCCCTTACACTCTTGAACAAAATGGAGTTGCAGAAAGGAAAAATCCGTTTTTATAGAAGATGGCCAGAAGTTTGTTAATTGAAAGTAAAGTCTCTTATCGTTTTTTGGCAGAAGTAGTTTTCACTACTTATTATATAATTAATAGAGTATTTCTAAGGCCCATCCTAGAGAAAACCCACTATGAAGTTTACAAAGGAAAAAAGTCAAATATTTCTTATTTTCATATGTTTGGTTGCAAGTATTTTATTTTGAAGAATGGAAATAATTAGCCCGGAAATGTGAAGACAGATTGGATGGAGGGATATTTCTTAACTATTCTACTTCAAGCAAAGCTTACAGGGTCTTCAACAATAATACACAGACTGTTAAAGAATAAATGAATATCGAGTTTCAAGAAGTTTTCTAGAACCAACAAGATCAAACTCAACTTGAAGAGTTTGAGCTAGTTTTAGACTTAATGACGTCTGAATCCCCTAAGAAAACTCCACCATCTGGTGGTCAAAGTCAAGCTAAAGAAAAGTCAGAAAATTCAAAGGAAACAAAGGTATAGCAAACCTTTACAAACAATGATAGATTCAACAATAACTGGAAGCACAAATCAAGCCATCCTAAAGATCTCATTATTGGCAATATAGAAGTAGGGATTCGTACCAAATCCAAAGTAAGAGCAGATTCAAGTGCTCTAACTTTTATTTCTGAGATAAAACCAAAAGAAGTAGAAGAAGTTTTAACTGATAAAAGCTGGATAGAAGTTATGCAAGAAGAACTCAAACAATTCAAAATCAATGATGTTTGGGAGTTAGTTCCAAAATCAAAAGGAGAATTGGTGATTGGAACAAAGTGGGTGTTCAAAAATAAGATAGATGAAAATGGTAAAGTGACCGGAAACAAAGCAAGGCTTGTTACAAAAGGTTATACACAAGAGGAATGGATAGACTATGACGAAACATATGCACCTGTAGCAAGACTAGAGGTTATAAGATTATTACTTGCATATGCACATTTCCATAATTTCATGTTATTCCAGATGGACATCAAAAGTGCATTTCTAAATGGTTTTATTCAAGAAAAAGTTTATGTGGAACAACTACTAGGATTCGAAGATCCCAAAAAATCAAACTTTGTCCACAAACTGAAGAAGGCTTTATACGGTCTGAAATAGGCACCTCGACCTTGGTATGAGAGATTGAGTAAGTTTCTAGTAAGCAATGGTTTTAAGAAAGGAATGGTTGACACAACTTTTTATTTATCAAAAGGGAAGAAAAGGACTTTTTGCTTGTTCAAATATATGTAGATGATTTAATCTTTGGCTCTTCTAGTGAAAGTTTATGCAATAAATTTTCAAAATCTATACAAGAAGAATTTGAAATGAGCATGATGGGTGAGTTAACATTATTTCTGGGTTTACAAGTGTTGGAGAAATCTTCTTTAAGTGTTTTGAAGCTAACAAAACGTTTTCATCAGTCTAGTCTGAAGGTTTGCAGACTCTGCTATTTAAAGTCTGAAGACCTCGGGACAGCCAAACTCAAGACTCAAAGTCTATCCTCATTGACAGTCTCTAATCCGTTGAAGAAAGGTTATCAAGAACTGGATGTTTCATTAAGAATATGACCTTATCGACTGGAGAAGATCTCTTAGCTGAAAAGACATAACGAAATTCTTTGATTGATCGAGATTGACTCGAAGATTAAGGATTCGATGATTGCCTAAATATTCTTGGAAGGTTCTACTTATGGAAACCGAGATCCTGATTGTATGGGAGAACAAGATTGATAGGCTATCGACATGTTCCTTTTATAGCTCGAATAATCTTCTTAATTGATTCCATCCAAAGAATAGATTGGAGGAATTCCTTTGGTAAGTGCCAACGGGTATGATGGCGTGAAGGAGTATATAAGGAAGACGTTCTAAGTTGTTCGAGGTGTGCGCGATAGAAGAATTCCAAAGTCTGAAGCTTCCTGTTGTTTAGACAATTCCTTTGAGTGAATCCTTGTATACAAAAGAGAGTCTTTATTTGTGAGAAACCTTGAGGAGGTGTGGTAGAACATCTACATTGTGGAATCAAGGAAAAGTTGTGCTGTAACTTCTCTTTTGTTCATAGTGAAATCCAGCCGGTGGGCTATCAGTGCGGAAGAGTGGACACAAGCTTGAAATAAGCCGAACCACTATAAACCATTGTGTTCAATTTTCTCTTCCTTACTCTCTTTACTTTGATCGTACTTCATTTTGTCAATCAATAGAGAACTTCCTTTCTATCGGTTGCCTAGAATCGCTTCCATATCTCGATAAATTGTCTGTGCACCTATTCACCCCCCTCTAGGTGGTTATACTAGCTATATCAATTGGTATCAGAGCTCGTGTACTCATTTTGTTTGAAGTGTTTTACTTCAGAGTTAAAGATCCATGGCTAGTATGTTGGCTCCAGGGCTGGTAGAAGGGTAAAGCAATACCAAACCACCTTACTTTGATGGAAAAGACTACAACATATGAAAAAACAAGATGAAGGCGTTCCTAAGATCAAAAGATCCTCTAGAATGGGACGTTGTAGAAAAATGAATCATTCCTAAAGCTACACCTATCTTAGAAAGAGAAAAAGACACTATTGAGTCTAGCGAAATGACTCAGGAAGAGATAATCAAGAGACAAGCTCTTGATGCAAAATCAATCTATTATTTATATTGTGCTTTATCACCTACTGAATATAACAGAATATCTTTTTGTGATACAGCCAAAGAAGTCTGGGATAGATTACACATTACTTACGAAGGAATCGATCGAGTGAAAGAGACTAGAATCAACATTCTCCTCAGTCAATACAAAGCCTTCAGAATGAAATTGGGAGAATCTATAACCGACATGTTTAGTCGTTTTACAGATATCGTGAATGGTCTTGAAAATCAAGGTTAACCAATTTCTGATCCCATGAAGGTAAACAAGCTACTGCGTGGACTCTCCAAGGATTGTAATCACATAAAGACCTCAATCAGAGGGACCCAAAGAATCATGCCACTATCTTTTGATGAATTGATTGGAACTCTTCAGTCTTTTGAAGTGGAACGAATCAATGAAGACGAAGACCCTAAAGGTAAGAAATCCATTGCATTAAAATCCAATGATGACTCTGATGCTGCAGATTCTGAAGACGATATGGACGATGAAGAGCTTGCTCTCATGATAAGAAAATTTAGAAAGCTGAACAGAAAAGGAAAAAGATTCAATCCAAGGAAACAAAGTTTTCAAAAGCAACAAACTAAGTCTGTTGAAGATGATGAATCAAATAAAGATGTAGTCTGCTTTGAATGTAAGAAAAGGGGCACATCAAACCCAACTGTCCTCTTCTGAGGAAGAAGAAAGGAAAAGCCGAAAAGTATCGAAAGGCTCTTAAAGCAGAAACCTGGAGTGATACATAATGTGAAGAAAGTGATGATGATTATGCCAACATATGTCCGATGGCACAATCGGATTCAGATTCAAACCCCGAGACAGACTCGATTCTGACACCGAATTTGAGGTAAGTAACTTCAAAATCCCTATTAAAGTTTCTAAATACATTGATGAGTTGTGTTTTAGTCTTAAGACTTCTCTTAAAAGGATTTCTGAACTCAAAAAGGAAAATTCTGCCTTAAAACAACAAGAAAATATTTTGAAACAAAAGGTGAAATGTTTAGATGTGAATGTTTCTTTTCTTAGAGAAAGTGAAGACAATCTTTCAAAAGAAATTGCATTCTTGAAAAATGATATCTCAAATATTTCCAAAAGATTTTCGATAGGATCTGAGAAACTAGAAAAAATACTTTCTGTTTAAAGACCTTATTTCAACAAATCTGGTTTGGGTTTGTATACCTTTCTATTTAACCGATCGTGCACTGTTAATTTCTCTTCACTTTACTCTCAAAAACCCTAGAAAGCATCGATCTTCCATTCCCGTTTTCTTCCCTTGTTTAATCTTCGAAAAAGTTGTCATCTTTCTTGAGAAAGTCAAGCAAGGAATCTTCCAAAAACTGAGAAAGATGTCGTCTTCAAGAAAGTCTTCGAGAATCGCAAGCAGGGCACCACGACGAATGAGTGAGGGGCCTACACACTTCGATCTCACCGAAGAAGAAGTGTCTCCAGATCAGCAACAGAGCCCACAACATTCTCGGCAGTGTCACTCTCCTCCATCTAGTCCTCAAGGCATTGATCATCAACAAGAGAAAGAAATCATCGAGGATGCAGATCCTGTAAGAGTTCAAAAGCCCGCTTTTATTTATAAGCTGTATCGTGCTTTAAAAGGGACTCATACTCCTTTGAAGTATGTCGATGATTTTCTTAAAGACAAAGGGTATGGAAATAAATATATCTTTTTGCGAAAAATGGAAAGTTTGGGAATTGCTTGTAGAGGGGTGGCAGAAGAAACCCTTGCGAATATTCCAAGTGATCCTCGTGATTGGGGAGTTAATCCTATAGATGGTAATGATGATGACAAATTGTACAGCCAATTTCAACCGAAAATGGGTGTTGTGGTTGAAAATCGAGGAAAAATGGGAGACTTGTTCAGATCGAAGGAACAAAAAGATCTATACTCAAAATTGCTGAAGCGTGAGGTGATAAACCCTAAGAATATGGATTTTGATTTTTTGGATGCTGTAAATGTGAACTTGAGGGAAAAGTTCGGTTATCTTCAACTTGAGCAGTTCTGTTCTGACACCACAGAAGCTTACGCTAAATTAACCGCTTATTTCTATTCGAATCTTAATATCTTGGATGCGAATAGATTCTCTTTCAATGTCAAAGATCAAGACTTTGTTGTGGATATGAATATGCAGGCAGATGTGTTAGGAGTTTAGAGAGGAAGATATCAACCGATCAAAGTTTCTATTACTCGTGCTACACTGGAACTTGTTAAAGACAAGAGAACAGAGGAAAGATTTCCTACCTAAGGATGAGTGCGTTCAACATTTTGCTTCACAAGATTGTGATCAACTGCCTCAGACTGAAATCAACTTCTAAGACTGATGTTTCAAGTTCAGAGGCAAAGCTGATGTATGCCATTCTCACTGGGAAAAAATTTTCTCCTCCTCACACTATTATGTTCCACATGTATAGAGCAGTGGTGAAAGACAGATGTCAACTTCCTTATCCAAGTCTTGTGACGAAGTTATTCAGACATCTGAACATTTAGCCTCCACAAATCCTTTGTGCTCGATCGTGTGATCATATGGTGGAAGGACTAAAAATGGTGACCAAGATGCGTCTGAAAGAGCTAAGCAAGGCGTTTGAGAAATTTAAGGAGAAGACTCCTATAAAATCTCATCAAATCTCCTCTGCATCAAAGAGAAAAGAAAATGAGCCCATGGTTGCTCCATCCAAGAAAAGGAGAGCTCTCATCGTTGAAGATGAAGATGATGAGGAAGACATCACCATCTCTGCAATGGCATTGAAACATCTGAGCTGTTTTACTCCAGAACAAAGGACTCGAGAAAGAGAAGAGAAAGAGAGAGAGGAGAAGGAAGCAGAGGAGAGAGAAGCCGAAGAAAAGGATGCTAAGGAGGCAAGGGATGAAAAAGAAGAAGAAGAAAGAGCACTTGGCGAAAAAGAAGAAGAAGAAGAAGAGAGAATGAATCAAGAGGAAAGAGAGCTTGAAAAACACTCTTCTCCACCTAAAGGAATAAAAACAGGGGAAGATAATGAGAAAAGAGGGATGTTAGCTGCTACCAGTGAGGGAGTCAGCCGTTCTCCAGCCGACCCAGAAGACATTCATGCCTCTCATTTTCCCGAAGAAGATCATGACGCTTCATCGCCAAATCTGCGTGATTATTCGATATGCCATCATCTCGCAGATCGTGCAAGCCAAGACGCGACCGACAAGACAAAGAGATTTTCGCATAATTATGGATATTCTCTTGGAGATGCGCGGTCAAATTTATGCTCTGGGATGCGAGGTTCAAAACTTGCAAAATGCAGGTCAAGTTTCTTCATGTTCATTGAATGATCAGATACATGCCCTATCTGTTCAGATTCAGGCTAATGCCAAGGGTGAGGAGATTGCACAACTGAAAGAAGACTTGAAAAGGCTGTAAGGCATCGTCTAGTCTATGGGAGATTTTCAGCTTGTCCGCGTTCCCAAGCAATCTTGACTTTATTCCATTTTCATCTCAACATTTTTAATGCTGACAAAAAGGGGGAGAGATGCAAGATTTGAACTTTGACTTTTAATCGTGTGGATTGTTGGATTGTTTTGATGTTTAACTCTGTTTGACTTTATTTTTTGTCTGGATGTGAATTGAACTTGACTTGGACTTGACTGTTTCTATTGATATCTTATGGATGGCTTTATCACATACTAGACTAACCTATTTTCTGTGGTTGCAGATTTTAGTGTTATTCATTTAGCCATTTATCTCTATAAGATATGCATATGTGTTTGAGAAATGTTTTGCAGGTCAAAATTGTCCAAATCTGCAAGAAAGTTTTGTCACCATCAAAAAGTGGGAGATTGCTGGAGAAATCTTCTTGAAGTGTTTTGAAGCTGACAAAACGTTTCCATCAGTCTAGTCTAAAGGTTTGTAGACTCTGCTATTTAAAGTCTGAGACCTCGGGACAGCCAGACTCAAGACTCAAAGTCTATCCTCATTGACAGTCTCTAATCCGTTGAAGAAAGGTTATCCAGAACTGGACGTTTCATTAAGGATATGACATTATCGACTGGAGAAGATCTCTTGGCTGAAAAGACATAACAGAATTCTTTGATTGATCGAGATTGACTCGAAAATTAAGGATCCGATGATTACTTAAATATTCTTGGAAGGTTCTACTTATGGAACCGAGATCCTGATTGTATGGGCAAACATGATTGATGGGATATCGACACGTTCCTTTTATAGCTCGAATAATCTTCTTAATTGATTCCGTCCAATGAATAGATTGGAGGAATTCCTTTGGTAAGTGTCAATGGGTATGATGGCGTAAAGGAGTATATAAGGAAGACGTTCTAAGTTGTTCGAGGTGTGCGCGATAGAAGAATTCCAAAGTCTGAAGCTTCCTGTTGTTTAGACAATTCCTTTAAGCGAATCCTTGTATACAAAAGAGAGTCTTTATTTGTGAGAAACCTTGAGGAGGTGTGGTAGAACATCTACACTGTGGAATCAAGGAAAAGCTGTGCTGTAACTTCTCTTTTGTTCATAGTGAAATCCAGCCGGTAGGCTGTCAGTGCGAAAGAGTGGACGTAGGCTTGAAATAAGCCGAACCACTATAAACCATTGTGTTCAATTTTCTCTTCCCTACTCTCTTTACTTTGATCGTACTTCATTTTGTCAATCAATAGAGAACTTCCTTTCTATCGGTTGCCTAGAATCGCTTCCGTATCTCGATAAATTGTTTGTGCACCTATTCACCCCCCTCTAGGTGGTTATACTAGCTATATGAACAAGTCATACAATTAAAGGAAGAAACCTTCATTTATCAAGAGAAATATGCCAAAGATATTATCAAGAAATTTGGAATGGAAAATTGTAAGAAAACTAAGACTTCTATGTTAAGGTTTTCCAAACTCGACAAAGATGAAGGTGGAAAGAAAGTAGACCAAAAGACATACAGAAGCATGATCAGTTCTTTTCTCTATCTTACTACTTGTCAACTTGATATTTATTTAGTGTATGTGTACCAGATTCCAAGCTAATCCTAGAGAATCACATCTTAGTGTTGTCAAATGAATTATTAAATACATTGCAACAAATCCAAAGTTAGGTTTATGGTATCCAAAAGGAGAATACTTTATTCCACTTGGATATTCAGATGTTGATCTAGCTAGTTGTAAAGTTGATAGGACAAGTACATTTGGTACATGTCAACTGTTGGGATAAATGTTAGTGTCATGGTTTTCTAAGAAGTAGAATACTGTGACACTCACAATGGCAGAAGTATAATATGTTGTTCTTCAAAGTTGATGTTCGCAAATTCATTGGATCAAGCAATAACTAAAGGACTTTGGAATTGAAGAAACTTGTACTGAAATCATATGTGACAACACAAGCATGATCAATCTCACCAAAAATCACATTCTTAATTCAAGAGCAAAGCATATTGAAATCCACCATCACTTCATAAGAGATCATGTACAAAATGGTGAAATCAATGTTCAATTCACCAAATCAAATAATCAACTAGCAAATACTTTCAACAAGCCATTGGAGAAATGATCATTCGAATTCATTTGTGAAAAGTTGAATATTACTCATATGCACAATTGAAGTCTATGTAAAAAGCATACTCATCCATTCAACCTTCTAGAAGAGACATCCTTCTGGAAACTCATACAGACTTAGGTAGTTATATTTTAAATTTGGCCGCATAAGTTTCTTTCTTTCTTGAACATGTATGAATATTCTATTTGATTTATTACTTGCCTTTTTTTTTTTTGAAATTGTTATATTGTTGCTAATTTTTCGATATTAATATTTCATAAATTATTTATAGTTACTTTTTGAAAATTTTCAAAATGGAAGTTTTTTTTTATTTTTGGTGCCAATTCAATTGCCTTGGTTCTTATTCTCTAAATAGGTCTTCAGTTTATTTTTTTCCCGATCATAGAATCTCACAAACCCTAATCTATCTCAAACCCTTGCTTCTCTCAATCCATTTTTTACTTTCTTTGTGAATCTCTCTCTCAATCACTCACGAACATGTCGTCAAAATCCTCAAAGTCCGTTTTGATGTCTTCTTAGAGGAGATTCTCTCGCATTGCTTGTCATGGGCCTCGGTTTGTGCCTGATGCTTAGACGCACTTTGATCTTATTGGAGATGAATCACCACAAAGCACGAATCAACCATTGGTAGGGGAAGATGTTACTCAAAATGCAACTCCTCTTTCGATTAAAAAAGCCTAAAGTACTTCTTAAACATGATGAGTTTCTGAAAAAAGGAGGAAGTCCCATGGATTTTATAACTTCATTCTTGAAAGAAAATGGCTATGGGAATGAAACTTTGTTCTTGAGAGTCATGGAAAACTTAAGGCTAGTAAAGGCCAAAAGAGTAGAAGAGGAATTTTCCAATTTTCCTACTGATCCTCATTTCAATATGGAGGATCAAACTGAAGGAAAAAGGAAGATGATGATGAGAGGGTGTTCAAGAATTTCTAACCCACAATGGGTGTTGTTGCAAAAATCGCTAGAATAAAAGGAAAATTATTTCAATCAAAGGAACATAAGAAGATCTATGTGTAGATACTGAATAGAGGGATCATCAACCCCAGAATGGTAGACTTTGATTTTCTGGATTCCATCAAGGTAAATTTGCAGGAAAATTTGTCAAACTTTAGATGGAAAGATTTTGTGTGTAGTATTTTCATGCCTATCTTGAGTTGACTACGTATTTCTATTCAAACCTGTCAATTCTGGAGTCCACTCACATTCAATTTATTGTGAATGAAAAAGTTTTTGATGTTAATGTTGATTTGTTGGCTAATATTCTGGGAATAGAACAAAGTGAATTTTTGTCCATAAATTTATCAAATGAAGAGGTCATCAAGTTTCCACTAAAGGATAAAATTCTTAGAGGAAGTATTACTTATTTTAGGATGCATGCCTTAATATTTTGCTTCACAAGATTGTCATCAATTGTATTGGACTCAAAGCTACCTCCATGACTATTGTTTCAAGATTTGAAGCAAAAATGATGCAGGCTATCTACATTGGAGTTGCTTTCTCACTTCCTTACACAATTCTACTACACACATATAGAACCGTAATAAAGGAGAAATGTCAACTTCCTTATACAACTTTGGTGACCAGACTTTTCAACACTTTTAGATTCAATTGCCTTCCAGTTTATACTCCAAAACCATTTTCTCCATGCAAATGGACTCAAAATGATCTCAAAAATATGATTAGAGGATCTCTCTAGAGTTTTGAAACTTTTGAAGAAGGAATCTGTTGGTAAAGGTAAGACAAGATCTATTGTTGAGAAGAAGTGTAAAGGGAAGAGCATTGTTTTGTGAACTCCAAAAAGGAAAAGACCTATTCTTCTTCTACAAGATGAAGAAGAGGAAAATGATGAAGATGAGACTATCTATGATATTGTGACAAATATTGCCATGAGAGATCTTATTTGAAGTCTAGCTGATTCTAAAAAGAAGAAGAAGAAGAGGAGAGTGAGAAAAGATTCAAAAGAGGAAAATGAAGGAGAGGAAACTAGAGAGAAAGAAATTGAGGAGAATGGCTCAAATGAAGAAAAGGGAGATGCAAATTTGAACAAGGAGCAAAAGCATCTAACAAGGAAAAGAAGATACAAGGGAAGTGCAAGAGATGTTGGAGAGAAGAATATGGAAACTGGTTAACAAACCAATGCTGGAAAAGGAGTGAAGGAAGGAGAATAAGTTCTTCCTCAAATTGAAGACACTAAGACAGGGGGGTTTCATGACCAGACTGCATAACCAATTGTAAGTGATGGTATCAGTCGATCTTCTCCAGATGCTGAAGACATTTAAACATCTCATTTCCCTAAAGAATCTCCTAAGGGTCAGGACAAAGAGGTTAATGTTCAGGGAGAGCAACAAACCTCCATTGTTTAGGTCAATGTTCCTTTACTTTTGGAAACTTCGTCGGTACATTTTACTAAAGTTAGTGCCCAAACCGAACTAAACTCAAACTATCCTCAAATAGTGGAACTCCTTTTGGAGATTAAGACACAACAATATGGGATGGAGGTTGATATCCAAAAGTTGCATACTAATCTCTTGGTACTACCTCATAATCTCTCACTAGAAAGGTGCGATCTCTTGATAACAAAGTTCAGAACTTGAATTAGCTAGCCACTCAAAATTTGGCAAAGGTTGAGATTGTCTTCCATTAGTGCCTAACTAAGTTTGAGTAAACCATGCAGACTTTGGAGGATTTCCGACTTATACATGTTCCAAGGCAACCCTGATCATTTTTTAAAACCAATATTTTTCTCTTTGTGATTGTTTGTTTTTCTCCTTTTTTGATGTTGACAAGAAGGATGAGAATTTTGCAAATTTGAAGCTTTGACTTGCTGGTTATGTTTGTAGTTTGAGTTTTCTATGCTAGTGTGGTGTGTTTTTATGTGTGTAGACTATGTGTGTTTTATGCAAACTTCTTATACGGACTTTATTGTGTAGACCAAACTTTAGCAAATGTTTATTCACTTATTCTTACTGTCTATTATCTTGTCCTACTAAACTATTGTTTTGCAAGATAACATATACATTATGCCTAAATCTGCATGAAAGTTTTGTCACCATAAAAAAGAATAAGATTGTTGAAAAACTCCTACCAAATTTTGAAGTTGACAAAATTTTTTTAGCTCTTATTCTTATTTTGAAGAATAGTATACTTTTGAAGTTATATCAAAGACTCTTGCCAAATTTTATTCATTCCAAAAGCCTTTCCTACTTTGATGCAATCCAAAATGAAACCGCATTCAGAATGAAGATAAAATTAGACTCAAATTTATCAATCTTGCAACAAGGATTCAGAATGAATGCAGTAGGAAGTTATTCTTCAATAAAATTAGACTCAAATTTCTCATTTAACTTTTATAAATACGTTGATGGAATCAATCACAAATTGATGAAATCAATATTGAAAACAAGTTCTTTTTTGAGAAGCATCTACTTATGAAAACCTAATTCTGATTGTATGGGCGATCGGAATCAACGGTTTTCATCTCAATCTTCAAATAGCTATAAGATTTCTTTAGTCAATTCATCCAATGGATTAATTGGAAAAAAATTATCTAGAAAATGCCAATGGTTAGTGAGGGGTGGAGGAGTGTTTAAGGAGGTCATTCAATCTATTTGAGATAGGGCATGAAAATTGAAATTCCAAAGTCTTAAGTTTTTCAACTAATTGTTCTTCACTAGCAATGCTTACAAATTGTATTCAAGAAAGAAAATCATAAGAAGAGTGACTTAGTGAGAAAAAATGGATCTTCCACTAAGTGTTTGCACTCAAAAATTATATTTCTCTATTGATACTATGGTGGATTCCAACTAGAATGCTATCAATGTAGAGAGTGGACGTACATTTGATTTAAGTAGAACCACTATAAATTCCATATATAATCTTCTCTTCTCTTAACTCTCTTTATTTACATGTGTTGCATTCTTTAAGTATTGCAAATATTGGTTACATCGCTTATCTAGATTCTGAACATTCATCATACTTTGTTTGGTTTTCAAGTTTGGTGACTTAATCAATTTTTTTTTTAAATCCTATTCTTTGTTTGGTTTTTAAACATTTGTTCGATGAAATGCATAATTTATATCTATGTCAATTAGCTTGTGTTATTGTGTTATTGATTGATTAAAGAGCAATCTTATGAGTCTTAAATAATTTTGTTAAAAATATTGATTGTGTTTTGTAAATACATTCTTAAACGAGAGTCTCCCTTATTTATTGTTGGTATGATTTCTGTCCCTTTTTGTACAATCTTTTGATGCGTTTTGTGAATTCATAATCAAACCAACAATAGGTGGGGCTTTCGGTTAGGAAAAAATGGATTCACGAAACTCATCAAGGGAATGATATTTTTCAAAAAATCATCTGAGACACGTGAGATTGCTCTTTAAGCAATCAATAACATGAGATAATCGACACAAATTTAACTATTGCATTTCGTCACACTAACGGTGAGCATTTCAGACAAAATGATCCTACAACAAAACATTTTTCAATTAAAGTGTTCCCGAAAAAATTTTAGTTAAAATAAAATCCTAATTATTTTCCAAGCAATATTAACATTGACTTCAAACGCAGTTTTTACTTGCAAAATAACTAATACAGAGTATCTCGAGTCTTATCTTGCACAAAAGAAATTTCAATGAAGATTACCGATCAAACTATCATGAAGAGGATTATCAAATTGATTTCTACTAAGGATCGGTGAATGATTCTTTAAAGGTGTTGACATCTAAATTTTACTATTTTATTTACAACTTTATCGCATAGAAAATTATGGATTATTTTAACCCTAACAAAAATAATTTCCATTAAATTGCATGCCACATAGACATTAGAAGCATTTGCATTAATAGAAATAGAGACTTTTTTGTAAAAGAAGGAAAAAAAGAAAGGAAAAAAGGAAAAAAAAATTAATTCAAAGAGCTGCTTTTTTTTTTTTTTTTAAAAAAGAAAAGAAAAAAGAGATGGAAGAAAAAAAATGCAAAATGAAGCCGGGTCTAAGAAGGCCCAGCTTGCTTTCGTTTCCTCTTCTATTTCTTTTTGCTTGGGCCCGACCTCCTTCATTGCTTTCTTCCTTCTTCTTCCCTTCACGCTGGTCAAAAGAACGCACAAAGAGGACAGAGAAGGACGAGGTACGCGGTGCAGAGGGAACGAGATAGAGGGTAGAGCATCGACTGGGAGTTGGTGGTTGGTGCCAAGCCAGCGGCAGCAACTGGCACAGTAGGAAGCACGCGCACCAGAGCTTAAAAGCGAGAGAGGAGGAAGCTGTTGGGGGTTTCCTTGGCTGGTTTTTCTCTTCTTCAGAGAGAGAGAGAAATGAAGATGGAGAGAGCTAGAAGCTGCTTGGGTTGAGCATCGCTCACCCATCCTTGACGCCAATCGCCGACCTCTAACCGATGCCTCGAGCACAAGACTTCTCGTTCCCAAACCTCAGCATTTTCAGTGAGTTTCATTTTGGCTCGAAGACATTGTGAGGTGGCCGACTGAAGTTTGATTCGTCTCGAAGTGGCCTTCACGCTGCCGTCTTAGAGCTGAGTAGGGTTTTTCTGACTGAAAGTCATCCCTACGAACCCTCTTAGCACTACCCTGTTTTGGTGATAGAATAGCCGAGCGAGTCTTCATTGATTCTTGAGTTTATTGTTTCCAACTGAGTCGTTTTGTCTGATGTTGGGCATTTTCCTGTGATCACTCAGGTCTAGGTCTGAGTTTGAGTCCTAAGAAGTGGCCAGCGTCATTCTCCCCACTTCTTGCTCATTACGTGCTTGACGAAATGCTTGAACCAAACCTGTGTAAGCCTGTCTCTGTGCTGTGCATTCTGGCTGACTACCATTTGTTTAGTGATAATGCCTAAATGGAGCTACGTCCTCGTTCGAAGAGGGAATCAAAACATCTAAATCTTTTTAGAAAAGTCATAACTTTTGACTTTCGTTCATTTAGTCCACATTTACTTACTTGAGATTTGAGTTTGCGGCTATACATTTGTTGCCGTGTTAAAGATTGAATGTGTCAGTTTGTAAATCCATGAGCATCCTCCTTTTACTGGGAAAAGAGTGTGTGCAAATATTCATGAGAAGTTGGCATTGAAGTGGCCATGAGTCGTGAGCAATGAGCTTGGTAGGTTTAATGAGATTTGGATTTTTGGTTGATTGAGAGAGCTTAGGCTGGTTCGAGCTCAAATAGATTCTAGGCCTTAGTTTTAGACGTGGGGAGCTCAACATTCTGCTGTTTACCTAAGAGAGGGAGAGAGCCTTGAGTGAGAGGGAGGGAGATCCGAGAGTGAGCATGAGGTAGAGATGAATCTAAGGGAGTGATCATGGGCAATAGGCCCATTTTTAGGCAATACGTCTAAATCTATTCCCTTTCCCGAGGGTCAAGTCGCAACAAAAGGAAGATGCAAAACTTCAAGCTTATGCAAGGGAACAGAGAAGGGCCTGGTTGTGACTCCAAAACAGTGAAAGACGGCATGGATAATTGCTAACGACATCAGAAGGCGATGGAAAATTCTCTAAAACGGCAACAAAAACTTAAATCAAAGAAAGAAATAATGGCAGACTGCAACTCCAAACCTCCAATGAGTATAATTGACGACAGAGCTACAAGGCGTAGTGACGATGGTCAGCCACGATCCTCTAAAAAGTGAGAGTAAAGAAGAATTGAAAAGATTTGAGAAAAATATTAAATTGAGAAATGTCTAGTGTGTCCATGGAAAAAGGTTTTCTTCAAACCAGAGAGAAAAGCCCATTTTCTATCAGTATGCCTCCTGCCTAAAAATCCCTTTCTTTTTTTTTCCTCTTTTCAAGCGCTAAATTCCCGCTACAGGCCTCTTGGCTTTCTTCCTCATCTTCTTCAATCTTGAGAAAACAAGAAAAAAGACGAGATGAGGAAAAAGAGGGAGCCATTTCTCTTGTGCCCTTTTGTTGAGTAATGTTCACGAATTTTGTGTGGGTTTCCTCTTATTTTAGAAACATGGGCTGAATTCCTTCACGAGTTCTAATTGGGCTTGACTGAACTGGGCCGTATGACTAAAGTTGAACCATCATTTTATCATTCATTTTTTTGAAAAAACGTATTCGTTTACTTTATGGAATCTATTTTCATTGTCTAAAAATATTTAGATGTAGATCATATCTAATGCCTTGTTAATGTCAGCTGATTTTCATTCATTTTTTGAGATAAACTATCTAATGCCTTGTTAATGTTATGATTTTCCTATACAATCGAAAATACACATTCCTTCCTTAACCATTATACCAACTTGCTGGATAAACTTGGCCCTATAGTTAATAATTTTAATTGGGAGAGGATTTGCATCTTAAATTTACAATGTATGAAAACTAAACTTGGCCCAATAGTTAGGCAAACTATTGAGTTATTTTTCTTTTTTACCATTATCCATTGATGATTGGTCATTCGATTATTTCTTAGCCAATATCAAATTATAGTTCAATACATATTCATATTTAATTGGTTATCTCATTCTCTTTAACAATAATCATATGTATTGTAGTGCAATTTCTAACTATTAGACCAAACTCGATACTTATTTCAGCCCTAGGTTCGATGCAGAGGTCGGCCCAGCACACAGCCTACTTACTTCCGAAAGCCCAGAATTGTTCAAGAGAATCAGGTTGCTTGAGAGAGGTCTCTTTGCTCGCAAGCTCCAAGGCGAATTCTATCACGACGTCACGAGAATGTCAACAGAATAAGATCAAAACCATCTAATTTGCAAGCGAATGCATTGTTGTGAGATGCACGTGACAGATCTGGAGGAACACTTTGAAGGAGAGACTGTGGGGTTTAGGATGGACCATGACCCTCCATGCCCACAGCCTGAGCTCGAACACAACACACGCAGAGAAAGAGAATTGAAAAGGAGTGGAAAATAAGGGATTAAATGAAAAAGGAAAATAAATAAAATAAATTTCAGTGGTTCACTTGTATATGTGGCAGGGTTCAATCTATCGATAAATTTATAAAAAGAGAGGATCTCAAGCTTAAATAATTGTGGTTAGGCAAACTCTTGTGATATTCCGTTACCATTATTCATTGACAATTGGGAATCCATTTCTTTCTTAGACAATATCTAATCAACGTCAAACACAAATTCATGTTTTGATTGGTTCTCTTGTACTCTTTAACAGCAATCGTGTGCATTTTATTAAAACTTGTAAATAGACACAAATATCAATACTTGATTAAAAGATGATTGGCCAATGGCGACAAATGGGACATATCTTAGTCAACTCGACTTAAGAAAGGTTATCAGTCGCCACCTTTTTCAGGCCAGGGTTCGATCCAGAGATCGGCCCAGCACAGAGCCTAATTACTTTGGAAGGCCCAGCATTGTTCACGAGAAGCTGCATCGCTGATTACTCGAAAGGTCTCTTTGCATGCGGGCTCCAAGGCAGATCCTCTGCTGATGTCATGAGAACATCAACACAACCACATTAAAACCATCAAATTGGCAAGTGAATGCATTTTTGTGAGATGAAACTCACGTCGGCTTGCTTGAATAAGGTGCCCGAGAAGGATCTGGTCCATTTCTAAGCATGTATATGGAGAAAATTTTGTATTAGACTAAATCTATAGGAGCAACACAGTGGATGGAATCAATCATAGCACAGAAACTTAATGGAGAATGGAGCATGTTTTATGTAATAGGACTTGATTTTGGATCCACATAATCTAGAGATGTGATCAAGCTGATTTAGTAAATTCATGGAATATTTAGGGCACGTTTGGTAACATTTCTATTTAAAAATTGTTTTAGGAAACATAAATAGAAAAAAAAAATGTTTTTGTTTCGGGGAACAATTTTTGAACAAAAAATGCGTTTTGGTAAACTTGTTCTGGAATAAAAAATTAATAAAACACGTTTGGTAAATTTGTATATTCTTTTTTATTTCTTTTAATTTTTAAATATTTTTATTTAATATTTTCTATTTTCTTTCTTATTTTTCTTATTTATTTTTCCTTTATATTTTATTTTCTTTTTCCTTTTTCCATTTTTCTTCTTTTGGCCGGTCGTCGGCCTTGGCCATGGCCGGTGACTAGCCAAAGAGGGCCGGCGGCCTCCCCACCACGGCGAGGCTCGTCGGCCCTCGACGAGGCCAAACTCGCCCGGCCAGCGAGGCTTGGCGTCACCGGATTTGGGCGAGCTCGAGCTCGCCTAGCCAAGGCAAGGCCAAGCCTTGCTAGTGGCCGGCAAGCCTTGCTGGGGGCCGGCGACGCTCCGGCGAGGTCGCCGGCCCTCATGGCCGAAGCCGCCATGGCCGAGGCCGGCAACTAGTCAAAGAAAAAAAGAAAGAAAAAAAGAAGAAGAAGAAAGGAAGAAGAAAAAAAGAGAGAAGAAAATGGAAGAGAGAAAAAAGTGTTCTTAAAATGTGTTCCGAAACAAGAAACAACCTTTTTTTGTTTCTTATTTCTGTTCCAAATGTATTTTTGGGAACAAAAAAGTAATTTTGAAATAAAAACGCAAACAAACACATTTCTGTTTCTTTTTTGTTCCCAGGAACAAAAAAACATAAATTTTTGTTCCAGGGAACAGAAATAATTTTTAACAAATAGGCCCTTACTTGCTAGAACTAGTTCTTTTAACTAGATGTTTTAAACATAATGCTTTAGCGGCTTGAGTTCTTGCTTTGGGTATTTTTGTTTCTTGGGACAACCTAGAGATTTTGCCATACATTACAAAAGGGCATGTGGATTTATCTTTACTAAAAGCTCCGAACATGAGAGGTCTTGTAGTCAAACTCCAGCCTAGAGGATTGGCATTCTCAAGAGTTGGATAAGACATGGACAACCGCTAAGCCTTGGTAAGGCCTGGCCCGAATTGGTCCGCGTCGATGAAAGTAAGACGACGCCCAAATCAAATGATTTGAGATTTACATGAGTGATTTGGATTTCTACTCATTAGTCACCTCTACTTGGAAATCGAGTCTTGAAGGGAGCACGTCTATTTATGTGGAGAAAAAAGTATAGCCATCAAAAGTTTTCTCCTCATTTTCTCCCATGGCAGGTCACCATTGTAACTTTATCTAAGAAGCACCAATACTCTCCAAAAGTTTTCATCTCATGTCTGACACTCTAACACATGTTTGACACTCTTTGACATACTCCAACATGTTTTGACACGTAATCAACGAGTGTCGAAATTCCAACACATGATCAACTCTTCTCGACATGCGAGTTTGAAATTTCAATACGTGATTCCAACACACATGGGGTTAATTTAAAAAAATTTCAATACTTATGAGGTCAAAATGTCAATATATGAAAAAATAAAGAAAATAACAAAAATAAAGGTGAAAGAAGAAAGTTCTAACTCTCAAATTTCTCACTTCTGAGATCTAACCTCCCCACGAGTGACAATTGAATGCCTCTCTTCTCGCTGGCATCACTCCTCTCATAGGTGTCACTCCGCTGCTTGCATGGCCCGCCCAACGAGCTGCATCTAGGAAAAATGTCAAATCAAGTTGACATTTTCCATGAGAAGTCAAATTCGATCCGAACTTGAAACTCAAGTAGTTTTGTTACTTTTGGAATGAGTCCCGATTAGGAAATTCCATCTTTTTGCTAGTTTGAGATTAGTGATTTTGTGACCCAATTGTGGGTAGTTGGCTCATGATTAGAAAGATTGATAATGATGAAGCATAAAAGACTTAGTATTTGTATGATTCATAGATTCATGAAAGCAAACTTAAAGTTGTGATTTTTTTTTTTTTTGGTGGCTTCTTTCCACCTCTTGCAAGCATCGCTTGCGAGTTATCTCTTTTGGTATATATCATTGGCTTGTGAGTTATCTCTCATTTTTTCATGGTGAATTTAAGGCCTGTTTGTTTGTATTTATTTTTTCTGTTTTTGAACACTTTTTCTGTTTTTTTGTTCATGGGAACAAAAAATGAACAGAAACGCATTTGGGTACGTTTCTGTTCCTTTTTTGTTTTTTTGTTCCCAGAAACAAAAAGGGAACAGAAATAAGAAACAACAAAAAGTTGTTTCTTATTTCTAAAACAAAATTTAGAAAAACTTTTTTTATTTTCTTCTTCTTTTTCTTCTTCTTTTTTTTCTTTCTTTTTTTTTCGCCGGTAGCCGCCTCGGCCATGGCCGGCGACCGGCCGGCGAGGGCCAGCGGCCTCGCCCAGCCACGGCGAGGCCGAGCTCGCCCGGCGGCCGGCCGAGGCTTAGCCTCGGCGGGGCCGGCAAGCCTTGTCATGGCTGGGCGAGGCCGCCGCCCTCGTCGCCCAATCGCCGGCCATGGCTGAGGCCGGCGACCAGCCAAAAGAAGAAAAAAATAAAAAAGGAAAAATAAAAATAAAAAATAAAAAAATAAAGAAAAAAATATTAAAAAATATTAAAAAATAAAAGAAATTATACAAATTATACAAATTTACCAAATGTGTTTCTATTTATTTTTATTCCCAGAACAAGTTTACCAAACGCGTTTTTTTGTTCAAAAATTGTTCTCCGAACATAAACATTTTTTTCTATTTCTCGTTTCCCTAACAATTTTTAAACAAAAACGTTACCAAACGCACCCTAGTGATTTCCTTTACTTTTGGTCATATTTCTAGAGTTCTTGTCCTGGATTTTCATTTTTCTCGAACCTTGTTTTGCAGAGAAGCTCCAACTCAGTCTTTATCTGGAACTTCGAACTCAGTCTAGGACTATAAGAAATCTCACTAATCTTCGATAAGTATAAGAAAATATGATATGCTCCTTTAAATTTACTATTTTGTGTTTGCAATTTTTGATTTCTCGTTCAATCTCTATCAAATTAAAACTATGAATAATATTTACAAATGTTGAATTAATTTTTTTAGTATAAATTAATTATATGTTCTTTTTATTATTATATATTTATTTTTGCATATATATAAATATATTATAACATGTTGGAACGTATCATAATTCTTTATTTTTCAAAAAATGACATGTCGGTATGTTATGTCGTGTCATGTCATATCGTATCGTGTCCATGTCGATGCTATATAGCTTCTCATAAGCTTCGTATCTTTGAATAGCTACCTTAAAAATACAGCACAAAATAAATGACACCAAAACCTTGCTTTCCATACTCATACATCCTGTATCTATGTCCATATGTACACTCATGCTAACATGCATGAGTGGCTCGCCTTAGGGTGTATAAGTTTTGTATAAGATAAATGATTTGGAAAATATTTTTTGAAAAATAATTATTTATATTATTTAGAAAAATTAGTTAACGAAAAATATTTTCATCATTTATTTTAGTGGGCAATGAATTTTTTTCATTTATTTATATTTATAAGTGATACAAGTGATTATATTTTGAAAATAATTTTTAAATTGCTTATTTTTTGCAAAAACGAATGTATCTTAATTTATACTTGTCAATATGGTCAATTTACTTTAATGACGGAAAGATCACATGGGCTTTTAGTGTTTATCACTTTCTTATTGTACATTTGATATTGATGTCTTGCTCAATAGATGCCAGATGTAGGCATCATTGAAAGTTTATGTAAACCTAATTAATATATGGTCAAAAAAGAAAGGACGTCAATTAACTCTGCCCCCTTCTCACCGTCATCGTTGTCACTACCAACCTTCACTGCTGAGTGCAAAAGATTGTAACGTGAGTGATTTAGTAGATTCCCGTTTTTATATGTCCACTTATGCGATACTTCATAAAACGACATATATAAGATCTATATGTATAGGTATCATCTCTTACATTAAGAAACTTATATGCTTTAGAAGAAAATTGTTCAGATTAGGAATGGATTACCACAGACGATGGTCATGAAACCCTTGAGAGAGAGAGACAGAGAGAGGGAGAGAGAGAGAGAGAATATAAAGACCTCGGTTGGGATGGTGGGAGGGGGTGCGCACGAGCGCATGTGTCCATGTGTATGTTGCAATCACACTAGTTCTTCCAGGTGAGGGTTTGGTGACCCTCACAACGATGGTGATAGATAGCTGCACAGTCCACACCACCTCCTCCTGCTCCTCTCTCTCTCTCTCTCTCTCTATCTCTCATCTTCTTCATCTCCATATTTTGTTATTTTTTTACAATCACTTACTTCACGCGGTCCCCACGGCAGCTGGTCACCCTATCAAGCGTACCAAAAATATAATAATAAGAGAAAACCATTAAAAATGATCCACAAATAAAGAGAACCAATCAATAAGTTTACATCAAATTTTCCATCATTTAAGAAAGATGGTTCTACGCCATATTTTATAAGTTTTAAAAATCACCATTTGTGAAATCTAAAAATTTTAGAAATACATTGCACTTTGAGTGTCACTTTGGAAATGGCCAAAAGATTTCCAAAATCATGAAAGACCCTTGGCACCTCAATAGTGAAAGGGAGACATCTCAAAGTTGCTTAGGACTTGAGCATTTCTCGATGGACCTACCCAAAAATCAGAATGATGGAAGCTTTTTCTGTTTGGACTATAAAAATTGATTGATTGATTGATTGATACTCTAAGAAATGGTGCCCTCAACTTAATTAGTCCACGACCTCCAGAAATCGAGGCTTCATTATTGATGCCGGTCCAGACCTTCACATGGATATCGAATTTGGTCCCCAGGTGGAAAACGTCACCAATATTGATGCCAGTGCGGTTCCTGCGCTCCTGCTCATTATCAAACGTGACTTCGATGCTGAATAGTAAATACTCTCAACACCAGCAAAGTCAAAGCGCTTGCGCCTCAAGTTAGCTACGAGTAAACTACCGTAAGCATGAATTAAAGAGCAATAAATGAACACGTTTTAATTCGTCATATAATACAGTGCCTTCTTCAAGACGAAACCATGAGAGAGAAAGGCGGTCTCCGGACTCAATGCCACGCAACCCATCAGCTGAGTACGCCATTGCGTAGGTCATGCATATCGATTTCAACGCGTTGATGCAGATTCTAAGACTAGATTATGGCCAAGCCCATGTGGCATAAACCACTGGGTAGGGGTTTATCCTAGGAACCCTGATTATAAAATCCAAGGAACAAGGCTTACGCCATTGCGTAGGTCATGCATATCGATTTCAACGCGTTGATGCAGATTCTAAAACTAGATTCATTTCTTGTATGTGATATCCGGTGCTTGTCCATGTCGTTTACTGTAAAATATAGTCTGTTTCGTGTCATCAATTGTTTGGACTTTAGCCTGCAAAAGTAAGCTGATGCATGTCGGGTGCGTTCAGAAAAACTTTGCGGAGAAGTCTTTGACGAATAGCAAAGAAAATAGTGTATTCGTTTCCCAAGAAATGAGTATTTTGAAAAATATTTTCATCATTGACAAACAATACCTAACAACCGTGACTTACTTTTGAAGAGGGCAAAATAATATTTTATACTGTACTAACAGTACACCATGATCACAATTAATTTACCCAAAAAGTCTCATTATTTTCCTCGACCATAAATAGATGTTTCGCTCAATTTCACCTATATACCTTCGAAATTAATTTTCTTGCGATACATTTATCATTGAAAAACGTTACACCATTGAATTATATTGTTGGTTCTTTTTTTTTTTGTCGGTAATTATATTGTTGGTTCACAAACTAAAAAATAAAATAAAATGGGGAATCATGATGTTCTCAGCTCTGCACTTTAAATGCACTTGAGCAGCACACCACTTTTGACCAATTTATTATCATATGTGTCACTCCTAAAAGTTTTATGGAGAACCAAAAAGGGACATCCTATACTTTAATAATTTGACTTGTATGGCAAATGAGAGGTTCATGAACCTGTCCGGAATGAAAAGTTACATAGTCTATTGATCAAGATCATGAACTACTATTAATAGAAAAATTGTTCAATTCAACCCAAACCTATTATAAGGCAATCAATTTAATCATAATTTTTTGATTTAATCAATTTAGTCTTAAAACTTTTGATGATCTGTCAACGTAGTCTTTCTGATCAATTTTGGCTAGGAATTGTAGTCGGCTTGACATGGATAAGTTTTGCAATTTTTTAACTTTCACAATTTTTTTTTTTTTTGGTTATTATTTCTCTCTATTGGTCTGTGGAGGTTGTCATCAACAACAAGGGCTTGTGCACCCTCACCTAGAGCAGGCAAGGGAGTCTCAAACCTCGCTTGTGGTCGACAGAGTCGCTAGCCATTGTCAAGGTTGCTAACTGGTTGAGGGAAATAAGAAAAAACTAAAAAGCAAAAAGAAAGAAAAGAAAAGAAAAAATTAAATTTATAAAAGTTGTTCATATCAACATCGGTGCACCAACTGTGCCAAATAAGACATCTAGCGTCAATGTTAACATTTTTTGACCAAAATTGGCCAACTTAGGTGGAAGAGTTATATTAGTGAATCATGAGAAGGTTTAGAACTAAATTAATCAAATAAAATTGTTTAGAATTGAATTGGCAATCATGCAAAATGTGACATCCTATAATTCAATGATTTGATTTATATGGCAAATGAGAGGTTCATGAACCCACTCATAACAAAGAGTTACATAGTCTACCGACAACAAAGACCAAGACCATGTGGGTCCAAAGTAAGAATCACATGATTAAAGGTACATTTGACATCGTCTTATGATCGGATAGCAGAGCTCCTTTTTATCTTTTGGAATGATTCTTCTCTCATCTTAAAAAGGTGCATGAATTTCCAATGGATTTGGTATATAGTTGATTTTTTTTTTTGAAGTATATCTTTCAACTTCTAGGGGAATTTTATGTATTTAGGTTGATCTAAACGTCGGTTGATACTTGTTATCGGTGGCAAATCATTTTCGTCAGCGATTAATTCATGCATGCACTACGTGCTTACATGATAAAAATAAAACTAAAAGCAAATGGTATAAAAGGTGACACCATGTAAAAAGGGATAATTTAGGAATAAAATGAAAAAGGGTGATTATTCAAAGAAGTGGATGAAAGATGAAGTTATTAGAAGCATATGTATTTTTTTCATTATTTAACGCTAATAACGGTAATTTGGAATATTTCTAAAAGTAAGTCAAAATTCACTTTTGGCTTGAATTTATAGATTAATCATCAACCATAGGTTTGGTCGTGTGGTCCAAGAGTTGTACTGCAAGCTGAAGGCCAAAGATTCTATTCTTCAATCCATTATCAGTCTCAAGATAGGTCGGACCTGGCGAAGGTTCAATGTTAATTTTGAGCTTTTCCATTTGAACCTATTGGTGTTATGGTAACAGGCTTATCTAATGGGCAATAAGCATTTCATTAGCATTTAAATCAAATATTCTGACAATGGACGAGATAGGTTCTACTTATATTCAAATTCATTATCTTTATATAATAATAATAATAATAATAATAATAATAATAATAATAATAATAATAATAATAATAATAATAATAATAATAATAATAATAATAATAATCGTTGTCCTTGATATTTACAAATATTATTTTCTGCTATCGAACTAAAACTGGCCCACATGTTGGGTAACTGTAATCATTTTTTGAGGTTCAAAAATTTCTAATTTGACCGTTTTAAGAGGTAGATGATTCGCAAGATTGGGTCGTGATTTGATTATCCAACTTCAATCATATATATATATATATATTTTTATTTTTTTTTTTACAAATATTTTTTTTTTTTTTCTTCCACATTCAATTCTGTCACAATACCGGCTATGACCGAAAGGATCTTCAGCCTCGCTGGTTCTCATTTTTCTTTCCATTTGCACAAAATTTCCTGAATATTCATTTAACATCCAGCAAAGTTAGGATCCCGTGAAATTCTAGTAGCCATAAACCAATTTTGCTAACATCAATTATTGCAAATCAGTCCCGTCAATCAATTTTTTCTAACATCAATCATTACAAACTAGAGTCCAATCGGAAGTACCAAAATTAGATGAATTATTGCCAAAAAGGTCATTTCTATTGGGATTTTGATCAACTACGGATAAGGATAAGCATTCCCTTTAACAATCAGACACCTTTGGATGGGTCAAACTGTACGACTAATTACATTCGTAATTATATTGAAGTACCTCTTGGAGAGAGTGATCAATGCGCAAAGGATCAGATTATTACACATGGTAACCTTGAGAGCTATGAAGCTACCAATGGTGGATCTGCTTCTATGGAAATTATTAGAGCTGAAGGTTGAAAGACGATATGTTGACAAAAAAAAAAAAAATCACATATTAGCAATATGCAATCATCGCTGAATTGCTATTCGAAGCTAAATGGCATGTTTATCATTCGTCAAGTCAAACAATATAAGCATCGAAGGTATCAAAATCACATGAAACTATGGACAGTTTGTTCATTATAGTTTTCCTTGTTGATAAAACAAGAAGATAAATATACAAAACTAAAATTTTCGGGTAAGAACAAGAAACAAATGACAATTACTTAATAATTGAGATTCGAAATGGTTCTACCAATACATGATAATTGTCAACTGATTTAAATCAATTAGAGATCATCTTGCTTGTTGAAAATCAAGCGAAACTTTAACATCACCCCCCCCCCCCAAAGAAAAGGTCAAGTACATCCATAGCCTTCAAAGTAGGAGTGTGCAATTGGACCGATATACCTAGGAACTGGACTGGCCCGGCCCACCCAAAAAACAAGGTTGGGAATCGGTTCATGTTGAAACTGGTCTAAGAACCGGTTCCCATTGAAATTGGTCCAAGAATCGGTTCCCAAAATTTGGAACCGGTTTGAACCGGTTTGGGAACCAATTCCAAGTTTATACCCCTTCGGGAACAAGATCGACTGGACCAATTTGGGAACCAGTCTTGTAAGCCCAACCTTAAAAATCCAAAATCTAAAATGAACGTGGTTATTGAAGGTACGAGGCATTCTCATGCATTTTTTTAGGAACCTATGTTATAATAATCTAGCTTTGTAGGATAAAAAGATCTCAAAATCAGATCATTTAAGTTTGCACTTAATAATTCATATGCTTATGTGTATTACCAAAATGAGGAAGTTGCAGACATCATTAAAAGCCATCAATTGGAGATTGTAACTCTTGCTACTATATCATCATTAGCCTTGTGGATCCTCAGTTTTTTTGTTTAGTTAAAAAGTTTATGTGCTTATTGATTATAAGTACTTAATGTTTCAATACAAATTAGGAGGATTACTTTATTTTCTCATTTATTAATGTAAAATTTGAAGTCACATAGGATATCAGTGGTTGCAAAATAAGTTCCAATAGAAATAGGGTTGGCTTTGGAACCATATCGGAAAAACAAGGTAGTTCGGGTACAGGGTTCGATGCAAATAGGGTCGGGTGCAAGGTTCAAAAAAAGGAGAACTGATTATAATTGGGTTCAATTCAGGATCCAAGTCTAGAACCTACCCACCCTAGACCTGATCAACCCTACTTCAAAGGTACTCGGGTGTTCTTTCTAGAGGAGGGACTTTTATTATAGTAGAGGTGGAGAGACATCCTGCTGGCCAATTTGTCTCTCACAAAGCAGAGGAAAAGAGTTGCCCTTTTAGGAAGGTGTCGGACAATGACTTGTCAGCCCATAAAAGCTTAATTATATCTTGTTGCGACTTGAAATCCTTGCAGAAGACTATTATGTGTGATTCTAGAACATAACATCTATCTCCTTGGCTGTACTGTTAAAAGTCGGATAAACATTACAAAAGTACCATTTTCTTCACGAGACTCTTCCCTTCACTGTCAATTTCTAAAAGAGCAATACCTACCGCTGCTACGTAGACTCTTGGTGGGCATTTGTGCTTTTTTATTCTCCCAACTATAGATAAATCTCAGAAGAAAACACAAGCATTCGAAATGACTGAAACCCTCATCCTGATCTCCAGAATGGGAAGTCTATATTGAGCCAGTGGACACAGGCAAGGACATGGGCGGAGCTACGCCCTCTTGAAACGAGCAGATCTGGCTCTATCGTCCGAAACGAGCCAGATCTAGCTCGGTTGAAGATGGGACAGGTACATCTAACTCTAAGAGACCCAGATGTGGCTCTGTTGAAGATGGAAAAGTTAGAGCAGGAGAGAGAGAGAGAGAGAGAGAGAGAGAGAGAGAGAGAGAGAGATGTGAAGCTTCGATTATCAAGTTCTAAATTTGAGTGAAACCATTTCTAGAAGCCAATTTCCTTGAATCTTCCAAGACATTTCCGTGTGAACTGATATCAGCTGTTATATTGACCATTTTTTTTTTTTTGGTAAAGGGTAAATATGTTATATTGACCATTATATCCTTCATAATTCCATAAAGACTCTAAAGTCTTTGAAGACCTATTATTTTCGTAGATATCCTCAGAACTTCAGTCAAAAGTTTTAATTCCAGCATCATGGAACCATTGCTCCACGCGTTCCGACCATTTTAAACGACCTTCGCTTAATGCTGAAGAGGGTTTCGTAAAGTGAAACGAAATAATTCGAAGTTTGCTTAAGTTTCATACAAAATCAATCAGAAACGAGACAAACATAAGGTTTCTTTTTGCCTTTTTTCCTGTTAGGCTACTTTTTGACATTTGGGTCCATATGTATTCACGTTTTGGATCTCTCTCTATTTGTATATACATGCATATGATGCAAATTTAAATGCATGTGTACGCATGTTATATGAAGTCACTATATAATATATATCATGTATTTGAATGACTCTTTTTTTACTAAAACCCATTTAAGAAATGGTGTATTAAATATTATAAGAAGATCTTATTGATAGTTGAATATGACTCGTTATATAAATGTCCACTTGCAATTTAGTAATTTTTACTCTCTGTCTCTGTCTCTCTATAAATAGCGCCATGCAGAAGCAAGTCTAGCATCGAATAAAAGCAATGGAATCCCTGGAACCACCTCTCCATACTGGTTCGTCCATGGTGAGCGTTCAAGAGCTCGTCAAAGAAACCTTGGAGGCAGTTCCAGAGAGGTATGTTCGCCACGACCAGGAACCGCAAATCGTCTCTGATAATCGAAGCACTGAAACGCCAATCGTTCCAATCATTGACTTGGGGAAATTGTCCTCGGACCAAACTCTGGGTGATCAGGAATTGCAGAAATTGCATGGGGCTTGCAAAGACTTGGGAATCTTTCAGGTTTTCTCAAACTCCCTCTTCTCTATCTTTCAAGCCCACGCCGTCCTCGTCGTCCTCCTCCTCTCAAATTTTGTTAAAATACTGAAAGTCAGGCTAATTAGAAACAGAAAGTCGGCCCTGCGACGCGAACCCTCGAATGCCGTCGGGTGGTCGGTCCACATGGACTCCACGACGTCCAAGGGCAGGCATGCACGGGATAATACACATTCGATGCATCGAACAATTTTTCTTTCTATTTTTTTTTTTTTTGGTAAATGACCTAGGTTTTGATTCTTGGCGATGGTAGCAGTGTTGACTTGGTTCGCATGAACTTTTTCTATGTAGGTTATTGAGTACGATGTAGTACAATATCGGACTGTGCAGTTTCTTTTTTTGTTTTTTTTTTTGTTTTTTTAGCATGCGATTACTGCTACCGGACTGAAACATTAACGCAATTACATAAGAGTTTATCATGATAGGAGGTCTCAAGAATTGCCTTAGTCAAGCAATTTATGGTTTGTTTCATTTCTTTTGCTAAAAAAACACGGACAAAAAAAAAAAAAAAAAAAAACGTATCTCATACTTTACCAAATACTTACATGGCGACCCAAAAAACAAAACAAAACTACCATTTACATACCTCTGTGTTCGCAAAATCAGTAACATTTTTCTAAGCAAATTCACTATTAAAACGACTAATTTTTCCATTCTTGCAAACTTATTTTGGCATCCTTTTTAGAATTTGAAATTTTTAATTTTTAATTGGTTTAATTGTTTTTTGTGAGTAAGAATTTTGAATTTGGATACGTGCATTTTTTGGAGACATTTTTGTATATATATGGAAATATGGATAATTGAAGTGAAGGTGCAAAGTGATCTCCAAAAGTAAAACTCGGTTATGTATTGGATATTTTCAAAAGTAGAAATGTGCAAGATGTACTCGTGGCTAAGGATCCTCAAAAAAGGAACCAAGCTTGAGTTTCTGACGTTCCATACCCTTTCTCTTTTCATGGATACAAAATTCGCATCTCTCTCCCATTTTCCTGGACTCTATTCGAACAAAACTATGGTATACAAAACTTTTATTTTCTCTTTTCCTATATATATAATATTTATCTAGAGAAATCTTACTATGGACTGACAAAAAGTAATGAAAAAGTGGATTTAATTTCTTCCTTAAGACTCCATTTGTTTTGCAAAAAACTAAAAATTTGAAAAATATTTTTCTAAAAATGATGAATTGTATTACTTACAAAATAAATAAAAATAATTTTTGCCATCGACTAAGATATTTAAACATGTATCATTGTCGATAATAAAAACACTTTCAATTGATTAACTATTCCAACGCTGCAAGTAATTATTTTTAGAAAAATATTTTTCAAATCTTTTCATGAAACAATCGAAGCGTTAGATGTAATTCACTTTATCATCAAACGTCTATGGTCTCCACAATCCTTGGAGTTTTGTTTTTACACCATCCTTTTTTCTCTTACGATTTATATTTCTACTCCACCTTTGAAGATCCCAATCAATCTTTTCTCCGCTACTTTTTTTTTTTCAAACTGATAATTACTTTAAATGTTTTCAGAACGACTTGTTTTTCTATTTTGACAGATTATTAGTATGTTTTCCATTCAGTGATTTTGTTATTATCTAATCATTAATGCGAAGAGTAGAATGAATAAAACCTTAGTATTTGTTGGAATATTATCAATTTTATCCTATAATATGCAACGACGATGAAGATACGTGGTGTTAAATATCTGTTCTTTTTTTTTTTTTTGAACTTTTCAAACAAATTTAAAACCTCGCGCAACACATGGGTAGACGTTTGGTATTACGTCATCCATATGAGTATAAATTCCAATTTTGCTAAGTGCCTTGGAGACAATGCATCCCCAGGTGTCCTATAAGAAAATTATTAATAAGAGGCTAATCAAAGAGAATCGACCGAATAATATTATTTCGTTTACCTAATTCCCATGTGCATTAAAAGGGGTCTTGACTTATTTTAACTAATATGGTCGCTGGAGCGACAATTTATGCGATTTAATAATAAGAAAATACACGAGCACGGGGAGATATATCAGTTAACCTTTCAACTTTGATGCTACTTATTACAGTTGATATATTAAATCAGAATACTGAATGATGTGACACATTGTAAATAGATCTTTAAGTAGGATTGCAACATTAATTTATATTTTTATTAAATCAATTTGTACTTGCAGTTTTTTTTAAACCAAACCCCCCCCCCCCCCAACAAAAAGGTAATTTCATAGAAATCGAAGATAAATAATGATATATACGTAGGGTTATATTCAAGGTCCAAAGTCACTATCCTTTACAGAAAACATGAGACAGAAAAAGCATCTTCTGATTATAAGAAAGATGAGAATGGAAGTGAACATGGTTCTTTGCAATTATATATTATATGCACATGGTTCTTCACAATTAACTATGCCTTCATAAGGAGATTGGTGCACGTTCGCTCTTCTGTTAAAATTTGCTCGTTTTGTTGAGAAATGAAATACATCGTGACAGAGGGAAAAATTGAGGAAGTGATAATCAATACTATATCGGAAATACTAAAAATATTTGAGACTATATTTGCCAAAATTATAAAATAGCAATTTGTGTATGCAGCTAGTTAACCACGGCATAGGCCCTTCTTTACTGGAGGATCTAAAGCATGAAATCGAAGAATTTTTTAGGCTTCCCTTGTCCGAGAAAATGAAGTTCGGGATAAGGTCAGGAGAGTTCGAAGGTTATGGCAATGTCCCGCGATCTGAAGAGAAGCTCGATTGGGGTGATAGGTTCTTCATGATAGTCAACCCTATCGCCAAAAGGAGCCCTCATCTCTTTCCGGAGCTCCCTTTGTCACTCAGGTTGTTTCTCAGTCTTTACACGTGCACAAATACACATGTTATTTACATTATCAAGATAATGGCAAGGCTCTATATATTTATGTTAGTGAGCTCTAGAGGAGCAAGGATTAAGCAAAGGCTAAAGCTCCATTTGTTTCGCATAAAATGAATAATGTGAAGTATATTTTTCTGAAAAAGATTGCTTCTATCGTTTGAAATAATTAGTGAATAAAACATATTTTTATTATTAACAACAATTATGGCTAAATATTTTCGTGGACAATGAAATATTATTCATTAATCATTTTTATATTCAATATAAGCGATCATTTTTAGGAAAAAATGATTTCCTAATAATTCATTCTTTGCGAAACTAATAGAGTCTAAAGATTCATTTGTTTTGTCAAAAAATTATTGGAAGAAAACATTTTATGTGAAAATTATTTCGAAAATTATTTTTAAGTAAAACAATAACTTTCTTTTGTTCGGTAGTATAATTGAAAGTGAGAAGAAAAGAGTTTTTTGATGACCAAATGTTACTTTCAAAAATTATTCTCTCCGTTATAACTATTTTTTTTTTCATAATATAAGATACTAAGATGTTATCAGCATCCTTGTCAAGATAGTACTATTATATGAATTACAACTTTAATTTTTCTTATTTATTAACAAACTAAAGTAATCAAATACAAAAATGCCAAAGTATTAGAAGACACAAATAACTATTATATTTAAACTGTTAGTGCTCAAAAATTTCATATGAGAATAATTCTTCACTTGATCTAACGGTACATGTGAGTTGGTTCACATGTGGTATTATTACATAGAAGGAATCTTCCACAATTTTTTAATATGAGGAAAATACTTAATACCTTCATTTCACATGCAGAAACACCTTAGACTCTTACATTAAGGAGACGCAAAAGCTGGGCATGCAACTGCTTGATTTGATTTATAAATGCTTAGAGATCGAGATAAATCAGATGAAAGAGTTATTTGAGGATGGCTTTCAAACTATGCGGATGACGTACTATCCTCCATGCCCACAGCCGGAGCTTGTTGTCGGGATGAGACCGCACTCGGATGCTACTGGCATCACCATCCTTCAACAAATCAACGGTGTCCACGGCTTCCAAATTAAAAAGGATGGAATTTGGGCACCTATTCATATTCTACAAAATGCATTTGTGGTGAATGTGGGAGATGTGATGGAGGTACCGTTTTCTTGCTTCGGCAAACATTCTCCTTGAATTTTGGAATTTTAAACTTGTTCAGCTTTTTCCTCTAACTAAGGCACGCCATTTTTGTTTCATTTTTGTCGTTAAGCTAGTATCAGTTGTCTAGGCTTATTTTACTATACCTCGCTCAGAGATCTTATTCGAAAAGTGCCCACTTTAGGTCACTTGAAAAAACATAAGTTTTCATGTCACATCACCACATATTGAATCTAAGCAATTATTTTTTCCCCTTTAGCTAAAACCATGTTAGTTAACTCGAGCAACTTAGTGAATCATTATTGAATGATTCTCGTTTGGACGTAAGGTGATGATGACTATAATCCTTGCCTTCTTTTAGTTTCAAATAATTTAGATCACGATGATAATGTCATTGATCATTGCAAGAAATAAATATTAAATCATGTATTAATCTAGCAATTAAGGTTTTAGGGTTTGTTTGTTCAAAATTTACTAAAAATGAAAAGTATTTTCATGATAATTCTCTAAAATTTAAATTATTATATAATTTTAAAATCTCAAAAACTATGTGTGATTTTCTTTTTTTTTGGTCCAATGTGTGAATTTACGTGTCGATAGTTGTATATTGTAAAAATGTGAATCATTTGGATTTCACAAAGGTCAAAGTTCGTGAAGCACAGGAATTAGATTAGACCCTAAAAAAGAGTAAAAGTCAACTTAGATAGATTCTAAGATCTCACAATTTCTATAAGGTGTTGGTGTAGGACAGCTTGAGTTCAAAACTTTCGATACCAGAATTTCGTTTCTATTCCTTTGTATCAAACATTAGCCTTTGATTCAATCGGGCCAGAGGCTACCAGGCCCTTTTTTTCTCCTTTTCTCTTTGGGCCAGGCCGAAAATTTCCTTGAGGCCCAGCCCGTTTGTACATGTATCTAATATGATTTTCCTTTGCTATAATGGCAGATTCTTAGCAATGGTCTTTATAAAAGCATTGAGCATAGAGTCACAGTGAATACGACAAGCGAAAGGATCTCAATTGCTATGTTCTTCAACCCTAAGCTGGAGACAGAAATTGGTCCGATCCAATCTCTGACGACTAAGGAGAGTCCAGCGTTGTTTAGAAGGATAAAGATGGAGAAATATGTCGAAGACTACTTTTCCCAGAAGCTTAGTGGAAAGTCTCATTTAGAGAGGATGAAGCTTCAACCGCAGACCACCGTTGCATATTCAAGGGGAGTGAACGAGAAGGATTCGGGAAAACCCTTGCTTGCCTAGCTTAGTTAACTGGCAAACATACTTAAGCATCCAATAAGAGTTTGTCACCGCTATCACATAAACCTGACCGCAGCCCTTCTTTTTTATAAGCCTTTCTCACCTACTCTCTTCCTTCTTGTTTATTTTCAACCCTCATGAAAACCCTAACCCCAAATGATGTACTGTTACATTGAAACTAAAGCAGCCATTACCTAGTCCTTCTTAGAATCCTTTCACGTATACTCAATTGTCTTTCTTCCCCTTTGTAACCATCGTGAAATCAAACACAGTCGTCCTCTAGTCCCAGTCTTGGGCTCTACTAAGTGATTCAGGTATTTTCTTTTTGGCCCACTCCCCGTATCTCCAGATCGAAGAGAAGATGTTTTCTGGAAGCGTTTCGCGGGAGCCAAATCAAAAGTTAGCTCCTAAGACTCAGTGCTACATGGCTAAAGGAGAAGAGGTTAAATGGTATCTAGAGAGCCTATGCAGAATGTTAGGACATTTGTGGTCAGAAAATGAGCTTGTGATGATGGAAATTATTGTCCAATCCAAATGTCAATTTCCAGGCCTTTCAATCGACTATGGAAAGGGCTTAAAGAGTGGAAATATGTCCATATAAAACCTCTAAAAACAGGATCAATGGCTTTTACCTTTGCGACTAAGGAAGATAAAAATAAGGTAATGGATAATGGACTCTAGCCTTTTTCCAGCAATCTGTTACTGTCGAAGAACTGGGAGGAGGGGATACCTCCTCACCGCTATAAATTCATGGAGTGCGAATTTCGGATATAAATTCATGGGTTTCCTATGGAGTGGATGAAAGAAAAGGCATCAAAGAGAATTGTAAAAACTATGGGGGAAGTAGCAAAATTTTAAATGGATTCAAAGTTTGCTGCCTTTCGGAAAGTTACGAGAGCTAAAGTGAAAATAGTTTTGTCGACTCCACTAAAAGCTGGAATCCTCACTAGCATCAAAGGACGGAAGATATGGCTTGAATTTAAGTACGAGAGAGTGCCTCATTTCTGCTATGCGTGTGGGAAAATGGGTCGCTATGATAAATATTGTAAGGATGTGAAGTTTGATGAGGATAAATATGACATGGGCATTAACAGGAGGTTTGGAAGTTGGCTGTGAACAGAGGACAAAGAATATAGTCCTTTTAGGAATTCTTTTTTATAGGGGAAAAAAAGGATGAGATGGAGGGAAACACTTCTCACATCTGAACAAGTGGTCATTTATCAGGAAATAGAAGAAGAATGGGAGAATCTTAATCTTGAAATGCGAGGATAATCTTAATATTAAAATGCTGAAAAAAAAAGGGCAAAGGAAAGATGGCTAAAAAGGAGGTTGATAGGGGCAATAAAGTATGTTTATCAAACAACCGTTCCCATGAAGATCCCGGAGAAAGTAACTGCAAAAGAGCCCCTGTGTAATAAGAGATTGACTGGTTCAAAAGGAGGCAAAACTCTTGGTAATAAAAGAGATAGGAGATATAGCTCTTTCAATTTGGAGAATGGTGTAATTATTCAATTAGGAGAAGGACACCTTATGGACACACCTGTGCACTTGCTGACTAAAAGTGATAAAGGGACTTTAGTGGCTAGTTCTAATAAACCACCTTGTTACAAATGAAGCTTAGTTGTTAGTCCAAGCTTTGAGAGTGTTGGAGAAAACTTCTTTTATTGTTTTGATGATGACAAAACATTTCTAAAGTCTAGTCTGAAGACTTTTAGAATTTAGTGTCAAAGTCTAAAGACCGCCAGACTTTAGGTTCAAAATCTGTCCACATTGACAAATTCCAGACTGAACTCTACTGAAGAAAGAAGACTTATCCATACGCAAGATTATCTTTATTTCTTCAAGAGTTCGATTTATATGGCTTATGGATGGCTTTCTGGTTGGATATAGCACCTATATAATTGACTATCTTTATCGGAATCAATTCCGATAATCAAATTTTTTGGAAGACAAGCAAACTTGGAAAGTTCTATTTATGGAAACTAAGATCCTGATTGTATGGGCGAATAGGATTGACGGGCTTTTATCGCAAATCATCAAACGACTAGAGATCTCTTTAATTGATTCTGTCCAACTTATTTCGAAAGTGCCAACGATCAAGAAGACATGAATGAGTATTTAAGTCAGGACTCTCTAGTTGTTCAACAATGTGTGAAAGAAAAATTTCAAAGTCTGAAACTTCCCTATTCCTTGCTATTTCATTCACTGAGCTCAAATTTCTACTCAAAAGAGAGAAAAACTCATAGTGTGACTTTGTGAAAGAGAAGCAAACTCTTCACTGAAAAGTTGAGATCATCAAACTGTAAAATCTCTTTTGTTTCTTAGTGGAATCCAGCTAGTGGACTATTAGTGTGGGAGAGTGGACATAGGCTTGATCTAAGTCGAACCATTATAAACTTTGTGTTTTTATTCTCTTCCCTGAACTCCTTTATTTTGTTTAAAGTTTAATCTAACTGCTAAATTCTGAATTCGTTCATAGTCTGTTATTTTATAAAAGCAAATTATTTCTACTAAAATTTGCGAAAATATTTGTTCACACCTATTCACCCCCCTTCTAGCTGTTGTTACTAGCCATTTCAATTGGTATCAGAGCTTGTGTACTTATTTTATTGAAGTGTTTTTACTTCTAAAGCTAAAGATCTATGGTTAATATTTTGGCTCCGGGTTTGGTTAAAGGTCAAAGCAACACCAGATCTCGTTACTTTGATGGGAATGAGTACAATGTATGGGGAAACAAGATGAAGGCGTTCTTGAGATCGAAAGATCCCATGGAATGGGATGTAATAAAAAAAATGGATCAATCTCAAAACTACATCAACCTTAGAAAGAGGAAAGGAAGTTGTAGATGCTAGAAAAATTATACAAGTAGAAATAACCAAAAGACAAGCTCTTTATACTAAAGTAATCTACTTTTTATATTATGCTTTATCTCCTACTGAGTATAACCAAATTCCTTCTTGTAAAACAACGAAAGAAGTTTGGGACAAATTGCACGTTACCTATGAAAGCAATGATTGAGTAAAAGAAACAAAAATTAACATTCTACTCGGATAGTATAAAGCCTTCAATATGAAGCCTGGAGAATCCATCACTGATATGTTCAGTTGTTTCACTAAAATCGTGAATGGATTGACATATCAAGGACAGCCATCTCAGGACAATGAAGGTTAATAAATTGTTACGTGAACTCTCCAAAGATTGGAATCATGTGAAGACATCAATTAGAGAAACTCAGAGGATCATGCTTCTTTTAGTAGACAAACTAGTAGGCACACTTCAATCATATGAAGTGGAGCAAATCAATGAAAAAGTGAAGCAAATCAATGAGGAAGAAGATCCAAGATGAAATAAGTCAATTGCTTTAAAATTTAACGATGATTATTGTGACATCCCGATTTTCCAATTCTGGTTTCAATTAAATAAGTCGGGCATTTCATCTTCGCGTCTATAGCTTTCTTCTCTCGAGTTGGCCACTCACGAGATAACTAGTCTATCGGGGTGAAGCCATTAAGGAATCTAAACGCAATAGACTTGAGAATTCGACCATGAATCGGCTACTCGACCGTATTAATCTGCAAGGATCATTACGACACTATCAGAATCGAACAGAGATCAGTAATAGGTCGATTCGACTGAGATATGTGATTAGAGTGTGGGTGATTCCACCTGATCGCAATATCCTCGTCGACCGGCACTAGACCGATTCTTCTGTCGTTTTGGGTACCCTGTGTCCGTAATCGAAACCTCGAGATTTCTACGACAATCGAGAGTCGCCAAGGTGTTGAAGATGCACTTTGTGGCTTGAGAATAATCAACCACAGGTCAATTGCACAGAAAATTCCTAAAAGCTACCCGGTAGGCTAGGACGCGCTAAAGTCGTGCCAGATTGAATTTAACCGTGAAATTGAACCCGATTACAGAAATTGGAAGTTTTGTCAAGTCACAATTCATTTTAGGAATGTCAACTCATCTCCAGAAGATTTTTCTACAAACCGAGATTTTTGGCGGAAAAGCAAAGTAATGCCATTTTTGTTCGGGATTGTCAGATGGCCGTTTTTAATTGAATCTTCGGGATGCAAGTTGGATCATTTGACGGGGAAATGTCATGAGAAGGCCGATGACACATGGGTTGATTTAATTGAGCTTCAATTGGATGGAATTGAGTGAGAATTGATTGAATTTGATGTACAAATGTCTAAAATTCGTATGCCATGGGGCTAGGGACATTTTGCACCTATTAACAAGCTTGTGGAGGAAGCTTGAGGAGAGAGAGTGGCTGATGGCATGTGATGTCATGGTGGGGGCAAGTGGAAGGAGAGATTGACAAGTGTTGCAAGCTAGAGAGTCACCAAGGGAGCCCCCCCTCTTCAGCAGCTTCTTCTTCCCCATTTCTTGGCTTTATCCATTGTTGTTGAAGGAGAGAAGCTCAGCAAAAACCAGAGGAACCGAGCAGCACCAGCCCCTCCCTCGTCGCACGCCCGGAAGGCCATCGTCGGCCGTTTTCCTCCCTTGTTTTCCCCTCGTTTCAGTTTCTGCTCCAGCTGACCTTTCACCAAAGATTCGAGTTAAAAGTCGACTTCCCGGATGAATCAGCGAACGCTCCACCCACGTCCGTGACGAGACATCCAGCCCGTTCCGGAGCATCCCACCGCTCGCCGTAACGATTCTCCGGTCGTCCCGAAATCCTGAGAGAAGATGCCGCTCGCCGGACCGTCTGGTTCCGCCCTGCTCCGCCTGTTCCGCGTTTTCTTGCTGTTTCGCCCCTTTCCGACCCTTCCTTTGCCCATCCCAACCTCCTATAAGATCCCCAAGACCCCCGGGAGCCGCCGGTTGCCAACCACCCGCTTGCCGGAGCTCCGATCGGCCCATTTTCGCCGTTGAAGTTGCTGGTTTCTTCTCTGCAGTTCAGCCCAGATCAGAAGCAGAAGACAGCAAGAAGTTCCAGACTTCGAGGCCCGTTTTCAGTGTCTTCCCGGCCTCCGTTGGTGTCGCCGCTTTGGGGTTTATCGACCGCCTTGGTGTCGTGGTCGCCGTGAACTCACCGGCGCGCAAAACCGGTGAGTTTATCCTCTAATTCTTGCTTACTGAGTTAATGACGCTTAAGGGATGTTTAGATTAGTCTAATTAGGTTTATGTGATTAAATTAGATTATTTTAATGTAAATTAGATTAGTTGTATGATTAGTTTAATTAATGTTTAATTAGGGCTAATTGTATGATTAAATTAGTGTAATCTTGTTTAAGCCCTAATTAATTATTTTTAATTAATTAATTATTTCGAATTTATAAATATTATTTTATTAAATTATATTATTATAATATAATATTTAATTATTTAATTTTCGGAATTAAATTTAATTGTTTAATAATTTCGAAAATTATGCCGGGATGGTCGGTTGTTAGAATTCCGCGCTGATCGCAGCAGTGCGGTCGGTTTGTGTTAATTGTATGTTTAAATTGAGAAATTGAGTGATTAATGATTATGGTTAATTATTCCAAAAGTGTGGAATTGAGTGATATTGATGAAGTTGTGGTATTTAACTTGAAAATACCCGGTGTTGGCTTTTAGCACCGTAATTGGTTTGTATGACTAGTTTGAATCGTTGGTTATTATTGGATTGAATATCCAGTTCTATGGTTTATTATTGAATGATCAGCTTTGGCAAGCATTGGTTCATATATATGTATCCGCTTAGGCGAGCAATTATGTTATACATATATATATATGGCAGCTTCTGGTGAGCTATAGTATACTATATTGAATATTGCGGCAGCTTCTGGTGAGTTAATATCGTTTTATCAGCTTGTGCGAGCACGATCTATATATATATCAGCTTGTGAGAGCAATGATCGTTTATCAGCTTGTGAGAGCAGCGATCCATATATCAGCTTGTGCAAGCTATCATCTATGTATATATCAGCTTGTGCGAGCTACCATCTATATCAGCTTGTGAGAGCATTGCATCCATGTCAGCTTGTGCGAGCCGTAATTGTATTGATGGATGAATAGATGGTATGGTTTAATAGATGATATGAATTAATAGATATGTGGATCGCATGATATCAATTGGATTGATTGAATTGATAGACCGATGGGTGTGTCGGTAGTTTCAGCTTGTGCGAGCATTGTTTGAATATAAATTGTACTGACGTGCAGGAAAGGGACTGAGGCGAGGTAAGCCTTCTATTCTATTTTTGTGGCTAGAGCGCCCTGAGGCGTATTTTCTCTCTAATTGAGTTTTAGAGGGTAGGACTCGCTGAGACGTAGTCTCATCCCGGTTGTGGGATAATATTTCAGGTCCCTAGATGACGGTCGTGGAGGACCGGAAGTCCTGGAGTTCGGAAGGTGGAGGTTGAAGAATCGGTAAACGTGTCTGACAAGTTGGTCATAGGGCAGTTCCCTTTTTGTTGAGCCCGTCTATTTTGTAGTCAATCCAGTGTTGTATATAAACCTATGTGTTTATAAGAAAGCTTGTTTGGTTGTGATTGATTGCCTGCTTTTCTATCCCAAGTTAAATGTTGTCAGGGGATTTGTTTCGCTTCCGCATGCGTAATAAAAATGAATGGGTCGGCGACGTGTCCTGGGAAGTCGCATTTCTATCGACCAAAGTGGGATGTTCGTGCGCTCGGAGGATCGGGGCGTGACAATTATAATTATACAGATTCAGAAGATGACATGGACAATGAAAGAGCTATCACTTTTGATTAAGAAGTTCAGGTGGTTGAATAAAAAGTGAAGAAGATTCAACTAGAAGAAGCAGAACACGTAAAATTTCTAGAAGAAATCTATTGAAGAAAATGAAACCAACAAAGAAGAAATATGCTTTGAATGCAAGAAAAATGGTAATATCAGACCCAACTGCCATTTGTTGAAGAAAAAGGCTCAATTTGAAGAAGGGAAGAATTGAGAAATACAAAAAAGGCTCTCAAAGCTGAAACCTGAAGTGACATTGAGTGCGAGAAAAGTGAAGAGGAATATGTCAATATTTGTTTAATGGCTCATTTTGACTCAGACTCAAAATCAGAAACAAACTCTAATTCAGACTCAGATAAAGAACTTGTGGTTAGTAATTTAAGAATTCCTGTTAAAGTTTCAAAGTATATAAAAGAACTTTGTTTCAGTCTCAAAACCCTCTTAAAAGGATTTCCAAACTAAAAAGAGAAAATTCCAAGCTAAGGCAACAGGAAATTTCGTGAAAAGAAAAGTTTGAAAGTTTGGATAAGAGTTTTGTTGATTTGAAAGTAAATTATGATTCTCTTTTGAAGGAAAATACCTTTTTAAAAGAAGATATTTCAAATATTATAAAAAGGATTTTCAAAAGGATCTAAGAAGTTGGAGAAAATTTTTCAGTATAGAGACCTTATTTCAACAAATCCGGTTTAGGTATGATTTTAGAAACTATTCCATTAATAGATTTTCCCAAAGTAAAAGAGAGATTCAAACAAAGACTTGCAAAGGCATTTTACAAAAATCATTTTCAAAAAGTTTTTGTAAAACCTGTTGGCCTAAGTAATCTCAAATGTTCAAAGTGTAATAGTTCAAAACATTTCAAAAAGGAATGTCCCAAAGTTTGGAGACTGTTATGAAGGACTGTGCAATGACTGTTTTTAATGCTAACTCTCTTAAACCCAAGAGAATCTAGATATCAAAGAAAACTTGAGTTTTTCTTATAAGTGCAGGTTATTATCAAGAAAAAAATCAAATGGTATTTGGATAATGGCTGTTTGAGACACATGACAAGAGATTCGAGTTATTTTATAAAACTTGTTCAAATGAATGGGGGAAAAGTTTCATTTGGTGAAAATAGCACATGAAGAATTGTTGGATGTGGAACCGTGAAGATTGGAAGTCTCACCATCAACAATGTCTCCCTGGTGGAAGGTTTGAATTACAATCTACTCAACATAAGTCAGCTTTGTGATATTGGATTTAAAATTAATTTCCAAGAAGGCATTAGTTCGGAATAAGTAAAGATTTTTCTCAATCTTTCACTGGTCAAAGACATGGGAATATTTACATTATGGATATAAAACCAGAAAGTTCTCAATGTTTTATATCTATTCAAGATGAAGCAAATCTTTGGCATCGCAAGCTTGACCATGTTAATATGAAGCAGATTGCCAAAATTTCTTTTAAGAAGCTTGTTCATGGTCTTCCCAACATGGCTTATCAAAAGTCTGAATTATGCATTCCATGTATTTTGGGAAAATGGGTTAGAAGTTCCTTTAAACCTGTAAATCAAGTTTCTACCAATCAAGCTTTGTAGCTTTTACATATGGACCTCTTTGGACCAATCAGAACTCAAAGTATTGGTGGAAAGAGATACTGTCTAGTAACCGTGGATGATTACTCTTGCTTTACTTGGGTTTACTTTCTAGCAAATAAGTCTAAAACCTTATTTCATTTTTCAAAGTTTGCCAAGAAGGTTCATAATAAAAATGATATGTTATTTCAAACATACGAACATACCATGAATGTGAGTTTGAAAATCAAGACTTTGCGAAGTTCTTTGATAAATCTAGTTTCTAGCATGATTTCTCCTTTTCCTACACTCCGGAACAAAATGGGGTCGTTGAAAGGAAGAATAGATCCTTACAAGAGATGGCCATAACCCTCTTAATTGAAAGCAAAATTTCATCTCGATTTTGGGCTGAAGTAGTTTTTACAGTTTGCTACATCATCAACAGAGTGTTCTTGAGACCTATTCTAGAGAAAACTCCTTATGAAGTGTACATAAAGAAGAAGCTAAATGTTTCTTACATCCATGTATTTGACTGTAAGTGTTATGTTTTGAAAAATGCAAATGATCGAACTGGAAAGTCTAAAGAAAAATCAGACGAAGGAATTTTTCTTGGTTACTCAACCTTAAGCAAAGCTTATAGAGTATTCAACAAGAAGACTCAATCTATGGAAGAATCTATGAATGTCAAGTTTCAAGACTCTATGCAGAATCAGCTAGATCAGACTCAACTTGAAGAATCTAAACCTAATCTAGACTTTACAAAATCTATTTCCCCCAAAGAGGTTTAAACTTCCGAAGAACAGCAACGAGCAAAACTAGAAGATTCAACTAAAGTAGAGGATCAATAGACTCTCAAACCAACAAACAACTAGAAGCATAAGTCAAGTCATCCCAAGGAACTCATCATAGGCAACATTGATGAAGGAATTCGCACTAGATCTAAAAGGCAAAAAAAAGTCTACTGCCCTAGCATTTGTTTTTATGATAGAACCCAAAAGTGTAGAAGAAGCCCTATCCGATGAAAGCTGGATTGAAGCTATGCAAGAAGAGCTCAGACAGTTTAGCATCAATGATGTTTGGGAGCTAATTTCTAAGCCTAAAGGTAAGTTTATTATAGGGACAAAATGGGTTTTTAGGAACAAGGTGGACGAGAAATGAAAAGTGGTCAGGAACAAAGTAAGACTCATGGTCAAAGGATATACGCAAAAATAAGTGATAAGCTATGATGAGACCTATGCACCAGTAGCAAGGTTAGAAGCAATTAGATTATTACTTGTTTTTGCTTGCTATAAACATTTCAGGTTATTCTAAATGGATGTAAAGAGTGCATTCCTTAATGGATTCCTAAGCCCTTGTATGGACTGAAGCAAGCACCTCAAGTTCGGTATGAAATGTTAAGTAAATTCCTAACCCAAAATGGTTTTGTTAAAGGAAAAGTATATACTACTTTGTTTATAAAAAGAGAGGGTAAAATCTTTCTACTGGTTCAAATTTATGTTGATGATATTATCTTTAGATCCCCTAATGAAAATCTAGATGTATGCAGGATGAATTCGAGATGGGTATGATGGGTGAGTTAACTTTCTTTCTAGGATTGCAAGTTAAACAATCAAAGAAATGTATCTTTGTTCACCAAGAGAAGTATGCAAAAGATTTCATCAAGAAATTCAAATTAGAGATTCTTCAAAGTTGGACAAAGATGAAGGAGGAAATAAAGTAAACCATAAGCTTTAAGAGTATTATTGGTTCGCTTCTTTACATTACTGCATCTAGACTTGGCATTTTGTTTAGTGTTTGCATCTGTACTAGATTCCAATAAGATCCCAAATAATCTCATTTAAGTGTTACAAAACGCATCATCAAATACATTGCAACTACTCCAAAGCTAGGTTTGTGGTATCCCAAAGAATGAGACTTTACTCTCCTTGGATATTTAGATGCAGATTTAGCAAGTTGTAAAGTCGATAGAAAAAATATTTCTAGTACTTGTCAACTTCTAGGCAACATGCTAGTATCTTAGTTCTCAAGAAAGTAGAATATTGTAGCCTTATCAATAGTAGAAGCAGAGTATGTGGCTCTTGGAAGCTGTTGTTCCCAAATTTTGTGGATAAGACAATAGCTAAGAGACTTTGGAATTGAAGAATCATGCACTAAGATCAAATGCGACAACACTAGTACTATTAATCTCATGAAAAACTCAATTCTTCATTCAAGAGTAAAGCATATAGAGATTATACACCATTTCATAAGAGATTATGTTCAAAATGGAGAAATTATGATTCAGTTCATTGACTCGAAGAATTAGTTAGCAAACATATTTACAAAGCCACTAAAGAAAAATCTATTTGAGTCTATTAGCACCAGACTGAATATTATATCTCCTACCGGTTAAAGTCTGAAGTTGGTTAGACTCAAAATGTCTAAAAACTACTTTAGTAAGTTAATATCTCTTCAATACAGGTAATTTGATTTTAGTATGCAGATTTCGAGAAGGTACATTGATATTTGAATCATTGTTTGCCTATTTTATTTTTAAAATATATTTTTCAAATTTTTTGAATTTTCAGCAGTTTTTATTTTTGAAAAAGGCAGTTTTCTTTTTTCCTTATGATGGTTCGTTTACCCCATTTTACTTTCTTTATATACCGTCGAGTCTTTCTTCTTCATTTACGATTTCTCAAACTTTAGAATACATAATTTCTACTCGCTCATTTCTACTATCAAGTTTGCTCCACAAGTTTTCATCTTTTTCACTTAAACGTGTTCGGGAAATCCTCAAAGACTATGAAGATGTCCTTTCAAAGGAACTCATCTCAAATCTCAAGCAGGGGACCACACAATATGCTTGAGGGTCCTACACATTTTGATCTAACCGAGGAAGAAAATTCTCTATAACATTCTCCACAGCGTGCTACTCAAAATCCTCCATGCCAACTAGTAGAAGAGGAAGTCATGGAAGATGTTGAACCTGTCAAGACGTTAAAACCCTAGGTTCTTTTTAAACTTTACAATCAGTTGAAGCAGGGTGGTACTACTATGACCTTTATTAATTAATTTTTGAAAGAAAGATGTTACAAGAATGAGACTCTGTTTTTGTGAGCAATGGAAAGATTAGGCATAGCACCTGAAGGAATGACAGATAGAATATTTGCTAACTTTCTTGTTGATCACCGTTTTAGTTCTTTCAATTAGCTAGAGATAAAGGACGATGATGAGAGAATGTACTCAAATTTTTAGCTTAGAATGGGCATTGCTGCTAAAGTACATGGTGATGAAACGAGTTTGTTTTGTTCTAAAGATCACAGAAAGACTTACTCCAAATTGCTGAAAAGAGGGGTGATGAACCCTCGTTCCGTCAACTTTGATTTCTTGGATTCAATAAGGGTGAACCTGAGGGAGAAGCTGACTCTCCTTCAACTTGAAAAATTTTGTTCTGAAACTATTGTTGCTTATCCTGAGTTGACTGCGTATTTCTATTCAAACTTGTCTTTTCTTGACGCGAATAGATTTCGATTTACTGTGAGGGAGAAAGAGTACATGGTGGATGTTGACACATTGGTTGATGTTGTTGGTGTGGAAAAAGGTAGTTTCCAACCAACAAATGTCTCTGTTGGTCATGTGACAAGTTTTCTTGTTAGGGACAAACTTTCTGAAGGTGACATTACTTTTTCTAGACCGTCTGCCTCAAACATTTTGCTACACAAAGTCGTGATCAACTGCATCCAACCAAAGTCAACATCAAAGACAGATGTTTCTCGATATGAAGCCAAACTAATGTTTGTTATCATTAATGAAATGAAGTTCTCTCTGCCTCACACGATCCGTATGCATATCTACAGAACTGTTGTGAATGATAAGGGACAGCTCCTTTACTTATTTCTGGTCACACAACTGTTCAAACGCTTTTACATTCAGTTTCTAGTCTCTCTTTGTGCTAGAACTATTGCTCCTATGGTTATAGGATTGAAGATGGTGTCCAAGATAAGGTTAAAGGAACTAACCAAAGTTTTAGAGCGCTTGAAGGAGAAGTCCCTCAGCAAAACCAAACAAGACTTTGCTAAAAAGAAATGAAAGGTAAGGAGCCTATGTGTGAACCTACAAAGAAGAGAAGATCTCTTATAGTGCAGGACGAAGAGGATAAGGATGATCTTACTCTCTTTGCATTTGCCTTGAAAAATCTTCGGAGTTTTGTCAGTTTTGAGTAGGAACAAAATAGAGAAGAAAGAGAAAGAGGAGAAACGAAGCAGAGAAAAGAAGGAAGAAAAGACAGTGAAGGAATAGAAGAAAGACAAGAAGAAGGAAGAACAACTGACGAAGAGGAGGGTCAAGATGACTCTTTTGAACCAACTTTTGCAATATCCTTATTTGAGGATTCAGAGAAGACAAGGAGTGGAAGTGTTGGAGATTAAACAGAAAAAGAACATCACTCTATTATTGAAATTGAGAAGGACCAAGAAGAAGAATTCTTTTCTCCACCTGTAGTCATAGAAACAGGGGGAGTTCGTGAGAAAAGAGGTACTTCTTCTTCTCCTCTTTTTACAAATGATGCTTCTTCTTCTCCTCTTTTTACAAATGATGATGTTAGTAGATCTCTTGCCGATCCAGAGGATGTATATGCCTCTCATTTTCTGAAAGCTGAAGTTCCCACAAACTCAACGCGTTGAGGCTAATGCACAAATAGAAACTTCTGCAGACTTTCAAAGGCTGCTAGAGCTCCTTGTGGAGTTAAAAGCATGGCAATATGGAATGGAGTGTGAGATCCTGAAGCTTCACTCTACTTTGCAATCTACTTCAGATTCTCTCCATGAAAAGGTATAGGCTCTTAATGTTCAAGTTCAAGCTTTACAACAGCAAATTCAAGAGATTGCCAAGGCTAAAGATATTGAGAAGCCGAAGGAAACAGTGCGAAACTAGAGGAGAGAGTTCAGTTGATTGGGGATTTCCAACTCGTTCACATTCCCAAACACACTTGATTTCATTGAACTTTTTATCTTGCTCCACTTTTTGCTGCTGACAAAAAGGAGGAGAATATGTAGATTTGACTTATCTTTTTGGTTAAACTATGGTTGTTGACTCTTTTAACTGTTGAACTTTTATTCTGTTTGACGTTGACGCTTGCAGTAACTTACTATTGTGGTGATGATGTGGTGATTATGGATGGATAATTGTTTAAATCTTGATATTTGTCTTATCTCTTCAAGATTAATTTTTTTTTTGGTGGTTGCAAGATCGATGTTATCTAGATCCTAATCAACTTATTTTTATAAGATATCAATGTTACTTAAGAGTTGTTTTGCAGGTCCAAAGTTCTTAAATTTGCAGGAAAGTTTTGTCACCATAAAAGAAAAAAAAAATGGGAGATTGTATTATTTTGATAATGACAAAACCTTTCCAAAGTCTAGTCTGAAGACTTCCAAACTTTAGTGTTAAAGTCTGAAGACCGCCAGCCTTTAGGTTCAAGTCTGCCCACACTGACAAATTCCAAACTGAATGCTACTGAAGAATGAAGACTTATCCAGACGCAAGATTATCTTTATTTCTTCAAGAGTTCGATTCGTATGACTTATGGATGGCTTTCTAGTTGGATATAACACTTATATGATTGACTATCTTTATTAGAATCAATTTCGATAATCAAATCTTTTGGAAGGCAAGTAAACTTGGAAAGTTTTACTTGTGGAAACCAAGATTCTGATTGTATGGACGATCATGATTGACGGGCTTTTATCACAAATCATTAAATGACTTGAGATCTCTTTGATTGATTTTGTCCAACAGGTAAATTGGAAGACCTCCTTTGAAAAGTGCCAACGGTCGAGAATACATGAAGAAGTATTTAAGTCAAGACTCTCCAATTGTTCGACGGTGTGTGTGAAAGAAAAATTACAAAGTCTGAAGTTTCTTTGTTCCTTGCTATTTCATTCATTGAGCTTAAATTTGTACTCAAAAGAGAGAAAAACTCTTAGTGTGGCTTCGTGAAAGAGAAGCATACTCTTCACTAAGAAGTTGAAATCATCAAGCTGTAAAATCTCTTTTGTTTCTTAGTGGAATCTAGTCAGTGGGCTGTCAGCATGGGAGAGTGGACGTAGGCTTGATCTAAGTTGAACCACTAAAAACCTTGTGTTCTTATTATCTTCCATGAACTTATTTATTTTGTTTAAAGTTTTATCTAATTGCTAAATTTTGAATTCGTTCAAAGTCTATCATTTTCTAAAAGCAAATTATTTCTACTGAACTTTGTGAAAATATTTGTTCACACCTATTCACCCCCCTGGTAGGTGTTGTTACTAGCCCTTTCAAAGAGTCCTTGTGGCTCAAGGAAATTCTAATTTAGTGTTCGTTGTGGAGACAAACCACTGAGAAAAATGGGTACAGTGGGTAAAGAGAAGCCTCAAATTTCAGAACAATTTTATAATGGAACTAGAGGGCATTTCTGGGGGATTAGTAGCTAGATAGAAGAGGTGGAAGTGAAGGTGGAACTAAAGTGCTATCAAAATTACCTTCGTCCATGCACCAATTGATTTCAAATGGAAGCGCAATAGAAATAGTGAGAAGCCCAAAATTATCTAAATAAAAGAGGAGAGAGAGAGAGAGAGAGAGAGAGAGAGCTGCAAAACTTTCAACATGGTGGAAGAAATGGTGAAATCTGCAGTGGCAGCTGCCAGTGCAGACAACCAGAAGAATCCCGCCACCATCAACCCTAACCCTAATTCGTAGAGCGTTTCGTGTAACGTCGAGCTGGACGAGTGAGAGATTGTGGGCGAAGAGGATTTAGCTGAGCAGTCGGTGAAAGAGGAGCCGAAAGAGGAGCATCCCGATCTGCTCGAGCACCCGAGGACTTTCTGGTTCGATAACCCTTCCAAAAAATTGAAGCAGGTCGCTTGGGGTGCCTCCATGCGCCCGATGTATACTTTCTTTACCGTTGAAGAATTCTGCAGGTGAATTTTGTGTTTCTCTCGAATTGGAACCTGCTCTGGTGTCGATTGAGTTGTGGTTATGTTGTTTTCTGGTTTGGATGCTTGCTGTGGTTTTCTCAGGAACTGAGAGGAAGCATTCAACTTAGCATTGCATTTATATTTTCTGAGAAAAAAATGGGAGAGAACGAGACATCAAAGGCGTGCTTGAAGCGAAAAGAAGGAAAAAAAGAAGAAAAGAAATAGAGGGGGACACTATTGGTGGTGGGACGTTACACGGTTGGAAAGATAAGAAGAACAAGAATAGTGGGACCGTCAGCGTCAGGTGCAAGGAAACAAAAGAAAAGGGAAAAAAAAAGGAGGTACTTTACATTTGACCAAATAAAAAAAGAAAAATAAGGTTAAAAGATGGGTCACATAAATGATAATATGGTCAAAATATTATGATATGGAGTGTTTGAACCAAATGAAAAGTGAAAAAAGCGCACCTTTTTTTATTTTTCTAAGGTAAATTTTTAAACTTCTAGCTAAATTTTATATATTATGGTTTTTTCATATGTAGGTTGATATTTGGTAATGGTGGCAATTCTTCTTTATTATAGATAGTAATTCTGGTGTATGCTACGTGATTACGTGATAAAAATGAAATGAAAATCAAATGGTATAAATGCAATGCCATATAAATAGGGATAATCTAGGAGTAAAATGAAAACGGGTGGTTATTAAAAGAAAAAGATGAGAGAAGGAATTTATTGAAAGTGTTTGTATTTATTCTAGGAATAAGTGTATTGAAAGTTATAAAACTTATCACGAAAAGTACAATTAAGTCTTAAAATTTCCAAAATGTGAAATCAGGTTTTAAATTTTTGTTATGAAAGTACAATTTAATCCTGAAACTTTAAACTGTGCAATAAATTGTTAAGTTGGTATAATCAAGTCATAAAACTTAGTAGTGTTTTTTTTTTGCCAAAAAAAACTTAGTAGTATTTTTTGTTTGTCAAGTTAGATGGAGTTAATAGAAGGACTTGATTCATCAACTAGAGAAATATTATGATTTTATTGTACTATTGAATGTTCTAGGACTCAATTACACTTTGTAATTTGGAAAGTTTCTAAAATGAGTCAAAATTCACCTTCGACTTGACTGTATGATTAATCACCAATCAAGGGATAGGTCGAGTGGCCTAAGTCTTGTTTTGCAAGCTGAAAGGTCTCAAGGTTAATTCTTCAATCTATTCTTAGTATTACGAAACCCTGGTTAATCACCTAAGCGCGGACCCGAGCTAAGATCTAATGCCAAATTTATGCTTTCCCACTTGAACCTACTGGTATTATGGCGACGGGCTTGCCTAATAGTCAATATACGTTTCATTAGCATTTTAATTCGAATATTCAATTGCAGATGAGGTAGGTTCCAATTCTACTCAGACTCTTTCTCCTAAAATATATACAGATTAATCATTGTCCTCGATATCTTTTAAATGTATAACTAATATTTTCTTAAAATACGGACCTAGGAAAAACTAGTCCACATGTAGTCTGACCGTACTCATTTTTTAAGGTTCGAAAATTCCTAATTTGACCTATTTAAAAGGTATTAAGTGTCAAATTCGACTTTGAGAAACAATATAACCTAAAGCTTCTCCATACTATTTTCAATAATAACTTTTCATGCCACGAGTTTATATGTATACTAAGATATTCTAATTCTTATGATCTTGTATTCATACTCCTCTATAGAAGAAATTAAAGAGAAACTTTTAGATTATTCAAAATCTTGATCAAATAAAATAGAGTACGATCATAACCAGGATCACTAGATAAGTACTTCATTATAAAAAATTGGCCCAATACATCCTCTGATGACTAAGGAGAGTCTAGAGTTGTTTAGAAGGACAAAGATGGAAACATATTTATGTCGGGATCCCCTTGAGATAAATCCCGAGATTGTTTAACTAGGTGGACATGTGTAAATCTCTAGTAAGGTGGCGCTTACGCTTTGCATGACTCTCTTAACCCTTACTGACCATAGTTTAGTTTCTCGCTTATTCAAGTATACTAGAGTTGTCACTAATTTATTTTAAGTTAGTTAAGAGTTGAGTTAGTGCGAGAGGACACCTTGATTATACTTAATAGATATTTTGGATTGCAAGGACTTTGTTTCAACAGTTTTACATAACACCCATTACCAATATCTTTATCTGTTAATAAAACATTATTCCGTGCAAGCATATCCAATGTCTATTCCTAAACATCAGAATCTATATGACCACGCATACGTGCGCAATCCATAAATCATTCAATAGTAATAACCATATAATTAAAGATAAAAGAAAAGAAAATGTAAGAATGCATCGAACCATATCAAGAAAAATTAATATGAGGCATTATTATAATGTCGTGGGATAAGACCCCGTGAAAATTTTATAAGAAATAAATACGCATAATTCCAAGAATCAGATATTAAACATGAATTTTAACTAAATGTAAAGTACTTCATGCACTAAAATAACAAAATACTCCTACATCGATCATGATCCACTTTTAGACAAATTGATCATAGGTGAAGCTATGATTTCTTTCATGTGTGAATGGATTACTTATATAGGGTTGGAGGGAAAAACAAAGCTTTCTTAAAAAGGTGACTTGTTTCGCCATTGCAAAAAAAGTCATATACTGACACAAAAAGTAGTACTCCAATCATAGTGGGAGTTGAACCTCCCATTGTCAACCAGGTTGGATGTCAACCATCAAGATAGATTTATTGAGAAGAACTCTTGAACACAATGTTGTGGGATGAGGTCAACTTGTATCTTTTGAATAACTGGACAATTTAGCAAAAACATGCAAAGTTGAAGGGAGCACGTCTGTTTATGTGGAGAAAAAAGTATAGCCATCGAAAGTTTTCTCCTCATTTTCTCCCATGGCGGGCCACCATTGTAACTTTATCTAAGAAGCACCAATACTCTCTGAAAGTTTTCGTGTCATGTCTAACATTCTAACACGTATCCGACACTCTCCGACACACCCTAACATGTTTTGACACGCAGTCAACGAGTGTTGGAAATTCCAACAGGTGATCAACTCTTCTTGATATGCGAGTTTGAAGTTTCAACACGCGATTCCGACACACATGGTGTTAATTTAAAAAAATTTCAATACTTATGAGGTCAAAATGTAAATATATGAAAAAATAATGAAAATAACAAAAATAAAAGTCAAAGAAGAAAATTCTAACTCTCAAATTTCTCACTTCTAAGTTCTGACCTCCTCATGAGTGACGATCGAACGCCTCTATTCTCGTAGGCATCACTCCTCTCGTAGGTGTCGCCCCACTGCTTGCACGGCCCGCCCAACTAGCTGCATCTAGGAAAAATGTCAAATTAGGTTGACGTTTTACATGAGAAGTCAGATTTGATCCAAACTTGGAACTCGAGTAGTTTTGTTACTTTCGGAATGAGTCCCGGTTAGGAAATTCCATCTTTTTGCTAGTTTGGGATTAGTGATTTTGTGACCCAATTGTGGGTAGTTGGCTCATGATAGAAAAGATTGCTAAGGATGAAGCAGAAAAGACTTGGTATTTGTATGATTCATAGATTCATGAAAGTAAACTTAAAGTTGCGATTTTTTTTTCTTTTTTTTTGGCTTCTTTCCACTTCTTGCAAGCGTCACTTGCGAGTTATCTCTTTTGGTATATATCATTGGCTTGTGAGTTATCTCTCACATTTTTCGTGGCAAATTTAGTGATTTCCTTTCCTTTTGGTCATATTTTGAGAGTTCTTGTCATGGATTTTCATTTTTCTTGAACCTTGTTTTGCAAAGAAGCTCCAACTTAGTCTTTATTTGGAACTTCGAACTCTATCTAGGACTATAAGAAATCTCACTAATCTCCGATAAGTATAAGAAAATAGGACATGCTCCTTTAAGTTTACTGTTTTGTGTTTGCAATTTTTGAATTTTTCATTCGATCTCTATCAAATTAAAACTATGAATAATATTAACAAATGTTGAATTAATTTTTTAGTATAAATTAATTATATGTTCTTTTTATTATTATATATTTATTTTTGCTTATATATAAATATATTATAACGTGTTGGAACATATCAGAATTCTCTATTTTTCGAGAAATGACATGTCGGTATGTTGTATGGTGTGGTGTTGTGTCGTGTCTTATCGTATCGTGTCGCGTGTCGCGTGTTCATGTCGATGCTATATAGCTTCTCATAAGCTTCAGATCTTTGAATAGCTACCTTAAAAAATACAGCACAAAATAAAAGACACCAAAACCTTGCTTTCCATACTCATACATCCTGCATCTATGTCCATATGTACACTCATGCTAACATGCACGAGTGGCTCAACTTAGGGTGTATAAGTTTCGTATAAGATAAATGGTTTGAAAAATATTTTTTAAAAAATAATTATTTATATTATTTAGAAAAATTAGTTAACAAAAAATATTTTCATCATTTATTTTAGTGGGCGATGAATTTTTTTTTTTCATTCATTTATATTTATAAGTGATACAAGTGATTATATTTTGAAAATATCTTTTAAATTGCTTATTTTTTGCCAAAACGAATGTATCTTAATTTTTACTTGTCAATATGGTCAATTTACTTTAATGACGGAAAGATCACATGGGCTTTTAGTGTTTGTCTCTTTCTTATTGTCTATTTCTAAGGACATTTGATATTGCTGTCTTGCTCAATAGATGCCAGATGTAGGCATCATTGAAAGTTTATGTAAACCTAATTAATATATGGTCAAAAAAGAAAGGACGTCAATTAACTCTGCCCCCTTCTCACCGTCATCATTGTCACTACCAACCTTCACTGCTGAGTGCAAAAGATTGTAACGTGAGTGATTTAGTAGATTCCCGTTTTTATATGTCCACTTACGCGGTACTTCATAATACGACATATATAAGATCTATATGTATAGGTATCATCTCTTGCATTAAGAAACTTATAAGCTTTAGAAGAAAATTGTTCAGATTAGGAATGGATTACCGTAGACGATGGTCATGAAACCCTTGAGAGAGAGAGAGAATATAAAGACCTCGGTTGGGATGGTGGGAGGGGGTGCGCACGAGCGCATGTGTCCATGTGTATGTTGCAATCACACTAGTTCTTCCAGGTGAGGGTTTGGTGACCCTCACAACGATGGTGATAGATAGCTGCACAGTCCACACCACCTCCTCCTGCTCCTCTCTCTCTCTCTCTCTCTCTCTCTCATCTTCTTCATCTCCATATTTTGTTCTTTTTTTACAATCACTTACTTCACGCGGTCCCCACGGCAGCTGGTCACCCTATCAAGCGTACCAAAAATATAATAATAAGAGAAAACCAATAAAAATGATCCACAAATAAAGAGAACCAATCAATAAGTTTACATCAAGTTTTCCATCATTTAAGAAAAATGGTTCTACGCCATATTTTATAAGTTTTAAAAATCACCAGTCGTAGAAATACATTGCACTTTGAGTGTCACTTTGGAAATGGCCAAAAGATTTCCAAAATCATGAAAGACCCTCGGCACCTCAATAGTGAAAGGGAGACATCTCAAAGTTGCTTAGGACTAGAGCATTTCTCGATGGACCTACCCAAAAATCAGAATGATAAAATCTTTTTTCTATTTGGACTATAAAAATTGATTGATTGATTGATTGATACTCTAAGAAATGGTGCCCTCAACTTAATTAGTCCACGACCTCCAGAAATCGAGGCTTCATTGTTAGACCTTCACATGGATATCGAATTTGGTCCCCAGGTGGAAAACGTCACCAATATTGATGCCGGTGCGGTTCCTGCGCTCCTGCTCATTATCAAACGTGACTTCCATGCTGAATAGTAAATACTCTCAACACCAGCAAAGTCAAAGCGCTTGCGCCTCAAGTTAGCTACGAGTAAACTACCGTAAGCATGAATTAAAGAGCAATAAATGAACACGTTTTAATTCGTCATATAATACAGTGCCTTCTTCAAGACGAAACCATGAGAGAGAAAGGCGGTCTCCGGACTCAATGCCACGCAACCCATCAGCTGAGTACGCCATTGCGTAGGTCATGCATATCGATTTCAACGCGTTGATGCAGATTCTAAGACTAGATTATGGCCAAGCCCATGTGGCATAAACCACTGGGTAGGGGTTTATCCTAGGAACCCTGATTACAAAATCCAAGGAACAAGGCTTACGCCATTGCGTAGGTCATGCATATCGATTTCAACGCGTTGATGCAGATTCTAAGACATGATTTATTTCTTGTATGTGATATCCGGTGCTTGTCCATGTCGTTTACTGTAAAATATAGTCTGTTTCGTGTCATCAATTGTTTGGACTTTAGCCTGCAAAAGTAAGCTGATGCATGTCGGGTGCGTTCAGAAAAACTTTGCGGAGAAGTCTTTGACGAATAGCAAAGAAAATAGTGTATTCGTTTCGCAAGAAATGAGTATTTTGAAAAATATATTTTTTAAATAATTATTTATATTATTTAAAAATTAATCAATAGAAAATATTTTCATCACTGACAACAATACCTAACAAATGTGACTTACTTTTGAAGAGAGCAAAATAATATTTTATACTGTACTAACAGTACACCATGATCCCAATTAATTTACCCAAAAAGTCTCATTATTTTCCTCGACTGATGAAAATTATTTCTACCACATAAATAGATGTTTCACTCAATTTCACCTATATACCTTCGAAATTAATTTTCTTGCGATACGTTTATCATTGAAAAACGTTACACCATTGAATTATATTGTTGGTTCTTTTTTTTTTTTTTTTTGTGTCGGTAATTATATTGTTGGTTCACAAACCAAAAAATAAAATAAAATGGGGAATCATTATGTTCTCAGCTCTGTACTTTAAATGCACTTGAGCAGCACACCACTTTTGACCAAATTTATTATCATATGTGTCACTCCTAAAAGTTTTATGGAGAACCAAAAAGGGACATCCTATACTTTAATAATTTGACTTGTATGGCAAATGAGAGGTTCATGAACCTGTCCGGAATGAAAAGTTACATAGTCTATTGATCAAGATCATGAACTACTATTAATAGAAAAATTGTTCAATTCAGCCTACACCTGTTTTATGGATTGATCATCACACTACTTTTAACCAAACTTGTTATCATATGTCATCACTCCTAAAAGTTTTACGAAAACCAAAAAGGGATGTCCTACACTTTTATAATTTGATTTGTATGGCAAATGAGTGCTTCATGACCCTATCTAGGAATGAAAAGTTACATAGTCGACCAACAAGATAGATCAAGATCATGAACTACTATTAATAGAAAAATTGTTCAATTCAACCCAAACCTATTATAAGGCGATCAATTTAATTATAACTTTTTGATTTAATCAATTTAGTCTTAAAAATTTTGATGATCTGTCAACGTAGTCTTTCTAATCAATTTTGGCTAGGAATTGCAGTCGGCTTGACGTGGATAAGTTTTGCAATTTTTTAACTTTCCCGATTTTTTTTTTTTTTGGTTATTATTTCCCTCTATTGGTCTGTGGAGGTTGTCATCAACAACAAGGGCTTGTGCACCCTCACCTAGAGCAGGCAAGGGAGTCTCAAACCTCGCTTGTGGTCGACAGAGTCGCTGGCCATTGTCAAGGTTGCTAACTGGTTGAGGGAAATAAGAAAAAACTAAAAAGAAAAAAGAAAGAAAAGAAAAGAAAAAATTAAATTTATAAAAGTTGTTCATATCAACATCGGTGCATCAACTGTGCCAAGTAAGACATCTAGTGTCAATGTTAACATTTTTTGACCAAAATTGGCCAACTTAGGTGGAAGAGTTATATTAGTGAATCATGAGAAGGTTTAGAACTAAATTAATCAAATACAATTGTTTAGAATTGAATTGGCAATCATGCAAAATGTGACATCCTATAATTCAATGATTTGATTTATATGGCAAATGAGAGGTTCATGAACCCACTCATAACAAAGAGTTACATAGTCTACCGACAACAAAGACCAAGACCATGTGGGTCCAAAGTAAGAATCACATGATTAAAAGTACATTTGACATCGTCTTATGATCGGATAGCAGAGCTCCTTTTTATCTTTTGGAATGATTCTTCTCTCATCTTAAAAAGGTGCATGAATTTCCAATGGATTTGGTATATAGTTGATTTTTTTTTTTTTTGAAGTACATCTTTCAACTTCTAGGGGAATTTTATGTATTAAGGTTGATCTATACGTCGGTTGATACTTGTTAATTCATGCATGCACTACGTGCTTACATGATAAAAATAAAACTAAAAGCAAATGGTATAAAAGGTGACACCATGTAAAAAGGGATAATTTAGGAATAAAATGAAAAAAGGGTGATTATTCAAAGAAGTGGATGAAAGATGAAGTTATTAGAAGCATATGTATTTTTTTCATTATTTAACGCTAATAACGGTAATTTGGAATATTTCTAAAAGTAAGTCAAAATTCACTTTTGGCTTGAATTTATAGATTAATCATCAACCATAGGTTTGGTCGTGTGGTCCAAGAGTTGTACTGCAAGCTGAAGGCCAAAGATTCTATTCTTCAATCCATTATCAGTCTCAAGATAGGTCGGACCTAGCGAAGGTTCAATGTTAATTTTGAGCTTTTCCATTTGAACCTATTGGTGTTATGGTAACAGGCTTATCTAATGGGCAATAAGCATTTCATTAGCATTTAAATCAAATATTCTGACAATGGACGAGATAGGTTCTACTTATATTCAAATTCATTATCTTTATATAATAATAATAATAATAATAATAATAATAATAATAATAATTGTCGCGACCTCTTTTTTTTTTCGGCGCCCGAGATCGGGTACGAGCGCCTGAGGAGGCTAATGGCTCGGCTGAAATTAATTATGCCCGGACTCTCCCAAGTCCACCAATTCACGACTTAATGGTTAAAGTTTTACCTTGTAAATCAATTTTTAAAATGGAGTCGCCACTAATCGATTTGAGACGGGTTGATTAGAAACCCAAGCAAAGTATCGGGAGAAATACTCGCTCTTGCGCAACCAGAGAAATTAGGATCGGGGACTTGATTACACTAGTTAATCACTAATGCCCTTTCGGTACCTAATCTTGTTTAAACCTAAGGTTTTTTGGATGTTCGAGGGATTTTCCATGCATTTTGGGAAGGAAAAATATTTTTGAGTCATTTTCTAATTTTTGACAAAAAGGGATTTTTTTTTTTTTTACCTTTTTTTTTTTTGGAAAAATACAAGTCTTTTTGGCTTTTTCTGAATTTTTTGGCTTTTTCATGAATTTTTGGCTTTTTTTTTTATTTTTGGCATTTTTGGAAAATATTAAATTTTTTGATTTTTTTTATTTTTCGGAAAATAAAAAAAATTTTAAATATTTTTAATATTTTTGGAAAATAAATTATTTTTTATTTTTTTCTTGATTTTTTTGAAAATAAAACATTTTTCAACACTTTTTAAATATTTTTCGATTTTAAATTTTTCTTATTTTTTTGAAAATAATTATTTATTATTATTATTTATTTAAAATATTATTTTTTTGTATATTAAAATAATATAAAAACTGACTTGGTCGGATCCGAATTAGGGACTTTTTTGATCGCAAACGGGCCGACTACGGATTTTTTTGCCTTTTTTCTTTTTTTTTTTTTATTTTTTTTTGTGTTTTTTTTTTTATTTATCAAACGGCGTCGCGGCCGGGCATTCGGGACACCCGGCCCGACCCGACAACCCGCCCGATCCCGCTCCAGACCCGACTCCCCACGAAACCCTACCCGGATCCGACTCGACCTTGCACCCGGCTTCCCGCCGCCCGAATCTCGCGAAACCCTACCCGGTTCCGAGACCCGGATTCAATTCGACGACCGGAAATCGCAAACCCTAGGGTTTGCGAATCCGCGCGCCGAAGGGGGAACCGAGGTGCTTGGCGGCGACGGCGACTACGGCGGCGAACGACGAAGGTGACAACGGCGGTGATGACGAAGGTGACAACGGCGACGGTGGCTAGGTCAATGGAAAATGGCTACGATGAACAATGACGCCCTTTTTTTTTTTTTTACCTTCTCTCGAACGGGGACAGGCGATGGCAAGAGGGCGGTTCGCGACGGTGGAGGTCGCGACGAACAAGGATGGTGACGGCGAGACTAGGCAACGACGGCGGCAACCCGCTTCCCGATCCGGCGCGGCTTCGGTGGATCGATCACGCAATGGCTTCGTAGGAGGGAAGCACAACAACAAACCCTTCGAGGCAACGGCGTCGGGACTCGGTCGAGGCGAACGTCGTTCGCGGCAACAAACAGCAAAAAAAGAACCAGATTTGAGGCGCGATTTTGGCGGACCTTCCTCGGCCTCGATTTTCTCTCACTCGGCCGATCCAAGCCTCCACCGGCCGGATCTACCTTCTCGAGTCGCTTGCGGCCGGCCTTCCCGAAGTCTCTCGGTGGAGGTGGGCTGAGCTCGCGACTCGAGCTCTCTCTTGCGCTCGCCCTTCAACCCTTCCCGATGTCTCTCGTGAAGGATCTCCGAGCTTGCCACCACCTCCGACGATGCTTGCGGCCACCTATTTATAGGTGAAGGAAATCCGGTCGACGAAGGGCCTCGGCCCGGACATCCGGTTCCGCTCGGCTGAACCGGTGTCCCATCGAGCTTTTCCAGCGATGCTCGCTCAACATTAATGGCGCCTCAATCTTATCCCTCCGGCCGACGTCGGCCTACTCCCCTCGGCCGTAGGCCATCCTTCGCGCGCGTCGCCGGCCACCGCGTGTGAGACTGCAAGCGGCGGAGAAAGAAGGAGGAGCGAGGAAGAAGAGGAAAAGGGGGAAGGGCTCGAAGGAAGAAAAAAAGGGGGGGTGGGGCCAGCCTAGCCCCAAAAAAAGGGCTGCTGGTTTGTTTTTCTTTTGGTTTTTTTTTTTATGTTGTTTTATCTTTTTATTATCTATTTATCCGAAAAGAAAAAATTAAAAACTTAATTAATAAAATAAAATAAGCCTAAATAAACTTGAGGCGTCAATAGCTGCCCCTCTTTGAAGGTGAGCTCACGAGGTTGCATTCAAAGATAAACCGATGCCTCAATTTTATCCATGCATGCGTAACAAATTATATTTTATTTGGGACCTATTATTCTATGCAGAAAAATAGCAATATAACTTTACATATACTAAAACAGATAAGAAGATACCTGTAGTTACTTACCAGGAGTGAGTGAGATAGGGTGTGAGCCTCGAGTTTGGCAAGTATCAAGGCGTCATCTTACCTGGTGATATGAGGAGGTTGCTTTTCCAAGGCTCGAACCATTCTTCGGTCGCACTGTTGTCAAACAATCAATGATTTGTCTAGGACCGAACCATTCTTCGGTCACCTATTGGAGCAATTAGTGGTTTGTCTCGGACCCGAACTATTCTTGACGTGACGGGAAATTGCTCCTCCAGACCCGAATCATTCTTCTTTGTTAAAACAATCCATGATTTGTCTAGGACCCGAACCTTTCTTCGGTCGCCCGTCGAGTGTCAGTGGTTTGTCTCGGACCCGAACCTTTCTTCGGTTCGTGACAAGAAATTCTTCTCTTGACTCGAGATGCTTTGTCTAGACCTTTCTCGGGGCATCTCATTTTGTGGGTGCCTGATTTGTATCGAGGACACCAGTTGGTACCCGACCTTTCTCGGGAGATGCGCCGACCTTTCTCAGGGCATCGATTTGTTGGGTTGTCTAACTTCTGTCAAAGACACTGGTTGGAACCCGACCTTTCTCGGGAGGATGCACCGACCTTTCTCAGGGCATCGATTTGTGGGGCATCGACTTCGTCTAAGACACCGGTTGGAACCCGACCTTTCTCGGGAGGATGCGCCGACCTTTCTCGGGGGCATCGATTTGAAGATACATGGACATTCACGGGCATATTAAAGAGTACCTGGATATTCACAAGTACTAACCTTGAAGGATATTTGGCCTTTGCAAGCGTCAAAATGGGTATTTGATTGAAGGGATACTTGGATGATCACATAAACTCTTGGGGGATACCTTTGGTGAAGGTCTCCCATCTCCCGGCAATTGGGAACATCGAGGACGATATTTGTGAAGGTCTCTCATCTCCTAGTAGTGGGGAATATCGAGGGCATATTCGTGAAGGTCTCCCACCTCCTGGTTGGGGAATATCGAGGACATGCCCCGAATATTCATGAAGGTCTCTCACCTCCTGGTAATGGGAATATCGAGGACGTACCCCGAATATTCATGAAGGTCTCTCACCTCCTAGTAATAGGAATATTGAATGTGGTATGAGGCTTACCTGGATTGCCGCAGGCACTTAAAAGGGATGGAACACCTGAGTAGCCGTAGGTGTACAAAGTATTGGAATACTTGGATAAACACAAGTATTTAATGATACGACCTGGGACCACTCAGTTGGTCCAAGTGTAAGAAAGCATATCGGTGTAGGCACACAAAGTAGTGGAATGCTTGAATAGCTGCTATTATTTGGGGACAACTTAGGCAAGTTGAGTGTCATGAAAAGGAAGTACCTAGACAACGATTGATACTTGACGATATGGGGATACCTAGACATTCAATAGGGATACTCAAGAGATACTTGAAAATGGAGTATCCGAATGGTAGCCGGTACTCAAAGTATGCTAAAACAATTGCAAACATCCAAACTCAACAACTGTCAACGAGACAATCAATATTATGGGGACAAAGGAGAGTCCGAACGATGGCCGGTACTCAAAGACAAGAGGGATACTTAGACAGTTGCAAGCACCCAAACTCAAGGGACTACTCGAATAGGTTGAGTGTCAATAAAAGAGTACCTGAACAGTGATAGGTACTTTAAGACAAATGGGGATTAGATATGCTTACCTGGCAATATCTCTGATTTTTTAGAGTATGTCTGCTATTTGTACAATATGCACACATAATTGTACATGCGGAAAATTCATGATTTCAAATGAGATTCATGCATGATAATTTTGTCAGTTTTGCATCATCTGATTTCCACTAGGGAAGATTTTAAAAGACAACTTTCATTTAGAATGTAGATGTCTTGAGCATGCCAAATGAGGGACTTTCGGTCTGAAAGGACTTTTCACTCACTCTCATGGAGAAGGCTATCCTGACTATTGATGCAGGATTTATAAGGACCATACTATCTCACTGTCATCATGTCAGCAAGGGTCCAAGTATTCTCGCAAGTATTACGACTTTACCAATGTGAGAGGTCTTTGTTGAAACTTATGATGAAGTCTTGGTCAACAGCTCATCAAATGGGACCATCGAGGTCAAGGCTTATGAAAGTGTTGCACGATCGTCTTCGGGTTTGCAAGTCAAGAATCTTGCGAAAAGAGATAGAGTAATCTTGCTCGTACTTCTTCAAGCGATATTTATAGACATATGAAATCCTACGTTAATTGAAGTGCCCCTAGTCTGAAGAGACTTTTACAATGGGATGCAACATAGATTTGGCTCACATGTAAGAGGGTGAGAGTTGGTGGCTGTCTTGGCATTTGTCACTAGCCTTTCTTCTCACTGTTAGATGGAGGTTTTATCACAACAGCAACTTCTCTTAGGAATACAATTGACTATATTTTTTTTTGCCGAGGGCATTGGCCTTGCTTTTACTAGGCACACTACTTTTTTATGCCCTTATTTTTATTCCAGTTCTTCTTTTATGGGCATTGACCTTGCTTTTACCAGGTACACTACTTTTTTTATGCCCCTGTTTTTCATTCTTGTCGTTAGAGGAACTAGCCTAGGCAAGTTCAATCACGACACTGTTGTTAGACTCTTGAGTCTTCATCTTCAGCTAGCGCTCTAGACTATGCTAATTAAATGGCAGTAACTTCTGTTTTGCCTCCATGTGGTGGTGAAATTATAGACTCGATTGGGTTGTACAATGAATACAAGTGCAGAAAGAATTGCTCTTCGTCATTCTAAGGCACTTAAATTAACGCGAGTGTTCATATGCAATAAAGACACCCGAAGGTTAATGCAAGTGCAAACAATAAAATTTCTATCCTTCTTTTCACCTTGTGATGCTACTTTGCCTCCGATCTGCCCCAATGTGGGGTGGTTCTTGACGGGGTAGGACATAAATCTCACCAATGTATGGGGCTCAATGGGGTGAGCAATGGAATGCCTCTCACTATTTTGGTTATTGTACCATTTGCAAGAGAATTCTTTACCCTGCAGCCATGGAATCTTCTGCGCTCATCTTACAAGTGTATAGATAGGGGACTGTGTGTAGGATATGGCTTGCCTTTCATCATTCTGACGCGCCTCATCTAGCATACTCGATTAATCTTGTATTCTTCATTTAGCTGTCTATTCTAATAATTCTCAGTGGAATCAGTGACTTAGACAAACAAAATCATCATGCAAAAATCCATTTGGAAAAGGCATGCAAATTTTAAACATGATGGAGTTTGTACTCTTCAAAACAAATGAATGGTTTTGGCTCAAAAAGACCTTCTTGGTAGCTTTAGGGTTAACATAATGGTAAATTGTTAAATTTTGAACATCAAAAGGGTTATTCACAAATGGGTGTCGATGGTTGTCCCTATTGATTAGGGATATGACACATGAATGATCAGCCAAGGATTAATAATTTGATTAAACGTCTTTGTTTTTGCCCCGGGCTTGGATCACTTGGTTTGCTCTATTTAACCATTTAATCTGGTTCTTGAATCCCAATGCCTCCTGTCAATATGAGTTCAGAGAGTGAGTGTCAGAAATGATGCCAAGTTACCTTTCCCCCAGAGTTTATTTGTGCTGGCTCTTAAAGATATTTGAATGTCGATGATGGCCTTTATCTTAGCATAGTTCAATGTTTCCTTCAATTGGCCTTTCCTCATTTATGACCATGTATGCATGATTGCTGGTCGTTGATTCATTTTCAATGCTTTCCTTCTGTGGAATTTTTTTCTTCCGCCTTTGACTATATGACCATTAGCATTGAGCAAAGTCATGTACCTCAAGCTTCTATGGAATTTGAGATGGACAATCAAAATTTCCAATTCTCCAATGGTAATTACTTCTTGCAAGAGCATGTGTCTAGAGCAAGAAGTGAGGCCTCCAAATTCTAAGATTATTGACTAGGACGAAGATTCCTTTTGACCGATAGATTCTTGAATGACGCGTCCCTTACACCGAGTTGGGCGAAATTGACATGGATTACTCTTACGCGTCTGCTTGGGTAATGTCGATTTGCTCAAGTTATGCCATTGAGTTTGCTACTTGATTTTCAACACTTCCTTAAATGCTGATGATTACCATTCATTTTTCTTCATTGAGTCAACCCAAACACACGGTTTTGATGATAGTGTAAACACATCACTCATATATAAAGGTGCATAGGCATTTTCATTATGATAGAGAAATGCTTGGCAATGCCAAACAATGAACATCTTTCAAGGGTAGTACTTTTTCACAGCATCGGAATTAACTGGTTTAGAGAATTCTCGCCCATCCATCTCAGTTAGAATCAAGGCTCCTCCGGAAGTATCTTCTTTATTACATAGGGACCCTTGTAATTTGGGGCAAACTTGCCTCCGGGCTCGGAAAGATTGGCAGTATCTTTCTCAAGACTAGCTCGTTTACCTCAAAGTGCTTGGGTCGCACCTTTTGATTGAACGATCGAGCTACCCTCTACTGGTAACACTGACCATGAAAGAGTGCTTTCAGTCGGTTTTCGTCGATCATATTCAGTTGCTCAAGCCTTTGTTGTGTCCATTCTTCTTTGGACAATCCTACCTGGGATAAAATTCGCAAGGAAGGGATTTCTACTTCTACAGGCAAAACCGCCTCCATGCCATAAACCAAGGAAAAAGGCGTTGCCCCAGTGGAAGTTCGAATCGAAGTTCGATATGCTGTTAGTGCGAAGGGTAACCTCTCATGCCAGTCGCGGTAGTTTTCAGCTGTCTTGGATAGGATTCTCTTGATGTTCTTGTTGGCGGCTTCCACGGCTCCATTCATTTGTGGACGATAAGGGGACGAGTTCAGATGTTGGATTTTGAACTCAGAAAACAATTGATCAATCAACTGGTTGTTCAGGTTTGACCCATTATCGGTGACAATAGCTTCTGGTACGCCATAACGGGCAATTATGTCACGTTTGATGAATTTTATAACTTTTCGTGCAGTTACGCTTGCATAGGATGCAGCCTAGATCCATTTTGAGAAGTAGTCGATTGCGACCAAAATGAATCGGTGCCCATTTGATGCCTTCGGATTGATTGGGCCAATTACATCAATACCCCACATTGAAAATGGCCATGGCTCGAATAACGATGCAATTCAGTTGGAGGGACATTTATCTTGTCCCCGTGAATCTGACAACGATGACAGCTTCGCACATGCTGAGCACAATCACTCTCTAAAGGGAACCAGTAATAACCCAATCTCATTATTTTCTTGGCCAACATACGTCCATTCATGTGAGGGCCACATACTCCCCCATGTATTTATTGCATTATTTGTGTGGTTTCATTTGCATCCACACACCTTAGCAAGATTGAGTTATATGATCTTTTGTACAAATTTTCACCACTAACAAAGAACCTCGAAGCCATTTTCATCAAGTATTTTCGATCAGAGGGAGTGTTTTCTTCAGGAAATTCTTGCTTCTGGACGTATCTCATGATGTCATAATACCAGGGTTTCCCATCGGGTTCTTCAATTATAGTCATGCAATGGGCTTGTCTTGTCAGGACTTCAATCTTCAAAGGCTCTACTTCTAACCCCTTCGTTACTTGCAACATAGATGATAGTGTTGCTAGCGCATCAGCAAACTAGTTATGAATTCTAGGTAGGTATTCAAACAAGACATCCTGGAATTCTCCTACTAGTTCTTCCAAGTAGTCGTGATAAGGCACTAGTTTGGCATCTCTTGTCTTCCATTCGCCCACAATCTGGAAGACAATTAAGGTGGAGTCACCGAACACTTTTAGTTTTGACACTTCCATTCCAATAGCCGCTTGTAGGCCGAGGATGTATGCTTCATATTTGGCCATATTGTTGGTGCATGGAAACATCAATTTTGCAGCCACAGGATAATGTTGCCCATTTGGGGATATCAAGACCGCCCCGGTGCCTGAACTTGACAAATTTACAGCTCCGTCAAAGAACATAGTCCATGTGTCCTCTTCTACTATTGAAATTTGGTCGTCTGGGGAATGATCCTCGCATACTTCTTTAGGGCAATCTGCTAACATATCAGCAATCACTCGACCTTTAACTGATTTTTGCGACATCACCTGGATGTCGAATTCTGAGATCAGGATTTGCCATTTGGCCAATTTTCCCACCAAGGCCGGGCAACTGAGCAAATACTTGATTGGGTTATTCTCAGTCACAAGGAATGTCTGGTAATGCAAGGTATACTGCCGGAGTCTGTGCAACACCCATACCAATGCAGCGCATGTTTTTTCTGACTTGGAGTAATTTTGTTCTGGTGTGGTGAACTTTTTGCTCAAATAGTAAATGGCTCGCTCCTTCCCATCATGGGGTCCTTTCTGTGCCAACATTGCACCTAGGGATTCATTGTTGATGGTAAGGTAGAGGGTCAAAGGGTGTCCTGGAGTCGGGGGTATTAAAACCGGGGGTTTCATCAAGTATTGCTTTAGATGTTCAAATGCCAATTGGCAGTCATCATCCCATTTGATTTGTGCATCTTTCTTGAGAAGTTTAAAGAAAGGTTTTGCAGTTTCGGAAAGCTGGGAAATGAATCGCGCAATGTAATTTAATCTTCCTAGGAGACTCCGAACTTCTTTTACAGTCGAGAGAGGAGGCATCTCAAATATCGCTTTAGTTTTTGATGGGTCCACTTCTATCCCTTCACAGCTCACAATGAATCCAAGTAATTTGCCATAAGTTGCCCCGAACACACATTTTGCTGGGTTTAAGTGCAACTGGAATTGGCGAAGTCGATTGAATAATTTTTCCAAGGTCTTCACATGGTCTTCTTGATGTCTGGTTTTGGCAATCATGTCATCGACATATACTTCAATTTCTTTGTGCATCATGTCATGGAAAAGGGTGACCATGGCACGTTGGTAAGTTGCTTCAGCGTTCTTCAGGCCAAAAGGCATGACTTTATAGTGAAGAGTCCCCCATGGAGTAATGAATGTCGTCTTTTCCTTGTCTTCCTCCTTCATTTTTATTTGGTTGTATCCTAAGAACCCATCCATGAAAGAGAAAAGTTTGAATCCAGCAGTACTATCCACAAGAACGTCTATGTGAGGTAGCGGGAAATCATCCTTTGGGCTTGCTTTGTTCAAATCGTGGTAATCGACACAAATCCATATTCGACCATCTTTCTTCTTCACCGGTACAATGTTTAATACCCAACTAGGATATTGCGAGACTTCGAGGAAACCTAATTCCAGGAGCTTCATTATTTCTTCTTCAATCTTTTTTGACATTTCAAACTTAGCTCTTCTTAGCCGCTGCTTCTTGGGGGACACATCAGGGTTGGTTGGCAAGCTATGCTCCACAATCATTGGATCGAGGCCTGGCATATCGGCATATGACCATTCGAATACGTCTTGATACCTTTTTAGGAGGGCAATTAAGCTTGCAGCTTCTTCTTTAGGAAGGTTCGCGCCAATCTTTATCTCCCTTGGATCTTCTATGCTGTCTAAATTGACAATGACGGTGTCTTCAATAGTAGGGGGCCTTGTTTCTTCGTGGCGCTTCCAATTCCATTAAATTTCGTCGGAATCATTAAAATCATCATATGAATCATCAGAATTGCTATCATGGCTACTTACAGTGTTGGTCTGGACAGTTCCCATACCCTCGCCTGCCACTAGATTATTCATGTGTCATAGAGTAGATAGGTTAAGGGAACAAATAAAGTTAGTAGCATGCATGCTTCTTTCTTTTGAAAAGGTGATAAATTGTTTTTAAAGATTAAAGACAAGGAAACATGAGGAGACCCGAGCCTTAGATTTCTTCTTTCATTTGACGGCTGGCTATCATCAACGGGCCGGTTTGGTGTGTCTCCTCATGCCCTCAAAATGTTTTCAACTTTATTTATTAGTAGACGGATTTACAGGGTGATTTCAAAAAATAGTTCCTTGAGTGGAACTAATCTTGAAAACAAAACAAGCCAGACTTTAAGAAATATGTACAAGCTCCCACGTAGGGGAGTATGCAGAGGAATTAAAAAGGATTCTACTCGAGCAGGTCTGCATCCATTTCCCTTGATGGTCCTTCGTTGATAGTGCCCACGAAGAAGTCTTCATACCAGTTGCCAGCCACGTCTCCTTGTGCTCCCGGCTTTGTGGATTTCAGATCATCCATGTCTCCCCATCCATCAGGGACGATGTTGTGATGATGATCATAGAAACTTTGGGGAATTGAATAATTGACATAGTAGTCAAATTTACCACTTGGTTGGCCCAAAGTGTCTATGATTGCCTCTCCTTTATGTGCCTCCTTAGCATGCTCAAGGAACATGGTATGGGTGCTGGGTACCATGAGGAGGTGATCCTTGCCAAAACACAGCCATGGAGAGTGGAACGTGAATACCCCAGCATCCAAAAGATCTTGAACCTTGTCTCTCAGGATGGTGCAGTCATCTAGCGAGTGTCCTAATTCCCCTTTATGGTAATCACATTGCTTGAATGGATCATAATCAAGGAAGTACTCGGGGGTAGGATGGTTCAGTTCCCTGCCGATTATCCCTTACTCTAGGAGGATGGGGAAAATAATGGCCATTGATTTAGGAAGAAGCGAATATGGCCGTGTGCTTCTTGGGGATAAGGATAGCTGTGCCCCTCGCCAAGTCGTGTCAGTGGGGTCTTCTTCATTTACTACCAGCTCCTCATTGTGACGAGAGCGGAATGCACGGGTAGCTTGAGCGAAGTTTTCTGTCAAATGATGTACAATCTCGCGTAATTCTTCGACTTAGTGTTGAAGCTGGATGAACGAGAAGTATCACTTGTCTCTTCTAACTGCTCTTCCTCAATGGCACCTATGAAAATGTCTCCGAACATGGAGGTCACATCATCTGGCCCCTCTTTCTTAAGTGAGGGCCAAGTTGTGTCTTCCTGGATTATGGGCAATTTCGCACTTCCTGGGTTGAACCATTTTGAAGTATTCACTTCTTCTTCCTCATGCATCATCCTGGCTGGGCCTAGGAAAGTTTCCTCGAGACAAGGATATACAAGGCCGATTTTTTTCTTCGCTTTTTTATCTGGGGAATATCCTAAACCGATAGTATAGGGTCTCCTCAGGGCTTAAATGGGCTTACGGATGCCTTGACCTCTCATACCAAGCCCTTATCCTGGAATGAAACCATGTCTAACCATGATTTTTCCTATCATGATTGCAACGATTGATACCTCAGCGATGAGGGGCAAAGTCCCTCGAGTTTCATGTATAGTAGACACGAGCTCGAACGATTGATAGTTGGCTTCGCTTTTGTCATTAGGTTCAACATAAGGGATGGCCGTCTCACGATAGATGCGGTGATCTTCCTCTCCTCGGACCGTGATCAGTTTTCCTCCAACCACGAACTTCACACTTTGGTGGAGGCTCGAAGGTACTGCTCCTGCGACGTGGATCCATGGGCACCCTAAGAGGAAATTAAACGCAGTGGGGATATCCATCACCTCGAACAAAATTTTGAATATGGTTGGGCCAATTTGAATGTTGAGCTCGATCTCTCCCACTATTTCCTTCTTTGTTCCATCGAACGCTCGAACAGAAGTCTTGGGTACCTAGATCCATGATCTCTCTATTTTAAGGCGACAGAGTGTCGCTAGTGGACATATGTTAAGAGCAGATCCGTTGTCAATCGCACTCGAGCGACGTGAGATGCGTTGCATTTGATTGATATGTAAAGGCCCTTGGTGTGTCCTCTACCCTCCTCGGGAATTCTTCATCGAAAAATGCCATTTGATCCTTTAGAAGGATGGTACTAACAAATTCCTCGAGTTTGTCATGCTCAATCGTTTCAAGGACATGTACTTCACTTAATACTTTCATGAGGGATTTCTGGTGCTCGACAGATGTCTAAAGCAATTCCAGCAGAGAGATTTGTGCTAGTGATTTTCATAACTATTCTACCACATTATATTCACTGGCCTTAACTACAGCCAAAAACTCCTTGGCTTCTTCATCAGTGACGAGCTTAGCAGACTAAGTATTTGCTTGAGCATAGGTTCGCCCAGATCTCGTGACTAAACCAACATCAAAATCATAAGACCATGGTACTGCATTGTTTTACTTGTAATTTTAAGGCTAGGGGATCTCGATGACTATAGCCGTTTCTGCTGTTGATGCTTGAACAATGGCTCCCTTTCTTTCAAGGATGCTCTCAGGTGAGGTGGAATCCTTCTTCTCCTTTTCCGCATTCAGCGTAGCAAATTCTTCCTCCCAATTGATGAGGACTTGCGATATGGTAGAAACTATGTTGGCGTGGCTGGCATACATGATTATTCCGGCCTCTATCATTCTTAATACCCTTTCCTCCATTATTGCAAAGGGTGGTATCTCATCATCCGGATAATACCCGGTTTCTACTAGCCCTCGATAGATGTCAACAATATGTGCATTGACATTTCTGATTTGACCGGCTTCAGAACTGAATATCATGTTTACTTTGTCAGCATGATCAGGGAGCGGATTGTTTTGGACATTTGGCTTTGTAGTTTGGAATGAGAAGGCCTTAGTATCCAGTAAGTTCTGGATCTGATGCTTAAGGATGAAACACTCATCAGTTGAATGGTCTACTTCTCCCATGTGATAGTCACATTTTTTGGACGGGTCATAGCTGGAGAAGTTTTCAGCATTGGGTCGTTTTGGCTCAGTTGAAAGGAGGTTCTTGTTTCGGAGGATTGCCAAAACTTGGGAGGGAGATCCAGGAAGCGGAGTGAATTGTCTTCGATTGTTGTAGCGCTGGGGTAGACGGCTATTAGTTTGTTGTTAGCCTGTGTTTGTCTAAACAGTCGGGAGATGACCGGTGTTTGCAGTGTAGGTGGCATTGACATCAATCAAGGACTCTTTATCTTTTTTCATGTTGAGCCTTCTGCTGACAGGTGCAGGCTCGGTGAACCAACCATCCCTTAAACATGTCTCAATCTGCTCTCCCACTGGAATGAGTTGATTGAATGATTCAGCAATCGTAGTCACCATCCGATTGCGGTATTCGAAAGGGAGGGTTTTGATGAACATTTTTCTCAATTCAAAATCAGTTGGCTCAAGACTGATCTAGGCGGCAAGATTCCTCCATCTAATAGCATATTCTTTGAAAGATTCATGTTTTTTCTTTTCCGTGCGATCAAGATCCTCACGAGAAGGGGTAATGTCCATTATGAATTTGAATCGCTTAAGGAATGCTTCACTTGCTTCACTCCATGTCTCGATGAGGTTAGTGTTCTTTTTTATGTACCATCTCAGGGCGGGACCTACTAGGCTTGATTGGAACAACTGGATCATTAAAGGTTCATTATTAACGTACTGGGTCATTCGAACCAAATACATCTGCAAGTGAGCTCTTGGGCAGGTCGTGCCATCGTATTTCTCGAACTCAGGCATTTTGACCTTAGAGTATATGGAGAGGTCTGTTGGAGTAGGATCTTGAAGACCCTGCAATTGTTTTAGCCTCTCTTCAAGTTTCTCAAGACGTTTGTCGTGTTCAGTCTTAGACAAACTATTGGGCTTTGCTTTCTCAACTATGATTTGGTGCGTATCATCCTCCAATTCGGGCATGTTATCATCAGTATCTCTTCCTTGATCACCTCGGGTAGACAATTGCGGTAACAATACTTCGATTGAGGCTGGGGCGAGAGCAATTTTGCTTTGGATGGAATCTATCTGCTTTGAGAGTTGTTGAAGCACATTGAAGACTTGCTTCATTTCACTTTCCATAATCTCGACACGGCTTGGTACGTTTTCTTCAGCCATTCTAGCTTTTGGATTTGGCAAATACGACTATGATGTGATTACCTGTCAGCACAGAAAATGGAGAAAACGTAAACAAGGGAAACACATAAAAAACTAGCTCATAGCAAGGGTCGAGTCATTCTTATTTATTAACATGAGATTTATACAATGCCAAAGGGGCTTTTTACACAAGTCAGAACGACCCTAGATATTCACATTAGAGATATTCACATCAAAAGTCCCGCTGCCCATTTTTATATGCGATGGGAAGTTCCGAGTCTTGTGGAGCTACTTGCTTCTTCGTACTAGCTTTGATACGTGTCTTCTGCTTGTCTCCAAGTTCTTTTCAAGAGATTCAATTCGCCATTTCAGGGTAAGTTTATGAACTACATGAGGGATTACTGGCTGCAACTCTTTAGGAATTATATGGTTGAGGATGTAGAATGTGGATGCATGATGAGCTTTTTCCTGCCCCTTCAACCTTATGGGTATGACAATCTTTTCAAGGTGACATCTACTCCATGCATTATGAATTATGCAGATCTCCTCCAAGTAGTTGTAGTTTGTACGGGTGAAAAAGATTCGGAACAATCCTGATTTGAGCGGTGGCGGGATTTCTTGGAGGACCCTATACTGACGAGCCACCCTATATGGATAATATGATGTGGCTCCGGAGAGGCCTAGCAATAGGATGGGATTGTAATAATTAAGCGCAAAGCGCACCTCTCCTACCATGAACCACTTAGCTCGCCATAGAAATGTCTCGGGGATAGGTTTTTTAATAAGTTAATCCATCGAGAATATTCCTCATTGGGAGAGTATTTTTCCAAGCTTTGAAACTTTTGCAATGGGTGTTTGAATTCATTGATTTCAAATATTTGCATGAGGTGCCCAAATCCTTTGATATGGGAAAAGAACCACATTTGTAAAATTTCTTGGGCGGCCCTCATGATTTTTTTTCCTTTTTTTCTTTAAAATGATTAAGGGAAAAAAAACGTTTCGGCTAAAACCATGTTCACATATCCTGCTCCAAAAATGACTTGATTTACCACCCATGTGATTGAAGGATTTATAGCATTCTTTCGATGGGAAAAATAATAAAACCAAAGAATGCTAAGAGGAAGATCTTGGCTTTTTGGGTCATTGATTGTTTTTCAAAGCATTCGGTTAAGGATGATAGTGGAAAAGCATTGTTGTTGGCTTGAACAATTTCTCTTACCGAATGATTTTTTAGAAACCGTGATAGACTAACCACGGGGTTGATGCCGATTGGTGGCGTGGCAAGCTCACTTCCCGGGGGCATTCCTATGGCGAGACTGTACTCTTCTAAAGTCGGAGTCGGTTCAAATCCGCCAAACATGAAGGTGGATGCTTCAGGGCACTAGAAATGTGGTAATGCTTGCATGACCCCGAGTGGATATTGATTTGGAGCAATGGGAGGAGATGACCAATTCTTGTTTTGACGCACTCTTGGCCGAGTTGATCTAACTATTTCCACCATCTCGAGAAGCTCTTCCTTTGGGGTAGGTATGAACTGGATATCAAATCTTCCCATCGCATATAAGAAAGGGAATACACAACCTGACCCTATTTTGCCATGAGCCATAAAAGACTGAGTAAAAGAAATCACTTTGCTTTTAAATAAAATGGCAAGCACAAAGACATACAGATGGGATGTGTGGCTCGATTTCTAACTCAGAAGGATTGATGAAATTAAAAGGGTATCCGCCCGTCGCGCAGTCTCGCGTTAGCAGCATACCCCCTTAACCTCGGCTAAGAAATTCGGGAAAATAAAGGCAACCTCTACATCGCAGTCTCGCGTTCGAGGTCGTATCTTTCTTAACACCATCCTAGAAATCCTATGGCGGCCCGGTCCGGCAGCCGGGTTGTGTGTGCCATGTGTAGTGTTTAAAACAGTAAAGCATGCACAACAATTTATAATCACAAGATAATCTATTTTAAACAAAATTAAAACAAATTTCTAAACTATTGACCTGCATAAAGAAAAAATAAAAACAAGTCAGTAAAGAATTTAAACAAGTCAAAAATGGCCTAAGTCCTCAAAGTCCCCAGTGGAGTCGCCAAGCTGTCGCGACCTCTTTTTTCGACTCCCGCGAGATCGGGTACGAGCGCCTAAGGAGGCTAATGGCTCGGCTGAAATTAGTTATGCCCGGACTCTCCCAAGTCCACCAATTCACGACTTTAATAGTTAAAGTTTTTAACCTTGTAAATCAATTTTTAAAATGGAGTCGCCACTAATCGATTTGGGGTGGGTTGATTAGAAACCCAAGTGAAGTATCGGGAGAAATACTCACTCTGCGCAAACCAGAGAAATTAGGATCGGGGACTTGATTACACTAGTTAATCACTAATGCCCTTTCGGTACCTAATCTTGTTTAAACCCTAAGGTTTTTGGATGTTCGAGGGGTTTTCCATGCATTTTGGGAGGAAAAACATTTTTTTGAGTCATTTTCTAATTTTTGGACACAAAAGGGATTTTTTTTTTTTATTTTTTGGTATTTTTTTTGGAAAAATACAAGTCTTTTTGGCTTTTTCTGAATTTTTTTTGGCTTTTTCATGAATTTTTGGCTTTTTTTGGATTTTTGGCATTTTTGGAAAATATGAAATTTTTTTATTTTTTTTTTTTTTTTCTGAAAATAAAATATTTTTTAAATTTTTTAATATTTTTGGAAAATAAATTATTTTTTATTTTTCTTGATTTTTTTGGAAAATAAAACATTTTTTAACATTTTTTTAAATATTTTTCGATTTTTTTAAATTTTTTTAAAAATAATTATTTATTTATTATTTATTTAAAATATTATTTTATATTAAAATAATATAAAAACTGACCCGGTCGGATCCGAATTGGTTTCCGACCGGGCCCCGAATGAGGACGGGCCGCCCGACCCGACTTGGATTTTTTCTTTTTTTTTTTTTTTATTTTTTTTTTTTTTTTTTTTTTTTTTTATTTACTTTGAAAACGGCGTCGTGGCCGGGCATTTAGGGATGCCGGCCCGACCCGACAACCCGGCCCGATAGCCCGCTCCGCGACCCGACTCCCCACGAAACCCTACCCGGGTCCGACCCGACCTTGCGACCCGGCTTCCCGCCGCCCCGGAATCTCGCGAAACCCTACCCGGTTCCGAGACCCGGATCCGATTCGACAACTCGGAAAATCGCAAACCCTAGGGTTTGCGAATCCGCGGTGCCGAAGGGGGAAACCGAGGTGCTTGGCGGCGATGGCGACGGCGACGGCGGCGAAGGTGACAACGGCAACGGCGAAGGTGACAACGACGAAGGTGACAACGGCGACGGCGACGGTGGCTAGGTCGATGGAAAATGGCTACGATGAACAATGACGACCCCTTTTTTTTTTTTTTACCTTCTCTCAAACGGGGACGGCGATGGCAGGAGGGCGGTTCGCGACGATGGAGGTCGCGGCGAACAAGGACGGTGACGGCGAGACTAGGCAACGACGGCGGCAACCCGGCTTCCCGATCTGGCGCGGCTTTGGTGGATCGATCACGGCAACGGCTTCGCAGGGGGAAGCACAACAGCAAACCCTTCGAAGCAACGGTGTCGGGACTCGATTGAGGCGAACGTCGTTAGACGGCAACAACAGCAGCAAAAAAAAGAACCAGATCTGAGGCATAGATCTTGGCCGGACCTTCCTCGGCCTCGATTTTCTCTCACTCAAGCCAGATCCGAGCCTCCACCGGCCGGATCTGACCTTCTCGGAGTCGCTTGCGGCCGGCCTTCCCGAAGTCTCTCGGTGAAGGTGGGCTGAGCTCGCGACTCGAGCTCTCTCTTGCGCTCGCCCTTCAACCCTTCCCGATGTCTCTCAGTGAAGGATCTCCGAGCTTGCCACCACCTCCGACGATGCTTGCGGCCACCTATTTATAGGTGAAGGAAATCCGGTCGATGAAGGGCCTCGGCCACCGGCATCCGGTTCCGCTCGGCTGAACCGGTGTCCCATCGAGCTTTTCCAGCGATGCTCGCTCAACATTAATGGCGCCTGCAATCTTATCCCCTCCGGCCGACGTCGGCCTACTCCCCTCGGCCGTAGGCCATCCTTCGTGCGCGCCACCGGCCACCGCGCATGAACTGCGAGGCGGAGAAAGAAGGAGGAAGAAGAAGGCGGAGGAAGAAGAAGGAAGAAAAAAAAGGGGGATGGGGCCAAGTCGCGCGGACCCACGTGGGGAAAAAGGGGCTGGTGTTTTTTTTTTTTTGTTTTTGTTTTTTCTTTTTTTTATTATCTATTTATCGTTGTTTTAATCTTTTTATTATCTATTTATCCGAAAATAATAAAATAAATAAAAAATTAATTAATAAAATAAGAATAAAATAAGAATAACAATAAGAATAACCTAAAATAAAATTAAGGCAATAACAATAACAATAATTCGCAAGAATGGGTCGTGATTTGATTATCCAACTTCAATCATATATATATATTTTTTTATTGTTTTCTTCCACATTCAATTCTGTCACAATACCGGCTATGACCGAAAGGATCTTCAGCCTCGCTGGTTCTCATTTTTCTTTTCATTTGCACAAAATTTCCTGAATATTCATTTAACATCCAGCAAAGTTAGGATCCCGTGAAATTCTAGTAGCCATAAACCAATTTTGCTAACATCAATTATTACAAATCAGTCCCGTCGATCAATTTTTTCTAACATCAATCATTACAAACTAGAGTCCAATCGGAAGTACCAAAATTAGATGAATTATTGCCAAAAAGGTTATTTCTATTGGGATTTTGATCAACTACGGATAAGGATAAGCATTCCCTTTAACAATCAGACACCTTTGGATGGGTCAAATTGTACGACTAATTACATTCGTAATTATATTGAAGTACCTCTTGGAGGGAGTGATCAATGCGCAAAGGATCAGATTATTACAAATGGTAACCTTGAGAGCTATGAAGCTACCAATGGTGGATCTGCTTCTATGGAAATTATTAGAGCTGAAGGTTGAAAGACGATATGTTGACAAAAAAAAAAATCACATATTAGCAATATGCAATCATCGCATGAATTGCTATTCGAAGCTAAATGGCATGTTTATCATTCGTCAAGTCAAACAATATAAGCATCGAAGGTATCAAAATCACATGAAACTATGGACAGTTTGTTCATTATAGTTTTCCTTGTTGATAAAACAAGAAGATAAATATACAAAACTAAAATTTTCGGGTAAGAACAAGAAACAAATGACAATTACTTAATAATTGAGGTTCGAAATGGTTCTACCAATACATGATAATTGTCAACTGATTTAAATCAATTAGAGATCATCTTGCTTGTTGAAAATCAAGCGAAACTTTAAAATCACCCCCCAAAAAGGTCAAGTACATCCATAGCCTTCAAAGTAGGAGGGTGCAATTGGACCGATATACCTAGGAACTGGACTGCCCACCCAAAAAAATAGGTTGGGAATCGGTTCATGTTGAAACTGGTCTAAGAACCGGTTCCCATTGAAATTGGTCCAAGAATCGGTTCCCAAAATTTGGAACTAGTTTGAACTGGTTTGGGAACCAATTCCGAGTTTATACCCCTTCGGGAACAAGATCAACTGGACCAATTTGGGAACCGGTCTTGTAAGCCCAACCTTAAAAATCCAAAATCCAAAATCCAAAATCCAAAATGAACGTGGTTATTGAAGGTACGAGGCATTCTCATACATTTTTTTAGGTACCTATGTTATAATAATCTAGCTCTGTAGGATAAAAAGATCTCAAAATCAGATCAACTAAGTTTGCACTTAATAATTCATATGCTTATGCGTATTACCAAAATGAGGAAGTTGCAGACATCATTAAAAGCCATCAATTGGAGATTGTAACTCTTGTTACTATATCATCATTAGCCTTGTGGATCCTCATTTTTTTTTTGTTTAGTTAAAAAGTTTATGTGCTTATTGATTATAATACTTAATGTTTCAATACACATTAGGAGGATTACGTTATTTTCTCATTTATTAATGTAAAATTTGAAGTCACATAGGATATCGGGCAGTTGCAAAATAAGTTCCAATAGAAATAGGGTTGGCTTTGGAACCGGACTGGAAAAACAAGGTAGTTCGGGTAGAGGGTTCGATGCAAATAGGGTCGGGTGCAAGGTTCAAAAAAAGGGGAACCGATTATAATATGGTTCAGTTCAGGATCCAAGTCTAGAACCTACCTACCCTAGACCCGATCAACCCTACTTCAAAGGTACTCGGGTGTTCTTTCTAGAGGAGGGACTTTTATTATAGTAGAGGTGGAGAGACATCCTGCTGGCCAATTTGTCTCTCACAAAGCAGAGGAAAAGAGTTGCCCTTTTAGGAAGGTGTCGGACAATGACTTGTCAGCCCATAAAAGCTTAATTATATCTTGTTGCGACTTGAAATCCTTGTAGAAGACTATTATGTGTGATTCTAGAACATAACATCTATCTCCTTGGCTGTACTGTTAAAAGTCGGATAAACATTACAAAAGTACCATCTTCTTCACGAGACTCTTCCCTTCACTGTCAATTTCTAAAAGAGCAATATCTACCGCTGCTACGTAGACTCTTGGTGGGCATTTGTGCTTTTTTATTCTCCCAAATATAAATATAGATAAATCTTAGAAGAAAACACAAGCATTTGAAATGACTGAAACCCTAATCCTGATCTCCAGAATGGGGAGTCTGTATTGGGCCAGTGGACAAGGGCAAGGACATGGGTGGAGCTGCACCCTCTTGAAACGAGCAGATCTGGCTCTGTCGTCCTCAACGAGCCAGATCTTGCTCGGTTGAAGTTGGGACAGGTACATCTAACTCTAAGAGACCCAGATGTGGCTCTGTTGAAGATGGGAAAGTTAGAGCAGGGGAGAGAGAGAGAGAGAGAGAGAGAGAGAGAGAGAGGTGTGAAGCTTCGATAATCAAGTTCTAAATTTGAATGAAACCATTTCTAGAAGCCAATTTCCTTGAATCTTCCAAGACATTTCTGTGTGAACTGATATCAGCTGTTATATTGACCAATATATCCTTCGTAATTCCATAAAGACTCTAGATCAATCTTTGAAAGCCTATTCTTTTCGTAGATATCCTCAGAACTTCGGCCAAAAGTTCCAATTCCAGCATCATGGAACCATTGCTCCACGCGTTCCAACCATTTTAAACAACCTTCGCTTAATGCGGAAGAGGGTTTTATAAAATGAAATAAAATAATTCGAAGTTTGCTTAAGTTTCATACAAAATCAATCAGAAACGAGACAAACAGAAGGTTTCTTTTAGCCTTTTTTTTTCCTGTTAGGCTACTTTTTGACATTTGGGTCCATATGTATTCACATTTTGGATCTCTCTCAATTTGTATATACATGCGTATGATGCAAATTTAAATGCATGTGCATGCACGTTATATGAACTCACTATAGAATATATATCATGTATTTGAATGACTCTTTTTTTACTAAAACCCATTTAAGAAATGGTGTATTAAATATTATAAGAAGATCTTATTGATAGTTGAATATGACTCGTTTATATAAATGTCCACTTGCAATTTAGTAATTTTTACTCTCTGTCTCTGTCTCTGTCTCCGTCTCCGTCTCTGTCTCTCTCTATAAATAGCGCCATGCAGAAGCAAGTCTAGCATCGAATAAAAGCAATGGAATCACTGGAACCACCTCTCCATACTGGTGCTGCCATGGTGAGCGTTCAAGAGCTCGTCAAAGAAACCTTGGAGGCAGTTCCAGAGAGGTATGTTCGCCACGACCAGGAACCGCAAATCCTCTCTGATAATCGAAGCACTGAAACGCCAATCGTTCCAATCATTGACTTGGGGAAATTGTCCTCGGACCAAACTTTGGGTGATCAAGAATTGCAGAAATTGCATGGGGCTTGCAAAGACTTGGGAATCATTCAGGTTTTCTCAAACTCCCTCTTCTCTATCTTTCAAGCCCACCGGGGCTTGAAGCTCCGTCCTCGTCGTCCTCCTTCTCTCAAATTTTGTTAAAATATTGAAAGTCAGGCTAACCAGAAACAGAAACTCAGCCCTGCGACGTGAACCCTCCAATGCCGTCGGGTGGTCGGTCCACATGGACTCCACGATGTCCAAGGGCCTAGCATGCATGGGATAATACACATTCGATGCATCGCACAATTTTTCTTTCCAATATATATATATATATAGATATATATATTTTTTGGTAAATGACCTCGGTTTTGATTCTTGGCGATGGTAGCAGTGTTGACTTGGTTCGCATGAACTTTTTCTATTTTGGTTATTGAGTACGATGTAGTACAATATCGGACTGTGCAGTTTTTACGTATATATATATCGGACTGTGCAGGTTTTTCTTCTTCTTTTTTTTAGCATGCGATTAGTGCTACCGGACTGAAACATTAACGCAGTTACATATGAGTTTATCATGATAGGAGGTCTCGAGAATTGCTTTAGTCAAGCAATTTATGGTTTGTTTCATTTCTTTTGCTAAAAAAAAACACGGACAAGAAAAAAAAAATGTATCTCATACTTTACCAAATTACCACTTACATGGCGACCCAAAAAACAAAACAAAACTACCACTTACACACCTCTGTGTTCGCAAAATCAGTAACATTTTTCTAAGAAAATTCACTATTAAAACGACTATTTTTTCCATTCTTGCAAACTTATTTTGGCATCCTGTTTAGAATTTGAAATTTTTAATTTTTAGTTGGTTTAATTGTTTTTCGGGAGTAAGAATTTCGAATTTGGATATGTGCATTTCTTGGAGACATTTTTGTAAATATATGGAATATGGATAATTGAAGTGAAGGTCCAAAGTGATCTCCAAAAGTAAAACTCGGTTATGTATTGGATATTTTCAAAAGTAGAAATGTGCAAGATGTAATCGGGTGCTCGTGGCTAAGGATCCTAAAAAAAGGAACCAAGCTTGAGTTTCTGACGTTCCATACCCTTTCTTTTTTCATGGATACAAAATTCGCATCTCTCTCCATTTTTCCTGGACTCTATTCGAACAAAACTATGGTATACAAAACTTTTATTTTCTCTTTTCCTATGTATATAATATTTATCTAGATAAATCTTACTATAGACAGACAAAAAGTAATGAATAAGTGGATTTAATTTCTTCCTTAAGACTTCATTTGTTTCGCAAAAAATTAAAGATTTGGAAAACAATTTTTCTAAAAATGTTGAAATGTATTGTTTACAAAATAAATTAAAAATACTTTTTTCATCGACTAAAATATTTAAACATGTATCATTGTCAATAATAAAAACACTTTCAATTGATTAACTATTTCAATGCTACAAATAATTATTTTTAGAAAAATATTTTTCAAATCTTTTCTTGAAACAATCAAAGCATTAGATGTAATTCACTTTATCATCAAACGTATATGGTCTCCACGATCCTTGGAGTTTTGTTTTTACACTATTCTTTTTTCTTACAATTTATATTTATTTTCCACCTTTGAAGATCCCAATCAATCTTTTCTCCGCTACTTTTTTTTTTTTTTTTTTTTTCAAATTGATAATTACTTTAAATGTTTTCAGAACGACTTGTTTTTCTGTTTTGACAGATCATTAGTATGTTTCCCATTCAGTGTTTTTGTTATTATCTAATATTAATGCGAAGAGTAGAATGAATGAGTGGATTGATTTCTTCCTTCATATGTAATTCGCTTTCTCATCCAGCGTCTATGGTCTCCATATCCGTTTGAGTTCTGTTTCTGAACCACCCCTTTTTCCCTAGGATTTTTATTTCCACTCCACCTTTGAACGATCCCAATCAATCTCTTCTCCACTACTTTTGTTTCAAATTGATAATTATTCCAAATGTTTTTACCGGACGACCTTCGAGTATTTCTATTTTAGTTGATTAATTAGTATGTTTTACTTTCAGTGATTTTGTTGGAATTATCTAAGCATTAATGGGAAAAGTAGGAGGAATGAAGCCTCGATAACAAATTTTTTTTTTTTTCAAGTTGATTTTGACCATTTATAGATGTATTATAGAGAGTAAAAATTGGTTCAATGCCATGAAAAAATTGTAAACTAATATAGTTGTGATAAATTTACTCAAAACTATAAGTTACCAAAAATCCAAAACCGGTATACCTTTAACAAAATTACCAAAAACTCATTTTTGTGTCACCAAATTTTCAAATTAGTACACTGATGACAAATTTAGCTCAAACGAATTTATATTTCCATGTGAACTTACCATGTCAATTGAGTCAATGCCATGTGTTATCTAGTTTAGCAATTTCATAATAAAATTTAATGAAAGTTAAAAGAGGGTAAATATGTCACAAGAGTATCAATTTGAGGTTTTTGATACCCAAAAATTAGTTTATAGCAAATTTATCATATATGTATCAATTTTGAGGTTTCTGGTAACGCAAAAAAAGTTTGAGATAAATTTGTCATAAATATACCAGTTAGGGTTTTTCTGTGGTATTAACCCTTAAAAATTTATTTTATTTCAATGTTGGAATATTCGCGATTTTATCTTTTAACATGAAATGAGGATGAAGATGCTTATAAGCATAGTGCAGATCAACACTATGTCTCATCTAATCTTTACTATTCTTTGTCCAAAGTTATGCCAAGTGTTTTTTTTTTTTTTTTTGTCTTCGTTTATATTAGAATCTGAATATCAATCTTATTTTTTACCTTTTACTACGGTGTTTATCCATTGTTGTGATATTTAAACGGTAAAAGAGAATCGGTTCTTTCTTTTACATACTCACATTTCTAGAAAGACCACCTCCAGATAAATAGTTCAATCTTTTTCATCTATTCTATTTCTATGGATTCTTCATATCAATCTTATTTACCTTTTACTACGGTGTTTATCCACTGTTATGATATTTAAATGATAAAAGAGAATTGGTTCTTTCTTTTACATACTCACATTTCCAGAAAGACCACCTCCAGATAAATAGTTCAATCCTTTTCATCTCTTCTATTTCTATGGACTCTTCATATCAATCTTAATTTACCTTTTACTACAGTGTTTATCCATTGTTGTGATATTTAAACGATAAAAGAGAATTGGTTCTTTCTTTTACATACTCACATTTCCAGAAAGACCACCTCCAGAGAAATAGTTCAATCTTTTTCATCTATTCTATTTCTATGATTCTTCATATATCTCTTCTTCAATTATAAGAAAGGGTAGGATGGGCCATTGCTCCCTTCACCGGTAGCATAAATTACACGTATTGGAGATAAATAATGACCAACACTAATAATTATATTCAAGGTGCAAAGTCACAATCATTTCTAGAAAGCATGAAACAAAAGCATCTTCTGATTCTAAAAAAGATTGAATATGGAATTCAACATGGCTCTTCGCAATTATATATTATATGCACATGGCTTTTGCAATTAAATATGCACATTGCTCTTTACGAGGAGTTTGGGGCACCTTCGCTATTCTGTTGACATATATTCGTTTTGTTAAGAAATCAAATACATAGTAACAAAGGGAAAAATTGAGGACGTGATAATCAAGACTAAATTGGAAAATTTAAGTAAATTTTTAAGACTGTAAAGTTTACTAATTTTAAATTTAAGAATAGCAATTTGTGTATGCAGCTGGTTAACCACGGGATAGGCCCTTCTCTGTTGGAGGATCTAAGGCATGAAATCGAAGAATTTTTCAAGCTTGCCTTGTCGGAGAAAGAGAAGTTCGGGAGAAGGGTGGGAGAGTTCGAGGGCTATGGGAGTGTCCCACTGTCAGAAGAGAAACTTGACTGGGGTGATAGGTTCTTAATGACAGTCAACCCCATTGCCAAAAGGAACCCTCGACTCTTTCCGGAGCTTCCTGTGTCACTCAGGTTGTTTCTCAGTCTTTATACATGCGCAAAAACACAATATACCATATCCGAGCAGTAGTACATAGTCATTGAATGGTGAATAATGATTGGTCTATCATGATTGAACATTAAAATGAATAATAGTTTATCTACCATGATTGGACATTGAGTGAATCGTACTTTGTCCGTCGTCTAGAGGAGCAAGTGTTGCACGAAGACTAAATCTATTGACCCGAGTCATTCATACTCTATAATTCTATTGGACCTATGCTTGATCTTGCTAGAAAATACGAGCTCACAAATGGTTAGCTCCATTGTGATCGGTTCGATGCACCATATTATTTATGTATTTGGTCAATTATTGTCTACGGAGCCCACTAAAATTACCCCATCAAATAACCAATTGGATTGATCTGAATGAACTTACTAAATTAGCAAGCTTGAGTGTTTTTCTCACATACATACTATGGTAGAAGGATGATACTTGTACTTTTGGGCTTCTTCACTATCTTTGACTGCATCTGGTGCATTTGATCCTAACTCACATGCATTGCTAGATAATGTGGACCTCAAGTGATAGCCACCTGATCTAGCGGTACATGTGAGTTGGCTCACATGTCGTGTTAACACACAAGAATCTTCCACCATTTGTGGATATGATCATAATATTAATTCCTTCCTTTCACACACAGAAACACCTTAGACCCTTACATTAAGGAGATGCAAAAGCTAGCCATGCAGCTACTTTGCTTGATTTCAAAATGTTTAGAAATCGAGATGAACGAGATGAAAGAATTATTTGAAGACGGCTTTCAAATTTTGAGGATGACATACTATCCTCCGTGCCCACAGCCAGAGCTTGTTGTCGGGTTGACACCGCACTCGGATAGTTGCGGCATCACCATTCTCCACCAAATTAACAATGTTGATGGCTTCCAAATTAAAAAGGATGGAATTTGGACACCTGTTCACATTCTACAAGATGCATTTGTAGTGAATGTGGGAGATACCATGGAGGTACTCTTTTCTTACTTTAGCAAACTTTCTCCTTCAATTTTAGAATTTCTAACTTGCATTAAACATTAGCCTTGAATTAGTTCAGGCGACCATTGGCCGGATCTATTGCAAATAACTTAGACATCTTGTCGCAAAAGTCATTTTATATCTTTCAATAACCATGAACGTATGATAAAAATAATTCTGTGAATTTAAGGTATCTATTACTAGGGGTATTCAAAATAATCCGAAAGCACGGAGGACCAAAATTACCTGGTCTTTTCGGGCTAAGATTCAATTGGGCCATGCTACCAGGCCCACTTTTTCCCTTTTTCTCCTGACCGGGTAGAAAATTTCCTTGAAGCCCAGCCCGTTTGCACTCGTATTTAATATGATTTTTCCTTGCTTATAAGTGCAGATTCTTACCAATGGTCTTTACAATAGCATTGAGCACAGAGCCACGGTGAATTCGATAAAAGAAAGGATCTCAATTGCCATGTTCTTCAACCCTAAGCTGGACTCAGAAATTGGCCCAATCCAATCTCTGATGACTAAGGAAAGCCCAGCTTTATTTAGGAGGATTAAGACGGAGAAATATGTTAATGATTACTCTTCCCATAAGCTTGATGGAAAGTCATATTTAGAGAAGATAAAGCTTCGGACGGAGAAGGCTGTTGCATTTGAAGTGGAGTAAACGAGGATTCTGGAAGATCCTTGGTGACCAACCTTAATTGACGAGCGAAGCATACTAAAGACATTATGCATTGAACAAGAGTTTGTCGCATCATATTGAAAATATATATATAGTAAATCATTTTCTATGTTGCTTATAGTATTGAGTGTTATAGCACTGTTTGTCGAAAAAGCATAATGCTCTGTAACATAGCCATTTTGTTATACCAGTATCTTCATGGCTGAATGATATTGTATATTTCGATTTCAACAATACTTCATACATATGATCGTGGGTCTCTCTTGTTATTTACACATAATATTTTAGTTATAAACTACAAATCATTCAAAAACGTTTCACTATACAACTTCAAAAGATTAAAAGGTATTAAGTGTCACATTCAACTTTGAGAAACAATATAACCTAAAGCATCTCCATACTATTTTCAATAATAACTTTTCATGCCACGAGTTATATGTATACTAAGATATTCTAATTCTTATGATCTTGTATTCATACTCCTTCATAGAAGAAATTAAAGAGAAACTATTAGATTATTCAATCTCTTGATCAAATAAAATAGAGTATGATCACAACCGAGATCACTAGATAAGTATTTCATTATAGAAAAATTGGCCCAATACAACCTCTGGTGACTAAGGAGAGTCTAGTGTTGTTTAGAAGGACAAAGATGGAAACATATTTATGTCGCGATCACCTTGAGATGAATCCCGAGATTGTTTAACTAGGTGGGCATGTATAAATCTCTAGTAAGGTGACACTTACACTTTGCATGACTCTCTTAAACCTTATTGACCATAGTTTAGTTTCTCGCTTACTCGAGTATACTAGAGTTGTCACTAATCTATTTTAAGTTAGTTAAGAGTTGAGTTAGTGCAAGAGGACACCTTGATTATGCTTAATAGATATTTTGGATTGCAAGGACTTTGTTACATTAGTTCTACATAACACCCATACCAATATCTTTATCTTTTAATAGAACATTATTCCATGCAAGCATTTCCAATGTCTATTCCTAAGCATCAGAACCTATATGACCGCGCATAAGTGCGCAATCCATAAATCATTCAATAGTGATAACCATATAATTAAAGATAAAAAAAAAGAAAAAAAATGTAAAAATAAATCGAACCATTCCTAGAAAAATTAATATGAGGCATTATTATAATGTCATAGGATAGGACCCCGTGAAAAATTGATAAGAGATAAATACGCATAAATCTAAGAATTAGATATTAAATGTGAATTTTAACTAAATGTAAATTACTTCATGCACTAAAATAACAAAATACTCCTATATCAATCATGATCCACTTTTAAACAAATTGATCATAGGTGAAGATATGATTTCCTTCATGTGTGAATGGATTACTTATAAAGGTTGGAGGGAAAAACAAACCTTTCTTAAAAAGGTGACTGCTTCACCATTGCCAAAAAAGCCATATACTAACACCAGAAGTAGTACTTCAATCATAGTGGGAGTTGAATCTCCCATTGTCAACTAGGTTGGATGTCAACCGTCGAGATAGATTTATTGAGAAGAACTCTTGAACACAATGTAGTGGGATGAGGTCAACTCGTATCCTCCGAATAACTAGACAATTTAGCAAAAACGTGCAAAGTTGTTTCCACTGAAGACTCACAATGCAGACAGTAAGGATTACCTCCCATATTGTGAGACATCCTCAATTCATTGGTTAGTAAATGCTTATGTGTTTTTAGATAAAGGAAGGTTCTAATACATTGAGGTCCCCTTCACTTCCATTTAAGGGACCATATGCTGTCAGTTCCTTGATTGTTGATTCCTCTAATAATTTTATATGTTAACAAAGAAGATCCATTGCCATTACCTTCTCACAATAGACTATCTTTCCCATTCGAGGCTATCGAGGGTTTGATTGCCCGAATTCTAAGGATTACATCTTTTGGTAAGATTTTTTGGAAAAGCAGAAAGTTCTAACTCCCATTTTGCCTGTCACGCCCCGAACCTCGAGCGCGCACACATCCTTCGGTGGTTAATAAAATTGCGACATCCCAGGACACATCGCCGACCCATTCATTTATGCTCATGCGGAAGCATAATAAAATCAATCCCTAGACAATACCGATATGGGATATAAAAACAGGTTCACAATTTAACAAAACCCTTTTTATAAACCAACTACTTTATACACAAAGGCCAACACTAAGGTTAATGTACAGGAGGTCTATCTCCAAAAAGAACTACTGAGCCACTCATGCCCCTTACCCTTTCGCCTCAAGCTCCGGGTTCTTCACACTAGGGACTTGAAAAAATTAAGCCCACAACGAGATGAGATATAAATCTCAACGAGTTCATATTCTAAACCCCGATTAGGAAGGTAATACACCTAGAGGCAGTCTAACCATACATCATAGAAGACTCACCTCGCCTTAGTTCGTTTATGCACGTCAGCACAGTTCATATCACATATGCATATAATAAATGCGCACATCAATTGAAATGTCTCACATAGCTCAATCAATCACAGGAGTCCCGATTATAAGGCCAAATGTTTATGACACGTCCCATTTCGTGTCACACAATTTTATCTCATAATCAGGCATATCTATCTTAATCAATCACACATTTCAATTGATTACTACCCACACAGGCATGATCTACCCGTCACACAGCGGTCTTCTGGCGTAGCCGGGCGTTGTCTTGCATAACATCTACCTCAAGACGACATTCCACATAGGAGCATCGGCCTAGCCTTTACCGCAATCAATATCCATTGTCAATGGCTTTCCACATAGGAGCATTGTCCACCCGACACACATCAGGTGACGACTTCTCGTAACCAGCACACAACCATCCAATCCCGGCTAAGGACATTGTGCATTGCACTCAAATGCCTCAATTAAAATGATGTGCTTGGCCTATTTTTTTCGTATTAAAAACATCCAGTGAAAATAATCGTGTGTGAGTACACAGTCAGATCGAACCAGAAAAATTGATATCTTTCCCTTTTAAAATTCTCACTACTTAATATAGTATCTAAAAATATTTTCGATGTCAAAACCCGACAATTGATATTTTCTAATTAAATACAGAAATCTCATATTTTTGGAATAATAATTCAAAAATTAACACTTAGCATCAAATTGCACAAAGTAGCACTCAATTGTATAATTCAACCACACTACGACAATCAGCATGAAATTTCGGTCACCAACTATCCTAGTATAATTTTTAGAAAATAATAAATAATGAAATAATTTACCTGTAATTAAATAAATTACAAAATAAATAAATTAAAGCACTTAATTAAATCAACCTAAACTAACCGGGCTAATTAATCAAACTAACAAATAAATCTAACCATTCTATCTAATTTAATCTAATTACACTAATTTAATCTAATTACACTAATTATAAAATCTAACTAATTCCTAACTAAAACCATCTAACCATCATAACCATCTAACTAACAATTACACTAACTAACTAACATTAATCTTACTTAGGCATAGTTAATCCACCTTAAGTGTAATTAGTCCCCCTAATTAGAGTTTAGGATATAAACTCACTGGTTTAGTGCAAAAACCGGTTCACGGTGACGGTGGCGTGACGGCAGCCGAAACTTGGGCCTATGGCAATGCTAAAGGAAGTTCGGATTGGGCCAAAAAGGCCTTGCAAGCCCACAGCGAAACCGTTGAGCTCAACTTGATGAGGCTATAGTTGTAGGTCGGGCTGACTTTGTCGGCTACTGGTGGACTTCGAGTAGGCTGGTTGATGGCAGCGCGGTAAAGGGGGAAAGAGAGGAAGTTTGTGGGGGAAACTGTAGAGACGGTGGCCTTGTGGGGGAGCAACAAAATTCGATTGCTGCTGGGGGAGTGTTGCGGATGTGGAGAGGGGGTGTTGCTAGAGTCAATGCCAAGAGATTTCGATGGGGTGTCATTGCTGGTGTCTTTGTGGCAGCATGAGAGAGGGGAAGTGGAGATGGAGCGGTGGGGTTTGACTCGGTAGCTATAAGGGAGACACACAAAGGTGGATGGCAGCAGGATAGGAGGGGAGAGGTTGGCTTCGAAAGAAAAGGAAAATGAAAGAGAAATAGAAGCAACTCGTCCAAGGTGAAGGAGTCGAACTTTGAAAGAAAAGGAAGAGGAGACATCGAAGGAAGGGGTGGCTGGCTTAGCTTGCCCGAGAAGCCAAAGAAGGGGGGGGGGGAAGTCAACAAAATTATCTACTCAATTAATGCTTGGTTTCCTAATTCTTTCTTGCAAGATAAATCCCCAAATAATCAACTTTGGATGGCAAAATTAGCCATTTCCCTCACCCATCCGAATTTCTTTCCTTTTCGAATTGTTCGAAATTCAATTTTTCCGAAAAGTCTCAGACTCAACAAAATTTCTCCGAAAGACGAGGCGACGTCCTATAAATGAATTGTGACGCAATAGAATTTTTCGATTCTTGAAATTTGGTTCAATTTCGTGTTTAATTTCAACTGGACGCAATTTTAGCGCGACCTAATTTACCGGGTAGCTTTTTAGGAATTTTTAACGCATTTGACCCGCGGTCAATTATTTTCGAGCTACATTGTACATCTTCAACTCATTGGCGACTCTTGGTTGTCGTGAAAATCTTGAGGTTTTAAATATGAGCATGGGGCACAGAAACAACAGAAAAATCGGTTTAGTGCTGTTCAACGATAATTTTGCAATTAAGTGGAATCACCTACACTTTAATCACATGCCTCTATTGAATTGACCTATCTTCAGTCTCTGATTGATTTTGTTGGTGCTGTATCGACCCTTGCATATTAGCATGGTCGAGTAGTTGATTTCTGGTCGCATTTTCAAGTCTGTCGCGTTTAGATTCCTTAATGGCTTCACCCGATAGACTAATTATCTCGTGAGTGGCCAACTCAAAGAAAAAGGCCATAGGCACGTCGATGAAAAGCTCATTTCATTTCATCGAAAATAAGGTTGAAAATCAGGATGTCATACTGCACATAATCACAGACTTTGGTGTCTATCTCAAATGAAGGTAGGTGGGAAGTAATTATGTTGTGGAGTGGCTCCCACCCTGGAATCCATTTGTCTTTCCAAAAACTTACATGTTCTCCATTTCCTAAGCTCTATACCGCTCATTTATCTAAAGTTTGCCATACATTGACAATTGCTTTCTATAACGACCTAACCCATTTGTCTTTTTATTATAAGCATGCAGAAGCGTATACAACATCAATCTCCCAGACAACAAACAAGTAACTGAGAAAGCACAACATAAAACACTCTACTTTTACATTATTTTTGTACATTTACAAGCTTTTTCTTCACGAGCCCTTTTCTTTTTACATCATCCTTATATGTTTGTATAGGTCAAGAGTATTTCTATATCCTTTAGTGTAAGGCAATTCCCAAACTGGTGTGAGACTTCCATGCCTACAATTTTGAAAAATAAAGGAGTGAGTCAAGGACTCAATAAATATAATCACTAATCCTCATCTAGAAGGATGACTTGTCATTGAATCAGGCATGCAAATATCTCATACACTACAACATTGATAGCAAATTAATAGCAAACCGTTACTTTACCTTGACTATATGCATTTGTTCATACTTACCTTTAATATATGACCCACTTTCAGCTTACCAAACAAGCTACCCTCAACTTATTAAGCAAACCACATTTAACTCAACAAACAAGTCACCTTCAACTTACTAAACAAGCTACCTTGCCAAGTAAGCTTATCATACAACATACGACAACATATATAAAATGTTTGTTAACTGTCTCAATGATTATTCCCATACTTGTAGGAGCTTTCAGCTTTAAGTTAGGCATCGGCCTTAAGCTAAGCATCCCACACTTTTGGGGGCTTCCTAGCTCAATTAAGGTATCCAACTTTCAAGCCAAGCATCATATGCATGTGAACCATTTCAACTTACCATGAATGCATGCTCTACCTCAAACTTATTAAACAAACTCATTACACAACATGCACAGATGCATGTACGGAGAAGTTCATCAATCTAATCATCCCTACGATTCATCCGGAATCCACCAAGCATTCAAAATCCACTAGGCATTCGTAATCTATCGGGCATCCAAAACCCACCGAGCATCCAAAATCCACCGAGCATCTTATTCTCATGAACGAGGCATCGCTGAATGCCATGTGACGATGGGTCTTATCTTTCATTTTATAATCACACATTGCACAAGCCGGTTTATCGTTTTTCCTCTTGGCCCACGCTTACAAGGCCTGATGGCATGCTCATACAAGCATGTGCATGTTGTGTTATACAACACCATAACTACATAGTATGTCGAACAAGGCACAAGGTTCGTGGCTCAAACCAACCCATTTAAGAGTTGAGTGGGACCCATCTATGGCACGAGGCATGCTTCCGCTCGTGGATCCATAATCATGAGCAAACCATAGAAAATATCACAAAAACGGGTCATAGAATAACCAAAACGCATAAGCATGATTAAAAATACAATTAGCTCAAACAACGTATCACAATGCTCTAGTCATGAGTTAGGGAATCCACTTATTCATGCAAAGACATGACTATCATGTTCACAGCCCAAACCCAATAACATAGTACATTGCCCTAGTCAAGAATTAGAGATTTCACTTACCTAATGTGATCAAGATGGTTTCGCCAAGAGATGGCCATTTGGTGAGGCAATGGTGGGCATGCAAGGCCGAAAAGGAGAGGGAGGCATGCAAGAGAGAGGAAAGGGGAGAAAATGAGTCTAGGGTTCATGAGAATGAAGGGGGTGCCTCCTTATTTATAGGCCAAACTTACTTATTCTCCAAGGAAGATCTCATGGCAATGATGACCACATCTTCCTTAACTTCTTCTCCAAGACAAATCTTTTGTGATGGTGACCATATCTTCACTAACTTGTTCTCCAAGGTCCACATTCTAGAGTTCTTTAGCCAATTTTCTTCATTTATGGACTAACTTTCAAAGAACATGTGCTACTTGTTCTCCAAACCAATATTTAATGCCATCATGACCAAATCTTGTGCAATGATGGCCATAGCCACCTAAGGGAGTGATTCGTCCATTCTCATTAAATGCCTAGATTTTGGTCATTATGAAACTTAGATTTAGTCCTATGCTTCTTATCAAAATTTGCTCTCTAAGCCAAGCCAGTCTTTAGTATCTTCTATTTTGTTCTTTTATAAAGAATATAGCCAACATGGGAAATAGACCATTGGAAGTGCTAACAGGATCGGGTGAGAGTTTCTCATGTTCATCCACGATCAACTATCACATTCAAATTGACGTTTGTAGCCAAATCACCCTTGGTTGGGTTGGTTTGTGGCTAAACTTGCTTTTCGTAGCTAGGTTGGTGGCCCATCTCATGAGTTAGAATCGTGGATGTTACAATTCCCCCTTAAAAAAAATTTCATCCTTGAAATTTCCAATGTACTTGGTCACCAAAATAGATGTGGGTACTTGCGCTCCATTACTTCTTCATTTTTTCATGTTGCTTCTTTTATTCCGGGGCATTGCCATAGGACCTTTACTAGGGAAATTGCCTTATGTTTTATCAGTTGCTCTCTTCTATTTACGATCCGCACCAACTCTTGTGTATACGACACTCTGTCATCTACTTCGATCATTTTGAAGTTTAGCACATGTGTCGAATGAGGTGATAAGTACACTAAAAGTGCCAAAAGTTGTATATGACGCTCACTTTAGTACCAAAAGTTTTCGTTAGCTCACTCGAGTGCTAAATCATTTAAAAAAAAAAAAAAAAGATCACTTAAGTGCCAACAGTAAGAAATTCCGACCAAATTGATTACGTGTCATTTATAATTAAAATTATAATATGACTTGGCAAATTCTTAAAAAAATCAAGTCCACGTGGCATTTCCACATGGCATGCTTGGTACTAAAGTGATCGCTTTTTAACAATGACTGATACTGAAGTGATCACTTTATACAAACTTTGGCACTCAAGTTATCATTTTAAATAAAATTTGACACTTAAATGATCACTATTACAACTTTTTGACGGCATCATCTAGGGTTTTATGCTGGCTAGGCACATCGGTGAGCCACGTAGGACTGAGAAATTAATAAAATTTAACCATGTTGGATTTCCGATAACTTGAACCAAAGTTGGCACTTAAATGATCTTTTTTTTTTTTAAGTGGCACATAAGTGATCCGAAAAAAAAAAAACTTTTGCCACTAAAGTGAATGCCATATCTAAGTTTTGGCACTTATAGTGTACTTATCTCACCGAATTGGGATTATACTTTCTCAACATGCATACATAAAACACATTATGTATCTAAGCAAGCTTCGATGGTAGCGTCAACCAACATGTCAAATTCCCTATCCGCTCTTGGATCTCAAATGGTCTTGAGCACCTTGGGCTTAGTTTCCCTTCTTTTTTTTTCTTAAAGCATAACATACCCTTCATGGGTGACACCTTAAAGAAAGACGTGGTCACCTACTTGAAAGTCTGAAGGCTTCCATCATCTACCTGCATAACATTTCTATCTATCTTGGGCAATTCTAACCTGGATTTCAAGTTTTAGGCCATCTCGGAACCTTTTCACTCTATCCATTGGATCTTCTATTAACTTGGGGGTGTACCTTGACAGTTCTGCAAACTTTGCCTCATATTAATCATCATATTTTGTTGCTTGAGTTGTAGAAACTCTGTAATCTTCTTATCTCAAGCACATTCAAAAAAATGTTTCCCGCTAAATGCCTTGACAAAGGCATTCCAAGTTATGGGAGTATCATCAAGGAAACCCTTCTCTTCATTGCTTGATCTTCAAGGGAGATATCGTCATGTCCCAAAAATCCCTAATCCAACTCATGTATTTTGTAGCTGGTATACCACCAATGTCACCTTGTCTTCATCAGAGTACCTTCGAAGTGCAAATATCTTTTCCAACTTGTAGATCCAAAATTTAACTTCTTCCGGATCTCTCGTCTTGGCAAATCTCAAGGGTTGCAATTTTAGAAATTGCTCAACTAGTCCCTACATAGGATGTTCACCATTTTCATTCTTGTTTCCAGCCATAGAGGCATTTCTAGAAGCAAAGGCTACTTGATGTTGTGCTTACTACTCCATTAAGTGTCTAATGGTCGTAAGAGCTTGCAAAATTTCATCTAATTGGGGGTCCCCCTTCGACTTTTCTTTTCAAACTCGACTGATCCTGAGTATTTATGTTGCCAACCTATAGGGCAACTATTGGAATTCTAAGGGAAATATTCTATACCATAATAAGATGTTAGTAGTCATGAACTACTATTAAAAAAACAAATCAATCAAGCAATCATAGGCATGATGTGTTTTCCTAGCTAACTATCCCATGACTTTCAGCGCACCTTATCACTTCAAGTGATAACTTCACTTTGATACAAAAAATATAATGACCCGATTCATGGTCTCGAGGTTATTGTTACGACGTTCCAGGTATGTCACAATCTCATATCTTTTTATCTTTTTATTATGAGCATGCAAAAGTATATACAACATCAATCTCCTAGACAACAAATAAGCAATTGGGAAATTACAACACAAAATACACTACTTCTATATTACGTTCATAGATTTACTAGCCCTTTCTTCACGGGCCCTTTTCTTTTGACATTATCCTTATATATTTGTATAGGCCAAGGAAATTTCTATCTCTTCTAGCATGAGGCAGCTCCAAAACTGGTGTGGGCTTCTATGCCTACAAGTCTAAAAAGTAAAAGGGTGAGTCGAGGGCTCAGGAAGTAAAATCACTAATCCTCATCTAGGAGGATGACTCGTCATCAAATTAAGCATGCAAACATCCCATGAACTATAACATCGATAGCAAATCAATAGTAAACTGTTACTTTACCTTGACTATATGCATTTGTTCATACTAGCTTACCGTTAATGCATGATCCGCTTTCAGCCTACCAAACAAGCTATCTTCAACTCATCGAACAAGTTACCTTTCCAAACAAGCTATCCTTAACTTACCAAGCAAGTTACATTTAACTCACCAAGCAAGCTACCTTACAAAATTGCTACCTTCAACTTACCAAATAAGCTATCTTACCAAGCAAACTACCTTCAACTTACTAAACAAGCTACATTACCAAACAAGCTACCTTTAACATGCTAAATAAGCTACCTTACCAAACAAGCTTATTAAACAACACAAGACAACATGTATAAAAGGTCCGTGAATTGTCTCAACAGTTCGTCCCATACTTTCAGGAGTTGTCGACTTCAATTTAGGCATCCGACCTCATGCTAGGTATCCCATACTTTTAGGGGCTTACTAACTCAACCAGGGCATTCAGCTATCAAGCCAAGCATCATATGCATATGTACCATTTCAACTTACCATAAATGCATGCTCTATTTCAAACTTATTAAACAAACTCATTAAACAACACGCACATAAGTATGCATGGAGAAGTTCATTCATCAATCTAACTATTCCTACGGTTCATCCGGAATCCATTAGGCATCCAAAATCCATTAGTATTCGAAATCCACCGAGCATCCCATTCTTATGAATAAGGCATTGCCATCAACGCTATGTGACGATGGGTCTTATCTTTCATTTAATAATCACACATTGTCCAACACAAACCGGTTGATCATTTTTCCTCTTAGCCCACACATAGAAGGCCTGAGGACCTGCTCATACAAGCATGTGCGTGTCGCAATATCATATCTGCATAATATGTCAAGCAAAGCATAAGGTTCATGGCTCAAATAGATCCATTTAAGTGCCAACCCTCTACCAAGCGAGGCTTAGATCGAAACGCCTCACTATCAATCCAAGGCTCAATGAGGTTTAGTTTGTCATGCCTCAATGCCAACCCAAGGCCAAGTAGGACCCGTCCATGACTCAAGGCATGCTTCCACTTGCAGATCTATAATTATGAGCAAACCATAGAAAATATTGCAAGAACAAGTCATAGAATAGCCAAAACACACAAGCATGATTAAGAATATAACTAGCTCAAATAACGTATCACAACGCCTTAGTCAAGGGTTAGGGAATCCACTAACTTATACAAAGACATGACTATCATGCTTATAGCTCAAACCCAACAATTCAGTACATTGCTCTAGTCAAGAATTAGAGATTCCACTTACCTAATGCACCAAATACGGTTTCACCAAGAGATGGCCGTTCATTGGAGGTGATGGGCATGCAAGGCTAAAAGGGAGAGTGAGGTGTGCAAGGAAGAGGAGAGGGGAGAAAATGAGTCTAGGGTTCGTGAGAATGAAGGGGGTGCCTCTCTATTTATAGGCCAAACCTGCTTGTTTAGCAAGGAAGATCTCATGGCAATGATGACCACATTTTCCTTAACTTCCTCCCCAAGCCAAATCTTTTGTGATGATGACCATGTCTTCACTAACTTGTTTCTCCAAGGTACACCTTCTAGAGTTCTCTAGCAAATTCTCCTCATTTATAGACTAACTTCCAAAGAACATGTGCTACTTGTTCTCCAAGCCAATTTTAATATTACCATGACCAAAATTTGTGCAATGATGGTCATAGCTACCTAAGGGGGTGATTTATCCCTTCTCATTAAATGCTTAGATTTTAGTCATTATGAAGCTTAGATTTAGTCACATGCTTCTTATCAAAACTTGCTCTCCAAGCCAAGCCAATATCTAGAATCTTCTATTTTGTTCTTTTCCAAAGAATATAGCAAACATGGGAAATAGATCATTAGAAGCACTAATAGAGTCAAGTGAGAGTTTCTTATGTTCATCCACAATCAACTATTCCATTGGAACGGAGGTTCATAACTAAATCACCCTTGGTTAGGTTGGTTCATGGCCAAACTTGCCTAGCATAACTAGGTCAGTGCCCATCTCCTAAGCCAGAGTCATGGATGTTACACTTTCCATAACATCGAATCACCAAGTTTAGCTTGAACAATATTTCTCTCTTGTGAACGGTTGTTGAGAAACAAAACCTGAAATGAATGCTTGGTTAAGTTGAAGTGATCCAAAACTATCTATTTATTTTTTTTATTAGAAAGCTATCTATTTATAATAAAGTGAAAAGGTCAAAATTACAATATCACTTTCATTTTTGCCACAAGGAAAAATAATAGAGGAAATAAACAAATATACACTTATTGGCTAAATACTTTCAACACTTCCCTTCAAATTGGAGCATAGTTTTCACACATGCCCAACTTAACTAAAACAAGATGAAACAAGTTACCCCCTGATCCTCTAGTGAAAAAATCAGCAAGTTGACCACTATACTGAACAAATGGCATACAAATTATATCATTATCCAACTTCTCCTTGATGAAGTGCCTATCAATCTCTACATGTTTCAAATGGTCATATTATAAAAGATTGTGAGCAATACTAATAGTAGCCTTATTATTACGATGTAGCATCATAGGAACATGAACAAATACATGAAGATCTTCAACAAATCTTTTAAGCCATAACAACTCAGAAACTCCTTATGCTATCGCATGAAACTATGCTTTAGCCATTGATCGAGCAATCACATTCTGAATTTTGCTGTGCAAAGTCATGATATTCCCTCCTAAGAAAGTACAAGACCTAGAAATAGACTTCTAGTTAGGGGTTCTAGCCCAATTAGCATATGTTAAGGTTTCAACTTATAAGCCATCATGAGGAACAAAAGAATCCCTTTCCAAGGAGCAGACTTGAAATACCAAAGGATCCAAAGAATAACATGCATATGAGTAGAATAGATCATGCATGAACTAACTCACTAGGATCACAACAAAAGTTGTGACATCCCGAATTTCTGATTCTGTTTTCAATTGAATGAGTCGGGCTTTTTATTGACATGCATATAGTTCTTTTCTTTGAGCTGATCACTCACGAGACAACTAGTTTATCTGGTGAAACAGTTAAGGGATTTTAATGCAATAGACTTGAGAATTCGATTAGAAATCGACTACTCGACCGTGCTAATTTGCAAAGGTCAATATGGCACTGTCAAGATCGATTAGAGGTTGGAAATAGGCCGGTTCGACTGAAGCATGTGATTAAAATGTGGGTGATTCCACATAATTGCAAAATTCTTGTCGAACCGCACTAGACCGATTTTTCTGTCATTTCTATATCATATGCCCGTTAAAATTTTGAGATTTTCACAACAACCAAGAGTCGTCAATGAGTTGAAAATGCACAATGTGGCTAAAAAATAAATGACCATGGGTCAATTGCACTAAAAATTTCTAAAAACTACCCGGTAAGCTAGGTCACGCTAAAATCACGCCCAGTTGAAATTAACCATGAATTTAAACTCAATTTCTAGTTCTGTCATGTCACGATTCATTTTAAGAATGTCAACTCATCCTCCAAAGATTTTTCTGCACGCCCGAGATTTTGGCAAAAATTCAAAGTAATGCTATTTTGGACCAGGAAAATTAGAGAGCCATTTTTGGTCACATTTTTGGGGTTCAAGTTGGTTCAATTGACAAAGAAAAATCATGAGATGAATGATGGCACCATGGCTGATTTTATGGAGGCCAAATTGAGCTCAATTGGAGAAGAAATTGAATCAAATTGGATGGCAAATGCCCAAATTTGTAGACCAAGGGGGTGGGCAACATTTGGACCCATTGGATGGCTTCTAAGAGAAGTTTGAGTGAGGAAACTTGGCTGAAGATAGGGCTGGACAAGTGGGGGCCAAGCAAATGAGTGAAATGGATATTTTGGTTGATATTTGAGGCCATTTGGGTCTCCCCCTTCAGCAGCTAGCTTCTTCTCCTTCCCTTAGCCTCATTTATCCATTGTTGAGGTGTTTAGAGAGCTTAGTGAACCAGAGAAATAGCTAGCACTTCCCCCTTGACTGTCGATAGCCCACCGAAGCTGCCTAAGGGCCGTCACTGCCACGGCAAGCTCGCGAGCACATCCACCCGTCCGCGATCATCCCGCGGTCCCATGCCATCATCTAAGTGCCCTGGTCACCGTTAAGACCTCTTAGCCACTATCGCAGCTCACTTGGCCATTGTCCAACCAATCGAAACCACTGCGTGGCCCTGCTGTAGCTCGCCGTCACCACTTAGCCCTCTCTCGAGCGATTTTAGCCGCTCAACCCAACCCTTCGGCCCTTGGACAGAGGCCAAAGTTTAGCAAGGGCTGAGGACTTCTAGTCCCATTTTAAGGCCCATTCGGATCTCTATTGGTGTTGCCGCAGCCTTGTTTATTGCTTGCCTCTGCACTGCCGTCGACATGGACTCACTGACTCGTTAAACCAATGGGTTTACTCACTAAACTTTGCTTATGGGGTTAATAACGTTTAGTAGATGATTAGCTTAGCTTAAGATGAGGTTAGGAGGTTAGTTAGTTTATATTAGTGATTTAATTATTTAATTATGTATGTTAGATGGTTAGAATAGATTGAGTAGGGACTAATTAGATTGTACTGTTTATCTAGATAAGTGCATAAATTTTCTAGACCCGTTTAGGTGGTTAGATTAGTGTTTCTGACCTAGGTTAGCATTTATTGGATTTAATTTGCATTATTTAATTATTTTTGTAATTTATTTAATTATTTAATATTTTCCGAAAATTATATCGAATAGCCAGTGACTGGAATTTCATGTTGATTACAATGGTGTGCTTAGTTTATGCAATTGAGTGTTAATTTGTGCAAATTGAGTAGTAATTGTGATTTTGAGTATTTATTTCAAATTACGAAATTTTGGTAATTAATTAGAAATTACTAGGTGTTGGGTTTTAATACCGAAAATGGTTTTAAATACTATATCAAATAGTGGAATTTTAAAAAGGAGGATATCAATTTTTCTAGTTCAAATTGACCGTGTACCCACACATGATTATTTTTACCGTGTGTTTTTAATACGAAGAAAATGAGCCAAATACATTATTTTAATTGGGACATTCGAGTGCAAAGTATGATATATTTGCTGGGATTGGATGGGTGCATGAATGGTTATGAGACCCCGTCTTTGATGTGAGTCAAGTGGACGTTGCCCCTATATGGGATGCCCTTATCAATGGATGCCAATCGCAGTAGATTCTGGACCAATGCTCTTTCAGAATTGCCGTGCTCAATGGGGTGAGACGTTGCCATGCTCAATGGGGTGAGACAATGCCTGCCTACACTAGAAGACCGCCAAACGTCGAGTAGACCATGCCCGTTGGGCCATGATAAAATTGGAATGCATGATTGAGTGTCTTAATCACGCTTGATTATGGAACGGTATGAGACATGTTATAATGATTTCGCCTTATAATCGGGACCCCTATGGCTGTGTAAGATATGAGATGTGGCGTTCCAATTGATTGAATTTTGATTACTACTTATGTCTGTGATATAAACTGTACTAACATGCAAGGAGAATCTAAGACAAGGTGAGTCTCTGTGGTTGTGTGGTTAAGATGTCCCTATGCGTATTTTCTTTCTAATTGGGGTTTAGAGGGTGAACTTACTGAGACGTTGTCTTACCCTGTCGTGAGCTCAATTCTTTTCAGGTTCGTAGATGGCAGTCTCTCCAATACGTTTTGGGCAGCCAAGGGGGTTCGGTGAGCAGAATACCTTTTTCCCCATCCTCGGGACTTCCTAGCTCTATGAGCTTATGGTGTCTACGATCTAGGTCAATGAGGGCCTACCTAAATTTGTACCTCATCGATTCATAGCATGGTATCGTCATGGGCCTGACGGAGAATAGGAAAGTCCCTTGGATGGTTTTGATGTGCCCATTGTTGAGGTTGAGGAGATGGTTGGCTACCTCGACACCGACATCCTTGATGGTGTCATGGAAGACCCAGATCCCCCGGAGGTCTCAGAGGTCTCGGTTGAGGAGTCCTTTGACTAGTTAGCTGGGTGGCTCTCTTTTTTGGAGTAGACCTTTATTTATAGTCTAGTGTTGTATATAAACTCAACTTGTTTATGAAAAGTGTTTTTGAAAATGGTATCTTGCTTTTCTATCTCATATTTGTGTTGTCTAGGGATTTATTATACGCTTCCGCATGTGCAATTAAAAGAAAGGGTCGGCGATGCGTTTTGAGATGTCGCAAATTTTATCGACTATCGAGGGATATGTGTGTGCTTGAGGTTTGGGGTGTGACAAAAGTTATATTAGGTTGAGTGTGAGACAAATAAATCAACTTGTCCACTAACCGCTGATAATGACCCTTATCCACTAGATTACCATCATTTTCTTGAAGACAACTATCGGCCTCAATAGGTGTATCAACAGGGCAACATCCTAACAACCCACTTCTGTCAAAAGATCAAGTACATGCTTTCTTTGAGACACAAAGACACCTTTTTGAAGATCTCGCAACTTCAATCCCAAGAAAGTACCAAAGCTTTTCAAGATCCTTTATCTCTAACTCTTGTCCAAGAAACTTTTTCAACTAGTTGATCTCATCATTTTCATTCCACGTGACAAAAGAATTGTCTATATAAACGATGAGGATAGTAACTTATAACTTGATATTTTTAGAATAAAATTATGATCAGCATTTCTCTGTTTATACACAACATAGATCATAACTTTCCGAAACCTACCAAATCAAGCTTGAGGTGGCTACTTTAAATCATAAGTACACGTTGTAGCTTACACATTTTACCTTGAGTTTTGTCACTAGAAAACCTAGAGCATTCTCCATATACACATCTTCTTCTAACTCTCCATGAAGAAAGGCATTCTACACATCTAACTACTGAAGATTTCATCCATAGTTAATAGCACAAGAAAGTAACACTCGAATAATATTCAACTTGATAATAGGAAAAAAGGTTTCTTGATAGTCAATCCCATAATTCTGAGTAAATCCCTTTGCCACCAAATTACATTTGTCCATAGTACCATCCATCTTTTGTTTGACTATAGGCACCCACTTCCATTCTACCGATTGTCTCCCAAGAGGAAGAAAAATAAGATCTCATGTACATTTTTCTTCAAAACATGAACTCCTCCACCATTGCTAGCTCCCACTTCTTATTTGCAAAAGCTTCCTGCCAATTCTGTGGAATAGAGATAGTAGATAGAAAAGACACAAAAGTATGAAAAGAGCTAGACAAAGAGTCATATGAGACAACATGAGATATAGGGTGTTGAATACAAGTTCTAGTACACTTTCAAAGTGTAGTAGGAAGATCATATGTAACAATTGAAGTTTCAATTTTGTCTCTCTTCCTTTGTATCAAACATTAGCCTTGAATTTGTTCTGTGGACCATTCACCGAATCAAATTACTAAGGCATCTTGTCATAAAAGGCATTTTATATAAATTTTCAACAACCATGAATATATCACACATAATTATCTATAACTAGCAAAATTCAAATTAATCCAAAAGCATGAAAGAAATTGGCCTGGTGAGCTCCAACCAGTTGTTTTGGGTTAAGATTCAGTCAGAAAAGGCTACTAGGCCCATTTTTCCTTTTTCTCAGGGCTGGGCCACGTTGAAAATTTCCATGAAGCCCAGCCCATTTGCACTCTGTATCCAATATGATTTTCCATTGCTTGTAATTGCAGATTCTTAGCAATGGTCTTCACAATAGCATTGAGCACAGAGCCATGGTGGATTCGACAAGAGAAATGATCTCAATTGCTATGTTCTTCAACCCTAAGGTAGACTTGGAAATTGGCCCAATCCAATCCCTAACGACGAAGGAGAGTCCAGCGTTGTTTAGAAGGATAAAGATGGAGAAATATGTCAAAGATTTCTTTTCCCAAAACCTTATTGGAAAGTCATATTTAGAGAAGATGAAGCTTCAATAAGAGAAGGCCGTTGCATCTGAAGAGAAGTGAATGAGAGGGATTTTGGAAGGCCATCGCTTAACAAGCTTAATTGAAGCATACTTAAGCATCCAATAAGAGTTTGTCACATCCTATTCTAATTATAATTACTAAATCAATTTCTAACATCGTTTGTCGAAAAAGCATAATGTCTTGCGACATAGGTACTTCATTATACCAGTATCTTTATGTTTGAATGATACTGTATTTTCCGACTTAGGCACTATTTCATATAAATTGTAGTGGAAGTGTGTAATGTTTACTTATGAGATTTTAGTTATAAACTGCGAATCATTTTGAAAAATGTTTCACCATACATCTTCAAACAATTAAAAGGTAGTATGAAAATCAACTATATAAGGAAAAAGGAACAATATACGCTAAAGCATCTGCATTCTATTTTCCAATAATGTCTTTTCATGCCACGAGTTTTAATATATGCTAAGAGACTCAAATTCCTATACAAATTAAAGAGAAACTACAAGAGTTTTTTTTTTTTTTAAATCTCTTGATCAAATAAAAATATATATAGTAAATAAGTTTATAAAAAGAGAGGATCTCGATCTTAAAAAATTATAGTTAGGAAAACTCTTGTGATATTCCATTTATCATTATCCATTGATGATTGGGTATTCATTTATTTCTTAGGCCATCCAATCAACGTTCTACATATATTCGTATTATGATTGGTTCTGTTGTACTCTTTAAAAGCTATGTGTGTATTTTATGGAAATTTGTAATTAGAGACAAATATCAATACTTGCTTAAAAGATTATTGGCCAATGGCGATAATTGGGACATACCGTAGTCAATTCGACTAAAGAAAGGTTATCGGTCGCCACCTTTTGCAACCCAGGGTTCGATCCAGAGATTGACCCAGCTCAGAGCGTAATAACTTTGGAAAGCCCAGCATTGTTCAAGAGAATCAGCATCGCTGATTACTCGAAAGGTCTCTTTGCATGCAAGCTCCAAGGCAAATCCTCTCTCCATATTATGAGAGTATCAACACAACCAGATTAAAACCATCTAATTGGCAAGTGAATGCATTTGTTGTGAGATGAAACTCGCGTTGGTTTGCTTGAATAATGCGCCTGAGAAGGATCTGGTCCATTTCTAAGTGTGTATGTTGAGAAAATTTGTATTAGACTAAGTCTATGGGGGAAGTGCAGTCGATGGAATGAATCACAATGCATAAACTATAGAGAGAATGGAGCGTGTCTTTTTAATAGGACTCAATTTTGGTTCCGCACAATCAAGAGGTGCAATTGGGTTGATCTAGTAAACTCGTGGAATATTCACTTGCTGGAAACAATTACATTGAATCAGATGTTTAAACTTAACGCTTTAGCTGCTTGAGTTCTTGCTTTGGGCCTTTTTGTTTTTTGGGACAACCTGGAGATTTTGCCAAACGTCACAAAAGAGCATGTGGATTTATCCTTACTAGAAGCTCCGAACATGAGAGGTCTCATAGTGAAACTCCCCCCTTGAGGATTGGCAATCTTAAGACTTGGATAAGACATGGACAACCGCCAAGCCTTGGTGAGGCCTGGCCCGAATTGGCCTGCGCCTGCATGTGTTGTTACACTCGCACGATGGTGATAGATAGCTTGCACCTTCCACTTCTCCTCTCTCTCTCTCTCTCTCTCTCTCTCTCTCTCTCACGCACATCATCTTCATCTCCATAATTTTGTTCTTGTTTTTCAATCACTTTCTTCACGCGGTCCTCATTGTAGCTGGTCACCCTAACAAGTGTACTTAAAAAATGACCATCAGAGAAAATCAATCAAAAAGATCCACAAATAAAGAGAACCAATCAATAATTCCACATCAAAATTTTCTGTCATTTAAGAAAAAAGGTCCCGATGTTTTTTTTTTTTATTTTTATTGCATCATTTTTTCGAAGTTTTAAAAATTGCCAATCACAAAATCTAAAAATTTGAGAAGTAAATTGCGCTTCAAGCATCACTTTTGAAAACCCCTGGCAGATTTCCAAAATCATGGAAAGTCCTTTGGCACCTCAAAAGCGATTGAAAGACTTCCCCTAGTAGCTTAGGACCGTGATGTTCCCGGTTTACCTACCCAATAAATCAGAACGATTGAATCTTCCTCTCTGGACCGTACAGATTGGTGGATCGATTGATGGATGCTCTTAGAAAATGGTGCCCTTCACTTTAGTCCACAACCTCAAGAAATCGACACTTTATCGTCTAGGCTTTCTCATGGATATTCAATTGAATTTGGTCCCCATGTGTAAAACGTCACCAATGACGGTATATCTAGCCTCGATTGGATATGAACGATTGATGCCGGTGTGGTTCCGGGGCTCTTGATCATTATCAAACGTGACATTCGTGCTGAATAGTAAATACTCTCAACACCAGCAAAGTCAAAGCACATGCGTCTCAAGTTAGCTAAGAGGAAAAGACCGCAAGCAAAAATTAAAAGGCCGAGAAATGAGCACGTTTTCCATACAATACAATGCCCTCTTCAAGACGAAACCGGGAGAGAGAAAGGCTGTCTCCGGACTCACCGCCACCGAACCTCTCGGTAAAATACTCTCAACACCAGCAAAGTCAAAGCGCAAAAGCCCCATGTCAGCTACGAGGTAAACTACCGTTAGCAGAAATTAAATTACAGAGAAATGAGCACGTTCTCCTTCGCCATAGAATACAATAACTTCTTCAGGACGTAACCGGGAGCGAGAGAGGCCGCGTCTCCAGACTCACCACCACCCAACCTCTCGGGAGACCGGGTCATTGCGCACGTTATGCGTATCGATATCGATACGCTGATGCAGATTCCAAGGCTGGATCCCTTTCATGTGCACGTTATCCGTTTTGTCCATGTCGTTTCGCGTAAACCATGGTCTGTTTCGTGTCATCATCGTTTGAACTTTAGCCTGCAAAAGTAAGCTGATGCAATTACATCCGGTTGCGTTTGGGAACACTCTGCCGAAAAGTCTTTGAGGAAATGCCAAAAAAATTTAGATGAAAAGAATTTTCCCCAAATATAAATAATTTTTGGTAAAGTGTATTTTAAAAACACATTTGAAAGCAACTTTAACTTAAATAACAATTGAAAAACAACACTTGCCAGATTTTTTTTTTTTTAAATTTCAAACTATTTGTTAGCAGAACTTAGTCAACTGCGAGCCAAGTCTAGTCTCGCTAGTTCCTAAACCCTAGGACATTTCCAGAAATATGAAAATTGAGCGAAGGTAAAGTTGGAAGAAAAAATTGTATTTACACTCTAGAATTGATCAAAGCATCATTGGACCTTCCATGAGCTAAGTTAGAAATGCAATTGCATCTTCTTAAAACTCTCCAAAAAAGTTGACAAATGGTTTTTGCATTTGCCCAAGAACCTTTGGAGGCCCAAGCTGCTTGGCAAAATAGTTTCCAAATGCGCCCAAACAGCCTAATAATGAAAACAAATGTTTGAGGGATAAACATGGGAAGTATCATCTACAATTATATTGGTTTATGTCACGGTTTATCTTTTGTTGGTAGATGGCTATGAAAGTAGGCAAGTTGAAACTGATTGAAAAGAAAAGGGTTAGTGCTATGAAAAATCACAATTTGATATGTGTGTGTGTGTGGGTGTGTGTGTGTGTGTGACAAATTTGCTGTAGTATACTTGTGATAAATTTATCCAAACTAATATTTTGATGACAAAAAACTCTAAATTGATATATTTATGACAAATTTATCCATTGTTGGTTTTTATTAAATTAGATTGATATTACAAAAAAAATCACAAACCAGTATACTTATGACAAATGGATGGAAAAATCCCAAATTAATATACTAATCAACTACCAAGTGTCATCAAATTCAATAATTTGATAATAAAATTTAACAGAAATTAACATAGGTTAAATTTGTTACGGTTTACTAGTTTGAGATTTTTTTATATCAAAAAATTTGTTTGAGATAAATTTGTTATAAATATACTAATTTAGGATTTTTTGTGATATTAACTCAAAAGAAAATGACAAGTAAATTGAATATATGATTAAATCGATGTGACACTTTTGGAGAGAGTAATAAAAAAAAATTAAACCATACTATCAGTATCCCATGATCCAACTATCTAACTATTTTAATTGATGATGAAAATCATTCCATCGCTTAAATAGATGCTTGGCCTAATTTCACCTACTTACTTTCAAAATTTTTTTTTTTGGAATATATTTATCATTAAAAATCGTTGCACCGTTGAATTATATTGTTAGTTCTTTTTTTTTTTTTTTTGGTCGGAAATATATTGTTAGTTCACAAACCTAAAAAGGGTAGTCATTCTCATTCCCTGTGCTTTAAACAAACTCATCATCATTTGTCGTTACTCCAGAAAGTTTTATGGGGGAACCAAAAAGAGATATTCTATACTTCAATGATTTGATTTATATGACAAATGAGAGGTTCATGAACCTATCCGGAATGAAAAGTTACATAGTCCACTGCAACATAGATCAAGATCGCGAACTACTATTAATGGGAAAATTGTTCACTGCAACCTAATTTCAACCAAAAAAAAAAATTTATTATATGGCAATCAATTGAGTTATTGACTTTTCAATTTAACCAATTTTGTTTTAAACCTTCTAGCAATTTGTCAACGTAATCTTTCAATCAACTTTGGTTGGAAATTGTGGTCAAGCTACCGCATGCATTTTTTGGGATATTTCTTAACTTTTTTTCATTTTTTATTATTATTATTATTATTTCCCTCTATTAGTCCACAATCTCGGCAATGCCTAGTGGCGGTTGTCAACCACAACAAGGGTTTGCACGCCTTCATCTAGAGCAGGCAAGGGAGTCTCGTCCCTTACTTGTGGCTGGCAGAGTCACCAACCATTGCTGAGATTGTTGACCGCCTAAGGGAAATAAGGAAAAAGAAAGGAAAGAAAAGAAAAGTATTTAAAATCTACAAAAATTGTTCACATTAGCGTTGGCACACTAACCGTGCCGCATGGGATGGCTAGTGTCAATGTCGGCAATTTTCAAAAAAAGAATTGGCTAGTTTAACCGAAAAGACTATATTGACAAATCAAAAGAATGTTTAGAACTAAATTAATCAAATAAAAAAATTAAGGACTAAATTGCCTATCATGCAAAAAAGTGACTTCCTATACTTCAATGATTTGATTTATATGGAAAATGTGAGGTTCATGAACCCATCCATAATGAGAAGTTACATAGTCAACGGATGAAATAGACCAAGATCAAGAGGGTCCCAAAGTGAGAATCCCATGATTAAAGGTACATATAACGTTGTCTAATGATCAGATAGTAGAATTCTTTTTTCCTTTTGGAAAGATTCTTCTCTCATCATAGGAAGGTACATGAACTTCCAATGGAAATGAATTGGAAATTGAGACATGGTTGAAATTTTCTTTTTCTGTAGGTAAATCTTTCAACTTCTAGCGGAGTTTTATTTTTTATGGTTGATCTATACGTAGATTGATACTTGTTATTGGTAGCAGATCATTTTCATTAGAGATTAATTCTGGCATGCACTACGTGCTTGCGTGATAAAAATGAAATCAAAAGCAAATGATATAAAAGGTGATGCCATGTAAAAAGGGATAATCTAGGAATAAAATGAAAAAGGGTGGTTATTCAAAGAAGTGGATAAAGTATGAAGTTTTTAGAAATATCTGTATTTATTTTATTATTTAATGCTAATAATAGTAATTTGAAACATTTATAAAAGTGAGTCAAAATTCACATTTTGGCTTGGATGTAATTAGTCACCAATCAGGAGTTTGGTGGAGTGGCCTAACACATGTGTTGCAAACTGAAGGTCAGAGATTCAATTCTTCAATCTATTTTTGGTCTCAAATAATCTTGATTAGTTACCCTAGGTCGGACCTAGGCTACGGTTTAATGTTAATTTTATGCTTTCCCACTTGAACCTACTGGTGTTATGATAACAGGCTTACTTAATGGACAATAGGCGTTTTATTGGTGCTTTTAATAGAATAATTTCATAATGGATGAGATAGGTTCCATTTATGTTCAAACCCTTTCTTTCTAATATACATACATACATACATACATGCATACATACATACATACATACATACATATACACACACACTCCCATTTTACACACACACACACACACGACATATTCCACCAACTTAGCCGCCACGGGGTGGGTTGTAGAATAAATGTTATCTCCACGTTTAACAATTATTATTTTTTTTTTCCTACTATGGCACTAGCAAAAGCTAGCCCACATGTTGGGTGACTGTATTCACTCATTATGCTTCCAAAATTTCTAATTTGACCGCTTTAAAAGGTACAAAATTTGCACAAATTGGGTCATGATTTGACTATCCAACTTCAATCACTTCTTTATTGTTTTCTTCCACATTCAATGCTGTCACAATGACCTGCTATGACCTATGAGTATCTTTTAGCCTCAGCGGGTTCTCATTTTCCTTTTCATTTGCACGAAATTTCCCGAATATTCATAAAAAAAATCCAACAAAGCTAGGCCCGCGTGAAACTCTAGTAGCCATGAACCAATTTCACTAACATTAACCATTACAAATTGGTCTAGTCAATCAATTTCTTCTGACATCAATCATTACAAACTAGAGTACAATAGGAAGCACCCCAAATTAGATGAATCACTCCCATAAAGGTCATTTCCATTGGGAGTTTGATCAACTTCGGATAAGGATGAGCATCCGCTTTAGTCCTCCAGTCTCAGTCTCAAAATGTATGACCATTGGAAGGATGGGTCTCAAAAACTGTATTGAGTGATCTAGATACAGAACCGAAGGTTGAAAGACGGCATGTAATCAAAAGTAAAAGAAGAAGAAGATCTTTTGAAGGATGGATCAAACCGTTCAATCAAACGATAAAAGCACCGAAGGAAACAAAACCATATAGAATTATGGGCGGCTTTGTTAATTATAGTTTTCATTGTCGATAAAACAGAAAGATATATACAAAACTAAAAATTTGGGATAACGATAACAAACAAGCGACAATTACTATATAATTAAGATTCGAAATGATTCTATCAATACATATTTAACTGGCGACTGGTTTAAATCAACTAGAGACCATGCTGCTTGTTGAAAATCAAAAGGAAAAAAAGAGAGTCAAGTACATAGTCTTCGAAGATACTCACTTTTTATTTCAAAGGTCTCACTTGTTCTTTCTAAACGAGGATTTTGACTATGGTAGAGGTGGAGAGACATCTGCTGACCAATTTCTCTCTCACAAGGGAGAGGAAAAGCATTGTGTTTATGAAAAGATATTGGACAATGACTAATTAGCTTAGGTTAATATCATGAAAAATCTCAATAAATTTACTCAAAATTAATTTTTGGCCGTCAAAATTAATTTTTGATCTTCAAAAATCCCAAACTGATATATCAAAAAGTCATAACTAATATATTTATGATAAAATGTCTCTCCATTAGTTTATATTAAATTGTATTAAAATCACAAAAAATCATAAATTAATACACCTATAATAAACGAATGGTAAAACTTCAAATTGATACACTCGTTAACTACCACGTGTAATCCAATTCAATAATTTGATGGTAAAATTTAATGGAAATTAACAGAGGATAAATTTGTCATAAGTGTACCAATTTGAGATTTTATATGGTATTAATCCTTTATATCTTGTTGCGACTTGAAATCCTTGTAGAAGACTAGTATGTGTGATTCTAGAACATATATCTCCTTTGCTGTATTTATTAAAAGTCGGATAAACATCACATAAGCATCATCTTCTTCATGAGACTCTTCCCTTCTTTGTCAATTTCTATAAGAACAATATTTAACACTGCTACGAAGGCTCTTGGTGGGCATTTGTGCTTTTTCATACACAATGATCCTGGATGGAAAAATCCTAAAAGAAAGCACAAATAATTGAAATGACTGAAACCCTAATCCTGATCTCCAAAATGGAGGGTCTGTATAGCAAGGACTTAGGTGGAGGCGAGCCCTCTTCGAACGCGCAGATCTGGCTCTGCCGTCCTCAAAGACTTAGATCTGGCTCGGTTGAAGATGGGACACATAGATCTAACTCTAGAGACCCAGATCTGGCTCGGTTGAAGTTGAGAGAGAGAGAGAGAGAGAGAGAGAGATGTGAAGGTTTGATTGTCAAGTTCTAGATCTGAACGGAACCTTTTCTAGAAGCCACTCTCCTTGAATCTTTCAAGAACTTACTACCTAGCAACTAGTTCCTGGATCAAGCAAGACCTTTCTGGGTGAACCGATATGAGCTATCACATTGACCGTTACATCCTTCGAAATTCCATAGAGATTCAAGATCAACCTTTGAAAGCCTATTCTTGTCGTAGATAACATCGGTCAAAAGTTCTAACTCCAGCATCATGGAACCATTGCTCCACGTCTTCCAACCATTTTAAATGACCTTTGCTTCTTGACCAAAAAAAAAAAAAAAAAAATGACCTTTGCTTAATGCTGAGAGGGTTTTATAAAATGAAACAAAAGAATTTGAAGTTTTCTCAAGTATGGATATGACCGTAAAAAAAATAGAACGTGCGTATACGTGCGTATCATACGAAATCATTCAGAAACAAGACAAAAAGGGTTTTTTTTTTTTTCCTTTTACTATAACCGATTTAAAATGCAGTATAATTGTAACAAGCTGCTATTGATGGTTGAATATGACCCGTTCATACAAATGTCCACTTGCAATTTACCAATATTTTACTCTCTCTCTCTCTCTCTCTCTCTCTCTCTCTCTCTCTCTCTCTCTCTCTCTCTCTCTCACCCTATAAATAACGCCATGCAGGAGCAAGTCTAGCATCGAATCAAGGCAATGGAATCACAAGTACCACCTCTCCATGCTGGTTCTTCCCTGGTGAGCGTTCAAGAGCTCTTCAAAGAAACCATGGAGACAGTTCCAGAGAGGTATGTTAGACGCGACCAAGAACCGCAGTTCCTCTCTGGTAATGGAAGCTATGAAGCGCCAACCGTTCCAATCATTGACTTGGGGAAGTTGTCCTCGGCCCAAACCGTGGGTGATCAAGAATTGCAGAAATTGCATGTGGCTTGCAAAGACATGGGTCTCTTTCAGGTTCTCTCAGGCTCCCTCTTCTCTATCTGTCAAGCCCACCCAGGCTAGAAGCTTCGTCTTCCTAGTCCTCCTCTTCTTAAATTTTGTGTAAATAATTTGATTGAAAATCGGGCTGACCAGAAACAGAAACTCCGCCCTGCGCTGCGGACCCTCCGACACTGTCTGTCGGTTGGTCAGCCCACATGGACTCCACGTCGTCCTAAGGGCTTAGCATGCATGGGATAATATGCATTCAACACATCGCGCAATTTTGTTTTGGTTTGCACGAACTTTTTTTGTGTTGATGGGGGACCCTGGCAGTAGTTTCCTCCGAGATATAGTCGCCATCTCGAAACAGTGTGGCCGGCACTAGGATTAGGGTTCCGGAGGATTCTCGATTATCCAAAAAAAAAAAAAAAAAAAAAAACTTTTTCTATGTTGGTTATTGAGTACATATGTGGTGCAATATCGTTCTGTGTTTTTTTTTTTTTTTTTTAATGAGCATGTGGTTAGTGCTACCAGACTGAAACATTAACGCAATTACATAAGAGTTTATCATGATAGGAGATTTCAAAAATTGCCTTAGTCAAGCAATTTATGGTTCGTTTCTTTTCTTTTGCTAGAAAGAAACAAAAAGGGACGGAGAAAAAAACGTATGTTATATATTACTAAACTGCCACTTACATAACTCTGTTTTTGCAAATGTCATCAACCTGTTTCTAATCAAAACCCACTTTTAAAACGACTAATTTGTCCATCCCTGTGAAATTATTTTACCATCCTGCTTAGAGTTTGGGTATTTTAATTTTTAATTGGTTTGATTGTTTTGGGTGAATTTAAGAATTTAGAATTTGTACACATGCATTTCTTGGAGACATTTCTGTAAAATATGGACATATGGATAATTGAAGGGATGGTGCAAAGTGGTCTCTAAAGGTAAAACTAGGTTATGTATTTGGTACTTTCAAAAATAGAAATATGAAAGAAGTAATTGGATGCTCGCTACTATGGATCCTAAAAAAGGAACCGAGCATGATTTCCTGTCGTTCCATACCCTTTCTTTTTTCATGGTTAAAAAATTCGCATCTCTCTCCATTTTTCCTGGACACTATCCTAACAAAATTATGGTACGCAAAATTTTTATATTCTCCTTTCCTATATATATGATAGGACGCCTCGGAAGGCCATTTTTGTCTTCAAACCACTGGTGTAACCAATCGTATGGATGGCGTAATACTAAAAGTCTACCCACGTGTTGCGCGAGGTTTGAAATTTATTATAGGAAAGATGAGAATAAAAATCAACAATTAAAAAAAAAAAAAAAAAAGAACATACAAAGGCACTCATGTGCACATGGATCTTTGCAATTAAATATGTCTCTATAAGGAGTTTGGTGCACGTTCGCTCCTGTTAAAACTGATTCGTTTTGTTAAGAATCAAATACATCGTGACAAGGGGGAAAAATTGAGGAAGTGATAATCAACACTATATTGGAAATACTAAAAATATTTGAGACTATATTTACCAATTTGAAATTATAAAATGGCAATTTGTGTATGCAGCTGGTTAACCACGGGATAGGCCCTTCTCTGCTGGAGGATCTAAAGCGTGAAGTCAAAGAATTTTTCAAGCTTCCCTTGTCGGAGAAAATGAAGTTCGGGATAAGGTCGGGAGAGATCGAAGGTTATGGGAATATCATGCCATCCGAAGAGAAGCTGGATTGGGGCGACAGGTTCTTCATGATACTCAACCCCGTTGCCAAAAGGAGACCTGATCTCTTTTCAGAGCTTCCTTTGTCACTCAGGTTATTTCTCCGGCTTGATACATACGCAAATACACATGTTATGTGCATCATCAAGATAATAGCCTGGCTATATATTTATGTTAGTGAGCTCTAGACCAAGACTCCATTTGTTGAGTGGAAAATTAATGAATTAGAAAATATTTTTCTAAAAATGATCATTTGTATTATTTGAAATAATTAGCTAATGAAAAATAATTTCATTATCGATAATAATTTATGACTAAATATTTTCTTGGACAATGAAAATATTATTTGTTCATTCATGTTGTATACAATAAAAGTGATCATTTTTAAGAAAAATTATTTCCAAATAATTCATTTTTCATGAAATAAATAGAGTCTAATGATGCATTTGTTTTGCATAAAGCTTCTTAACGAAATAAAATATTTTCAGTGAAAATTATTTTTAAAGGAAAATAATTGGTTTTCTGCTGTTTGGTAGTGTACTTGAAAGTGAGAAGAAAAATTTTATCTAATGTTGAAATGTTACTTTCAAAAATTATTCTCTTTGATATAATTATTATTATTTTTCCTAATATAAATACTAAGATGTCCTCAGCATTCTTTTTTAAGATAGTAGTAATATATGAAGTACAAACTTCAAGGTTTTTTCTATTTATTATCAAAGTAAAGTAACCAAACATAAAGATGCCAAAATATTAGAAAACGCAAATAACTAACAAATATAATCTCTAGGCATTCATAAAATTTCACGCGAGAATAACTCTCCACTATGTATGGGCGTGCATGTGGAAAAGGTGGGCCTCACGTAGGAGTCATTTGATCTAATGGTACATGTGAGTTGGCTCACATGTCGTATTATCACATAAAATAATATTCCATAATTTCTTAATATAAGGAAATGCTTAATACCTTCATTTCACATGCAGAAACACCATAGACTCATACATTAAGGAAACGCAAAAGCTGGGCATGTGGCTACTTGGTTTGATTTCAAAATGCTTAGACATTGAGATCAATAAGATGAAAGAGTTATTTGAAGATGGCTTTCAAACTATGCGGATGACGTACTATCCTCCGTGCCCACAGCCAGAGCTTGTTATTGGGATGAGACCGCACTCGGATGCTTCCGGCATCACCATCCTCCACCAAATCAACGGTGTCCACGGCTTCCAAATTAAAAAGGATGGAGTTTGGGCACCTGTTCACTTTCTACCAGATGCATTTGTAGTGAATGTGGGAGATTTCATGGAGGTACCATTTCCTTGCTTTGCCAAACATTCTCCTTCAATTTTGAAATTTTAAACTTGTTCATCTTTTTCCGCTTTCTAAAGCATGCCATGTTTTTTCTTTCTTTATCATTAAGCCAGTATCTATTTTCTGGGCTCATTTTACTATACCTCCCTTAGAGAACTTATTTGACCCACTTTTTTTTTTTTTTTTTTTTTTTGGTAAGATTATTTGACCCACTTATTTGACCCACTTTTGGTCACTTGAAAAAACATAAATTACATAATGAGTCTATAGAATATTTTTTGCCCCTTTAGCTAAAAGTATGTCAATTAACTCGAACATCTTTATGCATCATTATTAAATGAGTTTCAATTGGAGGTAACGTGATGATGACTATAATCCTTACCTTCTGCTAGTTTCAGATAATTCAGATTTCGATGACAACAACATTGATCATCTATCAGTTTAGGTTTTAGGGTTTGTTTGTTCAAGATTTAGTAAAAGTGAAAAGTAGTTTCTCGATTTCTTGCTAAAATTTAAAGTATAATGTAATTTGAAAATTTCAAAAAATATGTGTGAATTTACGTGTAAATGCTTGTATATTGTAATAATGTTAAAGTATTTTTTTATTTCAAAACGGTCAAACTGTGTGAAGCACGAGAATTAAAATAGACCCAAAAAAAGAGTAAAAATCAACTTAAACAGATTCTAAGATCTCACAACTTCTCCAAGGTATAGGTGTAGGACAACTTGAGTTCAAAACTCTCAAGACCCCAATTTCATCTCTATTCCTTTGTTTCAAACGTTAGCCTTGACTTTGTTTAGTGGACCGTTCACCGTATCCATTGGAAATACTAAGGCAATTTGTCGCAGAAAAGGCATTTTGTATAAATTTCAACAACCATGAACATATCATACGAGTAATAAGGTGAATCTAAGGTATCTATTACTAGGACTATTCAAATTAATCCAAATGCACAAAAGACCAAATCGGCGTGGTCATCTCAGACAAGTTTTTCCGGGTTAAGATTCAGTCGAGCTAGGCTACCAGGCGCATTTTCCCTTTTTCTTTGAAAATTTCCTTGAAGCCCAGCCTGTTTGCACGTGTATCTAATATGATTTCCCTTTTCTTATAATGGCAGATTCTTAGCAATGGTCTTTACAGCAGCATTGAGCACAGAGTCACGGTGAATTCGACAAGGGAAAGGATCTCAATTGCCATGTTCTTCAGCCCTAAGCTGGACTCAGAAATTGGCCCAATCCAATCTCTAGCGACTAAGAAGAGTCCAGCGCTATTTAGAAGGATAAAGATGGAGAAATATGTTGAAGATTACCTGTCCCAGAAGCTTGATGGAAAGTCCTGTTTAGAGAGGACGAAGCTTCAGTCGAAGAAGGCTGTTGCATTTCAAGGGGAGTGAACAAGAAGGATTTAGGAAGATCCTTGCTTGCCAAGCTTAGTGACCAGCAAAATATATTTAAGCATCCAATAAGAGTTTGTCACATAATGTTGTTCATCTATTTTGTAAATCAATTTCTATGTCACTCAGAATATTGAGTGTTATAGCACTGGCAGTCGAAAAAGCATAATGTCATGTAAAATAGGTATTTCGCTACCCTGGTATCTTTATGTTTAAATGACATTGTATATTTCAGTTTGGGCACTACTTCATATAAATAATAGTGGGAGTGTGTTAATATTTAGAAATGAGGTTTTGATTTTAAACTGCAAATCATTTGGAAAAAAATTTCACTTTGCGACTTCCAACGATTAAAAGGTAGTATGTATCAAGTTCAACTTTAAGGAATAATATACCCTAAAGCATCTCTGTTCTATTTTTAATAATAACTTTTCATGCCTCAAGATTTAATATATAATAAGATACTCTAATTCCTATGATTCTGTATTTATACTCCTCTATAGAAGAAATTAAAGAGAAACAATTGGAAAATTTAATCTCTTGAACAAATAAAAAAGATTACTCATAACTTCGCAAAAACAAGTTCACTCACAAGAATTTACCATAAAAGAGTGATATAACTGAGATCACTGGATAAGTACTTCATTATAGAAAAATCTGGTGACTAAGGAGAGTCTAGTGTTGTTTTGAAGGACAAAGATAAAACATATTTATGTTGCAATCCCTTGAAATGAATCTCAGGGTTGTTTAACTAGGCAGGCATGCGTAAACCTCTAGCAACGTGGCACCTACACTTTGCTTAACTTTCTCAAACCTTACTAGCCACAATTTAAATTCTCGCTTACTTGAGTAATACTAGAGTTGCCTCTAACTTATTCTAGGCTAGTTAAGAGTCAAGTTAGGTGCAGGAGGCCACCTTAATTCTGCTAACTAGAGATTTGGGATTTTGAGGACTTGATTACACTAATTTTACATAACACCCAATACTAGTATCTTTTATCTTTTGGTAAAACATTATTTCATGCAATCATTTCCAATGTATATTCCTAAACATTAGAATCTACATGGTCTCGGTTAAGTGCACAATCCATAAATCACTCAATAATGATAACCATATAAGTAAAGTTAAAAAGGAAAGAAGATGTAAAAATAATTTGAACATTGTTGGGAAAAATTAATATAATGCACTATTATAATGTCGTGGGATAGGACCCCATGAAAAATTTCTAAGAAATAAATACGCATAAATCCAATAATAAGAAATTAAATGTGAATTTTAACTCAATGTAAAGTACTTCATGCACTAAAATAACAAAATACTCCTATATCGTCATGAAACCCAAAAAAAAAAAAAAAAAAAAAAATCTTAGGTGTGTATATTTAATTTTTTAAAATTTCATTTTATTGAAAATAGCTACACTTAAGATCTCTAACATGCTGCATCACATGAAATAATAAGAAACCTAATAAAACACGATGTAATTCTTTTTTTTTTTTTTTTGGTAAACATAAGGTACAAAACTAAGAAAATTAACATCTAAAGTCTACAATCCCAACTTTATCACTAAGTAAGACATGATATAATTCTCTAGGAGGCTATAAGTAGAACATAGTATCCAATCACTTAATAATGCCAATTTTGATAACAATATCAACAGGCCGATTGCCTTCCCAAAAAATAATGTATCTTGAACTCAAAATGAGAGCTCAATAGTCTTTTGATATCCTTAAGTAGTATTGGACTAGTGTTATCCACTATTTTCTCTTAGTTAGCAAGTTTGGTGATAATTTTGGAGTCCATCTCAATGATCGATTTATGGAAACCATGCTGCTTTGCGATGGTAATTCCCAACCATAATCCTCTAGCTCTTACAACCGCCAAGCTAGTCACCCCCTTCATTTCGAAATAATCCTCTGGCTCTTACAACTCCTGGATAACCTTTAGAGGCTCCATTTGTATTCAGTTTAATCCATCCCAAAGGTGGAGGATCCTAGTTGACCATAATGGGAGAAGTACATGATCCACTTTTAGATTAGTTTATCATGAGTGAAGCTACGATTTCCTTTGTGTATGATATCCTTAAGTAGTATTGGACTAGTGTTATCCACTATTTTCTCTTAGTTAGCAAGTTTGGTGATAATTTTGGAGTCCATCTCAATGATCGATTTATGGAAACCATGCTGCTTTGCGATGGTAATTCCCAACCATAATCCTCTGGCTCTTACAACCGCCAAGCTAGTCACCCCCTTCATTTCGAAATAATCCTCTGGCTCTTACAACTCCTGGATAACCTTTAGATGCTCCATTTGTATTCAGTTTAATCCATCCCAAAGGTGGAGGATCCTAGTTGACCATAATGGGAGAAGTACATGATCCACTTTTAGATTAGTTTATCATGAGTGAAGCTATGATTTCCTTTGTGTATGATTGGGTTACTTGTATAGGGTTGGAGGGAAAAACAAAGCTTTGTTGGAAAAGTGACTTGTTTCACCATTGCCAAAAAAGCCATATACTCACAGCAAAAGTAGTACTCCAATCATAATGGGAGTTGAATCTCTTGTTGTCGGTTAGATTGGATTTCAACCATCTAGATAAATTCATTGAGAGTAAATCTTCAAGACAATGTTGTGAAACGAGGTCAACCCATATGTTTTGAATAATTGGACAAAATACTAAAACATGGAAAGCTGTTTCCATTGAAGACTCACAACGTAGACAATAAGGGTTACCTCCCACATTGTGAGATGTTCTCAATTCATTGGTTAATAAACACTTATGTGTTTCTAGCCAAAGGAATGTTCTAATACATTGAGGTCTCCTCCACTTCCATATAGGGGCCATAACTTGTTAGTTTATTGATTATTGATCCCTCTAACAATTTCACATGTTGACTTAACAAGGAAAGATCCATTGTAACATTCTCAAAATAAACTATCTTTCTCATTGGAGGCTATCAAGGGTTTGATGGCCAGAATTCTAAGGATTACATATTTTGGTAAGATTCCTCGAAAGAGCAAAAAGTTCCAATTCCCATTTTGCACATAATCACGAACTTTTTTGTCAGCCTTAGATGAAGGTAGGTGGAAATAATTATGTTGTGGAGTGGCTTTGTCACACCCCAAATCTCGAGCGCGTGCACATCCCTCGGTGGTCGATAAAATTACAACGTTCTTAGGATGCGTCGCCAACCCAATCAGTTATGCACATGTGGAAGTGAATAAATAATCCTCGTACAACAAACAACATGGGATAGAAAAGCAGGACAATCAATTCACAAAAGCCACATTTTTATAAACAAACTGGTTTATACACAGAGGCCAAAAAGCAAAAGAGCTGCTAGACTACCTTACCCCGGACCCTATCTACTTGGGATCCGGGTCTATCACGACACCGTCTGAGATGCTGACATCTAGCAGATTAGCTACCTCCTCTCTCCCAACCACGAGTCCATTGAAACCATCCATGAGACCTTTTCGTTCCCCGTTAGGCCCATGACAAAACCACACCTTGAATTGATGAGGTACCAACTCCGTTAAGCCCTCATCGACCAAGATCCTGGTCACAATGAGCTCACGAATCTAGGGACTCCCATGGATAGGGAAGAATGTACTCTGCTCGCTACACCCTTTCAACTACCCAAAACAAACGAGTCTCACCTCCATCTACGAACCTGAAAATTGAAACCCACGATAGGGTGAGACAATGTCTTAGCAAGTTTACGTCCCAAACTCCGATTAAGAAGGTAATACACCTAGAAGCAATCTAATCACACATCATATCAAACTTACTTCGCCTCAGCACCTTCTTGCATGTTAGTACAGCTCATAAAATATTTATAGATGCAATAAATGAAATTAACAATTGGAATGCCTCACTTTCAAATCAATCCAATATAAGGGTCCTGATTATAAGGCTAAATCATTATGACATGTCTCATTCCGTGCCACACGATTTTGTCCCATAATCAGGCGCGTCTATTTCACTCATTCATGCATCCCAATTGATTGCAACCTAACAGCCACGGTTGACTCAATAGTCAACGGTCATCTGGCTTAGTCAAGCATTGTCTCACACCATCAAGCATGGCAATGTTTACCTCTAGACGGCATTCCCGAAGGAGCATCAGCCTAGCCTCCATTGCGACCGGCATTTGTTGACAAAGGCATTCCCAAAGGAGCATCGTCCAGCTTAAAATCTCATGATGGGTTCTCATATCGATCATGCACACACTAGACATCATGCTTTGGACTCAAGTGTCCCAATTAAAATAATGTGCTTAGCCTATTTTCTTCATATTAAAAATACCCGATAAAATAATTGTAAGTGGGTACACGGTCGACTTGAACCATAAAAAGTGATATCCTTCCTTTTAAAAATCTCACTATTTGGTACGGTAATTAAAAATATTTTTGACGTCAAAAACTGACACCCGGTCTTTACCAAAAAAAAAAAGTGCTTTCTAATTAAATATCAAAATTTCATATTTTTGAAATAATAACTCAAAATCAATAATTATCATTCAATTGCATAAACTAATTACACCATGAGAATCAGCATGAAATTCTAAAGACTGGCTATCCCAGAATAATTTTCAAAAAATAATAAATAATTAAATAAATTACAAAATTAATTAAATAAATGCAAAATAATTAGATAAATGCCTAATTAAGCCAAATACACTAATCTAACCACCTAATTGGACTTAAATAAATAATGCACTAAGCTAAATAAATCACACAATCTAATTAACCCCTAACGAAACTAATCTAACCACCTAATAAGCCTAATTAACCAACTAAATCATTAATTACACTAATCTAACCACCTAAACCAATCTTAGGCTAAGTTAAACCTCCCATAAGAATAATTAACCCCCTAATCAAGGTTTAGCAAGTAAACTCACTGGATTTGCAAGCCAATGAGTTCACGGCGACGGTGACGTGGAGGCAAGCGAGACTCGAGCTTAGAGCGATGCCAAGGGAGGCCAGGGAAGGGCCGAAAATGGGCCACGAAGTCTCAGCACCAAGCTAGAACTTCAATTCTAAGCTCGGTTGAGGGGGCTCGAGAAGGGCTCGGCGGGCGGAGCTAGACAACGAGGCAACATAGGTGGGACTAGGTGGGCAGATAGAGACAAGCTAGTAGCTCGGGGACTAGCGATGACAGCTCGGGGGCTTCGAGACAACGACAGATGATGGACTAGGCTCGCGGGGATGGCGGTCTCGAGCGTAATTGTGGGGGATGGCACGCGAGCAGGAACAACTACTCGTTCACTTAATTTCGAGAATCATCATGTTGTAAGGTGTATTACCATTTTTAGCTGATAGGTGATCATGTTTGGGCTAATAGGTTATGGCAATAAGTTATCATGATAAGTCCTTCCAATGTTTGATGAGTTATCAATATGTGATAGATAGTTATGCGATAAGTTGCTATGCTATGATGAGTGCAATATGATATGTTGATATGATGTTCTATAATAGAGAGATAAATTGTTATGTGATGATATGGGTTAAGTGATAGGATGTTGTGGTAGGGTATGTTACTAAAATAAGTTATTGAATGAGTATAGTAATGATTTAGACCGTTATACATTGACATGTTTTAAAGAAGTGTCCTATGTGCCTTAAAGTTTGATATTGATGCATTGACGGGAAAAGATATGAGATGAAAGCATGAAAGAGTGATATGTGACACACGTGATTGCATATGTTATGAGCATTACACACTCTTGCATCGATTAATGAGAAAATATATGAAATGAGTTGTGTGATGGTATGTTTGTGTGATCATCTAAAGACCCTAATGCATTTTACGTAGGGTAGTGAACCTGTCTTGATGTGTTTTACGCGGGGCAATGCTTGATTTAGCTCGGATGCCCCCACATCAATGGGATGTCATTCACAGAGAGATTTTGAAATGAAGCTCCCTACAGGAATGCCTTCTTAAGGCGTTTACGCGGGACAATGCCATGCTCGATGGGTCGAGACGATGCTTGGTTACATCGGATGGCCACCAACTTTCGAGTCGACTATGGCCTTGAGCGGTCATAACAACTAGACATACATGTGTGGAACGTGCATGAGATTGACTTGTGATCATGGCTGGACTATTGCATAGCATGGGTGCATGTTTATGATATATTGTATATCTTTATGTTCGACTTTTAGATATGAGATGTGTTATAAGAATTGTTATGCTATGTTGTAATGACCTTGAGAAAGTGAAGTGAACCGATCATGTGAATAGTTAGGGCAAAGCAAGGGCTTTGCTATTGATCTGCCATCAATAGCCATCTTGCATGTTTAAGGTGATCTTGAGGTGAAGCACTTCCCTAGGTGAGGTCTAGAGAGTTCACTCATTGAGTTTATCTTACTATTATTCGTTAAATGTTTATAGGCCCTAGGAATAGCTAAGACTTTTTGTCAAATCCAATTCGGACTCCTAGTAAAGCATAGCCAAGAGGTAACCAATTACTTTATCGAGGGGATCAATGCATGTTATACATGCTACGTCACGATCATTTGGGTTGACAAGGGATTGCTTAATCTAGTAGCTCATTGGTTTGTGGCTTGGTACTTTTGGATAGGGAATGAGAGCCACGGACCTATTTGTGGTTTTAATGGTCCACTGGGTGCTGGAGGATCAGGGGGAGGCATTGGCTGGGATGCTATGAATGTGGATGTTCTCTATGGGGATGTGTTTGACCCTAAGCTCGACCTCAATATGATTGTTGAGCCCGAGCACTAATTTATGGAGCCCTTGGCGAGCTAGGAGATAGTGGGGCTAACATAACATTTTGGAATCGCCCTCGTAGTACCAGAGGTGCTAGGTTTACTCCAAACCCCTTTTTAATGAAGGTCATGGCCGCGCTTTTAGGCTAATCGGTGTGGTGAGCAAGCTAGGTTTAAACTAGTGTGTCTGACTTATGTGAATATGGCTTGTAATATTTGATGACTTTCTAATGCATATGTATATATAATTATCATTTGAACAATCCATGTTTGTTGATTGGGTGATTCGTTTATGCTTTCACTTGCGTATTTAATCGATAAAGTGATTTGGTCGGCGATGCCTTTTGGGACGTTGTAATTGAATGACCTAAGACAAAGGAGAGTGCGGGGTGTCTAGCATCCAGAGTGAGTTGGGGCATAATATTACTAATCTTGGATAATGGCCCTTATCCATTAGATCACCATCCTTTTCATGAAGATGAGTATTGGCTGCAATATGCATATAAAAAAGATGACATTTCAATACTCAAACTTTTGTCAAAAGATTTGTAAGCACCTAAATGTTTTGCCCAAATATCATTATTGAAAAATGGGAACTTATTTTTCCTAAAAAATATTTAATGCGTATAGATTATCTAGACGTTTAGTATAGCTTTTTAAATGGAAGATGTTTTTCTTCCTTAAAAAAGAAAAGAAAAAAAAAAAGCAAGTTGAGGTCAATGATCTAATTGTGACAAGCTAAGCCTTGGGGGATGGATTAAAAATTAAATAGCAAGTTGGAGTCAAAATGCAATTTCCAAAAGTTGAGGAACCATTCGTAAACTTTGCAAAACTTTTCCCAAGCCCATAAATCATCATCTTTGCCACAAGTAAAGTTGATATTGAGCATAGGATAGGTCAAATTGATCAAATCAATTCAAAGTGAATAAATTCAGTCAAATTAAGCATTCTTGGTAAGAAGGTGGCCAACTTTGAAAGACTTTCTTGCAAAGTTGGGTTGGGACAATTGTGAAGAATGATTAGGATCTTGAGTTACTATATATAACCTTGCCAATTGACCAAAAATTTCAGCCAAATTGATGGATTAGAGCACTTAAACCAACTAGCAAAACTTAGTCCATGATTTGGGCTCAATTCGAAGCTACTTAGTAAGCAACTTTGTGGCCCTACCCTACTCAACCACCCAATCAGCCTAATCTCTGCCGAGATGGAAACCATAATTAGGAGTGCATGTGGACAAAAATTGGTCAAGGATAAGTTACTGAAAGCACGTGAAAAGCGTAGCAAAATCCACACATTCAACAACTACAAAAGCTGAAAAATTTGGTGAAGTAAGTTGGCAAGCTTGGTAGGTGGGCAAAGATTGACCAAAAGATCCCTTAATCTAGTAGGTAAGATATCTAAAGTAGGCTCTTTTGGGGCATAAAAGGTAGGAAACAAGAGGCACTAGAGGGAGCTCTCAATCATTCTTAAAAGACACCCCTCAAGCAACTCAAAAAAACCTCAACTCAAAAATTCCAGACCGACCATTGGAGAGAAAAGTGAAATTTTCATAAACTTACAATGAAAAATAGACAAAATATTCAACTAGAAAGTGAAACTTGACTCAAAGATGTTTCATCTATAGATCGCATTGTGGCATCCTAGAATTTCAGGACAACCTCTAAATGTGCTATGAACCATGGATAGGTGATGGAAGTACCATCAAGTTATATTATAGTCATTTGATCCATGATTTGCAATAAGATTAAGGCCAAGTTTTTCAATGAATAATTACTTTATGGGAAAATTCTATTCTTGGCCATGTGTTTTATAAGTTGAAATTTATTTATTTATGATGCAATGTTTTATGGCTAAGTGAATAAGTGTAATTAGATATTTATATAAGTGGGGATTTAGAATAGATTATTAAAAGAGGAAGTGGGCCAAAATTCTTAGGCCAAGACCAGCACACAAGAGCCCCACCGTTCGGCCACTAAGGCCTGGCCTGCGAAGCCCAAAGGGAAGGGGCTGCCGTCGACCATGGAAAGAGAGGAACAGAGGGAGAGGCCCGGCCCAAAGAGAGGCCCATCAACCTGCATGTAAATCCCCAAGTGGCAAAAGAAGCTTGCCAAGTGTTAGTCTATTCTAGCCAAGTGTAAGAAGCCATGCAAAATCAAATGATTGCTAATGATGAAGGGGAAAGAAAAGACGAGAGGCGGATTGAGAGAGAGAGAGAGAGAGAGAGAGAGAGAGAGATTTGTCATGTGCGAGAAGGAGAGAGAGAGAGGAAGAGAGAAAGGAAGAAGGAGGACCGTTGCTATCGTGGGTGTGCCGAGTCCCGCTGTCGAGCCGCCTTGCCCTGCCGTGTGCTTGCTGTGTTTTTGCTTGGATTATAGGCAAGTAGAGTCCATTGATCTACCCTTTTTCTTATTGTGATTGTGATGTTGAATGCTGGAAATGCTTAAGCTATGATGTTGAATGCTGGAAACTCGAATAAATGGTGGTAGTGTTCCAAGTGAGTTGTTGCATTTAGAAATAGTTTGACTTTGGTGATTTCATGAGTTGCATGCAATGTTCTAGTTGGAATCTGACTTCGACTTCTTGATGAAAGTTGTAAAGGACTTCATGAGGAATAACATATCAAAATTTGAGAGGAAACGAACAAGTATAGGTCGGTGAAACCATTCTTCTTTATTGTGATTCTGTGAATTTCATGGAAGTATCCAGTCCGAATTTGATCTCATGTTCTTGATAAGAGTTGTACAAGACATCTTGAGGAGAAACATACTAAAATTTGAGGATAAACAGACAAGTAATGATTGGGGAAAAATATTTTCTTTTAAAATGATGAATCTGAACAGTGAACAGAGAGATAAGAAGTGTTATAAAAATTATATCTTTTAATAAAAAAGTAATTAGACTTTGATTTATTCATGAGACTTTTACCTTTAGATCTCATCTATAACATATTAAAACATCAGAATTTTCAGAGTTCATTTAAGGGCTTAATAGAAATTATTTCTGAAACTGTGCAAAAGTTGTGCTGGAATTTCTTTTGTTTTGATGTATGGATCTATGTGATTGATGTGAAACTTCTTGACATGGTATTCTTCATAAAATATCTTCCTCTGAATCTTTTTATATTATATAAATTTTTTAGAATTTATTGAGATTTTTACAAATTTTCCAAGAATTTTTACTAAAGAGGTGCATTCTGTTTTACCCGAAAATTGGTTTTATTTTCAAAAACCAATGAATTGCTTTATGAAATGTGGTATTGTGGGTGTTATGTGTACTGCATATATGGTGATGTTTGGCATATCATATGATATCAAAAAGCTAGTTTAGACCTTCGATATTGTTGCATCAAATGCCATGTTGAAAATGAGATATATATGTGATTATATATTATGATAATAATGATACCGTCGAAGGTGTAAGCCGTCGATGCCTCAGGAGTTTCGAGATGCCTGGAGGTTTGTGTCAGAGGTCCTTGGGAGTTTCGAGATGCCCGGAGGTTTGTGTCGGAGGCTCCTCGCGACACCAGGTTAGGTGCGAGCGATAAATTGTGGGATGCAAACATTGGTCCCTGGAAGAAAAATAATGAAATCCTTGTGAAAGATAAATATTGAAATTGAATCATGTGCATGGGTATATGCATATGGCATGATGCATGATCTGCTTATGAAAGTGAATTGATGCTATTTGATATTGATAATGCGATCATGAAGGCTTGAATGGATCTCATGGGGATGTATACATGATGGCATGGATGACATGAATCATGCATATGTATGTGCATATAGCATGGGATGAACCTCATGGAAATACAAGTATGATTACATGGTGGTATATGCATGATGGCATGATAAGATATGCATGACTGCATGGTGATGTATGCTCAATAGCATGAATGATATGTGCTTCACTCGTGATATCGTGATTGTCTTGCTTGTTACATTGTGTAGTTTGATAAATCTTTACTGTTGAGTGGTTGTACTCACCCCTTTAGGGATTAACATTTCAGATTGAGCGATGTCTCTAGCATCTATCACATGCGGTACATTTTATGGATTACCGTCTAATGTAGAGGTCAAGTGCTCGGAGCACCCATGCGTTGGTGTTCATGGTTTGGTGTTTATTTGCGTCCGTGTTTTGGTCATGTACAATGTGGGCTTACCTGATGGCCCCGTAGTACAAAAGTTTATGTCTGTCCATGTTCACCGAGATGGGAAGATGATAAGGATGCTGTCGCTGCCACTAGCCGATGCACCGGAATTGGTGTGATAGGAGCGTGTGACTAGTGGAGGTTAACACTTTTTGGGATGGCCGACACTAGCTGATGGATAGATATACACGTTTGATGTATAGTCGGGTTCTTTTTGGTTTAGCCAAGCTTACTTAAAGTCTTGGCCCTTTTATTATACCAACTTGTAAAATCCATCTTAGTATGTAAATAAAAGTGATTTTGGCCCTAAAATGCATATATATATATATATGAAAGGTTGTAGTGGTGTGTATTGCATTGTATCATTTAGTTTGTGTACAGGTTTGGGAAGTGATAAGTATGCTTTCATTATATGAGCTGCGTTGGGGCTGATCTAAAAGATGTATACCCCTAGGTTGAATGAACCCACTTTAATTGAAATGGTATCAGAGTGGAATGTTATTAGGACAAGTGAAAGGTTAGCGAGCTATGGCGACCCTAGCTGATCGGGGCCGTGTCGAGGGGTGTCACACGCACGTTCGAAATGGATATCTATAAGGCTTCCTAAAGCCCCTCGAAAAATGCCCTATTGGCGGTTAACAGAAGAAGTTCGAATTTTTTTTAAGTGTTGGGCCTAGTTGGTCACAAGTTGATGAAAGTGAGCATTTTTTTTGAAAATTTACGGACAACCAAGGAAAAAAAATGACTTATAACTTGAACAAGAATACATCTAGCTTGGTTTAGAGTTAAATTGGTCAACAAAAGAGGTCCTAGAGTCCAATTTTAAAGACCAACAAAAGCCTTCGTTGTTTGTTCTTTCTTTGTAGATCTCATTTTCCAATTTAAAGGAGCCAAGTTCCACGCGACCCCGAAAGTTAATTTCTTGGTTTCCTTGGTTGACAGCTATTAACACTTGATTTTTAGTTGACTCATTGCAAAAGGTAAAAGAGCGAGATTAGGGTTCATGATCCCGATGGGACCCACTTCTCGACCAAAAAAAATGTCGCTTTTCACTCATTTTCTCAAGATAAGCCCTAATCCAATTTTGTTTTGAGAAATTCACTTGAGGACTTTGTGATTTGAGGGATTTTGCTCTCTTGAATATAAGAAAATTGAGCTATTAAGCATCAATTGGAAAAATTTAAATTGACCCATTTGAGACTAAGATTTAATTTTATGAATTAAGGTCCATTTTTTATATTAGACCTTGATTTAATTTTGGCCTAAGTGTTGTGATGTCAATTTAAGGTCAATTTGAATGCAAAAGACTATCCTAAATATGGACAGTTATTTGAATGCATGTATCGCAATATTATTTGAGTTCAATTTCAATTAATTTGTGATTTTGAGTGAAGAATTGCAAAATTGCCTATTTTGGCCTATAATGTTTAACTATGTGCACCCATGGTCTAGGTCCGTTATTATTGCAATAATCAATTAATTTATTGCAATAATCAATTAATCAAGTAAAACAAACCATAGATTGCATTTACGGGGTTTAATTGGCTTAATTTGATTAGAATCAAACCGTTTCTACTCAAATTAGGTAAGCTTTCTCTTCAATTTGATCTTGAGGGGCCAAATTGCACAAATTTTCAGCCCCTAGGGACTACTTAGTCAAAAACGATCAAAAATGGTCAAATCGGTGTGGACCGACTAAACCGGTCTAACAAGTTGCTAGTGAGGCAGGCTGGTTCGGCCCCTTACTGGCCAACTCTGGATTGCTAGTGACCATCCATCGATCCCTCGTGCATATTTCATTCCCATGCCTTACTTTTTCCAAATTCGCAAAATAACCCCCGAATTTTGTAAATTTACGATTTTATCCCTAATTAGGCCTTAATTGCAATCTTCATTTTAACTCCTAATTTTTGCAAATCAAAGCCATTAGATTGGTCATAGGACATACTCTAGGTGGGATTAGTCCTTAATGGACTTAATTTGATAATGAAATCAAAATTTTGACCATAAGATTGAATTGACAATCAAGATTTGGTGATTAGACCGAGGTATAAAAGGATTTTCCCTCCAAAATCACAAAGGGAGGGCTCATCTGTTAATTTTCAGATCCAAATTGCAGAATTTTTCCCTGAAAGTCTATTTCTATCTTCACTCTTCCTGCCCAAAACCTCCTTTCTCTCTACCCACGGCCACCTCTTCCTTTCGCCGAGCTGATTGTCGCTAGTTTAGGCCCCTGTTGGTGGTGCTCTACCTCCATTGGTGACCTTCTCTATCATCCCATCCTCATCAAAGTGGTGTCAGCCTTGATCATTTCCGGAATCCCTCGCCCAACAGTGTTCTTCCTCGATTACAGAACACCAGTAGTCTTATCTGTGTTGATCTCATTGATCCTCTAGCTTAAATTGGTGGCCTAAGGTGATTCCTAGATGTCCTACCCCTCGGGGATCCCTTCCTTGGTGTATCCTCAACCGTCAAGTGATTGAGGCTTGATTGAGTAGTCACCCGAAGCCTCCCGGTGACCAGATCATCAATCAATGCTCCAAATCAATCCAAATTGGATTGGTTCATTCGATCACCACCAGTTTTGTCCAGGTTGTAAACCGACAATCCAACTGCCTTGATCCGAGCTCCTAACTATCCACAAAGGTTCGATCGACTTCCTAGATGTCTTCATAAAAAATGCTTCTCATGTCCCATTCTACATATAGAACTTTTTTTTTTTTTTTGAGCAAATACATGTAGAACTTTTCTTATGATTTTTTCATGTCATTAGGTCATAAAAAATTAACCATGTTTTGTAATGATCATGTTGAAATGGGGGCTTATCACGAGCCTATGAAAACTCATTTGTTTGGATCCCTTAAGAGCTAAATCATACTTTGATGCCTTCTCAACATTTGAAGCATGCGTTACAAGCTTCGTATCCATACATGTCACGTCATATTTGAACCTTGTTTATTCTGTGAACATCATGCATCAATTTGGCCAATTGCAATTGAAATTTGTTAAACACGCCGTTCTTAGTTCTAAGTCACTTTGTAATATTAATGACTTGTGTGACTTCTTGGCATCCCAACTTAGGGTTAAATGTTTTACTCAAGCCTTTGTCGCATTTATCCTTATGTCATGTGCAAGTTTCATGCTTTTCATGCATTGTCTAAGTGGTCTTATAGACTATTAAACACGCATTACATTCTGTTTTGTATGTGGCTGATTTGCATGCTTTCACAAATATTAATTTTTTATCATCAATTTGACCTCAATTGAACTCAAACCCTTCGTAGGACTCGCTTTTATCTTTCAATGCCACCACTTTTGTTTGATGTGGCCATACGCGGGAGAGAGAATGACTATGCAAGACTATGCAATTTTTTTATTTATTTTTTGCTTGGCATGTCCAATTTCTACAATAATGATGAATTTTAATCCCTAATGTTATGACATACAAGAAACAACTTTTCATGTGAAAGATTTAGGTGTTAATAATGTTGAAGATTTCTTTTCTCGAAAAGTCAATAGAGATTCCTTTTTAAGAAAATAAGAAGATTCAACTAGGCATGACAGATGCCTTCGAAGTTGAATGATTGAGAAAAGTTTCGAAGACCAACACTTGCCGAGCTTGATGCAAAAATTTGCAATATTAATTTTGCCAAATTCGATTTACTAAGAGAATGGTAATTTCTACATGAGGTTTTAAAAAGAAAAAACGAGGCACCCTCGAGTGCACAATAAGAAAATGTCTCTTAGGATACGTTTGGCAACTTGCCAAATAGTAACAATTTATGTTCTTTTATTCTTGAGAATAAATTTGAAATAGAAATTCATTTGATAAAAATTTTATTCTCAAAATAAATTTTTATTTTTTTACTTCCAGAAGTAGATTTGAAATAGAATCAAGAAGTAAAAAAAAGTTGATTCTTTGTCCCCGAGAACAATTTCATAGTCAAGCCAACCCATTTTTTTTTTTTCTTTCTTTCTTCTTATTCTTCTTCTCTCTCTTCTCTTTTCTTCAACCATTGCCACCGCCATCCACTGTCGCTAGTCATCGGTGACTAGTCCAGCAAGGTCCGGCAATCTTGCTAGGCCAAGGCGAGGTCCAACAAGCTTGCCGAAGGCTTGCCTTGCCATATTTAGTGTGGCCGAGCCTTACCAATGGTTAAATGGGCCTCGCCTGAGCCTCCCTTGCCATTGACCGAGCAAGGCTAGCCAAAGGTTGGGTGAGACTTGACCTTGCCTAGAACTGGTGAGGCCGCTCGCCTAACCAAGGCTTGGCCGATGAGGCGCCGCCTTGATGAGGGCCAACGACGCTTTGGTGAGGTCGCCGATCATCCCAAGGCTAGCAGTCAGCAACCCTTGAAGAAATAAAATTATTTAAAAATTAAAAGAAAATGATTTGAAGTAGAAATTTTGAGAATAGTGCCAAGCGCAATTATATTTCGAAATGAAATTTTGGACAGTTATTGAATGATTTAAAATGTTTAGAAATTGTTCCTAATAACAGAATAGAAAAAAATCATTTTTGATCATAAATTATTCTCAGGAATAAAAGTGTTACCAAACGCACCATTAACATTGCAAATCTATTCTCTAAATCAATTTTTACATCGCCTATATTGTTTATGTGTTTCCAAGTATTATTTTTATTTAAAAAGAGGCATAATGTCTTGTAAAATGTTATGTATTTCAATTTCAGCTTTATTTTATATAAGTAATGGTAAGTGTTAACTATTGTTTTGTACTGCGCATCTAACTTTAGAATGGTCTTGGGGATTAATGGATTCAATTAAGTCAAAGCGATGGCGAGATGATAATATGCAATTGGACATGCCAATGACAATATTTATAGTAACATGACAACATATGATAATATAACACGATGCATTAGTAAGACCACCTAGTATAGGCATGTAAGATAACGTGACATACATCTTTATTTTTAAGATTAATATCATGAAAAATTTAAATCGGTATACCTCTGACAAATTTATGAAAAACTACTTTTTTTACCATAAAAAACCCAAACTTTATACAATTATGACAAATTTACCAAAAACCAAATACTAATGCATTTGTGATAAATTTATTATTTATTATTTTCTGTTAAATTGGATTAATATCGTGAAAACACACAAACCGATACACCTATAACAAACGAATGATAAAATCATAAACCAATACATCCATCAATTGTCATATGTTATCCAAATAAATAATTTGACAGTAAAATTTAATTAAAACTAACAATATGTAATTTATCACATGTATACGAGTTTATGATTTTTTATAGTAAAAAAATAATTTTTTTGTCAATATTAAAAGATTAGTTTAGACCGTCATACTTATACTAGTTTGAGGGCTTTTTGTTATATTAGCTTTTATTTTTATGGTAGGAAATAAAGATGGGGTCGCATAATCGATCGGCATCACTTTTTAATACTGAGAATATCAGATAAAAAATTAACGAAAATTAATTAAGATGGAAATTATCCCTTATATAATTCAGTTTATTTAATATAAAGCTATCTTTACAGTTTTAATACAATTCTTTCGGAAGTTCCTGATTTCTTCCATGTAAAACCTGGGAAGATTGATTTCAGATGCGAATGCAACAGAAATAGCTAGAGAGAGAGAGAGAGAGAGAGAGAGAGCTGCAAAACTTTCCTGAGAAAAAAACATGGTGGTGGAAGAGACGGCGAAATCTGCGGCGGCGGCGGCGGCGGCCGACGACCAGAATAACCCAGCCGCGGCGAACCCTAACCCTAATCCGAAGGCGTTGCAGGCAGCGGCGACCCGGAGCTGGAGGAGGGAGAGATTGCGGGCGAAGAGGACTTAGCGGAGCAGTCGGCGAAGGAGGAGCCGAAGGCGGACCAGCCGCATCCGCTGGAGCACTCGTGGACTTTCTGGTTCGATAACCCTGCCGCGAAATCGAAGCAGATGGCTTGGGGTGCCTCCATGCGCCCGATCTACACTTTCTCTACCGTCGAAGAATTCTGGAGGTGAAAATTTTTTAGCGTTTTTCTCTCAAATTTTGGGAACCCAGTTCTAGAGTCGATTGAGTTGTGGTTGGGTTGTTCTCTTTTCTGGCTGATTCTTGTTTATCATCGTGTTATGGCTGATGGGTTTGATGGTGTTCCATTTTTTTTTTTTTTTGGGTAAAGATGGTGTTCCAATTTTGTTCTCGCTGAATGCAAAGTTTTATGGTTAGGGAGAATTAGTTGCTCTGCCATTGTGGCTTTGAGGAGTGTCTGTAGAGAAGGACTGTGGCTGATTCTGTTTCAAGTTTTCAGCGATGGGTTGTTATGTCTATTTAGTTGAGTTAGATTGTTAGTTCTGAGAAATCTGGAATCAATAAGTTGAATTCCAGTTTGCTTGTAATTTTTGAAAAGTACATTATAATTCTTGGCCTGATGTTGAATGGAGAAATCTTGTTCTCCAGGGGTGACATAAAAATCAAGCCTTTAGCCTTTATTGAGCTGAACTGGTCACGATGGTGTTCCCAGAGTTCTTGTCCCTTATATTGACCTCAAACGTAATGGTGCATTCATTATACTCGTCAACCGTCAAGGGATACTACAACTGTTTGTTGATTGTCCTTCGTGGCCTGAGTTTTCAATTAGCATCATGGTTGGAAACAGGGCTGCGGGGTTCATGCACTTGCATGGGTACTATTATAGTTTGGCAATTCTGCTTCATCAAGCTTTTTGACATGTTTTATGTGGGGTCTGAACTCTGACGTTTGGTGGGACATCGGCTTTCCTTCTCAGAAGAATATAAGCTTTTGGCCAAACGCTTGAGGGATATTGTAGAGGTTTGACTGTGTTGTTTATGATTTATTCTCTCGAGTTTCCTTTCTCCCTTCTCACAAGTTTTTATTAGATTATTGTTGAAACTTGCAATTTCAAAGTTTGACTGGGGGAAATTGTTACCAGATTGTGATTACTGACAACAATGAATTAGAAAGTGGTGATTCAGTTTTTCTCTTTGAAGTTGGTAGTGTAGATTCGAAAATCATAAATTCTTAAAAATATGTTGTTCTGTTTATTTACTGGAAACAGTTAGGCTTTTGTGTATTCTTATGTTTTAGCTTCTTTGACACCTCAACCATTCAGTGGAAGTTTATTTTACTGGCTTCTCAGAGCATGTTCAGTGGAAGTTCATTTACCTGGCTTCTCAGAGCATGTTCAGTGGAAGTTTATTTTACTGGCTTCAGTGCATATGTTGAACAAGAGTGGTTGAACAAGAGAAGATTTTAAAACTGAAATTGACTTCTTCAATACTTTTTCCTTGAATGTAATGTCACTGTTTTTCAGTCATTGATCCTGTCCTTCATAGGCCTGTTCCCAGCAATTTTGTCAGGTTGAGGCTTCAAGCTTTGTTGTCTGATATTTTTCTCATGAGTGATATGGATAATTGATCCTGGACATGGGTTAGATTGTGTATTATCTGTGAACAGTGATTTACTCTGCAAGGATGCTTTTTGAGTTTTGCTGGAAGTTTGATCTGATCCATAGTTTTGATATTGAAATATCTTCATTGCTATTTCTTTTGCTTTCGACTCTACATCGATGTTGCAAGATCCTCCTTTGATGTAATTATTGGGCATTGTCTAAATGCAGTTGCAATCAGCAAAATTTGCATATCTCACACTTTCTAATTGTGCTCTTTTGTCGTGCTTCCACCTTTGCTTCCTTTATGCAATGGAGGCTTCATCATGTTGATTTTAATCTTATGGATCAGTCTGATGGATTTATCTTCCAACCATGCTTTCAGTCTGTACAATAACATACATCATCCAGGCAAATTAGCTGTTGGAGCAGACTTTTATTGCTTTAAAAACAAAATTGAGCCAAAGTGGGAGGACCCTGTCTGTGCTAATGGAGGCAAGTGGACTGTGAACTTCAACAGAGGAAAATCTGATACCTGTTGGCTGTACACGGTATGCTTTTCATCATTTACTCTGTAGATAAGTATTCTAATAAGCAAGGTATGCTCTTATAAGTCTTTCTACTGTTATTTCTCGCATTAGTTGCTGGCAATGATTGGAGAACAATTTGATCATGGAGATGAAATATGTGGAGCCGTTGTCAATGTCAGAAGTAGGCAGGAGAAAGTATCTCTATGGACGAAGAATGCTGCAAATGAAGCTGCCCAGGTTCTTCTAATTCATCAAATTTTATTATGTCCTTAGCCTGTTTGTATATCAAATGATCATTTGATTTAAGTTTCATGTACATTTTTTATATTCATTAACTTCCTGTTTCTATAGGACTAGGCTATGTTGGAATTTAATAACAAGAATAAGGCTTTTACATGAAAAGGGATGCCAATTACTTCTAGATTGGTTATCATTGTAACACTGAAAATTTTTCTTCCTCTGCTATGTAGAAGATTTTTGTCAGGAGTCTCTTCCTAGGTGTGAACATACCAGATTAACCTTGGTTCTTGTTTTATACAAGTAGTTGTATCACTCTGACTTAACATTACTCGACTTGAGAAGTATGCCCCTTTACTGAGAGAATGAGGGATGTTGATCTCTTTTTGCCTTTCTTCTTTTCATTTAGCTGTCCAAGGGAGCAATTTTCTCTTTTTTTTTTTTTTTTTTTTTTTCCCTCCTTTTTGGCATACTTTGAAAGAAAGTTATGCTATGCATTACTTGCCCTGCAATTGGGCCAAAATTTGTTCTGACTGCTCTTAAATGGTACCTCTGTAATCTCAACTAAAATTTGGGGCATCTTTTTGCATTTGAGAGTCTGAATCCATATGGGGTTATGTGGTTGCCACTTTAATGACCTCTCTATGGACTATGGACTATGGAGCATTTTTTTGGTGCAGCAACAACAATTAAGAAAGGACAATTTCACTCACTGTAATTGTTTCTGCAGGTGAGCATAGGGAAGCTATGGAAGGAGTTTCTGGATTACAATGAGAATATTGGGTTCATATTTCATGTATGTTTTATTCAGCAACTGTTTTACTGATCTCTCTCTGTGTCTCTCTTCCCTTCCACCCCCCCCCCCCCCCAATCTTTTTCTCTTTCCTTCTTCATCTTCTAAGAATCTTGTGAATATTGCGAGTGAATTATTAAACCATCATTCTCAATTTATTTTCCAGGCGTTTTTTAAAGTTGGAATCAGTTTAAATTGTTTTCTTTTCTGCTCTTGCAGGATGATGCAAAGAAGCTTGATAAAGGTGCTAAGAATCGCTACAACGCATGAGTTTTTGCATCTTCTATTTAGCTCAAGATGGTGGAGTTTCTTAATCCAGAATCATGCTCAATGTCAAGTTATGATCTCATGTATTTGGACTGCCTTGTACTTTGAACTGCAGAGTAGTCCTTGCGGTGTAAAAATAGATGAGTTTGGCATGTCAAGAAAGGTTTTTTTATAAGGGGAGTTCAAGATGAAGATTATAACTGCAAGTTATCCTTTCAATGTGTGATTTGGTTCTCTTTTCTAATGGTTTCTTTAGCAAGAGATAGTTGTGTTCAAAGTGCATAAGGTGACAATCAAGGAATGGAAAAGTAAAGGGCTTTCTCAAAGTATCCTTGGGAGTTTATAAAAGTGACACCCACATAAAAACTAATGATTGGGTAATTTAGGATCACATTTGCGGACATGGAAATCATAAAATGGGCTAACGCATTGTGCTATGCTGACGCCCGACACGGTGACATGTTTAACAATCGTGTTAACCGTGTTGCAGCTTTGTTAGGCATGTCATTTTCATGTCGAAAAGGTTCGGACTCATTGAATCTTTAAATGTAGCGTGTTAGGGTTAGTATTACTTATTCTTTATTATAAACTATACACACATTTTGGTATTGGTTTTTCTTTCTTTTTTTTTTTTTTTCAGGGGTTGATTTACTCAAATGAGATAGGACCTACCGCAATATTGAATACTCGGATTTTTCAAACTAGTTCAATTTAGTTCAATCTATCATAATTTCATTATCGTACGTACGAAAACACATTAAAATCATTATGCTGAAGAAAAAGGAAAGAGGCAATCTGGTCGTCAATGCATACTAATCAAAGACTTCAAACCTCCCCTACTTTTATTCATGTGCGCCTTGTGCACTGCTGTCTCATAGCCCCGGGATCAAGACCTCGTTCAGGCATTTCTTAATTCGTTGCATGCAGCAGTACTTTGTATTCTCCTCATAAGTCCACGCGTAATGCCACCGGAAAGTCGGTCGATCTACTCAAAATTGTAGGCGTTGAAGCTTTCTCATTCAAACGGCTGAACATTCGGTTGATCTTTAGGTCCAAACGATGGTTGCATGGAGGAAACCTAAATACCATCGTCCCTCCCTTGCTCGACAGAAACAGTGGAAATATTAAAATCCCAATGAGTGTGCTCAAAACCACTTTTATCATGGCCTTTTGCCTCTACCGTTCCGCTTTTCCAAGATCGAAAAACACCACGAGATTAACGCCACATAGCAACTCCAGAAATCAATGCCCATCTTGCGATTATAAAAACACGCTTCTTGAGGAAATATTAGACTTCCAAAGCGTATATGTCACCTAGGCAATCAATATGGTTATTAATCGTAAAATCTCTACCGGAAGTTTTGGTATATATTTATAAAATCAACAACTTAAATGCTCTCTGCAGTTTTACTAGCTGTTTATAGGTTTGAACTTACTTTATGATGATGACTAGATTTAAATGGATAAGGACTGAAAAATGCAATATCAACTTTCCAAAATAAATGTAGAGAGAAGTGGGTTTTCCTCAGGCCCCATCCCCTCAACTAAAGATCAAATCGACGTGATTAGCGTGCTTTATCATACAGAAAAGCCTTTAATTGAACTCCTGGTGCGAATCTATTATGATCCAAGCAAAAGAAAGGGCCTATTTGGGAAATCAAAGTCAAAGCATGTTGTGAAAAATGGCATGCATGTTTTTGCGTGTAAATTACGATGTCAAATGTTAAATGGAAGAAACCGATCCCTTTTACATGATACGTCGTCCACATATACAATATGTGTTACTCACACTGTTCTTTTATATTCTTTTGCAATTGATTTGACAGCCTAAACATGTCTAATGCAATATAAATAGACCATTCTTAACCAAGATATTTCAAACAAAGAAAAATATATCCTTTTGAAATCATTCACGCCGGTGAAACAAGTTCTCCAATTTATCAGTAGAGGTTTATCCATTATCTACCTTTTAAGGAAGTCAATCACCTCTACCTAAAAGAAAAATGGGAGTACTGGTAAAATTTGTAAACCTTTTTCAAATATTTTTGGGCAAGAAAGTGACTACGCATTACTGATTTATTACTAAAATAGTGGCATCCCGAGTAATAGAAAATAATCAATTTTCTTGGGAAACCAAAATTTGTCACTGAAAATTGCAATTGACTTGAAAACTATACTTTTCTTTGGATTTTGCTGATGAAAGCTTGATATGATCATCGATGAGCATTTTAGCCATTGACACCAAAATTAGGAAAAAAAAATTAGATCATGTTGGTAAACAAAAGATCTATTTTGTTTTTGTGTTGTTACAATTTATTGCCTAAAGGATGCTTGTAATATTGGTTTGGCTCTTTTAGTGGGTATTTTATTCATTTATTAGTTTGAACAATTAACTCATCCTTCTTCAAATATTATAAACAATCAAATTTCATTGTACATGGACAAATGAGCGAAATTTAAAACAGCCAATATTTTTTTAAGGTGAAAACAATGGAGAATTAAATAGAATTCAATGTGAAGCTTGTCCAAAGAATAGGGATAACAACACTATTCCAATATACTTTCTAAAATTACCATCACCATTGACATCTCATAATTATCATTTAGTACTCAATTTAATTGCTAATCTCATAATTATTATTTCTATTATATTTCCCTAAAGTGTCTTTTTTATCATTGGAGATATCAATTATCACATTTTAACTTAGTAAGATTGCTTATGAATATGCCAGTCATACCTTCTATAACATTTTCAATTTTGTATTAAAAGATGTCGCAACATAGTAAAGGTCAACATAGTAAAGGACCTTACTAATCTTTCCTCTCCATATTATTCTCTAGTATTTTAAATTACTTATTATAGTGCTTAAATCAATTGTTAAATACCATTGAAGCTAGTTAAAGGACATTATATTGCTTTATGTAATAATGTCACATGTTCTTTAACGAACATAAATTTATTTGGTGACTAGTATTACTTTACTGAAACAGCTCCAACCTATGATGATCAAATTATATTTGACTTTACGTTAAATATAAAATCACACAAACAATCGATTGAGTTAAATTGAAAAAGTTTGGTAGGAAAAAGGGGCAAAGCCTGAAAATTACATTGTTATTCTCCTCATAAAATATTATCTAATATAATTCCTTAACAACAAAGGCAGCAAACATATTGGCGTCCTATCAATACTTGATTATCACCCACATTGTTGGGTTGGATAATCAAATCTACTAGCTAATCTACACGTGCATTTCCTTCCTTAAAATTATGGAGAATCTTGACCTATTGAAAATACTTGAGCATACTTCCAATATGAGAAATGAGTATGCCACCAAAATAAAGCAATGAAATTCTACATACTTGATTGAAATAAATGTTTTTGTCATTATGTGACATCCTCAAAATTTGATCAAGATACAATAAAGGGTTTATTTCTATTAATGCGCAATTAGTAGAATTAGATTTTGAATTGATTCATAAACCATTCAAAAGTGTTAAACCTATTAGGAAGGGCAAATTAGGATTTTGATGCGGACAACCAGAGAACTCAAACATAGATTGACAATTTGACCATAAGGATCGATAAGAGACAATTTTAAGCCATTTCAAATCGATCTAGGAGTGGTTATAGATCGTTTTGATAATAGTATATAATTGGATTGTGGGTAATTTTGCATGATTACTATATTAACTCCGAACAATCCTAAACCAATTCCAAATGATCGTGTACTTCGGAACAAGTAATTGACCCCTCATGATTACATGACAACCGAGGATCATCCATGAATTGAAAAGGGCTTAAACGTGGATTGATATCGAATCAACCACGAGTTGAACTCACAAAAACCCTAAAGGCCACCCGTCGGTTTTAATTATGCTAAAGTCGCATTTGATAGATTTTAATCACAAATTCTAGTCTAGTTAAGGATATCATACTTTAGAGGATTAAGTGACCACCATTGGACATTGCTTCATCAAATTCCTTAATTATCGGTAAACCTCAAATTCTTGGATAAGTGAAATTGGGCCAGAAGTCCAATAGACCTCATGCCCAATTAAAGGCCCATTAAGCTTGTTAAGGCCCAAATTGGATGAGTTAAGTCCAACAAAATGTCAAGCCCAAATCCAAGCCCTATGTACGTGAATAGTGTGCATACTACTAGAACGTCAATATATTCCAATTTTATAGGCTTTCTATCTTTCAAATCTTGCAAAACTTCCTTCATGAAAGTTGTTCAAAACCTATTGATTTACAACATACTTTAATTTTAGATTTTCTAAGGTGATGTGATTCGTATGAAAAATTGCCCAGTGCAGTAAAAATGGTGACCTGTTTGTATTCTTGATTTTTTTTTATAAATTTTTCCCTTTGGAATCTAAACATGCTTCCTTCATAAAAGCATAGAGGACATCTATGTCTACAACATATAAAATTTCAAAGTATTTTATTTAGATTTGGATGTCGAAATGGGTTTTCATCTATGGTTGTTGGGACTATTCAATGGACAAGATTTTCAATTGTCTTTGGTGATTTACTGCTCTTTATACAAAATGAATTAGGCTTGGATTTCTCCATAAAAAATGTTATTTAAATTCTTCTCTACAAACTATTAAATTTTTATAATTTTTTGAATCCGCTTGATAAGGTAATAATATTTATTTTCAAAATTGCTCGAAACTGTTCTTCCCATTAGAAGGAGAGGTGAGTGGGCAGCCCAAGGAAGGGCTATGGACCCTCTAATCTCATCAAGCCATCATTGTAAGATTTTAGCATTTATTGCACTCAAGTACATGAATAGTGCATAATCTTTGCCAAAAGACAAAAGAGCAAAGGTGACTAACAAGGTTGGATGCCCATGTGCGGTTGAAGAAGAGGAATGACATCATTCCTACAAGCCTATCCTAAATCTATTCACTCAAGTACATATCTCTTTATTAATGACTTGGGTTTTTCTTCTTCAAGAAGCTTTCTTTTGATTGGTTAAGAAAGGTTCTAAGAGATTGGATGGGGTGGGCATTAATGGGCAAGATTTCTCTCATTCTCTCTCCTTTCCTCCCTCACCGATCAACACCCCTCTTTTTCTTCCTTCTCTCATTTGTTCACTTTGGCTCTCACTCTCATCTTCTCTCCTTGCCAGACCACCCCTCACCTCCATTTCCATCTCCACTTCAAGCCTTTTTCCTCTCATTTTCCTCTCTAGACTCATTGGAAACTGACCACCATAACCACCACCCTTAAACCGTCCTTCACACCATCATTTCCGTCATTGAGTTGGAGCTTTGGAGCCAAAAAAGATGCTATCTAGCCCTTCACAGCAGCCCCTTCTCTCTCTCTCTCTCTCTCTCTCTCTCTCTGTGTTGGCAATTTGGACACCGTTGGCCTAAGGGACACCATCCAGCCTAGTCATGTGAGCGGTGGAGGCATGACTAGCAGCCCATAGCCACTATCCAGCCTTGCTGCTCGTCCCTAGATGTTTTTAAATATTGAACTTGGGTGGAGTGGCTTTCTAACCCTTGATTAGGGTTGTTGTATTTTGGAAGTAGTTTAGAGTGAGATTAAAGTTAAATGGTGCTTTGTTGATGTGATAAGTAAGTTTTATGTAATAAATTATCATTGGGTTCCGATAAGTTATCTTGATATGTTATCGAGTTTGGACCGTAAGTTACTGAGGTTTGGGCAATAGGTTATCAAGTTTTTAATGATAAGTTATCAAGGTTTGAGCGATAGGTTATGGAGATTTGGACGATAAGTTATCAAGTATTGGACGATAGGTTATCATGTTTAGGGCGATAGGTTATCACTTCTTGGTTGGATAAGTTATCATTACGTGATAAGTGGTTATGCGATAAGTTATTAGGATATGAGATGTGGATTATAATAAGGTGTTATGATATGTTAAATTAAGGTGATGAATTATTTTGTGATGATATGCAATGTGTGTTTTGTTGTGGTAATAATCCTAGGTGATAACTTATCTTGTTAGGTGGTAAGCAAATGTGATAGCTTATCCTAAATAGTGATAAGAAATTGCGATAACTTATATTCTAAAATTGTTAAGTACTTGCAAAATATGATTTTGAAAGATTATATGCTAAGGTTGTTTGATGTGATATTGTTATTGGAGGCTTGTTCTTTGCAACGTTGTTTAATATTAATGGCCATGTATTATATGTATTCATTAGAAATAGTTGTTGCACATATATACATATGTTGTGTTCATTGTACATGGTCAATGCGTGAGAACACCTCGAGCCTCCAAGACAAGATATGTGATGGTTCTTGGGCGTGCAAGGAAGCACGTTGAGTCAAGTGTCATGAGCCGAAAGAAGGTTGACCCAAGAGGTTCCCCGGGACGACCGTGACTCGTCCTTGGTAGACTTCCTGTGCTCACTCGGATTTCCAACGAACCTTCTTCCCGAAGTTTCTAGAAGTCTCTAGCTTCATTGATGTCGGTAGCTAGTAGTTAAACATTTATGTCGGTAGTTAAGGCAGTACAATCTTGTTCATCGGTTAAATTCTAGATCAATGATTGTAAGCCAAAGCCCTCGACTATAAGAAGGTGTCCTCCTTCATTTGTAAGCATCCACTACTTCCGCAATACAAAGCATACTTATTTCAAGAGTTCTTCTCTCTAGATACTTTCTCTCTTTACGATCCGGTTAAGGCGAGCGAGTGAGCGTTTGATCAAGCAAGGCTTGGCTTAGGTGCTTTGGCTATCCAAATCAGTCCTAAAGTACCCAAGTCACCACGCGGTCACGATTCCAATCGATCAGCCCGTGACAAGTGGTATCAAAGCTAAGGAGAGACCCATTTCCAAGAGATTGAAGAGCGCCAACTGTTTGAGAGAATGTTAAGCCAGGAAGTGGCTATAGTTGGAGAGGCCATGCAAGTCAAAGAGACCCGCGGCCGATCAAAGAAGAGGCAAACCTCGATGGATGCTACAGCTACGTTCGATGAGAAGATTGGGAAGGTCCGGAGTGCCGTGCTCGAACTCATGGAAGGTCTTGATGATATGCGAGACCAGATCATGGAGGTTGAGGGCTCGCTTCGTGAGGACTTCACAACCGGCATCAACCAAGCTATAGCTCTGTTGTGTGACAAGGACGAAGCTCTCGAAGCATGGATCGATGGTTTGAATGAGCATGTCCAAGTGATTGAAGAGGTAAGCCCGTGTAGGAAAGAGGTTGAAGTCATGAAGGCGAAGATCTAAGAGCTCAAGATCGAGCTTGCCCTATGCAAGCTAAGCATCACGAACGGTGCGGTGCCTACTCAAGCAATGCCCAAAATTGAGGTGCCGAAACCCAAAGAGTTCAAAGGCAACCGATCCGCCTAAGAGGTGGACAACTTCATGTAGAGCATGGAGCAATACTTTGGCATCGTCAACATCTGAGACAAGTCAATCAAGGTACGAACCGCTTCCATGTTCCTTCCTGATACGGCAATGCGTTGGTGGCGTAATAGGTGTGATGAGATTAGATGCGGCGCCAATCCTATGGACAAATGGGATGACTTTGTGAGGGAGTTCTGCGACTACTTTTTCCTCGAGTTCACTCAACAAGAAGCCCGTAGCATGCTCCATTGCCTCGAGCAAAGAGGTGCGATCCGAAGAGTACGTGAAGGAGTTCACGGAGCTCAAACTCCAAATTCACAACTTAAGCGAAGAGGAGGCTTTTGGAGCATTCATGGATGGACTCAAGCCATGGGTACAACTCGAGTTGAAGCGATGGGATGTGAGTGGTCTTGCGCGAGCACTAAGCATGGCCGAATCGCTTGTCGACCTCACCAAAGCTGAACCAATGAGTAGACCAAAAGATTGGAGGTTGGATCGACCCGAAGATGAAGGAAGAAACACTCCCCGAGGCGTGCCCGATCAAAGCGGCCGAGTCAAGACATGGGGAGAAGGGTCTTCCAAGCCATCCTTCCAAAGGGGTTGACCATCGATGGACTACATAAGTGAATTTGATCAACCTCCGCCTTCTCCTTGCTACATTTGCAAAGGTCCACAATGGACCCAAAAATGCCCGAAGAAGGGTCGAATCAATGCCCTTCTAGCCATCGAAGAGGTGGAGGAGGAGACCACAGAATTGAGACGGCAAATCTGACTTGGAGGCGTGAAGACAATCAACTCTTTCTAAGCTCGATCACCGTCTGAAGAAGGAATCACACCGAACACAGACATGTTCTTTGTGGAAGTCGAAATGTGTGGACGAACGCTTTACGCTTTGGTCGACACTGGTGCGTCCAACATGTTCATGTCGATCGAGGTTGCAAAGGCCTTGAAGCTTTGTGTGGAACCGACTAGGAAGATGTTCAAACCCATCAACTCGGATGGTCTCCATGGCATAGGATCAACTCCCGACATGGGCGTCCAAATCGGTGGTTGGAAGGGCAAGCTATCATTTGAGGTAATTCCTCTTCACGATTATGATCTCATCTTGGGATTGCAATTTTTCCATAGCGTGGGAGCCATGATCGACATGAGAACCAAGTGCATCTTGATTGTCGACTCAAAAAGCCCGTCGATGATCCCTATGATCAAAGGGGTGATCGATACCAAGACCATTGCAACGATCCGATGCTTTGACAAGAAGTTGAAGGTTGTGAAGCGCATGGAGAAGTTGAAGGAAGAGTTGGCTCCTACTCCAACTCACGCCATGCCGATTCAAGCACTCTTCCCCAAGGTTGAGTACGCATCGCATGCTCCGCCCAAGCCAAAGATGGTGCCGCATGCAAACTCCAAGGTGATCATAAAGGTTGTGGTCCATCGCACGTGAGCATCCGCACCAAGCGAGGTCAAAACAAAAGAGCTCGTGCCAAAGCCCGTGCTCATACTAAGAAGGCTACCCGTCAAGTTGTGAGAGACGAGGACGTCACTCGATTGAGTGGGGCAGAATGTCACGGGCCAAAGAAGGTCGACCCGAGAGGTTCCCCAGGGACGACCATGACTCATCCGTGGTAGACTTCCTGTGCTTGCTCGGATTTCCAACGAGCCTTTTTCCCGAAGTTTCTAGAAGTCTCTAGCTTCATTAATGTCGATAGCTAGTAGTTAAACATTTATGTCCGGTAGTTGAAGTGGTGCGATCTCATCCGCCGGTTAATTTTATATCAATGATTGTAAGCCGATGCCCTTGACTATAAGAAGGGGTGTCCTTCTTCATGTGTAAGCATCCACTACTTCTGCAATACAAAGCATGCTTCTTTCTAGTGCTCCTCTCTAGATACTTTCTCTCTCTATGATCCAGGTAAGGCGAGCAAGTGAGCGTTCGATCGAGCAAGGCTTGGCTTAGGTGCTTTGGCGATCTAAATCGATCCTAAAGTGCCCGAGTTGCCGCGAGTTCACAATCCCAATCAATCGGCTTGTGACACAAGTCTCTCTCTTGGGATCAACGATATTGAGACGTATCATTCTCGAACCAAGTCTAGTACTAGATTAATGATCATGTCACGATGAGCCAATCATTTCTTAGTTTCAGTGCAATATTGAGACATATCGTTCCTAAGCAAAGTCTAGTACTAGGTTGGTGATTATATCATGGTGGATTGGTCATTTCTTGGTTTTGGTGTAAATTGAAGCGGATTGTTTCCAATCAAGATTGGACTAAGACTAGTGCTCAACGCAACATGTCAAATCACGGACTCTCGTTTCATGCTTGGCATATCTCATTGATGTACTTTCAATAGATCACGACACACTCCTCTTGGCACACCATTGAGGCATTCATATTTGGCTAATGAGTAACAATGGGCGGGAGTGATGATGTGCTCATGTGATCATATAAAGACCCTAATGCATTTTACGCGGAGTGTGAACCCATCCTGATGCGTTTTACACAAGATGATGCCCAATTAAATTCAGATACCCCCAAGTTAATGGGATGCCATTTGTGAATGGATTTCGGAATGAAACTCCTTATAGGAATGCCGTTTGGATGTGTTTACATGGAACAATGCCATATTCGATAGGACCAAACGATGCCCGATTACGCTGTATAATTGCAAACCTTTAGGTTGGCTGTGAGCCTTGATCGGCCGTAATAATCTGAAAACATGGCCTCAAGAGTTGTATGGTAGTATGGGATGCCATGCAATTCTCAAGACATCACATGTGTAAAGTGCATGAGTGCATTGATGCATATTTTGAAAAGTGATGCTATAGTCGGCACACGTAGGACCTAAGATTGATATATGAACAGCAATGGATTATAGCATGGCATGAGCACATGATTATAATATGTTGCACACTCTTATGTTCGACTTATGAATATGGAAAGTGTTATAAGAATTGCTTATGTGCTTTGTTATGATGGCTGAAGAAGGTAAGATGATCATTTATGTTATAGTTAGGGCAAGGCATGAGATGCTTTGCTATTATTCTGCCATCGATAAATAACTTGCATGTTTAGGGCATTTTTGAGATGAATGGCTTTCTTATGTGAGGTCTAGGGAGTTCACTTGTTGAGTGTATCTCATTCCTCGTTATTTAACATTTTCAAGTCCTAATCATGACTATCCAGCCTGAGCCAAAGTACTTTGAGATGGACATATACTAAACACGTAAGGAATACCACTTTGTGAGGTCACTCTTATAGAATAGGGGTGTTAGGTTAACCCCAACCCTAATACTTGGAAAAGTATAAAGGAATCCACTATGCGAACATGTAAATGGCTAAGTTTTTTATGTAAGTAAAGATTGCGTTTGAAGCATATATATAAAAGCATGTTCTGATGTATGCCTTATACTATTCCTATTGTTTTGTTAACGATTGGGAGATGTTTATTTTGCTTCTACTTGAAGATAAAATGAATGGGTTGACAACGCGTTCTAAGAAGTTGTAAACAAATGACCTAAATGAACAGCGATAGTTCAAGTTGTCGTAAGCCCAGAGCTTGTTAGGGTGTGACACATTAGAAGGATTAAGTTATGCAAACGAGCCTCTTCAACCCAAGAATGGATTGGTCCATCTTTTGGAATTGATTGAACCACGATTCTACTTGGCGTGGACCAATCTAACAAAGTTCCTCAAAACCTACACAAAGAGAAGCTTTTTGTTTGAGTAAGTGAAGTGGATGCTTTTCAAACTTTCTAATATACCCTTGAAGAGAGAGGAAGAGGAAATATTACCTATTTACATATAAATTCTAGGGTAGAAGTAGGTACACGACAGAGACATGGTTAAAAATTTTATTTTGGCAATATTGTCTTCATTAAAAAATATAGTTATTTTAGCGCATTGACAAATTTTAATAAATATTGGTAAGTGTAAAAAAACTAAGGTGAGGATAGTGCAGATTTGAGTGTCAAACCAAACCAAGCCACGTATATACAATTTGAAAAGAAGTGACACAAAACCAAACCTGTCATTTTTTTTTCTCTGAATTACCCCTTTTCAATGTAAGATGTTGGAGTGACACTTTAGGTGACACAAAAGTCCACTCATGGAGCGACATGCGTTGTTGTGGGCCCATTCTGTCAGCGAGTCTCTCTCCCCTCTTTGAAGATTCTACTCTCCTCTCTCTCCTCTCTCATTCTCGCCTGCGACGACGCCCTTCCCTCTCTCCTTTGCTCTCTTGTCCGACAACCAATTCTGCCACCCCCACCATGCCTCATCCGTTGCCTCCACCTTTAGGATCAAGGACATCTATTTTCAACATCTTCTCTAGTAGAATGAGGGGATTTGAGACTCACAAAAGTGTCCCCATCCTCTCTGTCTGTATTAGGAGTATTTGGCCCAAGATTATCTTGATCTTCATCACCAATGGCAGCAATTTGCTCCTAGGTCTGCTTATTAGCATCATGAGTAAAAAGGGGAGATTTTGGAAATGGTTATGCAAGGTCGAAGTCTCATAAACCAAAAAGAATCAGAGAAAACGAGAAGTAAGGGAACTAATTATCTCTCCATCGATCATCTTGTTTACTAGGTTGTGAATCTCACGCCCCGATCCTCGAGCGCATACCCATCCCTCGGTGGTCGATAAAATTTGCGACGTCCCAGGACGCGTCGTCGACTCATTCATTTTATTACACACGTGGAAACAAATTAAAAACCCTTAACAGCATGGGATAGGAAAGTAGGAAAACAGATACACAGCCAAAACTCTTTTTTATATACACACTGAGTGATATACAACAATCAACTAAAAGACCTATATACATAAGTCTAGATCAAAAAGGGGCTACGGAGACTCTAAACTCCAGGCTCTCCAGTCCTCGGCACCGGATCCTCCAAGGCACCATCAAGGGTGTCGATATTCAGAGGGTGCCCTATTTCCCATTCCCTTATCCTGACGGGAGGCCCGTCAAAACCACCTATGGAACCCTCCCGACTCCCATCTGACTTATGAAGGTACCACGCCTTGAAACGATGAGGTACCAAGTGGGGTAGACCCTCATCGACCCAAACATTGGACTCCACAAGCTCATGGGTTAGGTTGGTCCCGGAGACTAGAAAATAGGAACGCTTGAAGTCTACCTCCCTTAGAACCCCATAGCGTACATGACGCTGCTCCATCTAAGGACCTAAAAAGAGATGAGCCCACGATAAGGTGAGACAATGTTTCAGCAAGTTCACTCCATAAACTCCGACTACGAAGGAAATACGCCTAGAGGCATCCTAACCACATAACCACATGATCACAGAGATTTATCTCATCTCAGATCCTTCATACATGTTAGTACAATTCATATTACAAACATAACAGTATTCATGCTCAAACAATTGGAACGCCACCACTCTCATCTTAACAACACAAGGGATCCCAATCATAAGGTCAAGTCATTATGACAAGTCCAATTATGTGCCACACAATTTTGTTTCATAATCCGGTGTGTCAATTTCATTTAGCATGCGTTTCAATTGTTAATCACAACCACACATGGGCATGGCCTACTTGAAGTTCGGTGGTCTACTGGTGTAGCCAGACATCGTCTCGCCCCATTGAGCACAACAATGTCACTATGTCGACGGCATTCCATCAAGGAGCATCGGTTTACAATCTACTGCGATCGGCATCCATTTGTAAGGCATCCCATATAGGGGGCACATCCAACTTGACAACTTAGGACGGGTTCTCTTAACAAACACATGACCATTCAATCTCGCTTAAGACACCATACATTGCACTCAAATGTTTCGATTAAAATAATGAACCTAATCTATTTTCTTTGTATTAAAAATACATGGTAAAATAATCGTGTATGGGTACATGGTCAATTCAAACCGAAAAAACTAATACCCTTCATTTTCAAATCCTACTGTTTGATATAGTATTTAAAACCCTTTTCGATGTCAAAACCCGACACTCGGTAATTTCTGAATAATTACCAAAATTTCCAAATTTTGAATTAAATGCTCAAAATTACAATCACAACTCAATTTACACAATTTAACACTCAATTGCAGAAATTAACCACACCATTGCAATCAACACGAAATTTCAGTCACCGACTATTCCGATATAATTTTCGGAAAATATTAAATAATTAAATAATTACCAAAATTAATTAAATAATTCAATTTAAATGCAATAAATTGCAATTTAGGCCAAAAACACTTAATTCACCTCTAAAACGGGCTGAGAAAATTTCCGAACCTATCTAGATAAATAGTATGACTACTTTAGTCCCCTAATCTATCCACTCTAACCACCTAACATGCACAAATGGATAATTAAATCACTAATCCATTCTAACTAACTAACTAAACCTTAATTAGCCTAAACATCATTAACTCCCATTAACTCCCTAAGCAGGGTTTAGTAAGTAAACTCACCGGTTTTGTAATCCAGTGAGTTCATGGCGACGGTGATGTAGAGACGAGCGATAAACAACCCTATGGTGACACCAAGCAGGGACCAGATGGGCCTCAAAACGAGTCATGAAGGCCCACAGCCTTTGTTGGTTTTTGGTTCTATCCAAGAATCGAAAGGGTTAGGTTGAGCGGCTGAACGAGCTAGGAAAGACACGGGACAGGTGAAACGGGGCTACTGCGGGCAACAACGGGCGATTCCGGCGGCTTGAACGGTGATAATGAGGCCTCGATTAGTTGGACAAAGGGCTCGGGAGGAGCAACACGGTGAGCTGGGCTTGCAAACAAGTGACACGCGGGCGGGCTAGCGCACAAGGCTTGGGCAAGCATGCGATGGCAAGGGAGAAGGGAGAGCTGATTTCTTTGCGATTTTGAGCTTTCAAAACTCTTAAAATGGAGAAAGGAGAGAAGTAGAGGAATAAGAAGCTAGCTAGAGATGGAGGGGCCCAAAAATGCATCAAATTCCACCAAAATATCCACATTACTCATTGCCAAGGTCCCACCATTTCAGCCTTATCCTCAGCCACCACTTCCTCTTCAATCTTCCTCAACAAGCTTCACTTTGGTGCCCAAAAGCTTTACACCCCTTGGACCTACGAATTTTGTGCAATCCCCCTTCAATTACATTCAATCTATCTCCAATTGGACCTAAATTGGAGTCTCTAAATTCAACCAAGATGTCATCATCCCTCTTAGGATTTTTCCTTGTCAAATGAACCAACTTGAATCTCAAAAAAAAGCGACCAAAAACGGTCCTCTAATTTTTCCGATAAAAAACAGCCCTACTTTGAATTTTTGCCAAAAATCTTGATTTGCAGAAAAATCTTCGGAAGGTGAGTTAACGCTTCTTAAATGAATCGTGACATGACAAAACTTTCAATTTCTAAACTTAGGTTCAAATTCGCGGTTAATTTTAATATGACCCGATTTTAGCGTAACCTAACCTATCAAGTAGCTTTTAGGAATTTTTAGTACAATTGATCTGTGGTCAATTATCTTCAAGCAACATTATACATCTTCAATACGTTGGTGACTCTCGGTTGTCGTGAAAATCTCGAAATTTCAAATATGGACACGGGATACATAAATGACAGAAAAATCGGTCTAGTGGCATTCGATGAGAATTTCGCAATTAGGTGGAATCACCCACACATTAATCACATACCTCTATCGAATCAACCTATCTCTGGTCTCTAATCGATTTTGATGATGCCATAATGACCCTTGTAGATTAGAATGGTCGAGTAGCCGATTCCTAATCAAATTCTTGAGTCCATTGCATTTAGATTCCTTAACGGCTTTACCAGATAGACTAGTTATCTCTTGAGTGGCCAACTCAAAGAAAAAAACTATAGGTGTGTCGATGAAAAGTCCAACTTATTCAATTGAAAACAAAATCTGACATTCAGGATGTTATAGTGAATGGTTGTGTTATTTTCTCTTATGTTGGTTTGATGATAATTGAATGATAATTGAATGGAGGTGAAGGCAAAGGCAACAAGAGCGCTTAGGGAGAGAGCCCTTAGGAGAATGCAAATATCCTTGAGATAAAGACGTTTTCCGAAATGCTACACCGTTTGATAATTTGTAGTCTCAAATGGCATTAAAATGCAACTTTAGCATAAATACCGTTTGGCAAATTTTACATTACAAATGGGCTTTTGCTTTTATTTTATTTAAAAAAATTAAAAATTAAATCCGGCGGCTGGCTAATCGCCACCAACCCGACAACCAAATCTGGCGGCCGTTCGGCCACCCGAGGTCGCAACCTCGGGCGACGCCGTCGCCGCTTGGGGGCGCGACCTCGGGCGCCAGCCGCAGAGGCCAGATCTCGGCAACCCGAGGTAGCACGGACCCAAGCGACGCAACCTTAGGTGACGCCGTCGCCGCCTAGAGGCACGACCTCAGGCACTTGAGGCTAGATCTGGCGGCTTGAGGTCGCGCGGACCCGGGCGGTGTCGCTTGGTTCACGCGGAACCAAGCGACACCGCCCGGGTCCTCGCGACCTAGGCGACGCCGCCTGGTCACGGGTCACGCCACCCCCAGGCAATGGCCACCAAGGAAGCGCGACCCTCAAGCAGCGGTGGCGGCTACCGGAGAAGCCCGATGGGCGGGGAAGAAGAAGATGCCGGGAAGAAGAAGATGACATCAGGAGGAAGAAGACGCCATGAAGAAAGATGAAGGTGGAAGATAAATGAACAGTGATTTTTGCATTTCTGGAATGCCGAATGCTGAATGCCGCCCCTCCCCAGCTTTTAGCATTCAGCCTTCGGAATGCTCATATTTGGGCAAAGGGGCTTTTGAATATTTTTCCAAACACTCAAAATTTCTCCCAAGGGGCTTTGGGGGCCCAAAGCCCTTTTGGAATGCCCAACCAAACACCCCAAAGAGTAGGGCTGTTGCAGCAAGCGTGAATGAGAGAGAGAGAGAGAGAGAGAGAGAGAGAGAGAGAGAGAGAGGAGTGGGAGAGACAATCGTTGATAGAGCAGGCCCCAGTGACATGTGTCACTCATTGAACTTTTTTGCATCAAATAATTTCTCGACATGAGGTCCTATATATTTAGGCGTTTAGGGAATTTTTTCGGATAAAGGCCCAACACCGAATCAAACAAATCAACAAACAGTGGGGAGATAGCCGGCGTGATCAATAATGTCCTGGATTCTAATACAGGTTGAAGAAAATTGAAACCATATCATGATGAGGATTTCAAGGGAGTGATCAATGAGATAAAACCGATGGAGAAATCGTGAGATACCTGTACACCAAATATTTTCTTCTTAATTCCCTTCCTCGTGGCTGGCTTTCATATCCGTTTGACCATGACTCTTTTTTTTTTTTAATTGAAAAATCTCCACTTGACTAAGGACTTTATCCATTTTGACGCCATCAATAAGAGTTCAAATATTACCACTTAAAATCTCAAAAATTCCAACATTCCTTTAAAGATCACGTTCATCTCTTTTCAAACCAGATCCGGCAAACCTCAATTGGTGCCACTCGAGAAAGATTATATCTGCGCAAGTCTGTGGTAGATTGGTGCTATTGATGAAGAAAGATTTGGCATGCACTAGTTCATGGAAGTAACATAGGAAGATCATGTAAATTGGATGTGATGCGTGACTTAAATAAAATGTGAATGCAAATTATGATATTTTAGGTAATGTGTCAAGATTGATCTCTAATATTCTTATGCAATAAATAATTAAATGGGTAGGCAAAATTCAGGTGCCAAAATAACCATATCACAACTTTACTTGTTTGCTATTGTCTTAGATTACTTTCCTTGACTATGGCGGAAAACAAACAAAAGAGCGTCAAAGAATTGAGATAACAAATCGAAAATGAGAATGACAAGTTTATTACATCCTCAAAGAATAGACTGGAATTAAATAAAAAAAATCAAGCGAGCTTGTAATCTTCTATGGGGCGCAAGTAGGAGTATAGTGCTCTCTTCTACCGGAAAACCCTTTTCTTTTGCTCATCCATCCATTGACACAGTCGCTAATTAAGTAAAATCCTGCGCCCAATGATAGGTCAAGTGCTTTTGTGGAGTCTTATCGTCAAGTCTGGCTTAATGAGCTCAACCAACAGCACGATGAGAACATTAATTAAATTAAAGCTGATAAGGGCTAAGGCAAAGTGTTGAAGCGACGGCACGGTGGGAAGCTCTCATAGAAAAGCTCAATAAGAAAGAGCTCTACCAAATGAAGATGCTAGTGGAGGACCTTCAGTGGAGCTTGTAGAGTCCATCAATCAACAGACTCAAGGAGAGGCATTTGCATCAACATTTTCGAAAAACATTGTGAGCTTGTCTTCCTCATTTTTTACTTGTCTCATCTCGATTCTCAGGCGACCTCGGGACCTCTTGTCCCTCTCCCTTCCAAATTAAACATAGTATTCTAAAGTAATTGCAAAATAAAAAAGATATGATACTAATGTCAAATTCAATGTTTGCATAACAAACCTAATGCACCTACTTATAGGGGGATGGTGATGTCAAATCTAGTATCTAATATTTTTGGGATAATCTCTTCGAGTTGTCACCTTCCACAAAAAAGAAATTCAAGAAAAGTAAGAATTGTTCTGGAAAGGTTGATTTACCAATATGGGCATGTAAATAACTATTTTGTACAACTTTAGGGCTCAACTCTGTATTTCTTGCCACATTTGCCTTTGAAACATAATCTCTATAAATGAGAATTTTATAATGAAAAGGCCAAATTAAAATTCTATTTTGAGTAAGACATCTAAAACAAACGGTCCATTGGAAGCACAAATTAATCTTTGTTGGCAAATAGAGGTATGAAATTACAACAAATTGTGATGACTATATTTCGTTTTCATTGTATGGCCAAATAATTAATTTGGTTACTCTATAATAGGTCACTTGAAAGTTGTTACTACATGTGATTTGAAGAGATAACACATAGAAATCACTTCAAACTTATACTAGATATCGGCGGAATTACTGCACAAATGCCAAAACTTACAAAAGGTACATATAAGTGCCACTTTTTTAAAATATTAGAACATTTCAATGGCAATTTTGGCAAATGGTTCCGAAAATCTTACGTGGCATTTTTTAATAATTTAACACGCCTATGTAGCTTGCCAAAAAGCAGAGTCAACAAAAAAAAGCCAAAACAATGTCGTTTTGCCTCTTATTTGAATTTTGATATAAATATTAATTAAAATGAATTTAAAACCAAAAAAAAAAAAAAAGGAAGATGGCCCTTCGATGAGAATTGTGCATGCCCTTGCCACCTTTTGCAATCTTCTTCCTCTTTTATTTATTTATTTATTTATAAATTAATATTTATATTAAAATTCAAATCTGAGATAAATGATGTTATTTTCAGCTTATTTAACTACATCAGTGTACAAAACAACATTGCTTTTGGCTTATCTAACCATGTCAACATATAAAATGATGTTGTTTTGCACTTGTCTCGCCAAAAAAAAAAAAAAACACCACATCAACATTTTGGTCAGAATTTATTGCCATTGGCACTTAAATGATCTATTTTTCTCCAATTTTGGTACTACATTTCCGAACTTTTGGCATGTAAATGTCTCCCCGTGTCAAGTTTTAGCATTCTAGATATCTGCACCTTGGTAGATATCAAAGCAACGTATCAACCTTTTGAAGGAATTAAATGTTCGATTAACATAAAAAATCATGCTGAAATTTGTAATATCATTGCTATTTGTTATATGTAATACTAGGAGTGAGTCCACCCCCTAACCCTAAGACCAACCATATAATACTGGTTTTCAATTTTTGGGACCGAGGACCAACTATATTGAGCTTGGGACCGAGGAGCAGACTAACCCAATGGGTTCAGTCTGGTTCCAGAGTCAACCCGGAACCAACTGATAATTTTTTATTTCATTTTTTTATATCGTTTCAAAAAGCAATTGAGGATTGGACTGCCCTAATAGGTTCGGTTCGATTTCAAGGTCAACTCAACTAACCAATATTTTTTTATTTCATTTTTTGTACTCCTTGAAAAAGCAACCGAGAACTGTACCGACCCAATGGGTTCGATGATGAGCAAGGTCAACTAAGAAAAGCAAGCGGTGAGAGTCAAGTGGGGTGAACATCAAACAGAATGAGCATCGAATGTCGAGCGGGAAGCAACAAGCCAAGCAAGTATTGAGCGATGAGTGGCACGAATGACCCAAAGCGAGTGTCAAGTGGCGAGCAGAGAAGTTGTTTTTTTTTTTTTTCGATTTTAGCAAATTGAAGACTAAGAGGACAAATAAGACAGAAGAAAACGAATATTAGAAGAGGATGCCATAAGGTGCTTTTTTGGATGCCGTGAAGACTCCTCACAAAAACATTTTCCTCCTTCGTAAATTACTATTAACACCATAAAAGACATTAAAAACCTAAGTTATTAAAAAACAATGTAAAACTACCTGAACTCCTTACTAAAGAGCTGTTTAATGTTATTGACGTCATTTATTTTTGAAAGTGCTAATATGAACACTCAGAGGGGGGTGAATAGGTATGAAGAAAAATTTTCGCAAAAGTATAGTAGAAATATTTTTCTTTTGAAACTGAGTCTGAAGAACAACAGACTTTTGAAACTGAGTCTAAAGAACAATAGACTTTGAGTAAGTTCATACTGTAGCAGTTAAATAGAACTACGAACAAAATAAAGGAGTTCAGGGAAGAGAATAAGAACAAAAATTTTATAATGGTTCGGTTTAGATCAAGCCTACGTCCACTCTCCCACGTTAACAGTCTCCTGGCTGGATTCTATTATGCAATCAACAAGAGATTACAACTTTGAGTGCAAACACTTAAAAGTAGATCACACTATCTCACTGAGTCACTCTTTTGGTATTTGTCTCATGATCACAAACGTTTAAACTCACAAGAGACAAGTGTATGATCAAAAGTCACTCAGACTTTGGAATTATAAATTCTATGCTTCGTCTCTTACTTGCTTATTGGTCTTTGATCTCCTTAAATACTCCTCCACTTCTAAACTAGCCATTGGACAATATCTTGAGGATCATCTTCCAATCTATCCATTGGACAAATTTATATCTAGAAGATTTGGTAGCTGTTGAGTGATAGAAGTAGAATCCCAAATTGATTCTGATCACTCATACAAATAGAATCTTGGTTTCCATACGTAGAGCTTATTCGTTTAGAAAGTTCTTGTCTTCAAGATCTAATTGTCAATCAATTAGATTAAGTCAATCAAATCAATCTTGATGCAAAATCCAAACCAGATCACTAGGCGTTTTATGTTTAGGGCTTGTGTTACGTTCTATCTCGTTCTGGATGTAAATCTGAGAGCAATAAACTTTATAATCTGAGTCTGAGTGCAATAAACTTTACAATCTAAGTCTGAGTGCAATAGACTTTACAATCTGGATATAAGTCTGAACAGATTTAGCTTCAGTATAAAGTCTGTCTTTTGGTTCTTCCAAGTATAGATTTTGATAATATCCTTTACATGTTCTATCATCTGTGTAGTTTGTTACTCAACAATTAAACACGTTAGTAGCCTTTGAATTATTTTGTCATCTTCAAAACATCATAAAAGATCTCCCTAACAATTTTAAGATTTTCTCTATATAAAAAATTATAAATAGTATATTAGATATATATATGTACATATACATATACATATACATATACATACATATATATATATATATATATATAGAGAGAGAGAGAGAGAGAGAGAGAGAGAGAGAGAGAGAGAGAGGAGTCAAGGTTGGTCCGAGTTGGACCGACATGAAACTCTTAGGACCGAGAACCGACCTGTATAGTGCTGATCCAGGAATTCTAGGACTAAGGACCAACCCAGTCTCCTTGGGAACCGAACCAGGACCGGCAGGATTTGAGCAAGTCCAAGGTCGGTCCAAGGTTGAACCTAGACCGATGCTCGCCCCTATGTAATACAAACGCTCTTTACTATATACTATTTTGATAAACAAGATTGAATTATGATAAGAATCATTTCACATTATATACATCGTTATTTTACTAGTGATCAATTTCAATGAAGTGTTTTTTTCAAACTCACAATATTTGAACTTCTTTCCCGATTGCCTCTATGCCAATTTTGTTGTTATTTGGTTAAAGCAATCATGTACTTTGAATTTTGCCAAAATAATTTCTTGATTATGAATCTATATCATGAATCAACTCAGGACTATTTTAAAAAAAAAAAAAAATTCTGGAGAAACTATTTTCGGCTCTCAAGTTAAAGATATGGAGCACAACTTTCTACTATATATTTTATGTATCTTCCCTACACAAACTATATCATGTGATAGAAACTATTTATAATCATAAAATTAAATATCGACATAAGAAATTTGTTGATACTTGAGGAATGAAGACAAAACAAATTCTTAAAACTCTTTTATATCTGAAACTTCAAAATAATAGAAAATAAAAACGTTGTCCATGATAATTTTGTTTTATAAGCATAAAAATGAATTTATGCTTGATAACTAGATCTATAATGCAATTATTTTCAAAATATTTTGGGACAAATATGCTTCTAGTCCCTATATAATTGACCAAAAATTGACCTTTCTTGGATATCATCATCATCATCATTATTTGTGGTTGATGGTTTTCGCAGCACTTGAGTCTTACCATTAGATTCCCGTTAGTATAATACACATTTTGTTCTTTGACAAAGAATGGAATCTATTGGTCCCTGTAATTTTTGCCAAAACTCATTTGTCCACATACTATAAAATCATTCAATTTAGTAATTGAAGAGGGATGACTCCTTCATTCAAACAAAAAGTTAAATTAAGGCCATTAAAAGGGCCAAACTAAATAATAAATGTCTAAATTTAGGCACTTAATTGTGATAATACATGGAAAGATAATTTTTTTTTGTAAATATGAGGGTCAATTACTCCGCTATATAAAAAATTAGTGACTAATCACTCGATAATGATGCATTTAAAATAATAATGATATTCATTATTTATTCTATCTTTTTTAGGATAATGAATGTATAGTAAAATCAACACAATTTCAAATGGTATCTCATCTTTCTACCAGATAACAACATTTTAACTATGGAAACAAGGTAGATTTTAACAAATAAAAATATATCTTAACATTCTTCAAAAAAAAATTAAATTACATCGGAAATAGGAATCTATTCCCTCTTAGGAACTAAAATATGCAGACTCAATCCTAGAGGAGCTTGAAAAATATTTTGGAGAGAGAGAGCGGGAGGGAGGGTTTTTTTTTTTTTTTTTTTTTTTGTGGAAACTACCCATATATAGATCAATAGGAGATACAACATGATGTTAAAGCATCGCTAATTACAATATCTTAAAAGATAAAGGGAGGGAAAATAAGTTAGTTACGGACCGGGCCTTGATCCCGGTGGACTTTGGCAGCCCAATCAGCTGCTAGGTTTGCTTCTCTACGAACATGTTGGAGTGAGAGATTAGGGCATCGTGAGATTACATCGTGAAGAACAGTGAAGAGGTGGCGCTCCATCCATGGCAGCGTCTACTTCTCCCGAATGATCTCCACCAATAATAGGTAGTCCGACTCTACCACAACTCATTCGAGATGAAGCCCCTGCTAGATCGGATGTTGGATGGCCAAGATAAGAGCGTAGATCTCATATTGGAAGGCCGAATGTGCTGGAACACTTCATGTAAACACGTCAGTAAGTGCTCCTTTGAAATTCCTGTAAATACACGCTACTGATCCTTCCTTTCTCCCAGGTATAAAAGCCCCATCAATATTACATTTGATGCTACCTTTTTCTGGAGGTTTCCATGTTCGATCTAGGCTTACAAGTGATTTTTGAATCCGATGTGCAGAGGGGTCAATAAGTGTCAATATTCGACTCTGAGCTAGGGTGTTCTCCACGGCTTGGATTGGATCTAGTTTCTGCTACCTGAAGATTGCATTGTTTCGCTGATGCCAAATCTCCCACAACAAACTGGCGATCACTTCAAAACCAAGGGAAACCTGAGGAACAATGGCTCTAACTGCAACCCACTCATCAAAACAATGCATAGAGGTCAGTGAAATCGAAACCCCGACCTTATAATGAGTCCATATGTCTCTTGTCCAAGTGCAGAAGAAAAATAGATGTTCGATTGTTTCTGGAACCTTGTTGTTGCAAAGGGTGCATAAGGGGTTAGGAGAAATATGTCTATGATAGAGGTTTGCTTGAGTAGCAATGGCATTTTTACATGCTAACCACATAAAAACACGAATCTTAGGAGCAGTTTTCATGTGCCAAATCTTTCTCCATAACTGAATAGGATTTTGATAAGATGATGAAGCTATATTAAGTGGGGTATGTTGGGTTGAAGACACATAATGGTAACAACTTTTAACTATGTAGTCACCTGAGGAAGTTGTAGTCCAAACTAATTGATCATTTAGAAGTGAAGGATTTATAGGTGTGTTTAATATCACTTCACTGACCTGAGCATCAAATCAACATAATTTGATTTGTAAGACCTTCTTCGATTTATTAGAGGCACATACATACTTGGTTTTATTATATTTATCATATAAGCGGAAAATCGCGAGGGCCCGCTACCGGGGCATCGATACATAATAGAGCCCAGAGGCTTGAGGGAGGGGAGGCCCGCCAATTCAGAGGGATAGTCTTCAGGTGTTGGTGGTGTGCGGCCCAGTCTGCGACTTGGTTTGCTGAGCGTGGACAGTAAGCGAGGCCCACTCGCGGCAGCTGCTGGAGAAGTAAATGACTTTCCTTCAATGCCCCACATGCATTTAACTTAGTTTCCTGTTCGTGCGTCAAGCTGGCGACCACAAGTTTGCTGTCAGTCTCCAGAACAGCTTCGCGGATTTCTTTCTCCTTCAGAAACTTTAGGGCTTCAAGAACCCCTAGGGTTTCAACTTGTATGCTGGATTATGCCCAAACAGTCTTCGAAAATCCATCTAAGAGGGTGCTAGAGGAGTCCTGAACGACGCAGGCCACCACTCCCTCCGTTGATCCTTCCCCCAACGATCCGTCGACGTTCAGTTTGAGGCAGCCGATCTTCGGAGCTCGCCAGGTAGGTTGGATCTTCGGTTCTTCGGTTTCCTTTGCTAGTGCATCTCCACATCCCCATTTTTGGTAGCTGTTTTGCTGAGATCTTGCTAGATCTATTACTTTGCAGACCTCTGGTTTTGTTCCTCGAAAGATGAAATCGTTGCGCCCCTTCCATACCTGCCACAGGAGAGTGCTAATTGTTTCCAAAGAGGGGAGGTGCGGCTTTTTGCTTATAAATTTGCCTACTAGTAATCTATGCGTTTAATTTCATGTGCGTCGATTTGCTGGTTAATTTCCAGGCGATTCCATACCCCAGCAACCCATGGGCAGAGGAGGAGTGTATGTTCGGCCGTTTCCACCGTGGCTCTGCATAGATCACATAGTGGGTCAGGTGAGATCTTTCTTTTCCATAGATTTTCCTTAGTTGGTAGAGTATTTTGACAAGCCTACCATATGAATAACTTCACTTTCGGGTTGGTTTTAATGTGCCAAATTGCATTCCATAATGCTGGTGGGGTTTGATATGAGGAGGAAGGGTGTTGATTGGCTGTTTTTTCTGTGATGGTGTCTCTTAGCAAGTTATAACCATTCTTGACTGTAAATGACCCATGTTTTGTGCCCGTCCATAATAATTCATCACTGAAAAAAGGACTATTTATTGGTATTGCAAGAATTTCTTGAGTTGTCTGATCATCAAACAGATTTCTTAACAATGGTTTGTTCCATGTTTGTCCCTAGTAGTATTAACTCTGAGAATTTCAGGGGATCGTTTTTGTTTGCCGGCCCTCCTATTAAGCCTCTTTTCAGCCATTTGTCTGTTATGATGTTAACTGATTCTCCACTTCCTATCGACCATCTGACTGAGTCCGCAATAGCCTCTCTTCCAATTAGCAAACTTTTCCTTTCTTCATGAAGGATTACAACCAGAATCAGCATGCCAAAGATCTGAATGATTGAAATACAGCCCTTTCATTAATTTGCTCCATAGCACATTCGGATTTTTAACCATCCTCCAGGCTTGCTTCCTCAATAAGGCTTTATTAACAGTAATCAGATCTCTAAAACCCATTCCTCCTCTATCTTTTCTCATCTTCATGATTTCCCATCATTTCCAGTGCAGACCAGACTTTGCATCACTGTTTTTCCACCAGAAATTTGCTATTTTTTTCCTCTAAAGCCTTACAAATTGACACTAGAATTTTAAAAACTGACATGGCATATTGTGGTACCGCTTGCACCACTGATTTCAGGAGAATTCTTTAACTACCTTTGATATGAGTTGCTCCTTCCAGCCCTCCAATTTCATGTTGATCCGATTCAGAATCCATCCAAACATTTGCTTTTTTGATGCTCCCCAATCAGATGGTATTCCCAGATACTTTCCTATTCGTTCTAGCTCTAGTACTCTTAGTTCTCTCATCATGTTTTCCTTTAAAGAAGGTGGACAGTCTTTGCTGAAGAAGATCCCTGATTTATTTAAATTAACAGCTTGTCCTAAAGCATAACAATATTAGTTAATGATAGCTGCAACGTTTTGGCATTCCTGGAGAGAACCATCTAAGAAAAAAACTGAATCATCTATGAATAACAAATGAGTTAAAGTAGGGCATAATCTGTTCAGCTTGATTCCCTTGATATTTCCTTCTTGTAGCACCTTTCCCATCAAAGTTGGTAAACTGTTTGCTACCAAGATAAATAGATAGGGTGAGAGAGGATCGCCTTGTCGAATGCCTCTAGTGGGAGCAAAAGCAGGAAGAGATTCCCCATTAAGTTTAATATTAAATGTGACTGTGGTGACACACTGCATTATCCAATGAACCCATTGAGCACAAAACCTCATTTTCAGCAAGCAACCTTCTAGATAATCCCATTCAATCCCATCATAGGCTTATTTCATGTTAAGTTTGAGCACTGCTTGGAAATGCTTTTTTCTTTTCCTCTTTCTCAATTGATGCAATACCTCTTGTACAACATAGATATTGTCATGAATCTGTCTTCCACTAATGAAAGCACTTTGCTCTCCTGAAATCAACATAGGCAGCCATCTTTTCAGTCTGTTCACCAATATTTTTGAAATAATTTTGTAAGCAAAGTTGCATAAGCTGATAGGGCGGTATTGATCAAGTTTCTCTAGGTGGGGAACCTTTGGGATTAGAGTAATATGCGTTATGTTAAGGGATGGATCCAAAACCCCTGAGAGAAAAAAAAACAAAAAAAAAAAACCTCGAACTTCCTTTAAGATATCGGGACTGATTATATACCAGTGATGCTGATAAAAGTCCGTTTAAACCATCTGGGCCAGGGGCTTTCTGAGCTCTTAATTGGAAAGCAGCAGCACGTAATTCTTCCATAGTTACTTCTGCCACTAAACAATCATTTATTTCATTTCTGATTAGTGTAGGGCATTGATCTAAGACGGGGTTGTAGTTGCGAGGTCCTTCCGAGGTATATAGTTCCTTGAAAAAAGATATGGTGAGGTGCTGGATTTGCTGTTTACCTCTAACCCACTGATCTTCTCTATTTTTCAGCATCTGAATTCTGTTTTTTTGTCTCCGTTGGATCGTTGATGCATGAAAGTACTTTGTATTTTTGTCTCTCCAACGAAGCCAATTAATCCTTGATTTCAAGCCCCAAAACATTTCCTTCCTGCGCCATAAGCTTTCCAGCTCTTCTTTTATCTTTTTAATTCTTCTTGTGTCTTGATAACTCCGGTGGCTATTTGTGATGGATTGAAGCTCCTTCTTTAAAGCCATAATGTGAGTGATATTATTGGGGAATTTTTGTTTGCTCCATTCTTTTAATGCTTGGCTAGTAGAAAGTAGTTTATCTCTCAAACCTCCTTGGATGCAAGGTTGAGATTGCCATGCATGTGTTACTATCTCCCTACAATCACTATCTTCAACCTAGTAAGCTTCGAAGTTGAAATCTTTTTGTTTCTTTACAGATTCGGCAGTGCTAACCATAAGGAGGGGACTATGATCAGATCCCACAGTTGGTAGATCAAAAGCCTCAGCCTCCGAAAACGTAACCCACCAATTCATAGAGCATAAGACTCTATCCAATTTCTCCTAGATTAGATCAGCACCTTCTTTGTTGTTAGACCAGGTAAACGCACATCCTTTACAGTCAATTTCCATTAACGAACAATCATGGATGCAGTTTTGGAAAGCCTGCATTCTAGAACACTCTACCATCCTGCTTCCCCTTTTTTTCCCAATAATAAAGTATCTCATTGAAATCTCCCATGCACACCCATAGGAGTGTATTGGAAGAAGCAATCTGTCTTAATTTCTCCCATAGCTGAAGTCTTTCCCCATATCTATTTGGAGCATGCACACAACTAAGCCGCATTTTTTCCTAACTCTCATAATCAAAACATATCAAATTTATTAGTTCTTGAGAACTAAACTCCACTTCCATCGCCATTTGCTCATTCCATAATACCGTCATCCCCCCCGCAATGCCTTGCGGTTCCTCCACAGAACTCTTTTGAAACTTTGGTTTTCTTTTAAGACGAGCTGCCACAGATTCTTTGTTTTTAGTTTTCATTAACAAGATAAGATTGGGCCTTTCTTGAGCCACCATGGCTCTTAAATTCTGAACTGTCAGTGGTGTGTCCAACCCCTGACAGTTCTAGCAAATCACTCTCATTTGTGAACCGGTGGCTTATTTGGGCTAGCCACCAAAGCTCTTCCCCTGGTTTCTTCTGAAAAACTGATGGGAGTATCCTGCAAGTTTATTTCATCCAGACTGGCCATATCAACAACTGAAGGGTAATAAGGAGTATACATTTTCAACTTCTTAGCCGGTGAGCTTTTCACTATCCTACTTTCCTTCATTAAACCTGTTTTTTTGTGCTAAGAAGAGGAAATAACAACTTGCTGGACTTGCTGTGCAGGTTCATCTACGTTCATTATACCCTTTCCTTTCTCCTGTTTCTGCTCCATTTGGTGTTCAGGTAAGTTGATATCCATTTGTGCCCTGTTTTGAGGTTGTGTTTGATCTGAGCTATTTCCTTCTGTTTGCTCGCCTGTAAATATGACAATTTGAGTATCATGAGAGGATATGGCGCTATTCTCTTGTAGTTCCACCTCTTCTTCAGCCACCTTTTCATTATAAAATAACTCCCAAAAAGGGCTATTCACTTTCACCTCTGCTTTTAGCCAATTACCGAACTTATTGTTCTTTCTATTGTCGATTCTTGCCATACCATACGGAATTTCTTCACAATTGGTAGTAAAGTGCCCAATTCTACCACATGAATAGCAAAATCTAGGTAACCTCTCGTACTTAAAATCCAACCAAACCTTCTCCTCTCCCAGATTAAATAAGATACCTGGTTTTAAAGGTTTTTCTAGGTCTAATTCAACTCTGGCTCTCCCCACTTTCTATAAAGCCACTCCTTTTTTCTCCACTCTTACTTCCTTTACACCGCCCATTTGTTGGGCAACAAGATGCACAATCTCTTCACTACACCATTCAATTGGGAGACCATGAATTTGCAGCTAAAATTCATAGCTTGTGAAATTGTAACATTGCGCAGGTTTATTTGACTCCCATGGTTTAAGTATTAGTAAATTGCTCGAGAAGGACCAAGGGCTGTTTTCTAATATTCTGTTCTTTTCCCTTTCAGACTCAAAGGTAAAGGATAAGATATCAGATTCACGTTGCGTAAAATTCAGGGAATCAACTTTCCAAGCTCGCGTCATAGTTGAGAGAAATGCCTGGTAATTTATATTTCCTCCCGAATACAACTTTCCAAACACCGTACGCTTACATTCATCTAGTATTTCCACTGAAATGACTCTTTCTCTAGGCGGGCATCCACTTCTGTTCTTAGATTCCCAAGCCTCTTACATAATAAAGCTAGTCGAAAGTCTGTTTCCCCAGATTCATCCATTTGAAAACCCTTATAAGCAACGATTAAGAGAAGTACCAGAAATCCAGAAATCAAAATCGGACCTTACCCATCGTCCATCTGCCTTTCATCACCGAAAACTCCCTTCGAGTGAACCATCCAGATATATTTTACAAAAAGAAAACCTCCAATCATGTTTTGTGGAAGAAAATCCCATGGAATAGAGACTCCAGAAACGCCTTGAGGGAAGTCGTGCAGGAAGTGAATGAGGAAAACTTCGGCATCTTCAGCAATCCAAGGAGCTAGTCATCCGGGAGCTAGCGAGGAGAAGACGGAGTAAGGCTTGTCGCAGGATGCCCACATGATTTTGGGTTTTAGGGATTTTCCGACAAAATCAGCGGAGTGGAATTTAGGGTTTTGGGACAGCTACTATAGAAGGTAGGGTGAGCTCTCGAGCAGAGAGAGGTCTCATCTACTTTTGTACATACTTGGTTTGGTTAACATATATTGTGGGAAGAATGGTTGATTTATACAGCCTAAGGTTAGCAACTATTAGCTGCTGAAGTTAGAGATGTTTGTTTGTAGCTTACCAAATTGCTAAGTGGTCCTGTCGTATAATAAAATATTTTTAAGTAGCGAGTGCCTTGACTAATACCGACAAAATATATATAAACAATACAAATTAATGGTTATATGCATGTGTGCTACCTTTACATTTTTCTAGAATTAGATGAGGAGAATGACATTTGATTGCTAAAGTTAGTGAATCTAGTTGGGAATGAGTTAAGAAGATGTTTCATACTAGATATCGAAGTTCCTATCAGGTACACTTTAGTGTGTCATTACCATAAAATATTGAGTTAATGACAAACTGTGATCATTCATAAATGAATAAAATCGATGATTTTTAAGGTGCATTTTAAAGTTAAAATACTTTTAAGGAGAGAGGTCTGCTCATAATTTAACAATAATGTCATTCTTGCAACTATAGAGTGTAAAGAACATGAGGTATACACAATGGATAATGGTAATTTTTTGTATTTCGCATATCCTTTCTGTTGGCCGGATGACGAAAACTTTACTGAGTTAAGAGATTTCTCAATTTATTTAAATCTGTGACTTTTGTAAATCCATAAAGAATTAACCTAATCTTTTTTAAGAGCATGTACGACATGTACAACATTTATCGTGTCACTCCCAGTGGTTTACCTCCAGCTGCCGATCGTATAGGGTTCCCTGGGTCATCAAAAAATAAAAATAAATAACAAAAAGCTTGGCGAAGAAGATGCCCGCCAATCGTTATGCGGTCAATTTTCCTGAGATATTAATTTGCATGATAAGCATTGATTAAAATTTAATAACATGTTTACACTAATGGATTTCCATAACTTGCATGATATCCAATAGATGGCAGGAGATGGTAAAAATAAAAATCATAAATGAAAATTACATGTTGTGTTCTAAACACGATCAACAATATTCATATTCATCTACGTAAATATTCGAGAATACTTAATTCTCCATTTACTAATTAGAGTTTATTTAATCGAAAGGTTCTCTTACTTGCTCGTATTGCATTGAGATTGATGCAGATAAGGGGGCTGATGGGGCCTCTTCCGCGGTGATTGAAGAAACCGAGGAAGTCAACCGTCGGTTCCCTCACAGGCACGACGGCAGCCCCGCCTCACACAGATTACTGCTTCCGATTTGATTCATAATTGCCACCGGGTATTCTTTTCTGTACCTTATTCGTAATAGCTATATTTCAATTTTCACTTGTCTGCGAGGTTCTCTCATGGATGGGGAATTAATGTAGCTCTTGATTTGACATTTCCAAGGGTTTCTCTTATTTGAACTTTCTCCTAGAATTGATGTAGCTCCTTGATCGCTTTGATTAATGGAAACTCCACAAATTCCGCCGGAGCTCGTCCATTTGCCCGTTCATTTGGTTTAGCTCTTCCTAGTTGAGATCTTCAATGGGAGCTTCTCACCGTTCCTTGTCGTTCTGTCCTACAGTCGCTGCAGAACTTTGTCTCGTGTCTTCTCAGCTTCGAATTGCTCAATGAGCTTTAGTGTAGCCAAATTAAGTTTTTTAATTTTAGTATTTTCAAAATTACAAAAAAGAAACAATGACTATATAGCCTTTTACATTTTCATGTTGAGAGTAATGTAAAAGATATATATTAGTAAATTTATTTAAAAATTATATTAAAAGAATTTGATTATAAATTAGATGCAAAGCTCAACTTTTGGCCTAGGGTTCTTTTAGGTTTGTTTTCAACTTTGAATAGTTTTTTTTTAATTATTGTAGCATTAATCATCTTCATTAATTAATGATTATTCTAGTGTATCGATAAAAAGTTGGGCTATTGATTGTCAAAAGATAAAAATGACAAAAAAAAAAAGGCAAACTCAACATTTGCAAAGAGTTTTTATTATTTTTTAAAATATAAAAATAAAATCTGATGAAACTCTGTTGCCGATCAACAACGGTTGGGGTGTGAGGAAGATGATCGTTTAAAAAAAAAAAAATCAACGGATAAACAGTAGAGGTGGAATTGCATTTCCGAAATGCTCAAAGTCCAAAGCAAATTCTCACCTGCTTTGAGCTTTCAGCATTTCAAAGGCCAGCATTTGGAGGCCAGCATTTGGCCAAGGATATCTCCAAATGCTTAACCAAATACCTAAAAAATTTCCCAAGGCTTTCGGGCCCGAAAGCCCCTTGGGAATGCTGAACCAAACAGGACCTAAATCATTAGTCCTAAGTCAGTGATCGGACTCAGCCAAAGTGTCCACACCATTATTTTGTGAGGGTATGGGTTGAAGAATTCATTTGCAGTCAAGTTGATAGATGGATGAGCCCCATGTCGGAGCCCCAAAGGGTTAAAAACTCACTTGCCTTTTTTATACATAACAAAGTTACGTTTGGAGAATGTGAGGAGTTTATCTTCGTCATTTTCAATATGTCTCATCTTGATTCTCTGACGTCCTCTAGTCCTTCTTTCTGACATGATCAAAGACAATAATCTACAATAATTACAAGATGGTAAAGTTATGATCAATGTCAAATTCAGTAGGAGCATAATGAAAAGGATGCACCAATTTATAACGGGGCGGCATATTTAGGTGGACATGGCTAACATGGTGGAAGACTTCATAAATACTAGAATTCAAAATCCATCTTTAAATAGAACTTTGATCTCCCTTATCCCAAAAGTCCCCAATGCTAAAAGATTGCATTGGTATTGCCCTATCAGCTTAGGTAAGTTTGATTACAAAATCATATCCAAATAAATGCAAAAATCACCTAAAATCTTGGCTACCGCAACTAATTACAGGGAAGCAGAGTGCATTTGCCAGTGGATAGCAAATTTAAGAAAATATTTCAACTATCCAAGAGATGCTACATTAACTACGAATCAAGAAAATAAATAAACAATTTCAGGTTGTGCTTTAACTGCACATGTGAAAAGCTTATGTCTGGACAAAAGATGTTTGGTCAGAGAAAATTTTACCTGATCCACTGTGTCCCTTCTTCTTTGTCTCTGGACAAAAGATTTATGGTCAGATCCACGAATTATAGATGTCTGTCTCGAGTCAAGGCCTCTCCATAATGGATATGTCGCTTTTAAATTACAGTGAGTACCTCAACAGACTTACCATCCCTTGATCTTATGGTTGTGGTACTCCATCACGTTTAGAAGGCAAGGAACAAGTTCATCTTCAAGGTTATCAAGCCAGATCCAAAGAGCATGATACAACCGACTCCTAAAATGAAAACGAATTTCATCATATGGTACTTGAAAGCAAAGGAAACAAAAGGAAAAAATTAAACAATCCACCTACGACATGGCTCTCACTGAAGCAGGGCACTTTGAAAGTTAACATCGATGGCTTGGATGGAACAACCACAAGGCCATCTTGTTCATGTGTCCGACTTCCCCTGGAAGCTGAGCGAGAGATATGGTCGCTTATACTGAGGGTTGGATTTGCGCTTCAAGCAGAAATGTTATCTATTTTCAAAACCCTCATATTTCTTCTCGAACGAACTGAAGGAACGTAACTCTTCTTATCAATTTTGGTGAAGACTTCACTCGGAAAATATCACCAACTTCTCGAGACAAGCACGTGCTTGTCAGAATGTCAAACTCTGCTTATCAAATCTTCAGATTTCCATTTAGCCAACTGTCCAGGAGACCCACAAACAGTAGAGCGCTGGGTTGTCAAAGCCAATGTCCATGAAGCAAAAATTGAACCATGAGATTAACAATAACTTAATTAAGCATAACACGATTATTAAGAGGAATTGAAGTTATTAGATTGGACAAACAAACGGTATGTTTGCTTGAATGAAAGTGTTTCTTAGAATGTCTAGTTAATCGAAAGTACTTTCTAGTCAACAAAATTTTCATGCATAAAATTAGAAAAGTGAATTCTTATATCTTAAGAGGTGAAAAGACTTTCCGAAATTACTCTCCTCGATTTATGATATTTTATTTTTATTTTATTTTTTTTTTTTTTTTTTTTTTTTCTTTTTTACTTTTTTTTTTCCTTTTCCCTTCACCAATCATCGGGCCTCGGTGACGACCAGTAATGGCCAGAAGTGTGGGTTGGTAGGGTCGAGCCTTGCTTGTGACTTGTTGCCAGCCATCATCAAGGCCCGGCAACTAGCAGAGAAATAAGGAAAAGGAAAAAATAAAATAAAGAATAATTTAAAAAAATTCAATTTTGTTTGATTTGAGATAAAGACATGAGATTGAAATCATTTTCCAAATAAGATACAAACATCATAAAACATTTTCAATTACATATTGCCAAATAAAGGAAAGCTATTCATTTTGCTGAAAAATGATTTCTCAAAAGCATTTTCCTTTATTTTAAAGTTTTCCCCAAATAAATACAACCACATATTAAAATTTAATGGAAAAACAAAAAACAATGAATTGTGGCTACGAGGCGTCAAAGACAATGTAACTCAAGAGGCTGTGGCTGCGGAGAGAATCGAGACAGACACCGAATTCATCATACTGACAAGCTCTGGCATAAGGGAGGTAAGCTCCTCAAACAAAATGTCAATACTCTCACCATTTATATGTTCTTTATCAGCATCAATCATGGAATAAGTTTCTACTGTGTATTATACACCCATTTGCTCTACCGAAAGTAATCATTCGTAAGGCTATGGTCACTTTCTTCTTCCTGTTTTCGCAGGCTTGCTCATATGCGTCTCTTGTTTTCTTTAGGCGATGAATAATCAAGAAGCTGTGAATCTGGTCAGGCACATAGAGAGCCCACAAGAAGCATCTGAGTGCCTGGCGAAGGAGGCCTTGACCAGGATGAGCAAAGGCAGCATTTCTTGCTTGTTGTCTCGCTCCGAAGACTTGTAAAATTTTGTCAAATCCTAATTGAAGATGATTTCGAGTTTGTGATGAAACCCTTGACGATGTGAGAAGTGATCTTGTTTCAGAGTAACATTTCGGGCAGATTAGTGTTTCAACCTCTAACATCATTTTGCTACAGATGGAAGGCAAAGAGTGCTAATGCTTGGCTTGATGCGCTATGGTACAAAATGAGTTTACTGTCGGTACTCCTGATGAGTAATAAGGTATCATTTCATTTAGATTAAGCAATCAAAAGACTCAAAAACTAGATGCACGCAATTGAGAACTCATCAGCATATCGTGTAACAATTTCATGCCCAGATCAGCTTTCCGATATATACCTGGTTCTTCCGATTGACATCGGCTTCTAGCGATGGATGCCACCTCTTCCCTAAATGAGATTAATCGTTCATGATAATAATAACACCTACATACTAGTTAAGGTTCTGCCTACTAATGCTGAACGAATTAAGTAATGTGGTCGATCTGATGCTAAAGTTGAGTAATAGATGGGCAATGTTCTTTTACCACATTTTATCTTTCGGTATTCTAATGCTTCCATCTCTCACAATACCAGTGTTTCTAATGCTTCTCTCTAAATACAAGGTGCATGGTGCTCATGACTGTTTATTCCAGGCAAGTGTTCGATAGCTACTTGATCTACTTCACATGCTATGGAAGGAGATTCTTTAATGTATTCGGTCAAATCGGGAAATAAAAAATCTGTCATTGCTGTAGAATAAGATTGGGTCTTGCTTGCACTATGACACGACAACAGATCAGTCAGCCTAAACTTGGACGACCCTCTCATAAGTTACATATGAAGGGCTTCACCAGCCCCCCTTTACAAAAGCATAATTTATCTCTAATTGTTCTAGTAATATACTAAAATGTGGAGATACGCACATTTATACCATCACTTAGCATACGTATTCAGTAAGTCTCTGTCCGAGCCATCGCGACGTGACAAGCAGTATTTGTTTATTTGATCGTACCACTTAGCAATTTTGAAGCTACCAATTCATCTTTCTTGCTTTAGCATAATGTATCTGGTTATTTCATTTAGACCATTGACCATTTCGCTAAAGTTATAAATGCGTTTTTTTTTCCTTGGCTTTGACAACTAACATCATTTCCATATTTATTTTTTGATAAATAAAGGGGTAGAGCCTGAAAATTATATCATTAATCTCCTAATCAAAACATAATCTAATCTGATTTCCTAATAATAAAGAAAGCAAATCTATTGATGACCTATCTAATACATAATTATCACTCACATTATTGGGTTGGATATAAAGGCATTGGTTTATCAATTAAAGAAGAAGAATTTGGAGATATCAATCAAAATCCAATCAAAATCACAAGCTGATTCTTGGGGATGCTAAGATCAAGGGATTGACAACTCTTGCAATATAAGGATCTCTTCATTTATTTGTGGGGAAATGCTTCGGTAGTCTCATTTCAAAGGTTTTAGTATTATGTTTGTTTTATGGATGATTATACACGATATACTTGGTTGTTTCCACTATGGCAAAAGCCTGCATTTAATGAATGTTTTCTCAATTTTGAGAAATATTTGGAAAGACAACTTGGAGGATATATTAAAATATTTCAATCTGATGGAGGAGGAAAGATCAATCAAGCATATTTCTTACTTTATTTGCAAAATAATGGCATTATTAATCAAGTATCTTACCCAAATACTCCAAAGCATAATGGAGTTGCTGTGTAAAAATGTAGGCACATAGGTGAAATTGGCTTGACTATGCTTCATCAAAGCAAAATATCTAAAAAGTACTGGGTGGAAGCCTTTCAAACGGCAGTATTTCTCTTGAATCAGCTTCCTACTAGGGTGTTAGGCATGAAATCACCATATGAATTCTTATTTGGCATAAAAACATATTATAATTCTTTGCGAGTTTTTGGTTGTTGGTGCTTTCCTTATCTTAGGGACTACACCAAAAACAAGTTCAATGCTTGATCGTTACCATGTGTGTTTCTTAATTATAGTGATCATTATAAGGGATATCAATGTCTCTATCCTCCAACCGGTCAAATCTACATTTCACAACTTTTCAGTTTTTATGAAACTATATTTCCTTATCTTGTGCCCAGCTCATTATTTCAAGATCAAAGTGACAAAGCGAGGTCCTCTAAGTTTATAGGCCGGCCAAATCAAGACATGATAGTGTTGGACTCGGAATTTTCACCTTTGTATTCAAAACAAGGTGCGTTCTCTGATCAACCACAAGATGACTTATTAAATTCCGCTACCCATGATACTTTTCACGAAAATAACATTGATGGAGGTGAATCACATCTTCACGAAAATCATGTTGAAATTGGTGACTCATCAAGTGCTTCAATTATTAATCCATGCAATTTGGCAAATGAAGATTATTCTATGGATGCCCTTACCGATTCTTCAATAGCATGTTCACCCACTCCAAATCATTCAATGATTACTCGAGCACGTTTTGTTATTGTGAAGCTAATCCAAAATTTGCCAATTTACATATGATGGATTCTATACTGAAGGAGCCAAACAATGTAAGTTTTGCTTTGAAACATCTAGGTTAGTTGATGGTGATGAAAGAGGAACTTGAGACTTTGCATTGGAATGAAACTTGATTGCCAAGAGATATACTCAAGTAGTAGGAGTAGATTTCCTCAAGACTTTCTCGCCAGTTATTCAATCAAGAAGTGTAAGAACAATCCTCACCATTGCTACTATTAAAGGTTGGACTATCAAACAATTCAATTAGAGGTTAAAAATGCCTTCTTACATGGTTTTCTATCGCAGCATGTTTATTGGAGCAACTACTAGGTTTTGAGGACAAAAACCATTCGTCTTATGTTTGCAAACTGGAGAGAGCTTTGTATGGCCTTAAACAAGCACCAATAGCATGGTTTGATCGCTTTAGCTCATTTCTTTTGGCATCCAGTTTCTTTTGCCGCATTGCGGATCCTTTACTGTTTATTAGAAAATCATATCGTGGCATTCTAGCACTACTTTTATAAGTGGATGACATGATTGTTACAAGTGATAATATGAGATTGCTTGATGGGCCCATCTCCACATTGAGTAGTGAATTCGCAATGAAGGATATGGGGCTGTTACACTATTTTCTAGAAGTGGAGATTAGAATATTCTCTGGTGGTCTTTATTTATGCCAACAACAATATGCTTTGTCAATTCTTTAATGTGCATAAATGGAGGGTTGCAAGCCAATTTCCACATCTATGGCTATTAGTTCTCATTCTAATATGGATCCAAAACTATTTTTGGATCCTACACTATATCAAAGTATCGTTGGAGCTCTTTAATATCTCATGACTGCATGGTAAAATATTTCATATGCAATCAATTTTCTTTGTCAATTCATGCATCAACCTATTGTGAGTCATTTTCAAATTGTGAAGAACATTTTATGTTATGTCAAAGGTACAACAAATTGAAGCAAGCAAATCTTAAGTCAACTTTGGCTTGTATGTCTTTTGTGATGCAGATTGGGTAGGTTGTCACTTGATTGACAATGAACTACTGGATTTTGTACTTTCCTAGTAGCAATTGTCTATCTTGGAGTGCTAAGAAAAAACAAATATTTGCTCGATCTAGTGCCCAGGCAAAGTATCATGCAATGGCATCGACAATTGTAGAGATTATATGGATATCATTCATTTTGAGAGATTCGGGGTATTCATCTCTCCAATCTAACAATATTATTTTGTGATATTATTAATGCACTTTATATGTTGATTAATTCAATGTTCCATGCAAAAACTAAACTTATCAAGTCAGATTATAATTACATGCGAGAAAAAGTGGCTCTTGGAACACTTGTCACTAAGTATGTTTTGTTTTTGCATCAAATAGTTAACCTCTTCACTTAACTGTTGTCTAGAATTACATTTGGAAACTTATGTCGCAAATTGGGAATTGGGACTCTCCTATTCCCAATTTAAGGAGGAGTAAAGGTATTGATTTATTAATCAAGGAAGAAGAATCTAGAGATATCAACTAAAATCCAATCAAAATCACAAGCTAATTCTTGGAAATTTTGAGTCAAGGGATTAACAACTCTTGTAATATAAGAATCTCTTCTTTTATTATTTTTTATTGTTATATTATTTTTTATGAAGTGTAACATTTATACTATCTATATACAATGGAAATCGTCTTAACAATTGTATATTGAGATCAAGAATCAAACACTTTTGTTCTTTCAAGATAACCCAATTTGCTAGCATCATTCCCATATTTCAATTTCGCAAAATACAAATTTATAACTCACACTGTTGTTTTATACTTTGAAATTGATTTGACAATATAAATATATCTATTACTACATAAATAGACCATTCTCGACCATGGCGTTCCTATCGACACAAAATATTTCCTAAAAATATTCATATCGTTCCAACAAGTTCTTCAATGTATCAGCAAATATTTCTCCATTACCTCTTAAGGAAGTCAGTCACCTCTACCTAGAAGAAAAATGGGAATACTGGTAAAATTGGTAAACCTTCTTCAAATTATCATTGAAGAGGTCCCGTTAAACGACATTATAATGCTTTATGTTAGAATATGACTTATTCTCTGATGAAAATAAATTTATTCGGTAACAGGTTTACTTTATTGAAACATCTCCAAACTATGATGATCCAAATATATTTTTTTTTTACTTGGAGAGGAATATGAAGTCACACAAATATGCATTTCCGTGAGCTGGTGAGTAAGTTATATTATTCTTACGATTTATTGCTAAGTAAGAATTCTATTGTAGATTGAACTTATACTTTCGTAAGGGATTTTATTTTTCAAAAGTTGCCAAAATCAAATGCATAATTCCCTTGGTTTTAAATTATCTGAACATTAATGGATGAAATATTCAACGACATTGAATACGCAAGAAAATTGTACCGAAAACATGACGAAATAGGGAAAAAAATAAAATTATTTTCGTGTTTTCCACTATATCTCAGTATGTACATGATAGAGTCATCTTGATCTTCATGCACATTATGATATTCATTAGTATCCAAATTATGATTAAGATATTCAGATCCATAACAATAAATAACATTACAATTATTTCATCCATTTTTTCGGAAGTTGACAACCAAAAGAGACTATCCTACAATGGCTCATACTAGATACATGTATTTTCTCTCTAATATATCTGCATTAGCTAATATTACATCTGTACTTGTTTGTTGCAGCCTTATGTTACTTTCTTTGATTGTGGCAAGAAGACAGACAAGAGGGTGTCAAAGAACTGAGATGAAACGAATCGAAAATGAGGGTAGTGGGCCTGTTATATTCTCAAAGCATAAATCTAGTATGCACAAAAAAGCAAGTGAACTTGTGACTCTCTGTGGGCCGAAAGAGTGCTCTCTTCTGCTGGAAATCCCTTTTGTTTTGCTCATCCATCCATTGATACAGTCGCTAATCAGTTCCTCAACCAAAATCCTTTGAAACATGATAGGTCTCATGCCTTCATTGAATCCTATAATCAAGTTCAGATTGATGAGCACAACCAACAGTACGATGAGCTTGTTTATCAAATCAAATCTGAGAAGACACAAGGCAAAGTGTTGAAGAGACTCACCGAAGGGAAAAGCCATGGGGCATGGTGGGAAGCTCCCATTGAAGAGCTAAACCTGAAAGAGCTCAACCAAAGGAAGGCACAAATGGAAGACCTTCGGCAGAGCTTGCGGCGGTCAACCAATCAACGGACTCGAGGAGAGGCATCCACGTCCTTTCAAGGACGGAGTTCGAGTTAGAGAAATAATCCCTTCACAACAAATGTGCACGAAAGTACTGCTCCACGTACTCCTGAATATGATAATAAGGACGTACAAGTTTCATCGATAGTGTTAATTTATTTTCATATGTGCCTTTTTATGATTTTAATTGGTATCTTTTGTAGACAAGAGATTATGGATGGTGTTTCATGTCTTGACACGTTTTCTTATGCTAGTGCTTAACTTGTAATTAGACTAACAAGTATGTGGCAACGGAGGAGGGAGTGCAGTTCGAAAATTTGTCTTAAACCGCTTTGGAACAGTTGTGTCTTGGAATGCTTTAGTACACTAATTTGTTAATTAAAAAGGTTCTCATCCCCCTTGGATTATTTGTGCTTACTTTAGGTACATCACCGCATTCCTTATGTAAGTTTCTTTTTGAAATGACTGAAAAGGAATTGCCATTCTTGTTTGGTTTTATTACTACTGTCCCTATCGTTGACTCATAAATTTTTGTCAAAAAAGAAAATGCACACTTTTTTTTTCTAAATAAATTAAAAATAACAAATAGTAAAAAGAACAAAAAAATAAAATGAAAAAAACAAATAATTAAAAGAAAAGGAGAAGAGAAAAGAGAAGGGGAGAGAGTCCAAAAGGAAGCCTTCGGTGGCCCAATTGAGTTCAACCCGTTAACGCATATCATGTTGGCGTACTTATCAATCAAACAGCCTCGACCAAAAAAAAAAAAACTCGAGCAGCCCAAAGGAAGCCCATTTCTGCTCAAAAAAGTAAGCCCATCGACTGAGCCCACTACTCCAATTTAACTAAATTCGTTTTGCATAGGCCCGAGCCCATAAAAGAGTGGAGGCCCATGGGAAATCAAGCTTTATTTTTATTCTAAATGATGGTTTTTCTATGGATAGGATAATGTACGCTTGTCATTAGGAAAATATATAAACATTTTCCAAAAAATATAACTTATATTGCTTATAAAAACGCATAAATGAAATATTATCATTTATAAATATGTTTAGGCATAAATTGTTGTGAATGGTGAAAACATTTTTCGTTGACTACTTTTTAAGGGATATAACCAATCAATTTTGAGAAAAAAAATCATATTATTCTATTTCTTCAAAACAAATGGACCCTAAATAAGCATTGTAGGCCACTTGTCATTGAGAAAAGAAAAATTTTGTGTGTTAAGATTTTCCAAGAAATTATATATCCAAACCCTACTTGGAAAACTTGAAACTATTGGGGAAAGAAAATGTCTTAAAGGTACATGATATGTAGTAATATTATCCATAATAACTATCATATATAGAATATAGATAAAAAGACTAAGCAAACAAATAAACAAATCGCCATTTTCCCCAAAACTTGTCCAGTCTTATTATCATATCTGGGCCGAAAATTTGTAGTAAAATAGAACATGTAGTAAAATCATCCATAACCTCTTATCAAGGTAAGATACAGCTTAAAAGTCCATATAAGTACACATGAAAATGAACTGCAATTTTCAGTCATATTTGTCTATCTTTATTGTCACAGCTGTGAGTTGTATCCTCATGCAATGGTTGCTGATGGATTGTTTCTCTGATTTGAAGTCTCTCCTTCGCTTGATGGAGCTCCTTGATTCCTTACAGTGATTGAACCCTGCAAATTCCGCCGAAGCTCCACCATTCGTGCCTTCATTTGCTTGAGCTCTTCCAAGCTGAGGTCTTCGATGGGAGCTTCCCACCATCCCTCACCGTCCCGTTCTTCAGTCATCTGCTTGAGCGTTTTACCCCGTGCCTTGTCATCATTGATTTGATCAACGAGCTCATCGTGCTGTTGATTGAGCTCATTAATACGGAGTCTACGATAGGACTCCACCAAGTTGTTGGCACCGACATTTTGCGGATGATCTCGGTTGCGGAATCGGGTTGCAATTGAGTCGATGGATGGATGAGCAAAAGAATAGGGTTTTCCGCTAGGAGAGAATATTGCTACTCCCACCTCCGAACCACAAAGGGTCACAAGTTCGCTTGCTTTTTTGTAGATACCAGATCTACGTTTGGAAAATGTGATGAGCTTATCTTCCTCATTTTCAACCTGCTTCATCTCAACTCTTCGACGTCTTGGTGTCCTTCTTCCTGCCATGACTAAAGACAATATTCTAAGATAATTACAAGATAGACTAGTTATGATAGTAATGTCAGATTCAGAATGAGTTTAATGAAAAGGAAGCACCTATTTATAAGGGGATAATGACGTCAAATCTAGCATGAGATGTTTTGGGATAATATTTTCGAGCTGTCACCTTCCACAAAATATGTTTTTTTCAAGAAAAGTAAGAATTGTTTAATGGAAAGGTTGATTTCTTAATACGTAGAAGAAAATAAATGTTTTCTTACTATTAAGGCTCAACTCTATATTTCTCACCATATTTGCTTTTGAAAAAAAGGTATTTGCATTTTGAGCAAGAGATCCAAACATAAGCTCCATTGGAAACACAAATTGGGAAAAAAATCTTAAGTTGGAAAATCAGGATTTCAAGATGACCGCAAATTGTAATGACTATTCGTTGTATTCACTATTCATTGCTTGGAAATTATGTATTGCCAAAATACTTAATTTGGATTATTCAATAATAGGTCAATTGAAATTTGTTACCATGTGTGCTTCAAAGAGATCTTACATAGAAATATTTTAAACATATGGTAAATAATACCAAAGTAGTGTATCGACTTTTTGAAGAAAATAAATTATTGATTAACATAGAACCTTTGTTGAATTTTACATTATCCTTTGCTAATTATTGTGTACAATGAGAAAATGCTCTCTCGTATGAAATTGTCTAGATAAACAAGATCGACTTAAAACTATTTTAGTTATCTAGATTGCTAGTTTACAAATGATGAATCCTAAAGAGGTGCTTTTATTAAACACAAATGATTTTGGCTTTCTTTCCTTATTGCCTCTATGCCCATTTTGGTTTTTTTCCTTATTACCGTTGGATATTTCAACAGTTTTGAAATATTTAGAAATTATTATCATCATGAAAGTCATTATTTTTGTAACGGCTTTCTAATGGTCATATAACGGCTTTCTAATTGCCATATAACAGTCATCTAATGGCTTTATAATTTTTTATTTATTACTTCATAAACTCTTCATTATTTTATAACGATCATTTGTTTAATTACCAAATTGATTTATGACGATCTCCTAACGACTCTCTCTTTTTCTTGTTTAAATATAAATTAAATTTCAAATCACAATTTCCGAAGATATAATATGTTCTCATATCTTTCATTTTCATTTTGCTGGGTTGTGACATCCCAAATTTTCAACCCTGTTTTTACTAATTAATTGGGCATTTCATCGACACCTATAGGGCCATTCTCAGAGCTGATCACTCTCAAAATAACTAGACTATCTGAAAAAGCTATTAATGACTTTAAAGCAAATAGATTTGAGAATTCAACTAGGAATTGGCTTCTCGACCGTGCTTATCTTTAGAGATCATTACGGCACAGTTAAAAATCGATTTGAGATAAGAGATAGGTCTGTTTGACTGAGATGTGTGGCCGATTGTGGGTGACTCTACTAAATTGAAAAATTCTCGTCGACCTGCACTAATTTGATTTTACTATCATTTTGGTACCATGTATCCATAATTGAATCCCCAAAATTTTCACGACAATCGAGAGTTGTCATCGAGTCAAGTGGTTCATAGTAGCTCGAAGAAAATCGACCACAAGTCATTTGCCCTAAAAAGTTCTGAAAACTACCCGGTAGTATCTAGGTTACGCTAAAAACGCGTTGAATGGAAATTAACCACCAATTCAAGTCAAAATTCAAAAATTGAAAATTTTGTCATTTCACAATAAATTATAGGAGTATCGACTCGGTCTCAGAAGATTTTTCTGCAACCTGAGACATTTTGAGAAAAAGTCGCCGTAAGATCGCTTTCGTTCAAAAAATGCCGAAGATGGTTTTGGATTGCAAAATGGGAATGTAAGATGGATGTGTGGGTGAGGAAAATTATCAATTTGATAATTAAGGTATCAATTGAATTTATGGAGGCCAAATGAAAGTGAATCAAGAAAGAATTGATGTGCAATTGAAGCCTTTTTGTTAAGAAATTCGTATGCCCCCATAAGTTGTGACTTATGGACCAACTCAACTCTCTAGAAGAGGTATTTTAGGCTGAAATTGTGCTAGTGGGAGACAGCTATGGTTGTGGATTAAGATGAGGGGACAAAGGAGATATTTGTGTGGAAAATGTAACCAAGTGGCCCCTCCATCTCTCTCTCTCTCCCTCATCCTTCCCCCTTCATCCTTCCCCCTTGCTATCGTCCGAGACTTCCTCTCGATCCTTCTTGGTTGTGCGACGCCACCAGGAACCAGCGAAAGACGAAGACTAGCTACTGCTCCATCTTGGTTTTGCTTGTCCACCGAGCGAGCTTGCCAACCCAAATGCCCATGCCCACATCGTTTCTTCTTCACCCTCTACCAAATTGCCAACAGCACGCTTGAAGAAGCCCACGCCTCCACCAAGCTCTTCAACCACTGTCACGTCCGAGCTTTCTCCAAGCTCGGTCAATCAAAGAAACGTTTCCCTCACCATGTTGACTCCCCTGCCAGTGAAGCCTACCATCGTCTGTCTCCTTCCTTCAAGCAAACCAGCATCTTCCACTCACTTTCTCTCTTTGCCAGTGACACCGATTGAGGCCAGCAGTCCATCGAAAACATCAACCAAAACAGCCAAACTCCTCTCCTTAGGTACTCCCTTTGTCCACATGTCTTTGGCCCAGAACTCAGCCCACGGTTTGGCCAGCAAATCCCACAAGCCCAACGGCCCAACAAGCAGCCCACAATTCGGCATCTTCAAGCCCAACTCTTCGCAAGCCCAACCCAAGTTGGCTAGAAGTAGCCCAGTCCAAAGTAAGCCCACAACTTGAAGCCCAAATCAGCAAGGCCCAAGCAAGTTCAACACATTTTCAGCCCATCTTGGGCCCATGAAGCAAGTCTAAGCCCGTGAGTGTCATCACAAGCCCAAGTTCGGCCACCGTTGTGTCGCCATCATGGTGTTTTGGTCTTCGCTTTGTACAAGTGAGTTTAACTCACTAATCATTTCTTAGTTTGCTAATGATGCTTAAGAGTTTATTATGTTAATTAAGCATGATTAGGTGGTTATATTAGTATAGATTAATTAAATTAGTGGCTTAATGATGCATATTAGGCGATTGGTTCATGTAATTAGCAAGTAGAGACGTACTCCTATTTATTGAATGCATCTCAGGATTTTTCCCAATCCGTTCTGGCGTCCAATTAGGCATTACAAGCTTAAATTGGATTTTTAGTATTTATTTATTAATTTTCAAAATTATGTAATTAATTATTTATCTTCCGAAAATTAGGCGGGGATAGCCAACTGCTGAAATTTTATGTTGATTGTTGTGGTGCAGTCCGTTTATTTAATTGAGCTTTATTTTGTGCTGAATTGAATTATCTATGAATTTAGGATTTATTTCCTAAATTAAATACTTGTGGTCATTAATTGAAAGAAATAACTAGGCATCGGTTGATAATACCAAAAATGTTTTGGTGGACTACAGAAAATGTGGGAGTTATGAAAATGAAAATATTATATTTTTGCTAAGGCCTACCATGTGCCTATGCACGATATTTTATTGGGTATAATAAAAGATGAGAAGAAATGCTGTGTGACATGGCTCGATGATTATTACATCGCTTTTGGCATATAGGATGCCTTAGAGAATGCACATAAATTGTTGATTATATATCACCTAGAAAAGCACATGATTCGATTGTTAGTACGTTACCTTGGCGAAAAAGTCGCCTTAGAATATGCACGTAACTCGGTGATTTGGTATATCGCCTTAGAGAATGCACGTGGCTTAGTAATTAGTATATCGCATTGGCATATAAGTCACCTTAGAGAATGCATGGACTCGGTGATTAGTACTTCACCTTGGTGATATGGCACTTTAGAAAATGCACGTGGCTCGATGACTAAATATGTCACATTGGTGATATGGCACCTTAGAGAATGCACATGACTTGGTGACTAGGTATATTATACTAGAAATTGTATAGTATGGATGTAAATGACCAGTGAATGGTCCGATTGACATGTAATCAACTAGGTTGATTGATCAAGATATCGATTTGTGATTGCTTGAGTGCTTATTGAACTATGCTGATTTGTAGATGGAATTTGAGGCCAAGGTAAGTTCTTTGACCCGTGTGTGCATAGGTCTTCCAAATAGTGTATTGGTTTACTAATCGAGTCTTAGGGGGTAGAACTTACTAAGACGTGGTCTCAATGGTTATTGTATAACCATTCCAAGTCCCTAGATGGAAGCACATCCACCTCCTCATCCTTCTATGCATTTTGGTATTCCAAAGGAAATCACAGAGATAGAGACTCACTTCCCAATTCATCCCCATTTTGAAGGACTGGAGTACGTCCTGGTTCAATCAACCGTCTAGGTTGACATAGGAAAAGACACCCTGAGACCCCATAAGTATCCATCATGATACCATGAGTATCATGATGGGTGAAAGGAGGGTCCCATACCAGAAGGTGATGTACCTCTGTTCGTCTTGGAGAAAGCATTTGGGAAGGGGACAGCTAACCATAAGGATGGATCGGTAGTGGATGCAAAGGACTCGAAGCTCGAGAGCAATACTGAGTCACCTGTATACTCAGCAGTAGGATCCAACTAGAGCATGTCAGAAGAAGAGGAGATAGTTGAGCAAGAGGAGGGACAGGAGGAGGAACAGGAGTGGAATGGCTAGAGGTAGAAGAACCTAAGAAGGATTACCTGTTGAACGGACCTGAAGAAGAGGAGCAAGAAGATGACCCTGAGGATGAAGAAGATGAGGAGGATGACCTCGAGGAGGATCCTGAGTACGACTCGAAGGAGGACTAAGATCCCATCCTATTTGCAAACCTGAGTTGTGGACTGATATATAATAGATCAAACTTCTGTGAATAGTATTGTAATACATACTATGTGGTTTGCCTTTATAAAAGTGTGATTGTGGTTTTCATATATGAAAAATATAGCCCTACTTTTCTATCACAATGTTTTATTGTCTTGGGATTATCTTATGCTTCCGCATGCCTATTAAAAAAAAAGGGTCGGCTATGCGTCTTAAGATGTCGCTTTTAATCAACCAAGGTGAGGAATGGGCACGTGTTCGAGGATCAGGGCGTGACATAGGTTATACACAAAAGTTGTTATGTTTCCTTCTACTATTTAGTGCGGAGTATAGAGGAAGGTTTGTTGTATCTTGGGAAGATAACCGCTAAAGCCTTACGCACCGAGTTTCGTACTTTAAGAGGCGGAATTATCCTTAAAGACAGTGCTTGCACGCCTCAGACATTTGTTTTTAATTTTCTAATCCTTTGCAATATATTAACATTTATTATTTAATTTATGTATTCTAAACTTTTTCCAACAATTACTAGATAAAAACTTTAGTAAAATTTTATTGCCATTTGCTCACAAGAATTATGTGTTATATAAACTTCTAATCTTGTCATAATAATTTCTTAAAAGGATAATTATAAAAAAAAAAAAAGTCATAAACCTATTATATGAATACTAATTTAGTTCTAAATCTTTTAATATGACCAATTTAGTTCTAAATCTATTGACGATTTGCCAATGTAATTCTTCTTATCAATTTTTGCAAACAATTGCCAACATGAATGCCAACTATCTATGTAGCATAGCCAACATTGACGTGGATGATTTTTTGTATTTGTTATATTTGAATGAATTTTTATAATTTTTTAAAATATTTATCCTTCTATATTTCCTTTTATATATATAGTGGAGGAAGAAGTAAAAAAAAAAAGGATAATAAAAAGGAAAAAAATCAAAAATCAAAAATTCAAAAATACAAAATATTCTTCACATCGGCATTAATCATGGTATATAGGATGCCCGCATCCATGTTGGCGATTGTTAGCTAAAATTGGCAGAAAATGACTATATTGGCAAATCGTAAAAAAGTTTAAGACTAAATTAGTCAAATTGAAAGGTTTCTAATTAAATTGGCATTCGTACAATAAATTTAAAACTAATTTGGCAATTTTCCTGTTTCTTAAATATGAAATTCTTAAATTTTTTATAAGAAAAGTTTCAAGAGAAATTGCTTTTAGTTTTCAAGTTAATGATGTGTAGCATAACTTTTTCGCATGTATCTTACATATCTTTACTATATAAATTGTATGTTGTAATACAAACAGTAGTTATAATTAAAGATGTGACTATCAATACTGATGTTATAATATGTACACAAATTATTAAGATTACTATATCATATATAAAATTAGTATCGCGAATTATTGAAATAATAAATTTGTTGTTACTTGAGTAATGAAGACAATACAGCGTTCTTGAAATTATTAAAATATACTAGATGTACCAAAATTTTCATACGACACTCATTTTAATGTTGATTTTTTTTTTACCGGATCACTTGAATGTCACTTTGTCAAAAAAAAAAAAAAATAATCACTTAAGTATTATCACCAGTGACGCTAGAATTCCAACACAACAATATATTATCATTTCTAAAAATTTTAACAGACTCTAGACGTGCCATAATTTTCATATAGTACTTACTTTTGTGCCATAACTTTTCAACAAATCATTTAAATGCCACTTTTGTCCAAAAAAAAAAAAAAAAAAAAAAGACGATTGTTTAATTGTCATCGTTGATTTGAGACTCTAGAAATCCAAAGTAACAATATTTTATCATCCTTTTTGGACTGATGAGGCTCGTTGTGCTCTAAATCAGAATAAATGCCCTTAACGACATTATTCAACATGTTGGCCCCAAATTTAAAGCTTAATTTGGGCAAATCAAGCCGTTTACGTTCTTCTTCAATCCCCAATTCGGACTAGGGCATTTATGGGCAAAACTAAGAGTAGAATCTTGCAATGAAGAGCAGGGCCAAGACAAGCGGCTCAAGTTCGCTTCGACAAACCTAAGACAGAAGGTGAATCTTGTAATGGAGGAACAGCCAATCGTGCCTCGAGCCAATCCATTGCTTCCCATGCCGACCAAGTATATGCAAAATAATTATCGCTAAAACTTATTTCTCTGTTGTGAAATTTCTTAGGAAAATATGCAATAACATGAAATGTGCCTGATATGTACCAGTTGCCACCCAGTTTCCGACCTGAACCCAGCAAAACAGATTAAGTTAACGTAATATAAGATTTGAGAGATCAGTCAATTTAAATTATTCACGCAATCATATGCGTTCAACTAAGCATGCATGAATTAATTCATGACAGAGAAAAAAAAAGTATTGAACTTATATATCAATTAACGTTGCCCACGAAACTCTAATCATCACACAAGCAGTCCCGCCATTCTCACACAAGCCAATTTGAAATTTGCATTTTGATTAAGACATTTTTAAGATTTGAAGATTACAACAAATTGTAATGACTATTTCTTGTATTCATAGTTTGAGAACTTTTTTTATGGTCACATACTTAATGTTTTTACTCTATAATATGTCACATGGAATTTGTTATGTGTGTGCTTCGAAGAGATAATACCTAGAACTCATATCAAACATATGGTACAAAATATCAAAGTAGCATATCGACCTTTTGAAGGAATTAAGTGGTCAATTAACATAAGGATTATGCTGAAATTGTCATTTACTACTTATTGCATATAATAAGAAGATACTCTTTCATATAAAACTATTTTGCTAAAGAAGTTCAACTTAATAAAAAACTATTTCACATGATCTGCATAGCTAGTTTACAAATGATGAATTTTAATGAGGCGTATTTTATCAACTGACATCGGGATTTCTTTCCTTATTGCCTCTATGCCAATTTTGGCATTTCTCCTTATTACTAAAGAGAAAATATAGTTTTATTCCAAGATCAAAATGATTAGCAAGTACAACCATGACGTGGACCGACCCTAAGATTCAGCAGCAAAACAAAAAAAGCTTCGTGTTTTGTTCCAAATGATGGTTTTCTAAGGATACAATCACAAACACTAAGGGCTTGTTTAGCAACTTGCCAAATAATGTTTGTTTCTATTTTTTTCTTGTTCCAAATCTACTTCCAAAAAAAAAAAAAAATAGAAATTTGTTCCCAGGAGTAGATTTGAAACAGAAATGTGTTTTGTAAAATTTTTGTTCCGAGAACAAATTTCTATTTTTGTGTTCCCAGAAGTAGATTTGGAACAGAATTGAGAATAAAAAAAAAAAGTTGATTCTTTGTTCCCGAGAACAATTCTAGAATCAAGTCTAACCTATTTTTTCTTTTTCCTCTTTTTTCTTCTTATTCTTCTTCCCTCTCCCTTGTTCTTTAAGTGTTGCCACCGCCATTGCCATTTGCTATCATCGCCGGCGAGCTTGCCGGAGGCTCACTAGGCAGCATGAGGTCGGCCTCCCTAGTGAGCTTGCGAGCCTTGGCTCTTGCCCAAGAGCCGACCGATGAGGCTCGACCTCCCCAAGGCAGCCTCGCTCTCGCCCAATCGCCTAGCCAAGGCTTGACCTGTCGGGCGACCTCGAGGGCTCGACGAGGTTGAGCCCTGCAGGTGGTTAGGCAAGCTTGACCTCCCCAAATCTGGATGAGGCCGCTCGCCCAGCCAAGGCTCGGCCAAGCCTCACCTAGCTGCCGACAAGGCTTGACCGATGAGACACAATCTTGCTAAGGGTCGGCGACGCTCCGGTGAGGTCGCCGGCCCTCATCTGGCTGGTCACTGGTCATCCCAAGGCCAACAACCAGCCATCTTGAAGAAGAAGAAGGGGGGAGAAAGAAAGGAAAAAAATAAAATTATTTAAAAAATAAAATTATTGAAAATTTTAGGACTCAATAGCACTTTTCAGACAAAGTGTTAAAACTTCAAGTGCACTTATTTCTAAAATTTAAAACAAACAAGATAAGTGCATTAGAAATCTTAAAACTTATTGCTAAAATGCAATTAAGTCATAAAATTTTCAAAAATTACAATTAAGTCCAAAAACTTGTCAAATTAATACAATCAAGTAGTTTGTTTACTTCCATTAATTTGACTTACGAAAAATGCCACAAAATGCCGATGTGGCATTTTTTGTTATTTTCTCTATTCACATGGCATTTTTTGTACTACTTTCTTTCTCGGATCCTACTTAAATTAAACTAAAGAAAGGATAGTTTTAAAAACCCAAAGTTAAAATAAAGAGCCATAAAACTCGCCAGTGGCTGCGACCACTCCCCATCGTTAGAAGAGACCAGTGAAGGTCGCTATGGCCTCGCCCGGGGGCGATGCTTACCCATCCCAAGGGTGAATGATGGTGGCAATCCAACCGATCTCGGACATAAAGTATTTCCATTCGGAAATTCCTTCAGATTCTTATTGCAAAAAGCTGGAGCTTCTCCTCGCAACCATCTAGCAGAACACTCATCACCGAATCAAGAAACATTATCAAGTTGGATTTCTCTCTAAAACTCGCTTGTCTTCTTGTTACCAACTGTCAAGCAAATCTAAACTTAGAAGCTGACCATTGAGAATCTTACTTCTTCACTCTAAAGTGTCCCTGCTCAACAAAACACAGAGAGAAAAATATCAGATAAAACCTATCCATGTTTTCGGGATCTGACATTGATGCAAGCCCCGGCACATGAGGCTTCAGGGAAGAGAGAATTTCGGTAGTAGCCATGAAATGAAACGACAAAAACATCAATCGGGAACAGAACAAAACGCATAGCTGCCAGTAAGATTAACCTGGAACGACGTGGAGACCGAACCGAAGCAAGCAGACTCGTGCAATTCACGAATCAAAACGCATGAACACATGCTAAAGAGAAAGATGCAAGAAATCGCCGGAGAAACCACATTCACGAGCTCATTCCCCTTTCAACACGAACCCAAGCAACACGAGCTCAAAACCTCCAAAAAAGAAAAAGAAAAGAAAAGAAACAGATTGATGCAAAAGCAGAGCGCCAAACATATTCCACCTCCAATCAAGTGAAAAACTCACAGGAACTGTATGAAATCAATTGTGAAGTTTTTCCAAAGCATAAGGACCACAACATTTTTCCCATGTATTGTGTAATATTACCATCATCATTGACCTTTCACCTTTCCTAATTATCATTTATTTATCACTCAGTTTTATGCTAATCTCATAGGTACCCCAACAACTAGCTATTAATACATTACTCGTAGTTAAAGACTAGAAAAGAAGGATTATTCGACTTATTATATCACCCTGACATGTCTTTTCCATCACAGCAAATAATATTTATCGCATTTTAAGAATGCTTATTAATATGCCGATCATACCGTTTACTCCATTTGACTTTCTCATTAAAAGATGTTGCATCATAGAAAAGTACCATTCAAATCTTTGCTATCGACATTTTTCTTCTGTTTAATAATTTAATTATTATAGTGCTTAAATCCATCGTCAAATATCATTGAAGAAATCAAGTTAAAGGACATGATAATGCTTCATGTTACTATGAATTCTTCTCTGAGAAAAATAAATTTATTTGGTAACAGTGCTATTTTATTGAAACATCTCTAGCCTATGATAATCCAATTATTTTTTACTTTAAAGGAGTACGTAGTCCTACAAATATCCATTTCCGTAGAGCTGGTGAGTAAGTTATATTAGTATATTCAAGATCAATTTCTAACTAAGAACTCGAATATAAATTGAACTTATAATTTCACAAGGGCTTTTATTTTTCAAATGTTGCCAAAATCAATTGCATAATTCCTTTCTTTTTAAATTTTCCAGAGCTTAATGGATGAAATAAGGGACAAGTACAATAGGAATGTTACAACTTTTGTATGGAGTTTACTTTGAGTGTTATAATTTTTTTTTCACTCACTTAAGTGCAACATTAGAGTATAATCGATCATTTAAGTGGCATTTCTGGCAAATCATTTTACATTAATTTTCCTAAATAATTTCCACTTAACGTGGATTTTTTTAAATGTTTTTAAGTTTTAATTTTCTTTTCCTTTTTTTTTTTTTTTTCAATGCCCGTGAAGGCCTTGCCCTCAGTTGATATGGCTATGAAGGCCTTGGGCAAGACCATTGCAAGCTCACTAGATGTAGGCGAGGCCACGAAGGCCTAGCCTAGGCGAGGCCTTCATAGCCATTGAGGGTCACCATTAGGGGCGACCCCCACCAACATTGACCAAAAAGGGGGAAAAAAGGAAAATAAAAAAATATTTAAAAATTATCCATGTTAGCATTGGCAAAACCATGTAGAATAGCCAACATCCAAGTCATAAGACAAATCACCGATGGCACTTAAGTAATCGATATTTTAAATTTTGTGATATTTAAGTAAGCAAAAAAAAAAATTATGATATTCAAGTGAGTGTCGTACGAAAATTATGGTATCATGTACCTGTCCTAATAAAATAGGGTTAATACTTTTGAAAAATCCCAAATTGATACACTTGTGACAAATTTACCCAAATTATTTTTTGACCATTAAAAACCCCAAATTGGTACATCCATGGCAAATTTACCCCGACTAACCATAAAAAACCATAAATTGGTACATTTATGACAAATTTACCCCAAACTAATTTATTCGACCGCAAAAAATCCTAAATGGTAAATTTGTAATATATATACAATCCACTAAATTGGATTAATACCACAAAAAAATCACAAAAATTGTAAAATGTGACAAACAAAGCGTAAAATCACAAATTGGTATACCAATTAACTGTCACATGTCATTTAACTTAGTCAAAATTTAACGAAAATTAATATAAGGTAAATTTGTCACAATTGTACCAGTTTGAGGTAAATTTGTCAAATGTATATCAGTTTAGGGTTTTTGATGGTAAAAAAAATAGTTTGGGGTAAATTTGTCACAAGTGTACCATTTTAGGGTTTTTCGAGGTATTAACCCAATAAAATAATGAACAACATTGAATGCACAAGAAAATTTTATTGAAAGCATGCAGAAATAGTAAGAAAAAAAAAAATCTACTTTATCATTTTCCGCTGTATATCTTTATTTGTACACAACAGAGGCATCTTGATTTTCATATATATTGTTATATTCATCGGTATCAAAATCCTGATTTAGAAACTCATATCCACAGTGTCAATAACCTCACAATTGTTTCGTCCATCTTGGAAGGTGACAACCGAAAGATATCCTACAATGGCTCATACTAAGTTTAACGTTCATATCGGTGCATAAATACACTCTTTTTCTCCCTATTACCTCTGCATTAGCTAGAATCACAACTTTACTTGTTTACTATTGTCTTAAATTACTTTTGTTGATTTTGGAAGGAAGACAGACAAGAGGGTGTCAAAGAGTAGAGATTAAACAAGTTGAAAATGAGGATAAAAAGTTTATTACATCCTCAAAGCTGGTATCTACAAAAAGGCCAGTGAGCTTGTAATGCTCTGTGGTGCAGAGGTGAGCATAGTAGTACTCTCTCCAGCTGGAAACCCCTTTCCTTTTGCTCATTCATCCAAGGACGTAGTTGCCAATCGGTTCCTCAACCGAAACCCTCCGCCCAATGATAGGTCTTAAGTCCGGATTAATGAGCTCAATTAACAGCACGATGAGCTTATTAATCAAATCAAAGTTGAGAAGGCGCGAGGCAAAGTGTTGAAGCTATTGACTGAACGAAAAAATGATGAGGCATGGTGGGAAGCTCCCGTTGAAGAGAGCAACCTGGAAGACCTCAACCAGATGAGGGTGCGAATGGAGGACCTTCAGCTGAGCTTGCAAAGGTTGATCAATCAACGTATTCGAGGAGAGGCATCCACATCCGTTCAAAATCAAGGTTCAAATTAGAGGAATAATCCCTCTGCGACAAATTCGCATTATGGTACCGCTCCAAATTTTCCCCCTGAGATATTATAATAAGGATGGACAAGTTCTGAGTGATAATGTCAATTTGTTTTCACATGTGCTCATTTATAATTTACTTGATATCTTTCATACACAAGAGATGATGGATGATGTTTCAAGTTTGAACACATTTTCATACGCTAATGTTTAACTCATAATTAGACTAACAAAGCATTTGACAAATTTAACGCAGAAGCTAGTGCAGTTCGATAAGTTTGTCTTGAACGCATTTGGAACGGTCATATCTTTGAGCACTTTAGTGCAGTAACTTGACATTTTTTTTATTAAAAGTGCTTACTCTCGGAATATTTCTTACAAATAAAGAAAAAGAATCTAGGACAAGCTAGTGTCCCATGGATTGACCAAGTCATGAAAGTAAGTAAAACGCAGCCGTAACACCGGTTGCGATAGCTCTGCAAGTAAATTATTGGTAGGTTTATGAACCTGAACAAGGATGTAGCCAAGTCCACCGACCTTCTAAAGGGAAAGATTGAAGCTTTGTGCACTAAATCCCCTAGTTGGACAACAAAACTCAGCCGATGGTCTATCAAGCAAAGGGGGTGTGCGTCATGGACGACGGGACTTTCCTCTTTGTGCAAGGTGAATGATAACTTCATTGGTGATTGAACAATTACAATGTGTCCAAGCTGAAAACTAGGTCTAGTGACATGATATTAGATTGATTGCTAGAATTTGACTTGGTGCTATCTGTTTTACTTGTTTTTTTGCCTTTAAATGGTCTGAGAAATGGAAACGAAACATCAGTCAAGATGGATGGTAATAAGATCATCAACCAAATAACCTATAGTTTGTCCGAAACTCTCACGCTGCCTCCAGTGACATTCAAATTGTTACTCTATGAAGGCTTTTATTGGTATTGGGCTTAAGGCCCATCCGCCCAAGTTGGGCCCAAAAAGCTCGGCCCATGGGAATAGGGCCCGTGGAAGGAAAGAGGTATAAAAGGGAGGAGAGAGAGAAAAAACACACCGTTTTTTTTTTTTAGAAAAGGAAAAGACGTACGTTCTCCTCGCTCTCTCTCTCAAAAACAAAAGACAGTAAGCATACGGCTTGATCTTCCTCCCTTCAAGGCTTCATCGGATCGGATTGCTCAGTTTCTCTTCCTCCATCAACGTCGGTGTTTAATCTGTGGCTAAAAGGTACGCTCGAATCCGTGGTGTGCTTTAGGATCGGTGATGCGTGTTGTTTTTCTGGGTTTCGTCTTCCACATTGATTTAGGGGTTCGATTCGGTGTCGAATCCAGTTTTCGGGAATCGGTTAATCCCAACATTGGTATCAGAGCCCTAGTTCACATTTTTCCCGATCAATTTTGATGTTTTTGATTGATTTTTCGCGAAATCACTTCGGCCGTACGGAACCGGGCAAAAATCCCGACACCCGAGCGCTTTTCGGCCATTTTTCCGAGTTTTCGTAAGTCAAAATAAAATTGTGATTGCATAGGAAGAAGGGCGATGTCGAGACGAGTCTGAAGATGTGTCGACCGCCGCCGCACGCGCCCACACGCACGGCCGGAAGGCGTTGCGCGTGGGCGCCGACGCGTGCACGCCGCCGGTGGGCGAACCGGCACGCGCCGGCCCGCGGACCGACGCGTGCTGATGTCACGTGATGACGTCAGCGTGACGTCATCCAACGGTCGATAACCGTTCGGATGACGTCACCGATGACGTCATCACCGACGACGTTTCGCCGCCGGCCGACGACCCGACCCGACCGAGACCCGACCCGACTCGGCGACGAAGGCACGTGCCGAGCACGTGCGGATGACGCCTCGCTTGACGTCATCCCCCGCACGCGCGCGGCACGTGCGTCGGTCCACGCAAGCGGTCCGACCGGCCCGACCGGTCCGACCGGTCTGACGACCGACGACCGTTAACCGTTGACCCTCTGACCGTTGACCGACAACCGTTGACCGTTGACTTTGACCGTTGACCCAAAAAAAAAAGAAGGGAAAAGAATGTGTTTCTTTTTCAATTAAGTCTATGTGGATTATAATGTGATCCCTTATTTATTCTGCATTTGTTGCAGGAACTATGCCTCCCCTGAGGTTACACACACCTATTCGCGCAGTTACCGATGAACAAAAGGATAGGCTGTCTGAATTGATAGCCGAGCTGACTGATCATCGATGGGAGAGAGGTGACTTAATTGATCATGTCCTTGAAGTCAACAGGAAAATTCAACAAGTCATATGGAATGGTTGTCCTATGTCACAATCAGAGATGGTGCGATTTTTCATAAACACTCTTCCACCTGAATGGCAAGATGTGTTGAATCGCATATGGCATGTCAACGGAGCTGCTTCCTATAAGAAAATCGTGATGGATTTTGTAAATGAATATTACTGTATTGTTTCAAGGGAAAAGATCAAGAAATTGAACAAAAGAGGATCTTTCCCAGTTCGTGTGCTGACTTGGTGTTAGTTGTATTGACTGATATATGTTAAGTGTGATCAGTGGACATATTATGTAATGATTACTACCTAATTGTGTTAATTGAAAGCATTACTGTTTTTAATTGTATGTCAATTATCTGTTGCTTTCTGTTATTGCTGGTTGCTGTGGGTAATTAGCTGTGAGTAGTTTTAGAAGTTTTTGTAGCTTCATAGAAATGATTTTGCATATGACAATCATATTAATGATAATTTTAAGTTAGGACTTTTGGAGGATGATTGGAAATGTAGTGACCTTTTGATTCTAAAGCCTTACTTGAAATTATTCATTAATATGATGGGTCTATATAAATAGGGATGCATAAATGATAGGCATTAATAATTCGTGCATATTTGTCTCGATTTGTTCGGATCAATGGCTTCAGCCACAAAGAGCATAGTTGCCGAGCTGAACAAAGGTGAAAAGCTCAATAGAGACAACTATGAGATTTGGCAAATAAAAATCCAGTATGTCTTTGGAAGAGCAAGAAGCACTAGAGGCTCTTGTCATGACCATGGTAGAACCCGAAGAGGGAACCACCGCACAAAGACAAAAGAAACAAAGAAGCTTTTTCTGCGTAGAAAAGAATGAACTCTCTAGCTCGCATCACGTTGCTGAGCAGCATGGAAAATGACGTCATGCGAGAGTTTCGGTGTTTTGATAATGCCAAGGAATTGTGGGAGGCATTGGCAGCTAGATATGGTCATACATCGGTGACTAGACTAAGGCAGCTTACTATCAAGTTTGACTCTTATAAGAAGCCTCATGGTCAAACCATGAAGCAACATCTTAGAAAGATGTCAAACATGATAACTGAGCTGAAAGATGCTAGCCATGTCCTCACAGATGAGCAGCAAGTGCAAGCAGTGATTCGTTCCTTGCCTCAGAGTTGGGAGCATATGAAGGTGCACCTGACTCATAATGAAAATATCAAAACCTTTGAGGATGCAATGCGTCATCTTAAGCTGGAAGAGGACCGCCTGTTGGCGGCTAAGCTGGATGTTGAACTCTATTATGCTGGTTCTAGCTCAAATGGAGCTTCGAGCTCCAAGCGCAAGCGCCCTAACTGGTTTGGTAAGGGGAAAGGCAAGGAAGAAGCAGGTCCTTCAGGGAAGAAACCCAAATTCAACCAACATGGAAGAGGGAAGCGTCCTCGCATGAAAAAGCTTGTAAGGGTGAAATGCTACAACTGTGACAAGAATGGTCACTATGCTCGCGACTGTCGTGAGCTAAAAAAGGTATGCACCCCTTGTACTTTTCAGAACTTTGCTTATGTGTCGAGTTCTGTGTTCTTAACTGAGTCTAATCCTTTGTGAACTATGGATTCAGGAGCGACAGACCATGTAGCGAAGGATAGAGGATCCTTCGTGGAATTCCGACGAGTACCAATTGGAACTAAGTGGATCTATGTGGGAAACAACTCCAGAGCTGAAGTAAAAGGAATTGGCACATGCCAACTGAATATGCGTGGTGGACGCACTTTGTTCCTTCATGATGTGTTGTATGCTCCGGAGATTCGTCGGAATTTAGTGTCTGTATTAATGTTAGTTAAATTAGGTTTTAATATGAACTTCTGTAGTAGATGTGTGAATTTGTTTTTGGAGACAAATTACTATAGTTGTGGTTATTTTCTGGATGGTTTTATTGTATTAGATATTGATTATGTTAATGCTAATATTTGTTATTCCCTTCTCACGTCTCCTAATAAATATGATAATGATGTGAATGTGTGGCATGCTAGACTTGGTCACATTGGCCAATAGCGTATGAATAGACTAGCCAAAAAGGGCTTGTTGGGCAATATTGAAAAAGTCGATTTGTCCATATGTAAGCATTGCCTAGAAGGGAAAACGACAAGGAAACCATTTGGAAAAGGAAAAAGAGCTAAATTTCCTTTGCATTTAATCCATTCTGATGTCTGTGGTCCAATGAATGTGAAAGGAAGGCATGGGACTGTTTATTTCATCACATTTATTGATGATTATACTCGATTCGGGTATGTCTATTTGATTTCTCATAAATCTGAAGCAATAAGTTGTTTCAAAAGGTTTATGAACCTGGTAGAGAATCAATTAGATAAGAAAATAAAAGCATTGAGATCCGATCGAGGTCGAGAATATTTATCGATGAGTTCAGAAAATTATGTGATGAAAAAGGAATAGAAAGACAGTTGTCTATTCCGTACACTCCTCAACAAAATGGTGTTGCGGAAAGAAGAAACAGAACCCTACTGGAAATGGTTAGGTCCATGATGGTGCATGCTAACTTGCCTATCACCTTTTGGAGTGATGCATTGTTAACTCGCTGCGTATATACTTAACCGGGTGCCTTCCAAATCGGTTGCTTCCACTCCATATGAGTTATGGACATGTAGAAAACCGGACTTGAGTTTTCTTAAGCCATGGGGTTGTGCTGCCTATACACATGAGTCCTCTCACAAGTTTGGGAAATTGGGTCTCGAGAGGAAAGAAGAGTATTTTCATAAGATACTCGGAACACTCGAAAGGGTATGTGTTCATTGGTGAGCAGGAAAGTGGGAGTGTAACTGAATTTGAATCACGAGATGTTACATTCTTAGAGGATGAGTTTCCTAAGAAGGGCGAAATAGGGGAAGATCACTTCCTATTTGAGACATTGGATCAAGACAATGATATTAGTGGAGTTCATCCAACTGGGAGCATAATGGAGAATGATGTGCAAAGTGTACAATCTCCCATACGGCGAACAAGTCGCCAAAGTATTCCCCGTCGACGTTTTGACATTGAAGGGGAAACTTTTATGGTTGCTCCACAAGATGAGGATGAGCCAAGAAATATCAACGAGGCTCTTAATTGCCCTAGTAAAGAAAAATGGATTCATGCAATGGAAGAGGAAATGGAGTCAATGAAATCAAACCAAGTCTGGGAACTGGTTGATCTTCCAAAGGGACGCAGAGCTATTGGGAACAAATGGGTTCTCAAAATAAAGCGAAAGGTTGATGGCTCAATTGAAAGGCATAAGGCTCGCCTTGTGGCGAAATGGTATAATCAACAGGAAGGAATTGATTATGAAGATACATTTTCTCTTGTAGTGAGATTTACCTCAATTCGCATTATTCTTGCAATAGTAGCTAGTATGGATCTTGAGTTACATCAAATGGATGTAAAGACTGCTTTCCTCAATGGAGAATTAGAGGAAGAAATATATATGGAACAACCTGTTGGTTTCATAGTGAAAGGCCAAGAAGAAAAAGTATGTCGACTTTTGAGGTCGATATATGGTCTTAAGCAGTCATCAAGACAATGGTATATACGTTTTCATAATGCCATAGTGGCATATGATTTTAAAATGATTGATGAGGATCATTGTGTATATATCAAAAGATCCAAGGATCAATTTGTGATCATATCATTATATGTTGATGATATACTGATTGCCGGAAGCAATATGGAGTTGGTTAATACTGTCAAGAGATGGTTGTCTTCTAACTTTGAGATGAAGGATATGGGTGAGGCTACATACATTCTTGGAGTTAAGATTTCGAGAGATCGTTCGAAGAGATCGTTGTCTCTTTCGCAAGAAACCTATATAAATAAGGTTCTTGAACGATTTCGTATGCAAGACTGTAAACCTATAGACACTCCTATTGCAAAAGGTGAAGGATTGAGCCATAGACTATGTCCAGGGACTCCACAAGAGAAGGAACAAATGAAACATGTTCCTTATGCTAGTGCTGTTGGGAGCTTGATGTATGCTATGATGTGTACAAGACCCGACATATGCTTTGCAGTTGGAATGGTGAGTAGATACCAATCCAATCCAGATCCAGCACATTGGAAAGCCGTCAAGAAAATACTGAGGTATCTGAAGGGAACTGCTGATTTCAAGTTGAATTACCAAGAAAAGGATCTGCGACTTGAAGGCTATTCAGATGCTGATTGGGGAGGAGATTTAGATGAAAGAAAATCTACCTCTGGATTTGCTTTCTTACTGAACAATAGCGCCATATCATGGAGCAATAAGAAGCAAACGTGCATAGCCTTGTCCACGATGGAAGCTGAGTTCATGGCATTATCAGCAGCGATACAAGAAGGAGTTTGGCTTAAGAGATTTTTGAATCATTTAGGTGTTATTGAGAAAGCTGCAAATCCATTGTTGGTTAACTGTGATAGCCAAGCAGCTATAGCGTACACCAAAGATCCAAAGTATCATGGCAAGACCAAACATATAGATACCAAGTATAACTTTGTAAAAGATTTGGTTGCACGAAAGGATGTGAACTTACAGTACATATCTACGCATAGAATGGTAGCAGATCCTATGATAAAGCCAATACCTAGAGATGTGTTTTGTGGTCATGTAAAATCTCTAGGATTGCGTAGAGTTTGATGTACTGAATTGTAATTTCCCTGAGTTGTTCACATTTATGAAATTTTGTTTTTTCATTGATTAATGCCTATGAATCTTTGTATAATCTTTATGCATCTTAATGCACAGTGCATTACTTTAAGTTGAGAAGTATGTCGGACAGATATAAGATTAGCCCACTCACACGGGTAATCACCTCTATTTATAATGTGATAAATAGAGATGAGACTGTTTTTAAGCTTATTATCTGGGTGATAATCGAGAGCTCAAACTTAAAACACGTATGTCGCCTTAACTGAGTGTTAAGATGAGGACATAATACTAAAGATGTCTGAAAGTAAAATAACCCACATATTTTACTTTATCTGTCTATGATGCCAGATGTGAGTTCTGATGAATTTTGTAAATAAGTAGATACGTGAACTCGAGTTAGACATTGGGTATGTCTGAACTATCATATGTACGGTATTAAAAGGTGTAAACATACGCTCCATGGGAAAGGAGTTAATACCGTAATACGTATTTCATACTACGTATGCATGAGACGACCAATAAGAGTGGCAAAAAATTTGATCTCAACTTTTATGACGTGTGAGACTCTTGAGGAAAAGAGTTCCTCAATTTTTGAAGTCTCCTTAGGACTCTTACTTATTCTCAAGATTTCTATTTAGTGTTTGCTATCTTAGTGTATTGCCAATGGTCATGAGATAATTCGATCTAATGGGACATTTCTAGAAAAGCAAGCTAGACTGAAATTGAGAGTTTGAAGGAAAGAGGAAGATTGATTTTTGGAGAATCACATTGTGGTTTTGTATTCACTGGTCGACCAATTATAACTGTCTTTGTGATAATTATAATTGTGAATACAATATATATATCATGTTAAAAAGAGATCAAGGGAGATATAAATGTGATCGATCGATCTAGGGTACTGCATACTAAATCTACTCGGAGTGTGATGCCCATTATGAGCTGCTATATATTCCTAACAGATGTATAGCAACGAGCTCTCAAAGTATGCTGGTCGCACGGATTATTTACTAGTATGAATGTTGAAGAGAGGTAAAGAGAATCCTATTCGGCCCACCATGTGTGAGTGGGAGATGAAGGCTTTTATTGGTATTGGGCTTAAGGCCCGTCCGCCCAAGTTGGGCCCAAAAAGCTCGGCCCATGGGAATAGGGCCCGTGGAAGGAAAGAGGTATAAAAGGGAGGAGAGAGAGAAAAACACACCGTTGTTTTTAGAAAAGGAAAAGACGTACGTTCTCCTCGCTCTCTCTCTCTCAAAAACAAAAGACAGTAAGCATACGGCTTGATCTTCCTCCCTTCAAGGCTTCATCGGATCGGATTGCTCAGTTTCTCTTCCTCCATCAACGTCGGTGTTTAATCTGTGGCTAAAAGGTACGCTCGAATCCGTGGTGTGCTTTAGGATCGGTGATGCGTGTTGTTTTCCCGGGCTTCGTCTTCCGCATTGATTTAGGGGTTCGATTCGGTGTCGAATCCAGTTTTCGGGGATCAGTTAATCCCAACACTCTACCATCACAAAAATCTGGTCGCGATCCCTCACAATTACTAGTTTCGCAGTAATTTATCTTTATTAGCTCAATGTTACAAGCCTGAATATTATTTTACAGATCCAAATATCAATAGTGCCACTCACTCTCAAGCCATGACTAACAATGTACTTTTCTGCTGCAGCAACAGAATACATGTAGTGTGGTGAGGGAGCTTCCCATTTTCCTTCATCTCCTTGAGGTTATCAGCATTAACACAGGCTACAACCCATCACAACGGTGTACGAGGCAGCCCATTTCTTGGGATTTGGGCAAGTATAGGCCAAAGCCGGTGAGCTCTTTGGCGTGAGAGATTGGTGTTTAGCTCCAGATTAAGCGCAATGTCAAGTGCCTCGGGTGCACGATTACGTACAAGGATGGTGCAATGTGATTGCTTTATTTCTTGAAATTCCGACCACTTAGAGTAGCTTGTGATTGTTTGTCTTTCATTTCTGAAGTCAAATCTTTAGGTATTGGCATACTAGCGAGCACTCAATAAAAACTTCTGTGTGTAGTACCAGAGCCTCCTGCTTACTAAACCACTAGGAAAAAAAAAATCAGAATTTTCTTATGCTTATGGATTATGGGAGTGAAAAGCATAGTGTTTTATTTATACTTATTTCTTGACCAATAATCAAGAAAGAACAACAGAAGGACCAAATTCGCTTCTAACTTTTTGAGTGTAAAAGAAAAAAAAATCAGTGAATTCTCTTACGTCATTTACTTTTTAGCCCTTTTTCTCCTTTTAAATGTATCTTGAGACTAACACGTTATATTACATATTAATATAGTGGATAAACGAAAAGTAAAATTTGAATCCCGTTATGGTTGTAAAAGTGTGATGTCTAAATCATAAAGCATAAAATAATAATAGGTGCAACGTGCAATGTTTAAATCATAATTAGTGAACGGTGGTGAAATGTGGAAGTACCATTGGCTTTTGAAACTGAATACTGCCTGAGCAGTAAACATCAAAGTTTAAACCTTCTGCCTCGCCTAGTTTCACTAAAGACGGCTCTAAGTGAAGGATGAATTTCATTATAATTTATAAAAACATTCTTTCTCTTGAAATAAATCTAATGTGTAACTCTTATATCATGTGACATGCTGACGTGATGTTATCCATCCAATCAAGTATCTCAATGAAAATAATCTAAAAAATCTCGACAAATGATAATACTTTACTTATATGATTGAATGGATGATACCAAATCAATATCCCCCACGCAATGTATATCATACATAGACGATTTTATCTTTGCTTAGTGACTCTATGCTAGTAATCGTCGCTTCAAGTCTTCAATGGCCATGCAATAAGTAAGAAAGGTGAATAATTTTGGGCCGAGTGACACGAGATTATTGATTGGGCCCATGGAGTGCCCTATAACCTAACAAGGCATGGCTGTGTTGGAGGCGGCATAGGCCCGACAAATGTGAAAGATCTGCCCAGACTCAGAAAGTTCAATCTATATACTTCTAAAAGAAATTTTAAGGGAGAGATTCCTCTTGTAATCTCTTAAAGTAAATTACCTAGAAATCAAATTATGAAAATAAGTTCAATTGATATATACATAATTCATATGGTTACTTTTTTCATTTGATGTCTACAAATGGAAATTACCAGTAATCGCCATTCTCCACTATCTCAATATATTTTTTCATTTGTCAAATAAAAATAATACAAAATTAATTGCGTCATTTTAGCGAGGGAAACTATTTATCATCTGAAAATGTTAGATGGGCATCACCGGCCCATCCAACACGTATAGCGCTCATACCGCGGATCAGGTCCAATATCCAACATCTCTAGGGAGGGGGTAGAAAGAGAGAACCTCACATGGCCTGGCTTCTTCCATCTTAGACTAGGCAGTGTTAGCCAACACGTACGCAGCCACTGGTAAAGGGATTGCGGGGTTGGGGTCGGAGAGTACTAGACTTGTGGTTCAATCCACATGAGCATCGACACATATACATAGAAGAGATATATATATATATATATATATATATATATATATATATATAAAGACCACACAGTCTTCGTGTCATAACATATATGTTTGAAACCATTTATAATTTTAATACAATTGTTGATGCGTTTCTCTAGCTTTAGCAATTAACGTCATTCCTATATGTTAATCCTGGTAAAGTATTAAATGGAAAATCCAATTAAAAAAAGTATTTTGCATATTTAGAAAAAAGTCTCACATTGGAAAATCATTGTGGTTTGTAATAATTAATATACCATAATTGACTCATAACTCAATAATTTAAATTTTTTAGTAGAGGTGGATCCAACTGAATATATTGATAGCTTGGATTTGGGCTTCTTCTTGACAATCTAGGAATGAAAATATTGGGCTTCTAGTGCGTGCTCCCAACAAAATGATATTAGAGCTGATAGTTGTTTGGTGGACACCCAATTTGTTTCGGTGTTTGGTGAACATCTCAAGCAAAGATATTTGTTGGATGGTGCCCAATGATGAAAATGGGTTTTAATGATTGATGATCCATTTTCTAAGAGCTGCTGAATAAGTTCTATTGTAGTTATGATTTATTACTAAGTAAGAATTGTACTGTAGACTGTAGATTGAACTTATACGTTACGCGGGCATTTGTTTTTCTAAAGTTGCAAATCAATTGCATAAGTTTCTTTGTTTTAGACTTAATGAAAGTTATTGGATGAAATAAGGAGCAATATGGAGTTCACAAGGACATTGCATAGAAAGCATGCAAAAAAAGGAAAAAAGAACCTTTTTTTTTTCCCGCTTCATATCTTAATGCATACATATTTTAGTCATCTTGATCTTCATAGACATTGTAATGTTAATCATTATCTAAATCTTGATTTAGATACTTAAGTCCGTAATGATATATACTTCTATTTGTCACATCACATTTTCAAATTGGACAAATACTTATAAACATAACATAAATATAATATGGACATATCCATCTTTAGATTGAAATGGCGAAAGAAACCAGTCTCAAAGAATCTTCCTTATAAAAGAAAAGAGTAATATTCCTGAATAAAAATATCATATACACAAATTGTGACAAAATACAACAGCATATAAAACAAATAAAACTCATTTGGTGTAGCAATTACATAAGTTTCCTTAGTGTGGCAATTTATCTAATGAACCTTATAGCTTAGTTTAAATGGCCGAAAATATAACAAACCCGAGTATGATATATCAAGATACATATAGCTTACCTTATCAGTATTTCAGAGACGGCTCCTCCTTTTTTGGATGGAGGGAAGAGAAAAGCATTACTTTGCGATTGTTCATTCATAGAAAGATGATCTGCCAAATGCGAACTGGTTTTGCATGCTTAGTTGTTCTTGTCATCCCAATAGTTTCACACAAGAGTAATTTCATGTTATATGTAATAGCCTCTGACAATAAGTTTACAGTTAGAAAACATAGTCCCCAAGTAATGCAAAAATATGCTTTTAAATCATAATTTTTATTTCAACTAGCCATTTAGTTTCGTTTTTATTGTCAAATTAAGTTGTTACTTTTACATTTGAAAAAGTTACTCCAGATACCTACGTTCCAACCTGAAGTCTTTCCAGATCTTACTTTTAACAGATATTCAGTATCTTTAAAGCCAATTTTATATTTAACCCTAAAAATATCAAACAATGAATTAAAAAAATAGTCGGTATTAAATCTTGTATTTTCCAAAACTTTTCCCAATTAATGTTATGCCCAATTTTATGATGCCTGCGGAGATCATATTTGAATGGCATACTCAAAATACAAACTTTTGTCTGTCTATTTCCTTATAATTTACTCAATCTAGAGAATTCTTCAAAGGCAATTATGGCGAGACACAATACAATTGAGCAATTTAATTGGAAAACCATTAATTTAAAAGGAAATACAAAGAAAGTCTTGATACATATTAACAAAATCGAACATACCATAAGATAACCTTGGAATTTTTAAATTTGTCTCATGGAAGGAGATGACAGAAGGGATTTTCATACTCAATTTGACATTCATATGTGCATATAAATACGTGCATTTTCTCTCTACCGATATCACAACTTTACTTGTTTCCAATTGCCTTTGATTACTTTCTTTGATTATGGCAGGAAAACAGACAAGAGAGCATCAAAGAATTGAGATGAAACGAATTGAAAATGAGGAGAGGAGGCTTATTACATTTTCAAAGCGTAGATCCGGTATCTATAAAATAGCAAGTGAGCTTGTAACCCTCTGTAGAGCAGAGGTGGGAGTAGTAGTACTGTCTCCTTCCGGAAAACCATTTTCTTTTGCTCATCCATCCATAGATACAGTCGCCAATCAGTTCCTCAACCGAAACCCTCCACCCGTTGATGGGTCTTATGCCTTGGTTGAGTCTAATCGTCAAGCCCGGATTAATGAGCTCAATCAACAGTACGATGAGCTCATCAATCAAATCAAAGTTGAGGAGGCACGAAACAAAGTGTTGAAGCAATTGACCGAAGGAAAAGGCAATGACGCATGGTGGGAAGCTCCCATTGAAGAGCTCAACCTGGAAGAGCTCAACCAAATGAAGGTGCCAATGGAGGACCTTCGACGGAGCTTGTGGATGTCGATCAATCAACGGACTCAAGGAAAGGCATCCAAATCCATTCAAGGACAGAGTTTCGATTAGAGGAATAATCTCTTGCAACAAATTGTCATTATAGTGCTGTTCTAAGTTTTCCCCCGATATATAATGAAAAGAATGGGCAAGTTTTGAGAGATAATGTCAATTTGTTTTCCATATGTGTTTGCTTATAATTTTGATCGATATCTCTCATAGACGAGATACTAAATGGTGTTTCTTGTCTTTAAAACATTTTCAGACGCTAAAGCTTACTTCGTAATTAGACACCCAGAGCATGTGACAAATTTAATGCAGCAACGAGACCATCTCGATAAATTGGTCTTATAAGGAACGGTAGTGTCTTTGAACACTTTAATACAATAATTTGACTTTTGTTAATTAAAAGTGGTCTCATCATGAATGTCACGCCCCGAACCCCGAGCGCGCGCACATCCCACTTCGGTCGATCAAATGCGACATTCCCAGGTAGTGTCGCCGACCCCATTAATTTATTAATGCACATGCGGACGTATTATAAAACCCCTGACAATAACATACGGGATAGAAAAGTAGGAAACAAAATCACAACATAACACTTTCATAATTCAATAGAATTACAAACAGAGGTCTACGGCCAAAAGTCTACAAAAGACCGGCTCTTGAAAATGAATTGTCCTACGACCTACAAGTCGGACACATTCTCCAATCTTAAGACTTCACCTCTGCAACTCCTCAAGGCCAACCAAAAGCTATTCGGTCGCTCCGTCCACCAGGGACCTGAAATTTTAATCCCACAACCGGGATGAGACGATGTCTCAGCAAGTTCAACCCCCTAAACCCCTATTAGAAAGAAAATACGCCCGGGTGGCCTAGCCACATCACACGAAGACTTACCTCGCATTAGCCTTCATCTCGCAGTTAACACAATTTATATAATTCAACCACGTACAATTATGATAACCAAACAACCATGGCACAATCACATCATCAGAACAATTCAACCACTTGGATCGTCTCAGCGATCAATCGACTTGGCCGATTACATGTCAATTCAGCAAATCAATCATTACTCTTAATCACGGCCCTATACAAAGGTTTAATAACCAGTGGCAATCACGGCCCCACTCGGCACGACCTTTAATTAGGTGGTCCATCACGGCCTCTCTAGGCACGACCTCTCATAGGTGGTCCATCACGGCCTCGCTGGGCACGACCTCTCATAGGTGGTCCATCACGGCCTCACTGGGCACGACCTCTAATAGGTGGTCAATCACGGCCCCATTAGGCACGACCTCTCTTAGGTGGTTCATCGCGGCCCTATTAGGCACGACCTCTCATAGGTGGTCCATCACGGCCCTACTAGGCACGACCTCCAATCGGTGGTTAATCACGGCCTCACTAGGCACGACCTCTAATAGGTGGTTAATCACGGCCAATCTCCCATCAATTTCAACACTTGGATTTTATAAAGAATCCCTATCTATCGCAATCACACTCAATTTGCCATAATCAATCATCAAATTCAAATTCTAAATACGCAGCAGCGATCGGCACGAAATTCTGAGCAAATAAGGTCCCAACGACAATTTTCGGAATTTAATAAATAATTAAATTTATTCCGAAAATTAATTAAATAATAATATCCATATCTTTCATCATCCACGCTCAATTTATAATATCCAATCATCAATTTCAAAATCCGAATGCACCGTAGCGACCGGCACGAAATTCTGAGCAACCGGGGTCCCGACAAAATTTTCGGAATTTAATAAATAATTAAATTTATTCCGAAAATAATTAAATAATAATATCCATAGTTTTCGAAATCCACACTCAATTTATAATATCCAATCATCAATTTCAAAATCCGAATGCACCGTAGCGACCGGCACGAAATTCTGAAGAACCGGGTCCCGACAAAATTTTCGGAATTTAATAAATAATTAAATTTATTCCGAAAATAATTAAATAATAATATCCATAGTTTTCGAAATCCACACTCAATTTATAATATCCAATCATCAATTTCAAAATCCGAACGCACCGTAAATAAATAATTAAATTTATTCCGAAAATAATTAAATAGTAATATTTTAATAATTTCGAATAATGATATATTATTAAATTATTAAATAATTTCGAAATATTTAAATAAATCAAAAGTAATTTCCTTTATGTCACATCAAGCTTTATATTAATGTAAACTTTCATTTAGCCTTAAATTAAACTCACTTTAAGCTAATTAAACACATTAGTATAATCCACACTTAAATAAATTAAAATAATCACCTAATCACATTTAACATAAACTAAGCACACCTAAAGCATAATTAACCCTCTAAGCGAGGTTTAGTGAGTTAAACTCACCGGATTAACGAACCGAGCGGACCAAAACGACGGGAACGCCGAGGAGAACAACTTTCCTCAAAGCGGGCCGAGCATCCGAGCTCGGGAAGGCGGCCAAAACGGCCCACGAAGGGGCTGCCATACCCATTTTCTGGGTTGCTGTTCGGGGCCGAGAGGGAGCAGATCCGGCGCCGGTTCGGGCGACCAAGGGCGGCGGAGGCAAGGCGAAGCTCCGGTGGGCTAAGGCGGGGCCGCACGATGGCTCACGGCGGCCGATTCGTGGCCTTGGCTGGCCGAACAACCTCCCGGAGGCGAAGACAAGTGAGGACGACGACGGTGGCTGCTGGCGCGAGCTGGGCGGAGCGGAACGGCGAGGCGCGCGCAGGCGCGAGGCGGCGGACGGTTGCGGACGGCCAGCGACGGCTCCGGTGACGGGCGGCAACGGCCATGGCTGCTCGGTTCCTTCCTGCATTTTCTGGTCTTCGCACAGCAGAGATGGAGGGGGAAACCGACGGGAGAGGAAGGGGAAGACGGAGGGCGTGCGGCTAAGGCGGAACGGCAACGGCGGGTGCGAACGGCCGGCGACCAGCGGGCGGGCGAACGGCCATGGCTACTCCAGCTTCTCCTCTGCAATTTTCTTCTCATTTTCGCACAAAGGAGATGGAGGAGAAAGGCAACGAGAGAGAGGGAAGAAGAGAGGGAGGAGAGAGGAGTGGGGGCTCTTTTCTTTTCTTTCTCCTTTTCTTTAATCCCACAAAATGGCCCACCATGACATCATCCATGATGTCATACTCCACTCACTCAAAACTCCCACAACCTCATTCCAATGGGTTCAATTCCATTTTCCGTCGGGGTCCAATTCTTGTACATTCAATTTCTTCCATTCTCATCAATTCTCTTCCAATTGAATCAAATCAAGTCATAAAATAAATTCAATGTCACCACACTTCAATTCACATAATCACTTGACCATAAAACCAACTTAAGTCCCAAAAGTACGACTAAAAAGCGGCCCACTAATTTCTCGAGCCAAATTAGCCATTCTCTCGATTATTTTGCTGAAAGGCTCGGCTTGCATGAAAAATCTTCCGAAGATGAGTCAATGATCCTAAAATGATTTGTGACACACCCAGACTTCCAATTTCGAATTCGATCTCAATTCCACTGGTTAATTTCACTTTGGCACGATACTAGCGCGCCTAACCTACCGGGTAGCTTTTAGAAATTTTCATGCATTCGACCTGTGGTTGATCATCTCAAGCCACAATGTACATCTTTGAATCATTAACGACTTTCGGTTGTCGAGGTAATCTCAAGGTTTCAAATACGAACACAGGGTACCCAATCGATAGAAAAGTCGGTCCAAAGTCGATCAACAAGAATTGTGCAATCCGGTGGAATCACCCACACTCGATCACATGCCTCTGTCGAGTCGACCTATCTCCGGCCTTTAATCGATTTTTATTTGTGCCGTAATGACCCTTGCAGATTAGCTCGGTCGAAAGGTCGCTTCCTGGTCAAATTCTCGAGTCTGATGCATTTGAAACTCTTAACAGCTTAATCCGATAGACTAGTTTTCACATGAGTGGCCGACTCAAGGAAAAGAACTATATGCGTGCCAACGAAATGCCCGTCTCAATTTATTGAAAATATGATTGGAAAAATCGGGATGTCACAATGAATCCCTTGGATTGTTTGCGCTTAATTTGGGTACATAATGCCTTGATGTAACTTTCTTTAGTAAAATGACAAGAGAAGGAAGTTCCACTGTTGTTCAGTTTTATTACTAATGTCATTATCACAATTACTCTTGTTTACAGGGATAAGGATGCAATAAGTGTCATCACTTTCGTATGTTACTCACTTGGGTTCCGTAACTTCTTCTTCAACTTCTTAAGTGCCATAACTTCTAAAAAACGATTACTTGAGTAATAGAACATTGAATGGATCATTTGAATGTCAAAACTTATTGAAAACACCCATCCAAGTGGGAGAAATCTGATGTGGAATGTCACTTGTGGTAAACATTTTTAAAAAGTTATAGCACTCAAATGGTTGGGAAAAAAGTCATGATAATCAAATGAGTGTCGTACATAAGTAATATCACTCAAATGATTGAAAAAAAAAAAGTAATGGCACTCAAATGAGTACCAAACGAAAATTACAACATTTATTGCATCATTTCCCCCTTGCTAGTTTGTATTTGCTTTGTTTTATGTTGAGAGAATCGGGCCTTCGATGGATTCCTGGGTTATCATTTACTGTCGAAACATTGCACCTGTCGCGACCTAATTTTTCGCGAGTTCACCACCTAAAACTAGGTTAATAGATTACTAAGTCTTTAAGCTTAGCTCGGACTCTCCCAAGCCCATACCAAATCGCGACTTAGGTCTGAATTCTAGATTTTCAATCAGGAGTCGCCACTAATCTATTTTTGGTGGGTCGATTAGAAACCCAAGTAAAGTAACGGGAGATTTACTTTACTCCTACGAACCAGAGATTTATGAGTTCGGGGGACTTGGTTACGCTGCATATCCTAGTGCCCTTTCGGTACCTTTTTATTTCATTTTTAAAAATGTTTGGCAATTGAATTGATTTTAATTTAACTTCCTAACATGTGAGGTGATCATACGTGTGCGCATACCACCAATTTAACACTCAAGAAAGCAATTTAATATTGCAAAACATACCTAGAAGCAACGAAAGATCTACATTGTTAAATCGAATTCACATCAAAGCTCTAGATATGATTTCTAATTAACACGCAATTTCAATTTTTGTTTTCGCTTTATTTAATGAAAACCATGACTTATAGAATGCATGTAATCTAATATGACATGGCAGCATGACCTAAACTATATGACATGAAGAAATGCAATGATTAAATGCAATCTAAATTAATCAAATGATGACAAGTAATGCGATGTAATGACATACTAAAATGACACGCAATATATCATTTAGTATGCGAGTTATATGTCATGCGAGATTCATTAAATGCCTTAGTCTAATGACGAGGAAGTTTTAATTAAATGAAACCAATAAAAACTAAATGACGTGCATTTGATATTTCTATGCAAAAATGATTTAATTAGATTAAAATTCTATCTAATTTAACTAAGGATCAAGTCACATTAAATCTTAATTTAAACTAAGATATTATCGTAATCTAACATGCAATTTATCTAATATGTAATGATGTGCAAAAAATGTCCTAATATAACATGATATATGTATGATGATTTTTTGTGTTTTTTTTATATTAATTTCGAAATTAAAATTTCTATGTAATTAAAAATGCAACTTAAATTAAACAGAAACTAAAAATCCTAAATGAATGCATTTTTTAGTTTTTTTTTTATATTTTCCGAACTGAAATCCTTATCCTAGATATGCCAGATAATAAAAATATTCCAAAAACAAACTGAATCCTAATTCAAATATTTTTTAGATTTTTTAGTGGCTTTTTAAAACAATGCGATTACCAACTAAAAATCAAATCTAAACTAATCAAGGCATCCAATCAAATAAAGAATTACAATGATCGAAAAATAACCTGTTATCTCACAAGTCAAATTAACGATTACTATAATCCCGAATGTCACGACAAGAAGATCAAAATAACTAAAAATCTAATCCGAATTCTTACGGATTAAATTAATAGTTAAATTGATTCAACACTTAAAATACTATCAACAAACCCCAAGAATTAATATAATTAAAAAATGACCCGATATCTTACGGGTCAAATTAATAATTACAATAATCTTAGGGAACACCCTTATGGATAATGCCTGTAAGATATTTTGAAATAAGCATCGATATCCGATATTACAATGTAAATGAATTAAAGAAAAGCTATCAGATAAAACACAATAAATAAACGAGAATAATAATAATACTAATAATAATAAACTAATCTACCTAATTGGATTTCCTTTTTTCTTTTTGTTTTTCCTTTTCCTGCTGGTAACCGTGAGTCTCCAAGGCAGCAGCTTAATCGGCACGGCAAAGGGGATCACCGACGAGGGGGAATTCCGGCGAGGCAAGGCAGGTGGGCGTCTGGCGCGGTGTAGCGAAGATGGACGCCGGCAAGGGGCTTCGGCGAAGCAGGGCACCGGCAAGGGAGTGACGTAGGGCGCAGGGCTTGCTGTCGGGCACAGAGGAGATGCGAGCAACAGCGATGTGAGCTCTGGCGGCGTTGGGTCGCGGCAGGAACAGCGGCACGACGGCGGCTGAGAGTCGGGTCTTGGCGCGGTTCGGCAGCAGCGTCGGCGGGCGCTCGGGCGGAATAAACACGAGCAGAACAGGGGCAAGGCTCGGCGCAGCCCGGTGGGCTCGGGCGGAAGAAGACTCAAGCGTCGGGGACTCGGGGCGGCGCGGCGGTTGCAGCGGACGGGACTGGCTTCGAGCTCTAGGCGGCGTCGGCGTGCGCGGTGAGGCGGTTCGCGAGCGAAGCAGGGTCAAGGCTCGGCTACGGGGACGCCGAGGTAGAGGCGCAAGCAAGGACCGACGGTGGGCGCGGCGGGCTACTGGTCGGTGCTTGGGTCGTCGTGGGTCGGCGCGACGATGGCTGGTGAAGACCGGCGAAGCGGGCGCAGCAGGGGTGAAGAGAAATTGGCAATTGGGGACAGCGAAAGTGAGGAAGAAGATGAACAGTAAGGGTCAAATCACCCTGCCTTTTACTTTCCTCCTCTCTCTCTCTCTCTCTCTGTCTCTCTCTGACTTTTTTCTTTTTTTTGCAGAAGCGAAACCTCCCTTCCTTTTTTCTGAATTTTCCTTTTTTTTCAAAAGAAGCTTCCCCACGGATGGCTTCTCTCTTCTCTTTTCTTTTCCAACGAAGAGAACCCCCTTTCTCTCTCCGTACACGATTGCTTTTATAGGTAAAAATAGGTAATCTTCGTAGAATTTTTATCTCGTTTTCTCAATATGCCCGAAGATAATCTATAACCTCCCGATCACCCAAATCCTTATCTCAAAATATCCTCCCCCGATTTCATCATCTATTGATAACAAATAAGATTACAATGCGATTTTTTTTAATTTTCAAAAAAAACATAATATCGCATCAAATCTTAATTTTTCACAAGATAATCAATTAAAAATAACAACGGGCTTGGGTTAATTTTATCATTTCATGGGCCTAGCCCGGCCTATTAATTTAAAATTCAAAACCACCCATTCGACCCATCTGCCACCGGTCCAATAAATAAAATGCCAATTAAAATAAAATACACCTAAATTTATATGGTATGTAATTAAATTAAACCCTAATTTTTAATGACTAAATGGATTGCCAAAATTTAGGTGTCAACAGCACCTATGTACATTTTGTCCAATCACTGCAATACAATTTCTATACAAAATGGCATAGCACTTAAACATTTGAAAAGGTTCCAATGAACGCTTGAGAATCACTTATTCAGGATCCTATGACTACCAATTCCATGAGGAATGATATTGTTCATTGAGGGATTGGATGAAAAAAAAAAAACCCCTTTGAGAGCACGGATGCTTCCCAAAGGAGAAGATCAAATGAAACTTTGGTATTCATACTTATGTAGATACTAATCAAACCAGCATTAAAGAAAATAATTGGCGTTCAATTCTAAAAGTTACAAACATCTTTATGTTAATCAGCATGAGAAACCGGTGTTTTTGTAAGGGCGGCGCTATTTTCACACATTTTCTGACCAAATTCACTCAATCTTTACCAAAAAGTTAAAATTGCCTTTAATCATTAAATTACAATTTAAAGTGATGGCCCAGAATTTGTTTACTTTCCTTTTTGTTTTGTTTTTTTGTTTTTTTGTTTTTTTGCTGTTTCTATGTAGGATTTAATTACCAAAAAGTTTTTTCTTTCCTGTTTTTATGTAGGATTTAGTTACCAAAAAGACAAAAATTTCCATCTATATTAAAGGGCACTATTTTTTTAATTGTTAGATTTTACTTCCATAAAAATTAGTTTAGGCAAAAAAAGAAATTTCAAGAAACTTCAAAGATGAAATTTAATTAAATCAAAACATTGCATAAAATAAGAATTTTTATACAATGCCAATGACATCTCATTATTTTGGATAAACAAAAATGAATATCATCTACATAGTGTTCATAAAAAGACATCGAGATGTCTTATCGTGCATAATATTTTTAGAGTAATCCAAGATAATTTGATAACATTTTACTCGCTTTGTGTAAAAGTATCTTGCCTATGGTAAATAAAAAAATAACTCTTTAATATATTTAGTAAAGGGACTTGATATATATTTTAGACCAATGAAATTAAAAATTAAAAATTCACCAAGAAAGTGAGCTTTTGAGGTAAGAAAAACAAATGATACATAAGTTATCATATGAGCTATGAAGAAAAGAGACATTTGAGTTTTTTACTATATCATAGAATTTGTCTTTCTTCGTTACTCATGGATAGAGAGACTTTTACTCGAAGAATTAAAATGTCATAGAAATATCTAAAAATACACTAAAAAACGAAATACATGAAATTGTTAATTATGGCAACTGCATCCTAAATAGTAAAAAAAAAAAAAAAAAAAAAGGAATGAGGCCATCACTTTACAATTGAATGATTGAGGGCTATTCTATCTTTTTAGTATAAATAATAGGGTAGATTTAGTCATATAGAAAGTAAAAATAGTGCTGCCCTTTTATAACTAAAAGGACGAGGTGTGCGAACGAGACTCTTCAACCCAAGAGTTGAATAGCCTAATTGGTATGGATCTAGCCTAGTTCCCGATGGAGCCGGTCAAGTTCTTGCAACCGATGAGGAACTCTTTCGATCATTTCCATTCTAGGTTCTAGAATCGATCAAATTGTTGGTTCTACTTTGCCCCGACCAATAATTTTTTATTGTTCCTCAGAACCTGCATTGAGAAAAGTATTTAGTTTGGGTAAGTGAAGTGGATGATTCTAACACTGTTTAATATGCCATTGGAGAGGCAGGAGGGAGTGAAGCTAGCAAATGAACTATAAATAGATAAAGAAAGATAAAGCTTAAAATAAACATGAGTGTGGATAGGCTCATAGTTTGCCTAGGCCCAAATCACGTGAGCTCCTCCCCCCCCCCCTCTTTCCCTCTTGCTCATTAACACATACGATTTTTTCTTCTCTCATTTTTCATATTTCTAATCAAGGAAGAAAAAAAGAGTCAGAATGCCACATAACAAATTTCATATTTCATTTTTCTCTGGAAAATGAATGAATGGACAAATGCACGGCAAATAACAAGAGATGGCAATATGGTAAATCGACTTTACTATTGATAATTATTTTAGCCAAGACCTATTTTTATTTTTATTTTTATTTTTTATTTTTACATTTGATCGAAGTCATGCACTTCTCAAAGCTAGAGGAGATAGATGATAAGTGGTGAATTTGGTTCAACCTTTCCAAAAGGGCTTTCAGCCTTCAAGACCCCTTGGGGGAATGTTGGGGTGTTTGGCAAGCCTATCTAAGAGGCTTTCAATCAAATACTAATCTTGAGAAAGCTAAAAGCCCAATGTTGATAGGGACTAGTTTTAGGCTTTCAACATTTGATCAAATACTAAAACTATTTTTTTAAAAACTATTATCATAATTTTTTTAGTTTTTCGATTTTACCTCTCATTGTTCCAAAATTACCTCTACCTTCACTAGAATCAACAAAGAGTTTAATATTTTTAATAAAAAAAAAAAAATAAAATCCAAAGCCCTTTATGAAAAAAGATATGCCAATTACCCTTTATGTCAAAGTAGCTTTGCAAAGAATTTTTTACTAATGCAATTTACATTTCCCCAAAGCCCTTTAGGTCAAAGATATTTGCATTTCCCCAAGGCTCATTCCCAAGACTAAACCAAACGCAACCAAAGACCCAACCCAAGTTTGATGTTCAAGATGGGGATCCGTTGATTTTTTTATCAAAGATTTAAATAATGCAATTATCGCAATTTTTAAAGATTTTCTGAATTTTTTTCCTTTCATTTTCTTTCCTTTTAATCCCGATTTTTATATATTTATTCATCTTTCTCTTTATTTACTAGTAATTTTTTATTGTGCTAATTCACTTTTTTATTTGATATAAAATTTTAATCCAAGTAACACATACACATGAAGAGCTTAAAAGTGGGTTAAAAAATGGGTACATATTTTCATAAGTTAAATTGAATATGGATGTGTTTTAGTAATATAGAGCAAATCATACACAAGATAGGTCAAGTATGAATTATCATATTTATATTACATATAAATAGGTCAAAATTGTCTAACCTATTTTGACCTAACCCAAACCTGTCTTGTCCCAACCAACCTACCCATTTGATGGGTTAGGAGTGAAGGAGGGGAAGAAATATTGCATATGCAATTACAAATATAGTCTATAAGTAAATACACAGTAGAGACAAGGTTAAGAAATTTATGGTGACGAGGGCTAATGCTTATATCATATAGATAAGTAAAAGAGAGAGAGAATATGTTGCAAAAAAAATATAGGATTAATACCCTAAAAAATCCCCAAATTGGTACACTTGTAACAAATTTACCAAAACTATTTTTTTGACCACCAAAAACCCCAAACTGGTATACCTTTGACAAATTTACCCTAAACTGGTACACTTGTGACAAATTTACCCTATGTTAATTTTTGTTAAATTTTACCGTTAAATTATTAAGTAAAATAACACGTGACAATTGACTTATATACCAATTTGGGATTTTACACTCCGTTTGTCACAATTTACAATTTTTAGGATTTTTTTATAGTATTAATCCAATTTAGCGGAGGGTATATTTGTCACAAATTTGTCAATTTGGGGTTTTTTGCGGTCGAATAAATTAGTTTGAGGTAAATTTATCATAAATGTACCAATTTAGGGTTTTTCATGGTAAAAAAAATAGTTTGGGATAAATTTGTCACATATGTACCAGTTTTGGGGTTTTTTAGGGTATTAACCCAAAAATATAAAGGGTTTTTATTATAATTAAGCATACATCCTTTTCCTAGACAAATAGCCATGAATCAAGCTAGAATCAGAAGTTTACAAGTACAAGGTGTTACTTTAACTCTAGATAAATAAGTAGCTCTTCTAAAATGCAAACACCTCTAGCGCACTCTTTCTTCATACTTTCTGATCATTGATTACAACAAGCAATAAAGCACTTTGAGAGAGAATTACAAATACAAGCGGTTACCCTTTGTGAATACGAGACGAATAAGAGAGCAAAAGACTTTCGCAATTCCTCTTAACATCCTTCAGCAAGCTTTGATCCCTTTTGTAGACTTCCAAACTTCAATGTAGCCATTGTATAGTTCTCAAGGTGGTCAAAGAGCCATTAGACGGGAAAGCACGACCGCCGGCTTGTAAGACTCTTCTCACCGACGAAAGTGAGGTTTCCCTAAATGGGATGTTTTGCCTCTGTCCAGTGTCCGACCCTGTAGTTGCTTGCACAAAAATGGTAAACTGCTCTGATTCAACTTCGGAACTTTCGGTGATTGAACTCCAGACCTTGAAACTCAAGTTTACCTCTTATTTGAATTTTAAATTGATTCAAATGAGCTCCAAGTCTTCTTATATAAGTAATAGAAGCACAAGACACATCCTCTACTCTGTTGATGTTAGGAGCTATCTCTACTGGCTCTACATCCAGTCTTTCCACGTCAAACATTGTAACATGGTTATTCACCTACTATCCTCTGATCCTTTCGAGCATATTTGCAACTTTAGCTCTACGTAGCTGTTCGCTTCTCCATGATCCATCCAAGTATCCACAAACTTCTCGTTCTATTGAACTTGTTCACTTTTTATTGAAGTCCATCCAGCCTTTAGATGCTCTTGAGCATAATATTTTGTTCACCTTTGATAGTGGCAAAGCACTCCATGTTTTGATGAACTCGATTAGGACGTGATCTGCATAACACCTGTACATCTTTCAAACAAGAATGTTAGCATTAGTAGACAGATTATTTTATCATTCTTAAAACCTCATCGGCTGTTTTTTCCAGCAAGATGTTAGCAAGTGCCAAAAACCTAGTGGTAGGCACGGCAGTTTGGGCATCAAATCAAACCAACCTACATAAATACAGTTCAAAGAAAAGTGAAATTAAACCCCACTGTATTTCAGTTATGAATTGAATTAAACCAAACCAAACCATTCTTGTGGTATTGGTTTGATGTCAAACCAAACCATTTTTTCTTCTTTCATTTTTTTCTTAATATTTTGAATTTTTATGAGGGAAACTTACAACGCTAGCATAAAAAGAGAAATAATTTCTTGAAAGAGTCAAAGTCTAGTTTCCACCTTTGAAATGAAATTTTACTCGATGCACATGAGACGTAGTTTCCAATGTCTGCTGAAAAACGTTCAAATAAGCACTTTATTTTGCTTTGTGATCGATTCTGAATAGAGTCGACTCTCTCAGTGGAAGAAATCATAATTTTTCATATAAAATTTAGAAAAAAAAAATCAAATAATGACCTGAAATAAAGTCATGTTCTCCAAAAAAAAAAAAAAAAAAAAAGCCCTAGCGCGGATTATGTTTCAAGTTTGAAGTAGTGAAGTCAATTTCAAATAAGGGTCTAAACTCGCCAGCTAGCTAAATATTTGCCGGTGCTCATTTTGTGGCTACTAGGATCGAGCTAATTTGGTCCAAAATTTGCAATTGGGTACAAGTTGAAGAAAGTCACCAAATTAACTTAGGATTTTTCAAATTTTCAAGTTTTCTTCCTCCCTCTTCCGCAGCTTAAGCAAATCCCTCTCGCCCAATCCTCGGCCACGCTGTGCTCGGTCCTTGCTGCTCTCCCGATCCTCATTGCTCCCCGTCCACTCCTCGCGAGCTTCGGTCCCTTATTCGATGTCGTCCCTTCTTCCCCAGTTTCCGACGTCGACAAGCTTTAGGTCCTTTGTGAGCTTCAAGTCCGTTGTCGGCAAGCTTCGCTCGTGTTCAACCGATGTGAGTGTCATTCCTTTCTGCGCAGTTCATCCAAGAGGAAGCGGTTGCAGCTTGTTGAAGCAACACCTCGTCAAGTTGTGAGCATGTCGTGGAATATCACACCGATGGCAGTGAAGCTCTCTTCCCAAACCTGAATGGCTGTTCCAATTACAGTCACAGGGCCTGCTCCTCTTGCACGAGCAATTCTTGTGAAAGACTCGAGTTCTGCATCCTCTGTTGTCCATTCCCCCTAACACCATTCGCAGTGAGATTGATTCAAGCCAGCGAGGAGCGTTCTCCCTCAACGTAAATTAGACTGCCTTGCACCGGCGTTGCTGTAACAAAGGCTTCTGTTTCGCCCTCTGTCGGTAATCTCCAATTTCTGGCTTTTCTCGCTGTGATTTCTGAATTATTTGCGCATTCGCCAGATGTGCTCATTGATGAATTTGACAGCGAGAATAGTGACTTTTGACGTTTTGGAGCTGCGAGGACAGGAGCTTGAGTTGCGGCTGTTGGACATTGCAGAAAAAAGGAGGTTGAAGTTCTTCTTCTTTGTCGATTTTTATGGCATCCTTGACTTAGTAATTCGACTTGGCCATCATCAGCTTCTCTAACTGATGCTTTCATGGTAATCTGCAGGAGGTGCATATATTCGTCAATGGGCTTTCTATATCCGCCGATGGGAAAGAGACCGTTCCATCTGATGAAGTTTGCAGCGTCGCTGCAAGACTCGCGGCTCAAGCTGTGGGAAGGTGAAATGACTGCACATGCTTTGTTGATTATTACTTAGGGTTTAGTCCTTTGAAAGTCTTGAAACTTATAGAAAATGTACAATCGAATTCTAAAATTTTTGAAAAGTATAATCATGTCCTAAAACTTATCGAATTATTATAAACAAGTTCAAGTTCTTCCATTAATTGCACTTTTGTAATTTTTAGAACTTAATTGCATTTTTTTGAAAGTTTTAGAACTTTATTGTAATTCCGTGCAAATTGTATTGTATTTTTTAATAGTTTTAAAACTCAATTGCACTTTCATGATAAATTATAGAATTTTATATGCACTCTTTTTTTTTAATATTTATGTTTGTCTATCTAGATCTTACAGTACATGAGTGGAGATTTTGATTTGTAATCATATGTTGTTTTACTCCATTTCAAATGCATTTAGACTGCATGTCTACTGTTTTAGTGATGGGTCTTTGACTTGCTGTATAAGTGGCTCCCAGCTTCTGCTTAACAATCTCATGATAAGGTAGGAATTTCCTCTGCTTGGTTTGGCTCCAACGGTACACCCAATTAAAAACTTGAATTATCAGCTTTTGTTGTGGTTTTTAGGAGCAAATTTGAATTGTTGAAAGCGGCATGGAAGGACTTGAAGCTTGAGGACACCAAACTTGAAACTCATTGACGACGGAACTTAGGAAAGAAGAGATGACGGCGGATGATGGACTGGAGCTTGCGATGAGGATCGGGCAAGGACCGGGCAAGGAGCGGCGGAGAGGAAGAAGAAAACCTAAAATATTGAAATAAGATCCCTAATTCCAATTCAACTTGGGAATTTTCTTATTTTCTACTAAAAATTACCCGTCATTTCAATTACTAAAAAATATTTACTAGCAAACATTTGACCGGCCAGCTTAAACCCTCATTTGATATTAATGGTGCATTTGGTAACGCTTCTGTACCCGCGTTTGATAATTGGACAAAATTTCTGATTCTGGAATAGAATTGTTTTAGGTATAGAACTTAAAATTTCTACTTCAAATTATTTTCTTTTAATTTTTAAATAATTTTATTACTTTTTTTCCCTTTCTTTCCCTTCTTCTTCTTCTTCTTTTTAAGTCGCTCATCATCGACTTTGGGGATGACCAACGACCGATTAGACGAGGGCCAGTGACCTCATCAGAGCATCGCCGACCCTCGGTGAGGCCAGCCCTCGTCGGCTAAGCCTCACCAACAGCTAGGCAAGAATTGGCCAAGCCATGACTGGGTGAGCAGCCTCGCCAGATCTAGGCTAGGCCACTCACCCAGCCATGGCTCAACGGGGTTGAGCGAGCCCCATCGGTGGCTAGGCAAGCCTCACCTAGCCCCGTCGAGGCTTGCCCAACCTCGCCAATGGCTAGCTTCCAACGAGCTTGTCAGACCTCGCCCTGGTTGGCGAGCCTCCGGCAAGATCGCCGGATCGGTTGCCAACAACCGACGGCAATGGGCGGCGGACGGCAGACGGTGGCAAATAGCAATTGTGGCAATGAATGAAGAAGAAGAAGAAAAGGAAGAAGAACAAGAAAAAAAAAAAATATGGGCTTGATTTTAGAATTGTTCCTAGGAACAAGAATCTTTTTTTTTTTTTTTATTCTTGATTCTGTTCTAAATCTATTTCCGAGAACAAAAAAAAAATAGAAATTTATTCTCGGGAACAAAAATTTTACCAAACACAATTCTGTTCCAAACTACTCTCGGAAACAAAAAAATATAAATTTCTACTATTTGGCCAGTTAGCAAATAGGGCTAACTGGCCACCCTTTGCGACAAAACTCATTTGAATTGTTTAATAATTTAATTTCAAACTTTTTATTTAGAATGTTCCCTAGAATTTATATTTTACATAGGAGTAATAAATAGGAGTGAGCGGTTTTTGGTTCCGGTTCGATTCCGTCTGGAACTTGGAACTTGGAACCTACTCTTAGGTATCATCATTTTTTGGAATCTGAAATCTACCCGTCAGAACCAATAATCTGGAACCTACCATGTCAGGTTTTAGGGTTGGTTCCAAGTTCCAACAATTTTTTTTTTTTCATTTTCAAATTTAAACTATAACGAAGAAGGAAAGAGACAAACTAAAGCTTTTATGTCCATAAAAGAACATTTGACCATTAAGTCAAAACCCAACATCATTTTGTTGAGATTCAAAGGTAACATAACTTTCAAAGAACACATTGGTGTGATGAATGTATAGTGACACGTACTAGACTCATCCAAACTAACTAATAAGTAAATAGGTCGCTTATATAGAGGTGAGCGCGGTTCCCAGATAAAATCGGGAATCGAAGAACCAGATCGAATGATCTGGCTTGGTTCCCAATTCTAAAGAGACCGATTCCGAACCCCGTTTCTCTTTTTTTGAGATTCAAAAAAAAAAAACCCTAAACCCCCTCCCCCAGGTGATTTTCCCCCGGTTCTTCTCCCTCTTCCCCTTTCTTTTTCTCTCTCTCTCTTTTTCTTTTCTTCTCCCCCTTCCCCTTTCTTTTTCTCTCTCTCTTTTTCTTTTCTTCGCTTTTTCTTCGCTTTGACCGACCAGCTTAAACCCTCATTTGATATTAATGGTGCATTTGGTAACACTTCTGTACCCGCGTTTGATAATTGGACAAAATTTCTGATTCTGGAATAGAATTGCGTTAGGTACAGAACTTAAAATTTCTACTTCAAATTATTTTCTTTTAATTTTTAAATAATTTTATTACTTTTTTTTTCCCTTTCTTTCCCTTCTTCTTCTTCTTCTTTAAGTCGCTCATCATCGACTTTGGGGATGACCAGCGACCGATTAGATGAGGGCTAGTGACCTCATCAGAGCATCGCCGACCCTCGGTGAGGCCAACCCTCGTCGACTAAGCCTCACCAACAGCTAGGCAAGAATTGGCCAAGCCATGACTAGGTGAGCAGCCTTGCTAGATCTGGGCTAGGCCACTCACCCAGCCATGGCTCAACGGGGTTGAGCGAGCCCCATCGGTGGCTATGCAAGCCTCACCTAGCCCCGTCGAGGCTCGCCTAGCCTCGCCAATGGCTAGCTTCCAACGAGCTTGTCAAACCTCGCCCTAGTTGGCGAGCCTCCGGCAAGATCGCCGGATCGGTTGCCAACAACCGACGGCAGTGGACGGCGGACGGCAGACGGTGGTAGATAGCAAACGTGGCGATGAATGAAGAAGAAGAAAAGGAAGAAGAACAAGAAAAAAAAATATGGGCTTGATTTTAGAATTGTTCCTAGGAACAAGAATCTTTTTTTTTTTTTTTTTTATTCTTGATTCTGTTCTAAATCTATTTCCGAGAACAAAAAAATAGAAATTTGTTCTCAGGAACAAAAATTTTACCAAACACAATTCTGTTCAAAACTATTCTCGGAAACAAAAAAATATAAATTTCTACTATTTGGCTAGTTAGCAAATAGGGCTAACTGGCCACCCTTTGCGACAAAACTCATTTGAATTGTTTAATAATTTAATTTCAAACTTTTTATTTTGAATGTTCCCTAGAATTTATATTTTACATAGGAGTAATAAATAGGAGTGAGCGGTTTTTGGTTACGGTTCGATTTTGTCTGGAACTTGGAACTTGGAACCTACTCTTAGGTATAGATTCATCATTTTTTGGAATCTGAAATCTACCTGTTAGAACCAATAACCTGGAACCTACCATGTCAGGTTTTAGGGTTGGTTCCAAGTTCCAACAATTTTTTTTTCATTTTCAAATTTAAACTATAATGAATAAGGAAAGAGACAAACTAAAGCTTTTATGTCCATAAAAGAACATTTGACCATTAATTCAAAACCCAACATCATTTTGTTGAGATTCAAAGGTAACATAACTTTCAAAGAACACATTGGTGTGATGAATGTATAGTGACACGTACTAGACTCATCCAAACTAACTAATAAGTAAACAGGTCACTTATATAGAGGTAGGCTCGAGCACGGTTCCCGGGTTACCCGGGAATCGGAACCGAACCGGCGGAGGGTCCGGTTCGGTTCCCGGTTCCTAGGGGACCGGTTCCGGTTCCGGTTCCTTTTTCTAGGAACCGGGAGTTCCGGTTCCGGTTCCGGTTCCCATTGGAACCGAACCGAACAAACCGAACCGAACCGGTTGCGGAACCGGAACCGGAACTGGTGCGGAACCGGTTTAGGGCTCCAAAGAATCTCCAGTTCACAGCTCTTCATTCAGATTTCAATCTTTAGAGTTCAGACCTCACACTCACACAGTCACGACTCACGCAGCTCTGAGTCGCGCCGCCGGACGCCGCTCGCCCTCGAGGAGGCCGCCGCCGCCGGACCCCGCTGGACGCCAGTCGCCGACGCCTCTCGCCCAATCCCTCGCCGCTCGACGCCAGTCGCTGCCCAAATCCGTGAGTCACGCTGCTGGACGCCGCTTTGAGTCTCGCCGCCGGACGCCGCTCACCTTCGAGGCCGCGGCCGTCGGACGCCGCTGGACGCCAGTCGCCGACGCGGCTCGCCCGAACCCTCGCCGCTCGACGCCGCTCGCCCAAACCCTCGCCGCTCGCCCAGACCCATATGTGCCTTTTCAATCTTGCTGAGACTCGATTGCTTCTGGTCGAAAGATCAACCGCCCTCCATTGCTGGTCACGTGGGCTTCCCGTTTCTTGATTCCGGTTAGATTCTGGGCTCGTCCGTTTCTTTGTGTTTCGTGGGTCGTGCGCTGTTTCGATGAATTTTTCGGTTTTGGGTCTGTGGGAATTGTGGGATGGTTTCTTGGGTTTGATGAGTTCCGTGGAAAGGATGGTGTCGTGGGTTCGTCGGCCTTTCAGGTAAATATGGTCTTTAGTCAGCTTGTGAAGATGCCACAAGACAAGTTAGGTATTGATGGTTAAATCTTTTGCTACATATTTCCTTATGTAGGTGGTAGTTGCTCCAATTCTCTTAGGATCTTATGTTTCTGTTGATGCCATTAAACTGTCGATCAGCACCTTGCAGGTAAATATGGTCTTCAGTTAGCTCGTGAAGATGCCAAGCTTTCCTCTCTTGTACATCTTCAGCGATGCTTATTTTTTCAAATTACTATTTCTTGCTTTAGGCGAAGTGGTAGGTTGTCCTGTTAGAAATAGTAGCTCTTTGATATTCTAAAGTGTGTGCTGTATCTACATTTCGAGCAAAGCTTTTGATCTATTCCCTGGATGTGTAGTACAGTAAATTTAGCAGAGCATCCACAAGTTATTGAAATTCATTTTGAGATAAGTGAATTTGTCATGTAGGATTGATTTTCACAAAGAAAAAGGATTTTTTGGGCCCTATGCTACGCCATAATCTTCCTTAATTTGAGTGAGCAATGACACTTGTGTCTGTTCTTTTGCATTAATTTCATTGTCGTCATCATTTGAACATGCAAGTTTTGAGTTGTCGCAATGATTCCATTTTCTCTAATTCATTCTTATGTACCTTTTCTTTTGCAGCATTAACCCATTTAGGCTCATTGGGTTCGGACTTTCAGTATGGACTTCAGCTGCTTCTCATATAAGACCTTTTTAAATGCAGGCTTTGCTCCTATTCAATCAAAAGAAAGACCGTCAGACATAGAGACGCCTTCCTGTGAAACTCAAGGTTCTTCTTGTTATGTTTTACTTTTGGAGACATATCACTATGTTTATGTCTGCTTATTATGTCAACTGATATCTCATAGAGCAATGGCAAGATTTCAGTATGATTGTTTGCAATCTATTACTGAACAAAAGACCTCGTCCTTCAAGTTACCGTAGAGTATGCGTGTACGTTATAATTCAAATTTGAAAATGAAAAAAAAAAAAAAAAAAGAACCCGTGGAACCTGGAACCGACCACGGAACCCGTGACATGGTAGGTTCCGGAGTTCTTGGTTTTGACGGGTAGGTTCCAGGTTCCAAATTTTTTGGAACCTGTACCCGAGGGTAGGTTCCAGGTTCCGGACGGAACCGAACCGGAACCCGAACCGCTCACCCCTATAGAGGTGAGCGCGGTTCCCAGATAAAATCGGGAATCGAAGAACCAGATCGGAGGATCCGGTTTAGTTCCCAATTCTAAAGAGACCGATTCCGAACCCCGTGTCTATTTTTTTGAGATTCAAAAAAGAAGAAGAAAAACCCTAAACCCCCTCCCCAGGTGATTTTCCCCCGGTTCCTCTCCCTCTTCCCCTTTCTCTTTTCTTTTCTTCTCCCCCTTCCCCTTTCTTTTTCTCTCTCTCTTTTTCTTTTCTTCGCTTTTTTCCTCCTCACGTCAATTCCTGCCCCCCCTACTTTTTTTCTTTTCTTCTCTCTCTCTCTCTCTCCTCTTTCCCGCCCCCTTTCTTCTTCTTCTCCTTCTTCTTCCTTCCTCTTGTACTAATAGAGTCCGAAAATCTCTAAACCTTAAGGGAGCCCAAAACTCACCGTTATAGCTCGTGAACGGCTTCAATTCGGCACCCTCTCTTTCGGCCCCGAAATGGCGACCGCCCGTTTCGCACGCCGGCGACTCCCATCCTCCGCCGCCGCGCCCGCCGGCCCACTCCCTCCCCTACTCCCAGTACAAAACCCTCTTCTTCTCCCTCGCCCACTCCCTCCTCCCCGACTCCCAGTACAAAACCCTCTTCTCCCTCGCCCACTCCCTCCCCGACTCCCAGTACAAAACCCTCTTCTTCTCCCTCGCCCACTCCCTCCCCTACTCCCAGTACAAAGCCCTCTTCTCCCTCGCCCACTCCCTCGCCACCCGCGTCGCCAGCCTCCGTGCCGCCCGCGGCGACCTCGCCGGGGCCGAGCGTGCCCGGGCCATCGCGGAGCTGAGCGAGCTGCTGGGCCTAGTGCTCCCCTACTCCCAGTACGAAGCCCTCTTCTTCCTCGCCCACTCCCTCGCCACCCACGTCGCCAGCCTCAGCGCCGCCCGCGGCGACCTCGCCGGGGCCGAGCGCGCCCGGGCCATCGCGGAGCTGAGCGAGCTGCTGGGCCTGGTGCTCCCCCACTCCCAGTACAAAGCGCTCTTCTCCCTCGTCCACTCCCTCGCCACCCGCGTCCCCAGCCTCCGCGCCGCCCGCGGCGACCTCGCCGGGGCCGAGCGCGCCCGGGCCATCGCGGAGCTGAGCGAGCTGCTGGGCCTGGTGGTGGATTTCGCGAGGGCGGAATCGAATGCGGAGAGGGCGAGCTGGATTGGGAGGTACTACGAGAACGCCGTGCGGGTCTTGAAGTCGGTCTTCGCGAGGCTTCTCCGAGTGTTCAGCAAATCGGTACGGTGTAATTTCTTTCCTTGTTCAAAATTGCTGTAAATTTGTTCAAATTCATAGCGGACGAATGTTGTCATTCGTAGTATTAGAGACATAGTGCAGTTGCATTTCGTTCTGAATCATGATCGCTGGTGGTGGGTAATTTGTTTAGCAAGATCCCAGAGGGGGATGGAAAAAGAATTCTGTACGAGGTCTGATCTAATTTCATACTTTTTGCCTATGCTTGGAAAGATTTTAAGGTGGGTGAGGAAAAATGAAGGTGAAGGAAAGAATTCTTGGGATTTTCTTCACGGGAGTAAAATCGTCAGGACTAGAGATTGACCATGGACTGAATGATTTATCTACTCTAGAGAGAGATGGCCATTAATAATACTGTACATAGAGACCCAACTTGAGGTGTCACATTCCGTGGGTGAGCTGTGCAATTAACATTCCAACTGCCAAAACTAGTGACACCTAAGGGGTGCATGATAACCAAAATTTCTATTCCAGAAATAATTTTTCTATTCCAGATCTATTTCTGGAATAGAAAACTGTTTGATAAATCTACTCAGTTTTTCTATTTCTGGAATAGATTTGATTTGGAAGAGAAATCAGAAATAGAAATTTTCTACTTTCGGTGAGTCCTCCCTCATCTCCTCTACGTCTTTGCCTCCTCCTCCTTCTCCTCCACCTCTCCTCATTTTATTTAAAATAAAAAAAATAAATAAATTCATTTTATTCATTTAAAAATAAAAATAAATTTATTTTTAGTTTATTAAAAACAAATTTATTAAATTTATTAAAAATAATTTATTTTTATTTACCTTGAGTGCTTTGCCAAATAAATTTTTTTTTATTTTTTATTTTTATTCATTTTAAAATAAATTTATTCGTAAAATAAAATAAAATAAAATAAATTTATTTTTAAGGATATTTTTATTTTAAAATAAAATGATATTTTTATTTTTTTATGATTTATTTTATGATTTATTTTTTTGTTACTAAATCATTTTTATTTTTATTTTTTATATTAAAGGTCGCCAATCGTCGCCGCCGCCGTCCCGAAAAGAAGAAATTTTGTGTCGTTATCAAACGAATTTCTATTTTTAGAATAGAAATTTTATGTCGTTATCAAACGGTTATTTTTGCTTAGAAATTCTTCTAGAAAAAAAAATAGAAAAATCTATTTCTGTTCCAGAAACTATTTCTGAAACAGAATGATTATCATGCACGCCCTAAAATGTTGAATCTTTTACTGTACCAGATATGAGACCCATAGGGAGTCGCCCACCCTCGACTCTGCTTAGCTGAAGCATCTTTTTACAACTTCCCAGTTCAATACTGGGGCTGTACGACTTGGTTTGGAAGGGATAAGATGAAGATCATGCCTGTTATCTTTCTTTGTAACTTGTTGAAGATAGAAACATTTCCTCAATGAAATACATTGAACATGAATTCAACTGATCATTATTGACTATTAAAATGAGCATGTTAGTTTCTATATCAGTTGATTGTTGAACTAACTTGAAATAAAAATATTAATAGAAAGATGAAACTACATTGGTTGAACAGAAAAAACATCTCATGTATTTGGTCGTGTTGGTCATGAGGAACAGAGACCAGAGGTGCTATTCCAAATGGGTGAAAAAAGGGCTAAAAGTACTTTGTCAAGATAATTGCAAATACATTTGTGATTGCAGGCTTAATGCAAATTTGTTCCTTTGTTCTCCTGATGATGATATTTGGGATATTTGTAGGGTCTTCCAAGGGAGATGGTAGAGACCTTGCGAAAGGAAGTGGTGGATGGAGATTTCTTGAGGGATTGTCTGGAATTGGGAAGTAATGACTTGAAAGGCCTTGTCCAAATTTTGAAGGATCTCACTTCTCAATATTACTCATCATCTGATCATGGCCATGATCTCCGGAACAACATGCAGGACTTGTCTTTGGAACCAGTTTTGCTATGAAGGTCTCTGGGTAAGCACTATGTTTATGTACTGTATTAGAGGAGTTGAACATTTCAAAAGCATTTGTGCAGAATTTTGGCAGGAGTTTAGAAGGTGAACAGAGAAGAGTAGAGAACTCTGATTGCCAGGTGTTGTCTGAGTCATGTTGTTATCATTTGGAGTTTCTTCAGCACCTTTTCTGTGGTGGAGAGCTGTAAATAGTTCTCACTTGTAAAGATGTAATTCCTTTGTCTTTAATTGGATAGTTTTCACTTTCTATGGTGTTGAACTATTGACATGAAATTGAACAGTTACAATCACCTCAACGTGACAATAGGACCAATTTTTTTGTAATGATTTATAGTTATATTGGAGGTTTTTGTCTGTTGAGGTCATTCCTTTACTTGAACTATTTGTATAATGATGAACTCTAACACATCATAATGATTTATAGTAAAACTGAACACATTGAACTCAAGAACTCAGTTATCTTGTGCGTATCTCTACTTTTAATTGGTATTAGTCATTGACATCTTATGTTATGAACTTTTGTGCCAAAGTTCGGAAGTACACCCTTCTTTTAAGACCTTCTGTTAAGTTAGACATGATAAATTTGGAAGGTGATTTAGCAATTCATCGTAACAGAGATTTTCTTTTTAAATAACCATCTAATGTAGCTATGACCAATGGTGGACATGAAGATACCCCTCTTCTCCCTCTTAAACACTTGGTTCTTTCCCAATTTATGCATGTATTTTTCTTCTAGCACTCAACCTAATTTCTAAACTTATCTCCTCTGTCTCTACCCTGTTTTCAACTTTTCACAGTGCGAGAGAATCTTATTGAGCAAAGAGAAGTGGTAGTATTGTTTCTAATAGGGATGAAATAACTAGAATCAGTGGCGAGAACAATAACTGAAGGAACAGCATGATTTGCCTTTTTTTTTTTTTCGTCGCTTGCATGATTATTGTTTAAGTTATATTTTTAAGGAATGGAATTCATATAGAATTCTTTCGCAAATATATAGCAAGGTATGAACTTTAGTTAAAAGTGAGTTGAAAAGGACATTTTCTCTGATAAGGTTCGTAGTGACCAATTTAATTTAAAATAAGATTTTTCAAGCAATGGCTAGGAACCTTTTCATGTAGGGCATTTTTTTTTTCCTCTTTTTTTCCTCCTTTCTTTTGTTCATCTTCTTTGTTCGTTTCTTTTTCCCCCTAGATGCCCCAGCTTCCTTGACGTCATGAAGCCGCCAGGGAGCCACTCTACCAACCTACGACTGCTTCTCCGTCCGGCGCTTAGCGATATCATGACGTCGAGCAAAAATGCGAAAGAAAATGATTATCTAATATTTGTGTCAATTGCGCGCACACACATGTATTTTATAATCGTGTTATCATTTGCTATTCTGAGGCTGGATCGGTAATTCCAAAAATATTGCTAGAACTACTGAATAAAATTATATAGTCTATATAAATAATCGTATCTCGATTTAAATAACTGTTAGATTGTTTTGAACAAAACAAAATGGGATACAATGAGCAGATATCCGAGTGTTAAGAAAAGGGGGTACCTCTTCCACGGCAAGATAGACATGACAAATGACTACACAGCATTATGGAAGGATATAACAACACAGTAGCGCCTAATACCCTAAAAGCCTCCAACTAAGTTTAGTTCCAATTTTACCCCAATTCTTGTTTCGTTCCAAAAAAAAAAAAAAAAAAAAACGTCTAACTTTGTCTCTAGTCCCAATTTTACTCAAAACTTTTTTTTTTTTTTTTTGTCTTTTAAAAACCCTCAACTTTTGGTTCAGTCCCAATTTAACCTAGATATTTTTTTTTTTTACTCCTAAAAAACCACCAACTTTTGCTTGAGTTTCAAATATGTTTCTATTAACCTTCCCTCCAATTTCTCTTGACAATGAAGAGATAAAAAGTGTTTGAGCGCAAGCTCTCTGATCGTGAAAGATGAAAGACTCTCAAGCACAAAAATTGAATACTGAGCACAAAATCAAAGATCTCGAGTGAGATGGAAGAAAGATTCTCTAAAAAGAAGAGCAAATAGAAGGTCAACCTTAATTACTTTAATTTTTACCCAAATTTTAGATCCAAGAAGATGTCGTTTGGGTTGACGTGAAAATTCGTCTCCGAAAGACTCTTCTTAGATTTGAAATTTGGGAAAAACTTAGAGCAATGACATGAAAATGGCAATTAGCGAGGGCAATTTTGGATGAAGTATTAATGGGGGCATATATGGGACCCAAGTTAAAGTTGGTAATTTTATGAGATAAAAAGAAGCATATGGTAGAATTGAGATCGGACCGAAAGTTGGTGGATTTTTATAAGACAAAAGAAAGATTAGAGTAGAATTGGGAATGGACCAAAATTTAAGGATATCATATGAGACAGAAAAAAGTTTAGGTTAAAATTAGGATTCAACCTAAAATGAAAGTTTTATTTTTTTATGGTATTAGGCCACACAGAACTGATCGAGGACTGATGGTTTAATATTCATTCATCTCCGTCAAGGAAAATGAATCCGTCTAGTAAAAAACAATTACCATTCTTTTCATTTTTCTTCAGTTTCATGTCATAAAGATCAATTCTACACATTTGATTAGCTTTCTCTCTCTTGTCACATTTATCAATATTCGATACTACTAATTTCATTTTTAGTAGTCCATTGCTTTGATTTTATTATTCTCTTCCAAATAATTTCTACATAATATATCAAAATAAATACAACTTATGAAAGGTGGCATTCGTGTGTTTTTTGACTAATTCAAATTAAATAGGTCAAAATATCTCAAACAATTAATCGAGTTGACAAAAATATTTTAATTGGACAACTAAGAAATATCAATTTATTGGGTTAAAATGACTTTTAGGGTAAAAGCGAGATCGTTTGGACTATCTGTTGAGGACAATTAATTGAGTTGACAAAAATATTTTGTTTTAGCAATGCAGAAAAAGGAAGTTCCATTGTTATTTGATATTATTGTTAATGTCATTAACACAATTACTCTTGTTTATGTGTGTTTCTTTCGTCTATACTCAGAGCCTGATCCTTCTATGAATTCTTAGGGGACCATTTACAGTTGAAATATCATATGTGAAGTGGCATAACAGGGATAAAAACACCACAAAAGTCATAACATTTGTATGATATTTACTCAAATGCCATAACTTTTGAAAATGTTCACCAAGTGCTGAAAATTCAATGTGGCACAGCACTTATATAAACGTTGTAAAAATGTTATGACATATAAGTAATCGATTAAAAAGTTATATGACACTTAGGTGATAAGCAAATTTGTTATGGCACTCAAATGATCGGAAAAAAAAAAGTTATGATACTCCAAGTGAGCACCATAAAAAAGTTATGGCTGATGTTCTTTTCTTGGACATGGCATATAAATATTTAAAAACCTTTCAATGAATGCTTGACGTCCATTTATTTGTCATCCCTTGAGTACCAATTCCTCGAGGAAATATGACTCTAGCATTCATATTAGTGTAGAAATTAATTAACCATCAGAAGAAGTTACAAGCAACTTTACGTTTACTCAGCATAGAAACCGATGTTCTTGTAATTAGAAGGACAATAGTGTGCAAACGGACCTCTTCAACCCAAGAATTGACCGGTCTGGTTGGCACCGACCTAGGCCAGTTCCCAAGTGCGCAGGTCTTGTTCGTGAAAGCAATTAGGAACCTTCTTTCGATTTTCATTCAAAATTTTGGAATCGATTCAACTGTTCATTTTACTTTGCGCCAACCAGTCTATCAGTCTGTTAGAGTTCCTCAAAACATGCTTTGGGAGAAGCTTTTAATTTGGGCAATTGAAGTGAATGATTTTAAACTTTTTAATCTACCATGGGAGAGGGAGGGAGGAAATATTGCTAGTGCGCATATAAAATTTTAGTCTAGAAGCAATGATACAATAGAGATAAGGTTAAAGAAATTTATCATGGCAGAATTCTTGTTTTTTTATTTTTTATTTATCGGTCCTACTTCTATTTTATACTCTAACGCTTACTCTCAGACTTTTAATCTGCCTCTTTGCAAAGCATGGGAGTCAAAACCTACTCCTGAAACGAAATCGTCCCCACCCCAATTCCCTTGAGAAGGTGGAGATTCGAAACTCCCGCCTCCCCCTTCCATGTTGGAACCGGTAAAATTAAATAAACATAATATCTATGAGAAAGCGATAATAAATTTAATAAAGACCAAATCAATAAATAAAGATATTAAATGAATTTTCTTAACAAGTAAAGAAGATTGAATTACAAAATGTATATTTGCTTGATTGCTATAAAATTGAAATAGAATTAAATAGGAAATAAGGCTCAAATTATCGAATCTCTTTAAGGCGATTAGTTCTGCTAATGGTACTTTGCTAATTTACAAACTATACCTCCCAAGATACAACACTTCGAATTTGTTTGTATTAGCAATATGCAAACATGACTCAATTTTTGACCCAACAAGAAAAAAGACTTAATTGAACCTTTCAACGAATTGGCATACATTGTATTTAACCAAAGAGAAAATTGAAGAGAAGAGATTCTTTTTCTAACTTTGAAGACAGAATTGAAACAATTTTCTTAGAACGGAAAAGTTGTGTTTACTTCTTTATTAAAATGAAGAATAGTTCATTTCAACTTGTAGAGTTTTAAAGGATATGTCTTTTGAAGACAAAGAAAACCGTTGCAAAATCCTGCCTGCGCAACATCGTTTTTAAGCGCCGCGGCGCCACGGGTTTTGTTATCCTCACTTTTGTTGAGCAATTAATTCATAATTACAACAATTCTATTGTCTTTGCTAAATAATATGGATTTTCTGTACTAGTAAATTTTAATAAGTGTTGGTAAAAGTAAAAAAACTTGGGGTGAGCATACCGCAATTTGGGGATAAAACTAAACCAAATAGCATAAATACAGTTTAATGAAAAGTGAAACTAAACCCAACCGTATTAAAGTTACGAACCAAACTGTTTTTTTATTTCTTTATTTCTTTATCTTTTGTAATTTCACGAGGTCAAACGTACTAAATTAGGTTAGAAAGAGCATTAATTTAAAAAAAAAAAAAAAAAAAACCTAAGTCTACACTCCAAACAATTCATAAATTCACCGCAACTGAAAATCAAACCTACTTCATATATATATATACTCTGTACAAATGGTAAAAGTAATTAAACAATCAATGGGCTGTTAGATACGGTTTCGCGGTTTGGTGCAATTTAAAAAATCGAAACCAAACTAAACTGCATAAAAATGGTTTTGTTTGGTTTTGTTGTTGAACCGTTCTTTCAAAGATTGTACTCTTGAACTGAACCAAACTGTCAAAAATCGGTTTGGTTTGGTTTTATTTAATGGATTATGCCATATTCTGCTCGAGCCTACTAAAGTTCTTGGTAAGAAAATGGCCCACGACTTTTTTCCAAGTAAATTATTGGTAATTTACCTACACTTTTATGAAACCACTAATTTTTTTAATAGTTTGCACATTAACAATTTTTCTAAGAACTTAACGACCTTTATTTACAATTTTTCTAACTAACTTTTCGAATTTACTAACTTTTATATGAATTATTAGAGTGACTCACCACCTTTATGAAATTAATATTATCAACTATTTTTAGATTCCGAGCCTCGAAAGTTTGGCCCGTTTTGGAGAAAGTCGGTCCCTGTCACGTTCTCGTCGAATTGAACCGAACGGTTTGATTAACAAGTGAGTTTAACTCATTAATCCTCGCTTAGTAGGCTAATGCTGTTTAGGGGTTGATTAGATTATTTAAGTATGGTTTAGGTTGATAGATTAGATTAGATTAGTAATTTTAATTATCTGCCGATGCATGTTAGGTGATTAATTAGTGTAATTAGCGAGTAGACATGTTCTAATATTTATTGAATGAACCTTGAAAATTTTCCGAGTCCATTTCGGCGTTCAATTAGGCATTACAGGCCTAAGTTGGATTTATTGCATTTATTTAATATTTTCCATAATTATTTAATTATTTTTCGAAAATTAGGCTAGGATAGCCGACAACCGGAATTTTATGCTAGTTATTATGGTGCAATCTGTTTATTTATTTGAGCTCTAAATTGTGTTGAATTGATTTAATTGTGATTTTATGATTTTATTCTTAAATTAATTAATTTTGGTAATTAATAGGAAAATTGCCGGGTGTCGGTTTATAGCACCAAAAATCCTTTTTTTTTGGACTATTGAAAGAAGTGGGAGATTGAAAGTGAAATTATTATATTTTGACTAAGGTCGACTGTAAACCAACACACGGCTATTTTATCGGGAACGATAAAAGAGATTGATTGGTTGTATGATTGGAATTGTATACTATATTGGCCTATGAGCGATATGTTAGCTTAGTAAAGAGCAGTATACCAATATATTATATCAACCTACGGGCGATATGTCAGCTTAGCATAGAGCGGTATACCTTATTAGTTTTGATGGAATATGTCGGTATATTATATCAGTCTACGGGCGATATGGCAGCTTAGCAGAAAGCAATATACCCGATCATTTTAGAAGTGAGCTATACTATCTATCTATCAACTTAGCAGTGAGCAGTCCTGATATGGATGGACTTATAGATAGAGTATGAGATGAGTTGACCAAGAAAGGGTCAAGATGACATGTAATCGACTAGATCGATTGATCAATGATTTGATTTGATATTATGAATTGATTGATTGATGTGATTTGAGACATCTGTAAATGATACTGATTTGCAGGGTGGAATTGAGGCCAATGTGAGTTCTCCGACCCGTGGTGTGATTAGGGGTATTTGCTTTCTAATCGGGTCTTAGGAGGGTTGAACTTGTCGAGACATTATCTCACTGATTATTGTATAACCATTTTCAGGTCCCTAGTTGATATTGGTGGAAAACCCGAGACTCGAAGTTAGAAGGTGAAGCTCGGAGAATTGGCAAGCATGTCCGACTAGTTAGTCCTAGGGCATTTCTCTTTTGTTGAAAGCCGATTCCTTTTGGTAGGCTTCTATGTATAAACCTGTGTGTTTATAAAAAAAAAGGTCTTTTGTGAAAACTTGGTCCTACTTTTCTATCACAATGTTTTATTGTCTGGGGATTTATATTTGCTTTCGAATGCGTATTAAAAATTGAATGAGTCGGTGATGCATCCTAGAACGTTGCTTTTAATCGACCAGTTGAGGGATGGGCGCGTGCCCGAGAATCGGGCGTAACACCGTTGGTGTCACTGCAGCTTGTTTATCACTCGCCTCTATGTCGCCGTCGCTGTGGACTTACTGGCCCGCTAAACTGGTGAGTTTACTTGCTAAACTCTGCTTATGGAGTTAATGACGCTTAGTGGATAATTAGTTTAGGCTAATTAAGGATTAGGTGGTTAGTTAGTGTAGATTAGTGATTTGATTATTCAATTGTGCATGTTAGGTGGTTAGAATAGATTGATTAAGAGTTGGATAGACGGTGCTATTTATCTAGATAGGTTTGGAAATATTCTAGGCCCGTTTAGGTGGTTAGATTAGCATTTCCGGCCTAAGTTGGTATTTATGGTATTTAATTTGCATTATTTAATTAATTTTGGTATTTATTTAATTATTTATTATTTTTCAAAAATTAGACCAGGATAGCTGGTGACCGGAATTTCGTGCTGATTGCAATGGTGTGCTTAGTTTACGCAATTGATTGTTAAATTGTGTAAATTGAGCGGTGATTGGAATTTTAGTTATTTATTCCAAAATTGTGAAATTTTGATATTTAATTAGAAAATCCCAAGTGTCGAGTTTTGTCACCGAAAATTGCTTTAAAGATTATATCAAACAGTGGGAATTAAAAAGGGAGGATATTAGTTTTTCCGATTCAAATCGACCATGTACCCACACATAATTATTTTACCATGTGTTTTTAATAAGAAGAAAATGGGCCAAGTATGTTATTTTAATTGATACATTTGAGTGCAAAGCACGATGTCTTGGCTAGAAATTGGATGGGTGCATGAATAGTTATGAGAACTCGTCCCGGGCTGTTAAGCTGGACGTGCCCCTATATGGGATGCCCTATCAATGGATGCCGGTCATAGTAGAGTAGACCGTGCCCGTGTGTGGTCGTAATTAACAATTAGAATGCATGTTGAGTGAAATTGACGCACTGAATTATGAGATAAATTGTGTGGCATAGAATAGGACGTGTCATAACGATTTAGCCCTATTATTGAGACCCCTATAGCTATTTGAGAGATGAATTGTTGCGTTCCAATTGACTGAGTATGAATATTGTTTATGTCTGTGATATGAACTTTACTGACATGCAGGAAGGATCTGAGACGAAGTCTTTGTGATTGTGTGATTATGTGGCTAGGCGTATTTCCTTCCTAGTCAGAATTTAGAGAGTGAACTTGCTAAGATATTGTTTCACCCCGTTGTGGGCTCAATCTTTTCAGATCCTTAGATGGCGGTTCCTCCAGAACCTTTTGGGCAGCCGCGGGCTATTACTGAGCAGGATATAGACGTCTTTAGATGTCACGCCCCGATCCTCCGAGCGCGTGCACATCCCACTCTGGTCGATACAAATGCGACTTCCCAGGACACGTCGCCGACCCATTAAATTTTATTATGCATGCGGAAGCGAAACAAATCCCCTGACAACATTTAACTTGGGATAGAAAAGCAGGCAATCAATCACAACCAAACAAGCTTTCTTATAAACACATAGGTTTATATACAACATTGGATTGACTATAAAATAGACCGGCTCAACAAAAAGGGAACTGTCCTATGACCAACTTGTCAGACACGTTCGCCAATTCTTCAGCCTCCACCTTCCGAACTCCAGGACTTCCGGTCCTCCACGACCGTCATCTAGGGACCTGAAATATTATCCCACAACCGGGATGAGACTACGTCTCGCGAGTCCTACCCTCTAAAACTCAATTAGGAAGAAAATACGCCTCAGGGCGCTCTAGCCACACAAATAGGATAGAGGGCTTACCTCGCCTCAATCCCTTTCCTGCACGTCAGCACAATTCAATTCTCAATCACATTTGATCATTCACAATGATTCAATTCAATCCCATTATCTATCTTTCCATACCGTCTATCAAACCAGTCGTTAATACGACATATGCTTTCCAAAGCTGTAATATATAGACGGTAGCTCGCTGAAGCTGTAGCGTATAGATAGCTTACTGAAGCTGTAGCGTATATATATAGCTCACTGAAGCTGTAGCGTATATATATAGCTCACTGAAGCTGTAGCGTATAGATAGCTCACTGAAGCTGTAGCGTATATATATATAGCTCACTAAAGCTGTAGCGTATATATATAGCTCACTGAAGCTGTAGCATATATGTATATAATATTTGCTCGACCAAGCTGATATATATATAAACAACTGTTCGCCAAAGCTATCAATTCAACAATAACCCAAACCAATCCTCAATCAAATCAATCAATAGATTCAAACTGGTCATACCAACCAATTACGATGCCAATAGCTGACACCGGGTATTTTCAAGTTAAATACCACAACTTCATCAATATCACTCAATTCCACACTTTTGGAATAATTAACCATAATCTTCAATCACTCAATTTCTCAATTTAAACATACAATTAACACAAACCGACCGCACTTTGCTTTGCGATCGGCCACGAAATTCTAACGACCAAGCCATCCCTAAGCATAATTTTCGAAATTATTAAATAATTAAATTTAATTCCGAAAATTAAATAATTAAATATTATATTATAATAATATAATTTAATAAAATAATATTTATAAATTCGAAATAATTAATTAATTAAAAATAATTAATTAGGGCTTAAACAAGATTACACTCATTTAATCATACAATTAGCCCTAATTAAATATCCATTAAACTAATCATACAACTAATCTAATTTACATTAAAATAATCTAATTTAATCACATAAACCTAATTAGACTAATCTAAACACCCCTTAAGCGTCATTAACTCACTAAGCAAGAATTAGAGGATAAACTCACCGGTTTTGCGCGCCGGTGAGTTCACGGCGACCACAACACCAAGGCGGTCGATAAACCCCAAAGCGGCGACACCAACGGAGGCCAGGAAGGGCTTGAAAACGGGCCACGAAGTCTCCAAAACCTTGCTGTCTTCTGCTTCTGATCTGGGCTGAACTGCAGAGAAGAAACCAGCAACTTCAACGGCGAAAACGGGCCGATCGGAGCTCTGGCAAGCAGGTGGTTGGCAACCGGTGGCTCCCGGGGGTCTTGGGGGTCTTGCTGGAGGTTGGGATGGGCGGAGGAAGGACCGGAATGAGAGAAAAATGGCCGAAAACGCGAAACAGTGCAGGCTGCAGGCGGACCGACGGACCAGCGACCGGTTCCTTCACGGCGGCGCCCAGGCCGGCCGGCGGCTCCGTTCGGGACGAAATTGGGCTCGTTGGAACGTTCTGTCTCTCCCGGTCACGGTGATAGGTGGATCGTTGGCTGATTCATCCGGGAAGACCACTTTTGACTCGATTCTTCACTGAAGGGTCAGCTGGAGCAGAACTGGAGAAGAAGAACATGGAGGAGAGAGAGAGCTCGTCCGCTTGGAGGCCGAATGGGGGAGAGAGAGATGTGAGGGCTGGTGTCACACCTCATTAAGGCCATTAAATGGCCACTTCAATTCCCCATACAAAGTGACATCATCTTCTCTCTCTTCCTTTGCTTTATCCACATGCTTTTAGGGGCATTTAGGTCATTTCCACCTTGCACAAATTACACATCTGACCTTGGGCTGAAATTGGTGGATGGGCCTAAGAAATGGGCTTGGCCATGAATAGGAGTGGGCTTGGAAATTGGTTGGGCTTGATTGGGCTCAAAGTTGGACCATGGGCTTTGAAAGAGAAATAGTTGGTTTGGCCCAATGGGCTCACTTGCTTGACTTAGGCCCATTTGGTGGCTGTCCCAACTTGGGCCTAAGGCCCACACTGACTTGGCCCGGCCCACGTCCTCACGGGCTTGCTTCCTCGGTCCGAAAATCCCTTTTTTTCCAATTGCTCGGCTTAACTGGCTCTGTCGACTGTCTGAAGTAGCTTCATCCAAAGTCCGTCCCGGACATTCCCGATAATTTGAAGTCCAATCATAAGTTCTCTTGCCATGTCAATTTCGCCAAATGCCATTTCGGTTACAACTCAGACTGACGGGTGGCTGTGAGGATTTACGCGTGACCGACTCGTGCCAAACCACGTTCAAGACATCTCGACGCATGGACGTCCTTGACTGCATGAAATTACGGAGGATAGATTCTTATTTCAAAGTACACGATTACTGAGGATTGACATGGGGTCGTTCGTGGATTCGATAACAGTAAACGGAATCACCCGTCGTTCCATTATGTTCTTTCCGCGATTCGACTTTTAATCATCCTTAGAATCGGCCTGCCTATCTACAGGATCATCCTCACGTAAGTCTCACGGTCAAGTCGTTTTCCCAAGTCGAGTCCTTTAGTCGCACGAGTTCTGTCCTCAGTAGCCTTTCCCTTCAAGGTCAGTATCTCAGGAGTGATCAATTCCGAGGGAGATCAACCAACAATGCATTGACGAAATTCACCTTCACTCATCCCTTAGAGGGCTCGAATTTCAGGATGTCACATTATCCCTGGTAGTCATTGGGTTTATGAGTTGGTCGTGACCACCATCTGGGTCGATGAGGATATCTCATCGATTCAGGGCGTGGTTCCGCTATGGACTCAATGGATACAGAGTGGGTCCCCTCTAGGGTTTTGAGATCCCTGTTGTGGTTGTCAATGCTGCTTTTGGCGAGGGTGTAGCTGATCCTCCTGATGGTGCTATGGAGGACTTGGTGCCCCCAGAGCCTATGGAGTCCGAAAGATTGGTGAATGTGTCCGACTAGTGGGTCGTAGGACAATTCCTTTTTGAAAGCCAATCTTTTGTAGACCCTTGTATATAAACTCAGCTCGTTTATAAAAGTGTTTTGTTTGATATGATTGTCCTGTTTTTCTATCTCATGCCGTTTGTTGTCAGGGGTTGTTTATTCGCTTCCGCATGTGCAATAAAATGAATGGGTCGGCGACGTGTCCTGAGATGTTGCAAATTTATCGATTATTGAGGGATGTGTGCGCACTCGAGAATCCAAGGCGTGACGAACTTATACATTAAGTGGGCATTTATTTTTCCAAAGTTGCAAATCAATTGCATAAGTTTCTTTGTTTTAGACTTAATGAAAGTTATTGGATGAAATAAGGGGCAACATGGAGTTCACAAGAACATTGCATAGATATCATGCAAAAATAGGAAAAAAGAATCTATATTCTTGTTTTCCGCTTCATATATTAATGCATACATATTTTAGTCATCTTGATCTTCATAGACATTGTAATGTTAATCATTCTCTAAATCTTGATTTAGATACTTATATCCATAATGATATATACTTCTATTTGTCACATCACATTTTCAAATTGGACAAATACATATAAACATAACATAAATATAATATGGACATATCCATCTTTAGATTGAAATGGCGAAAGAAACCAATCTCAAAGAATCTTCCTTATAAAAGAAAAGAGTAATATTCCTGAATAGAAATATCATATACACAAATTGTGACAAAATACAACAGCATATAAAACAAATTAAACTCATTTGGTGTAGCAATTACATAAGTTTCCTTAGTGTGGCAATTTGTCTAATGAATCTTATAGCTTAGTTTAAATGGTCGGAAAATATAACAAACTCGAGTATGATATATCAAGATACATATAGCTTACCTTATCAGTATTTCAGAGACGGCTCCTCCTTTTTTGGATGGAGGGAAGAGAAAAGCATCACTTTGCGATTGTTCATTCATAGAAAGATGATCTGCCAAATGCGAACTGGTTTTGTATGCTTAGTTGTTCTTGTCGTCCCAATAGTTTCACACAAAAGTAATTTCATGTTATATGTAATAGCCTGTGACATTAAGTTTACTGTTAAAAAACATAGTCCCCAAGTAATGCAAAAATATGCTTTTAAATCATAATTTTTATTTCAACTAGCCATTTAGTTTCGTTTTTATTGTCAAATTAAGTTGTTATTTTTACATTTGAAAAAGTTACTCCAGATACCTACGTTCCAACCTGAAGTCTTTCCAGATCTTACTTTTAACAGATATTCAGTATCTTTAAAGCCAATTTTATATTTAACCCTAAAAATATCAAACAATGAATTAAACAAAATAGTCGGTATTAAATCTTGTATTTTCCAAAACTTTTCCCAATTAATGTTATGCCCAATTTTATGATGCCTGCGGAGATCATATTTGAATGGCATACTCAAAATACAAACTTTTGTCTGTCTATTTCATTATAATTTACTCAATCTAGAGAATTCTTCAAAGGGAATTATGGCGAGACACAATACAATTGAGCAATTTAATTGGAAAACCATTAATTTAAAAGGAAATACAAAGAAAGTCTTGATACATATTAACAAAATCGAACATGCCATAAGATAACCTTGGAATTTTTAAATTTGTCTCATGGAAGGAGATGACAGAAGAGATTATCTACTCAATTTGACATTCATATATGCATATAAATACGTGCATTTTCTCTCTACCAATATCACAACTTTATTTGTTTCCAATTGCCTTAGATTACTTTCTTCGATTATGGCAGGAAAACAGACAAAAGGGCATCAAAGAATTGAGATGAAACGAATTGAAAATGAGGAGAGAAGGCTTATTACATTTTCAAAGCGTAGATCCGGTATCTATAAAATAGCAAGTGAGCTTGTAACCCTCTGTAGAGCAGAGGTGGGAGTTGTAGTACTGTCTCCTTCCGGAAATCCATTTTCTTTTGCTCATCCATCCATAGATACAGTCGCCAATCAGTTCCTCAACCGAAACCCTCCACCCATTGATGGGTCTTCTGCCTTGGTTGAGTCTAATCGTCAAGCCCGGATTAATGAGCTCAATCAACAGTACGATGAGCTCATCAATCAAATCAAAGTTGAGGAGGCACGAAACAAAGTGTTGAAGCAATTGACCGAAGGAAAAGGCAATGACGCATGGTGGGAAGCTCCCATTGAAGAGCTCAACCTGGAAGAGCTCAACCAAATGAAGGTGCCAATGGAGGACCTTCGACGGAGCTTGTGGATGTCGATCAATCAACGGACTCAAGGAAAGGCATCCAAATCCATTCAAGGACAGAGTTTCGATTAGAGGAATAATCTCTTGCAACAAATTGTCATTATAGTGCTGTTCTAAGTTTTCCCCCGAGATATAATGAAAAGAATGGGCAAGTTTTGAGAGATAATGTCAATTTCTTTTTCCATATGTGCTTGCTTATAATTTTGATCGGTATCTCTCATAGACGAGATACTAAATGGTGTTTCTTGTCTTTAAAACATTTTTCAGACGCTAATGCTTACTTCGTAATTAGACGACCAGAGCATGTGACAAATTTAATGCAGCAACGAGACCATCTCGATAAATTGGTCTTATAAGGAACGGTTGTGTCTTGGAACACTTTAATACACTAATTTGACTTTTGTAAATTAAAAGTGGTCTCATCATGAATCCCTTGGATTGTTTGCGCTTAATTTGGGTACATTATGCCTTGATGTAACTTTCTTTAGTAAAATGACAAGAGAAGGAAGTTCCACTGTTGTTCGGTTTTATTACTAATGTCATTATCACAATTACTATTGTTTATAGGGATAAAGATGCAACAAGTTTCATCACTTTTGTATGTTACTCACTTGGGTACCGTAACTCCTTCTTCGACTTCTTAAGTGCCATAACTTCTAAAAAACGATTACTTGAGTAATAGAACATTGAATGGATCATTTGAATGTCAAAACTCATTGAAAACACCCATCCAAGTGGGAGAAATCTGATGTGGAATGTCACTTGTGGTAAACATTTTTAAAAAGTTATAGCACTCAAGTGGTTGGGAAAAAAGTCGTGATAATCAAATGAGCGTCATACATAAGTAATATCACTCAAATGATTGAAAAAGAAGAAGAAGAAGTTATGGCACTCAAATGAGTATCATATGAAAATTACAACTTTTATTGCATCATTTCCCCCTTGCTTGTTTGTATTTGCTTTGTTCTATGTTGAGAGCATCAGGCCTTCTATGGATTCTTGGGTTATCATTTACTGTCGAAACATTGCACCTATGTACATTTTGTCCTATCACTGCTATACAATTTCTATACAAAGTGGCATGGCACTTAAACAATTGAAAAGGTTCCAATGAACGCTTGAGAATCACTTATTCAGGATCCTATGACTACCAATTCCATGAGGAATGATATCGTTCATTGAGGGATTGGATAAAAAAAAAAAAAAAACCCTTTGAGAGCACGGATGCTTCCCAAAGGAGAAGATCAAAAGAAACTTTGGTATTCATACTTATGTAGATACTAATCAAACCAGCATTAAAGAAAATAATTGGCGTTCAAGTCTAGAAGTTACAAACATCTTTATGTTAATCAGCATGAGAAATCTGTGTTTTTGTAAGGGCGGCGCTATTTCCACACATTTTCTGACTAAATTCACTCAATCTTTACCAAAAAGTTAAAATTGCCTTTAATCATTCAATCACAATTTAAAATGATGGCCCAGAATTTGTTTACTTTCCTTTTTCTTTTTTTTTTTTTTTTGTTTCTATGTAGGATTTAATTACCAAAAAGTTTTTTTTTTTCTGTTTTTATGTAGGATTTAGTTACCAAAAAGACAAAAATTTCCATCTATATTAAATGGCACTATATTTTTTAATTGTTAGATTTTACTTCCATAAAAATTAGTTAGGTGAAAAAGATATTTCAAGAAACTTCAAAGATGAAATTTAATTCAATCAAAACATTGCATAAAATAAGAATTTTTATACAATGCCAATGACATCTCATTATTTTGGATAAACAAAAATTATCATCTACATAGTGTTCATAAAAAGACATCGAGATGTCTTATCGTGCATAATATTTTTAGAGAAATCCAAGATTCTTTGATAATGTTTTACTCGCTTTGTGTAAAAGTATCTTGCCTATGGTAAATAAATAAAAAATTCTTTAATATATTTAGTAAAGGGACTTGGTATATATTTTACACCAATGAAATTAAAAATAAAAAATTCACCAAGAAAGTGAGCTTTTGAGGTAAGAAAAACAAATGATACATAAGTTATCATGTGAGCTATGAAGAAAAGAGACATTTGAGTTTTTACTATATCATAGAATTTGTCTTTCTTCGTTACTCATGGATAGAGACTTTTACACAAAGAATTAAAATGTTATAGAAATATCTAAGAATACACTAAAAAACAAAATAGATGAAATGGTTAATTATGGCAATTGGATCCTAAATAGAAAAAAAAAGAAAAAAAAAGAAATAAGGAATGAGGCTATAACTTTGCAATTGAATGATTGAGGGCTATTCTATCTTTTTAGTATAAATAGGGTAGATTTAGTCATATAGAAAGTAAAAATAGTGCTGCCCTTTTATAACTAAAAGGACGAGGTGTGCGAACGAGAGTCTTCAACCCAAGAGTTGAATAGCCTAATTGGTATGGGTCTAGCCTAGTTCCCCATGAGCCGGTCAAGTTCTTGCAACTGATGAGGAACTCTTTCGATCATTTCCATTCTAGGTTCTAGAATCGATCAAATTGTTGGTTCTACTTTGCCCCCAACCAATAATTGTTTATTGTTCCTCAGAACCTGCATTGAGAAAAGCATTTAGTTTGGGTAAGTGAAGTTAATGATTTTAACACTATTTAGTATGCCATTGGAGAGGGAGGGAGGAAGTAAAGCAGTCAAAATGGGTCATTGACCCCCTCTTTAACACATATATGATGGGTCGGGTCATTATACGGATCAGAATATTTAGCAAATGAATTATAAATAGATATAGAAATATAAAGCTTAAAATGAACATGAGTGTTGATAGGCTCGTAATTTGCCTAGACCCAATTCACATGAACTCCCTCCCTCTCTCCCTCTTGCTCATTAACACATACGATTTTTTCTTATCTCATTTTCATATTTCCAATCAAGGAAGAAAAAAAGAGTCGGAATGCCTCAGAACAAATTTCGCAATTTCATTTTTCTCTGGAAAATGTAGATGAATGGACGAATGCACGGCAGATAACAAGAGATGGCAATATGGTAAATCGACTTTATTATTGATGGTTATTTTACCCAAGACCTATTTTTAATTTTTAATTTTTATTTTTTACATTTCACCGAAGTCATGCACTTCCCAAAGCTGGAGGAGATAGATGATAAAGACCCAACCCAAGCTTGACGTTCCGAATAGGGATCCGCCGATTTTTTTTTTTTTTTTATCGAAGATTTGAATAATACAGTCATAGCAATTTTTAAAGATTTTCTGAATTTTTTTTTTTCCTTTCCTTTTCTTTCAATTTTATTCATCTTCCTCTTTATTTACTAGTAATTTTTGTTGTTGTGCTAATTTACTTTTTTATTTGATATGAAATTTTAATCCAAGTAACACATACACATGAAGAGCTTAAAGCGGGTTAAATAGATGGATATGGATTTTCATAAGTTGGATTGAATATGGATCTATTTTAGTAATATGGATCAAATCATATACGAGATAGGCCGAGTATGAATTATCAAATTTATATTGCATATAAACAGGTCAAAATTGTCTGACCTATTTTGACCTAACCCAAGCCTCTCTCGCCCCAATCAACCCGCCCATTTGACAGCTTAGGAGTGAGGGAGGGAAGAAATATTGCATATACGATTACAAATTTTAGTCTAGAAGTAAATACACTGTAGAGACAAGGTTAAGAAATTTATGGTGACTAGGGCTAATGCTTCTATCATATAGATCAGTAAAAGAGAGAGAGAAAAGATATTGCAAAAAATATATAAGGGTTTGTATATAATTAAGCATACATCCACTTTCCTAGACAAATATCCATGAATCAAGCTAGGATCATAAGTTTACAAGTGCAAGGTGTTACTTTAACTTTAGATAAATAAGCAGCTCTTCTAAAATGCAAGCACCTCTAGCGGACTCTTCCTTCATACTTTCTGATCATTGCTTACAACAAGCAATAAAGCACTTTGAGAGAGAATTACAAATACAAGCGGTTACACTTTGTGAATACGAGAGGAATAAGAGAGCAAAAGACTTTCGCAATTCCTCTAATATCCTTCAGCAAGCTTTGAATCCTTTTTGTAGACTTCCAAACTTCAATGTAGCCTTTCTATAGTTCTCAAGGTGGTCAAAGAGCCATTAGACGGGAAAGCACGACCGTCGGCTTGTAGACTCTTCTCACCGACGAAAGTGAGGTTTCCCTAAATGGGATGTTTTGCCCTCGTCCAGTGTCCGACCCTCTAGCTGCTTGCACAAAAATGGTAAACTGCTCTGATTCAACGTCGGAACTTTCGGTGATTGAACTCCAGACCTTGAAACTCAAGTTTACCTCTTATTTGAATTTTAAATTGATTCAAATGAGCTCCAAGTCTTCTTATATAAGTAATAGAAGCACAAGACTTATCCTCTACTCTGTTGATGTAAGGAGCTATCTCTACTGGCTCTACATCCAGTCTTTCCATGTCATACATTGAAACATGGTTATTCACCTACTATCCTCCGATCCTTTCGAGTATATTTGCAACTCTAGCTCTACGTAGCTGTTCGCTTTTCCATGGTTCATCCAAGTATCCACGAACTTCTTGTTCTATTAAATTCGTGGACTTTTTATTGAAGTCCATCCAGCCTTTAGATGCTCTTGAGCATAATATCTTGTTCACCTTCGATAGTGGGAAAGCACTCCATGTTTTGATGAACTCGATTAAGACGTAATCTGCATAACATCTGTACATCTTTCAAACAAGAATGTAAGCATTAGCAGACAGATTATTTTATCATTCTTAAAACCTCATCGGGTGTTTTTTCCAGCAAGATGTTAGCAAGTGCCAAAAACCTAGTGGTAGGCACGGTGCGATTTGGGCATCAAATCAAACCAACCAACATAAATACAATTCGAAGAAAAGTGTAATTAAACCCCACCGTAGTTCAATTATGAATTGAACCAAACCAAACCAAACCATTCTTGTGGTATTGGTTTGATGTCAAACCAAACCGTTTTTTCTTCTTTCATTTTTTTCTTAATTTTTTTTTTTATTTTTTATGAGGGAAAACTTACAACACTAGCATAAAAAGAGAAATAATTTCTTGAAAGAGTCGAAGTCTAGTTTCCACCTTTGAAATGAAATTTTACTCGATGCACATGAGACGTAGTTTCCAATGTCTGCTGAGAAACGTTCAAATAAGCAATTTATTTTGCTTTGTGATCGATTCTGAATAGAGTCGACTTTCTCAATGGAAGAAACCATAATTTTTCATATAAAGTTTAGAAAATAATTTCAAATAATTGACTGAAATAAAGTCATGTTCTCCAAAAAAAAAAAAAAAAAAAAGGCCTAGCGTGGCTTATGTTTTGAGTTTGAAGTAGTGAAGTCAATTTCAAATAAGGGTCTAAACTCGCCAGGTAGCTAAATATTTGCCCGTGCTCATTTTGCGGCTACTAGGATCGAGATAATTTGGTCCAAAATTTGCAATTCGGTAAAAATTGAAGAAAAAGACCAAATTAAATTAGGAGTTTTCAAATTTTCAAGTTTTCTTCCTCCCTCTTCCGCAGCTTAAGCAAATCACTCTCGCCCAATCCTCGGCCACGCCGTGCTCGGTCCTTGCTGCTCTCCCGATCCTCATTGCTCCCCGTCCACTCCTCGCGAGCTTCGGTCCCTTATCCGCTGTCGTCCCTTCTTTCCCAGTTTCCGTCGTCCACAAGCTTTAGGTCCTTTGTGAGCTTCAAGTCCGTTGTCGGCAAGCTTCGCTCATGTTCAACCGATGTGAGTGTCATTCCTTTCTGCGCAGTTCATCCAAGAGGAAGCGGTTGCAGCTTGTTGAAGCAACACCTCGTCAAGTTGTGAGCATGTCGTGGAATATCACACCGATGGCAGCGAAGCTCTCTTCCCAAACCTGAATGGCTGTTCCAATTACAGTCACAAGGCCTGCTCCTCTTGCACGAGCAATTCTTGTGAAAGACTCGAGTTCCGCATCCCCTGTTGTCCATTCCCCACTAACACCATTCGCAGTGAGATCGATTCAAGCTGGCGAGGAGCGTTCTCCCTCGACGTAAATTTGAGATTGTCTTGCACTGGCGTTGCTGTAGCAAAGGCTTCTGTTTTCGCCCTCTGTCGGTAATCTCCAATTTCTGCCTTTTCGCGCTGTGACTTCTGAATGATTTGCACATTCGCCAGATGTGCTCATTGATGAATTTGACAGCGAGAATAGTGACTTTTGACGTTTTGGAGCTGCGAGGACAGGAGCTTGAGCTGCGGCTGTTGGACATTGCAGAAAAAAGGAGGTCGAAGTTCTTCTTCTTTGTCGATTTTTATGGCATCCTTGAGTTAGTAATTCGACTTGGCCATCATCAGCTTCTCTGACAGATGCTTTCATGGTGATCTGCAGGAGGTGCATATATTCGTCATTGGGCTTTCTATATCCTCCGATAGTGAAGAGACCGTTCCATCTGATGAAGTTTGCAGCATCGCTGCAAGACTCGCGGCTCAAGCTGTGGGAAGGTGAAATGACCACACATGCTTTGTTGATTATTACCTAGGGATTAGTCCTTTGGAAGTCCTAAACTTATAGAGAAATACAATCAAATTCTAAAAATTTCAAAAATATAATCATGCCCTAAAACTTATCGAATTATTGTAAACAAGTTCTTCCGTTAATTGCACTTTTGTAATTTTTAGAATTTAATTGCATTTCTTTTAAAGTTTTAGAACTTTGTTGTAATTTCGTGCAAATTGTATTGTATTTTTTAATAGTTTTAAAACTCAATTGCTCTTTCATGATAAATTATAGAATTTTATATGCACTTTTTTTTTAATATTTATGTTTGTCTATCTAGATCTTATGGTACATGAGTGGAGATTTTGATTTGTGATCATATATTGTTTTACTCCATTTCAAATGCATTTAGACTGCATGTCTACTGTTTTAGTGATGGGTCTTTGACTTGCTGTATAAGTGGCTCCCAGCTTCTGCTTAACAATCTCATGATATGGTAGGAATTTTCCTCTGCTTGGTTTGGCTCCAACGGTACACCCAATTAAAAACTTGAATTATCAGCTTTTTGTTGTGGTTTTTAGGAGCAAATTTGAATTGTTGAAAGCGGCATGGAAGGACTTGAAGCTCGAGGACACCAAACTTGAAACTCATTGACGACGGAACTTAGGAAAGAAGAGATGACGGCGGATGATGGACTGGAGCTTGCGATGAGCAATGAGGATCGGGCAAGGACCGGGCAAGGAGGGGCGGGAGAGGAAGAAGAAAACCTAAAATATTGAAATAAGATCCCCAATTCTAATTCAACTTGGGAATTTTCTTATTTTCTACTCAATTGTAAATTTCAAACAAAATTACCCGTCATTTCAATTACTAAAAAATATTTACTAACAAACATTTGACTGGCCAACTTAAACCCTCATTTGATATTAAGGATGCGTTTGGTAATGCATTAAGGATGCGTTTGTAACGCTTTTGTTCTCGCGTTTGATAATTGGACAAAATTTATGATTCTGGAATAGAATTGCATTAAAATTGTACTAAAAATTTATACTCTAAATTATTTTCTTTTAATTTTTAAATAATTTTATTACCTTTTTCTTTTCTTTTTCTTTTTTTTTTTTTATCTTTTTCCTTTCTTTCCCTTCTTCTTCTTCTTCTTCTTCTTCTTCTTCTTCTATAATTGGATGACCATGATTCGGAATAACGAATTGGTTGGTGACCTCATCAAAATTTATAGCCCTAAATGATTTTCTTTTAATTTTTAAATAATTTTATTACCTTTTTCTTTTTCTTTTTCTTTTTGATTATTTTATCTTTTTCCTTTCCCTTGGAGCTTCTTCTTCTTCTTCTTCCCTCGTCGATTGAGCCTCACCAAGCAACTAGGTGAGAATTGGCCGAGCCATGGCTGGTGGAGCGGCCTCGCCAAATTTGGGCCAAGCCGCTCGCCTAGCCATGGCTTGACGGGGCTGAGCAAGCCCCATCGGTGTTAGGCAAGCCTCACCCATCCCTATCGAGGCTCACCTAGCCTCGCCGATGGCTGGTTTCCAGTGAGCTTGTTGGACCTCACCCAGGCCGGCAAGCCTCCGGCAAGATCGCCGAATCGATTGCGGACGACCAGCAGCAATGGGCAATGGACGGCGGACGGTGGCGGACGGCGGCGGCAATCGTGGAGGTGGATGAAGAACAAGAAAAAGAAAAAAAATATGGGCTTGATTCAAATCTTTTTTTTTATTGATTTTGTTTTAAATCTATTTCTGGAACAAAAAAATAGAAATATAGGCTTGATTCAAATCTTTTTCTTATTATTGATTATATTCTAAATCTATTTCCGGGAACAAAAAAAATAGAAATTTGTTCCCGGAAACAAAAATTTTACCAAACACAATTTCAAAATTGCTCCCAAAAATAAAAGAACATAAATTTTTTACTATTTGACCGGTTACCAAACAAGGCTAATTGGCCACCCTTTGCAACAAAACTCATTTGAATTTTTTTTTTTTTGAGAAAATAATTTAATTTCAAACTTTTTTTTAGAATGTTCCCTAGAATTTATATTTTACATAGGAGCAATAGAAAAGGATGAGCAGTTTCCGGTTCCAATTCGGTTCTGTTTAGAACTTGGAACTTACCATCGAGTACAGGTTCCTCATTTTTTGGAACCTAGAATCTACCCATCAGAACCAAAAACTTGGAACTAGGGGTGAGCGCGGTTCCCAAGTAGAATTGGGAACAAGAGAATCAAACCGGAGGGTCTAGTTCAGTTCTTGGTTCTAAAGAGACATAGACCGATTCAGGTTCCCGGTTCTAAAGAAATCGGTTCCCTTTTTCTAGGAACCGGTAGTTTCGATTCCAGTTCCCATTCCCATATGAACTGGAACCCGTAGAACCGGAACTAGTTAGAGTAAAAAAAAAAACTTATAGCATATGATTTCTCTTCCCCCACGTGATTTCCCCCCCCTTCCCCTCTCTCTCTCTCTCTCTCTCTCTCTTTTCTCCCATTTTTCCTCCTCACGTCACTTCCTACCCCATTTTTTTTTCTTTTCCTCTCTCTCTCTCTCTTTCTCTTCTCTTTCCCCCTCTCGGCCGAAACCCCCTTTCTTCTTCTTCTTCTTCTTCTTCTTCTTTCCTTCCTTCCTTCCTTCCTTCCTTCCTTCCTTTTGCTGGCTACTACTTCACCCACTACCATACTACCGCCCCACACCCTACTCACCACCACATCTTGGCCACCGAACCACCATCACCCACCGCTCGTCTAATGAGCCATCTCGCTGTTGAGCTCGACGAGCCATAGCGCTGTTCGCGCCGCCCCTCACCGATAAGAGCCACCGCCGCCGTCCCCAAGCCACCGTCACCACCTCTTGCCGTCGCTCACTCGGCCGTTTGGGCCATCATTACTTCGAACAACTACCGCCTTCGCCCGAACCAAGCTCTTCCCCCTTGGTCGTTGGTTGAGCCACAATCGCCACCGTCTTTGCTCTTGCCAGACACTGCTAGATGCCAGTCATTACACGTCGCTCGGCCTCGAACGCCGCCCCTTCTTGCCCTCCACAAAGAAGGCCAATTGTTGCGGAGAAAAGATCAAAACACCAATCGCAACTTTCCTTCTCCTTTTCTCCTTTTGGGGGTGGTAGGCGCGCAACAAGCAACAAAGAAGAGTGTTATCTTTGCGCCTTTGATTGACGTTGACCCATCATCGTCCTCAAGCAAATCGGTCTCAAAAGGCGTGGCATGTCCTCTCTCCCTCCCTCCCTCTCTTTCTCTCGATCAGCCCACCATTCTCTGATCAAGACTAGCCTCTCCAAGCATCGACCTCCCTTCTTCCCTTCACGTTTCCGACACTCGATTCCGCTTAATCACATTGCGGGTCTCTTTTTCCGTTGGTTTCGCGTTAGGAGTCTGTTCCGCCGCCTTCCACCGATCGCTGTTTTGGTGCGCACTTTGCAATTCGACCTCAATCTACCTTTTTGCTGCTCAGTAATGTGTGGTCACGCTCTTGTCTTGTCATTGTCATTGTAGTAGCGAAGTGCTGCGGAAATGTCAAGATGTGCAGGCTGACTGAGTAGGTTGTTTTTCCGACCCTTACAAAGTATCCCAATACAACCGTTGGACTTCCCCTTATGTCTCTATGCTTATGTCTCATAGCTCTTCTAGTCTTTGACCTTGCAAAGTTCTGTAAATTGGTTTCTCTTCTTACTCCTAATGACTATATTGCTTATCATGTCTTGAACCTTAATATCTGTTGCTCATGTAGCTATATTCAACTCGAGATTTGCAAACATTTATGTATACAAAAGAAAAATTCATACTCTCATGTGATGATTACTTGTAGTTTATTGTTCTTTTATGCCCCACCCCTAGGATAAACAAAACAAAAAGTTGGCGTTGCTGTTTCAATAATTGTAGAGATAAATGCACAATTGTAATTGGTGGATATTGAGGCAATGATGAAAAAGATCATATTATGCACTCCCCCATTAGTCATTTCATCTCTTTCATGCTTGTACACTACTATAAAAAGAAAAGAAAGGACAATATAAATTATTTTTACCATCAATGATATGTTAATGAATTGTTTCATAAATGCACATATTATACAGGGATACAAGGAATGGATTTTGCAAACCATTGAAGAAACGTGGAATCTATTCCAACAAAAGTTTGTAAGCCTCTGGAATGAACACAAGAATGGGTTTGGTGATTGGTGTGACATCCCAAATTTTCCAATCATGTTTTCCACTGAATTAATTGAGCATTTCATCGATGCACCTACATGGCTGTTTTCAGAGCTGATCACTCTCGAGATAACTAGATTAGCTGGGTAAATCATTAAGAAATTTTAAGGCAATAGACTTGAGAATTCGACCAAGAATCGGCTTCTCGACCGTGCTTATCTTTAGAGGCCATTACAGTTGAGTTAAAAATCAATTTGAGATCGGAGATAGGTCGGTTCGACTGAGATGTGTGGCCGATCGTGGGTGACTCCACTAAATTGAGAAATTCTTATTGATCGACACTAATTTGATTTTATTGTCGTTTTGGTATCCTGTGTCCGTAATTGAATCTTCAAGATCTTCACGACAATCGAGAGTCGCATTTGAGTCGAGTGGATTCATTGTGACTCGAAGAAAATCGACTACGAGTCATTTGCACTAAAAATCTCTGAAAACTATCCGGTAATCTAAGTCACACTAAAAACGTGCCGAATTGAAATTAATCGCCAATTCAAATCTGATTTCAGAAATTGAAGATTCTGTCATGTCACAATAAATTCTAGAACCCACGACTCAGTCTCAAAAGATTTTTCTGACAACCGAGAATTTTTGGGAAAAAGTCGGTTTAGAGTCGTTTTTGTTCAATTAAAGCTAGGGACTAAATTTTATCGCAAATTTGAGAAGCAATATGGATTTATAGGTGAGGAAAATTATCAATTGAGACATTGAGATGTCAATTAATTTTATGGAGAGCAAATGAGGTTGGTTTGAGGAGGAATAAGTTCCAATTAAAGCCTCGTTCTTCAAAATTCGCAGCTCCCCCTTCTCTTAGCATTTTTGGACCATTTGAGAGTTGTGGGGAAGTGTTTTGGTGGCCCTTTCATAGCCAAGGGATGCTAGCTTCTTAGACAAGTTCTTGGGGGACAAAACATTGGAAAATCAAGGCACATGGGGCCCTTGTTCCCTCTCCCTCTCTCTCTTATCTTCTCTTCCTTTCTTCTTCTTGGCCGACCACACTCCTCCTCTCCCCTCCATTTGTGCAACCAGGAGCTAAAGAGAAGACTAGGAGCTGCAGCCGCCACACCCGAACCATCATCCACTCCACCTCCGCTCGCACACCGTCCTACCACACACCATTGCCCCCTTAGCCGCCTCCCTCTTGCTCAGCCGCTGCTGTTCAGCTTTATGGAAGCTCAATCGGAGCTACCTTTCACTGTTTCTTCACCGGTAAAGCCCCGCTAAGGCTCAGTTTGGCCTATTGTTGCATTCCCGAGCAATCCCCGCCTTAACCGAGTGGTTTTTCCTTCATTTCCAGTCAAGGGCAGCAAGTTTCGAAGTGGGTTTCCAGCCACCTCTTTGGCCCGTTTTGAGGTGCTTGTGGGTCTCGGTTCCTAGGCCCGCTTTGGAGAAAAGAGTTCCCCACGCCGTTCCCGGTGAGTTTAGTTCACTAATTCTTGCTTAATTTTCTAATGATGCTTAAGGGCTGATTAGTGTTAATTAAGTAAAATTAGGTGGTTAGATTAGAATAGATTAGTGATTATTAGTTAATTGCAATGCATGTTAGGTAATTAGACATAGTCATTAGGGAGTAGAAATGCTATATTATTTATTGAATATCTCTTGGGATTTTTCCCGACTTGTCTCGAGCTCCAATAAGGCATTACGGACCTAAATTGGATTTATTGCAATTATTTATTTATTTTTTAATTAATTATTTATTTATTTTTATGAAATTAGGCTATGATAATCGATGATCAAAATTTTATACTGATTGTCATGGCACAATCCGTTTATTTATTTGAGCTCTACGTTGTGCTGAATTGAATTAATTGTACAAGTTGAGGAATTATTCCTAAATTGATTAAAATTGAGTAATTGATTGGTATGGCAAGTATGATTGTTTAGTGCCAGTAATGCTTTAATGGGTTATAAAGTAGAGAAAATTGTGAGAGTGAACTGGAAATACTCTTGGCTAAGACCAATCAGGTACGATGTTATTGGACATGAGTAAATATATCACGTTGGCGAAAACGGTGCCAGAGAGAGAGAATGTACATGACTTGTAGACATACGTGGTTCGGTGATTAAGGATATCACTGGCAAAAATAGTGCCTGAAAGAACGCACATAATTGTCTATTACACACATCACCTTGGTGAAAACGGCACCCTAGAAAAGACACGTGGCTCAGCGATTAGTTCATCACCTTGGTGAAAACGGCACCTTAGAAAATGTATTGGATTGGTGATTGGTACATCGTCATGGCGAAAACGGCGCCCGAGAGAATACATGTGGTTTGGTGACTAGGTATACTATTTGGAAATTATAGTATGAGTGGAAATGACCTAGAAATGGTTCGATTGATATGTAATCGATTAAGTCGATTTGATCGATGTTTCAATCTGTTGTAATTATTTGGGTGCCTATTTGAATTGTACAAACTTGCAGGCGGGAATCTGAGGCCAAGGTAAGTTCTCTAACTCGTGTGTGCATAGGCAGCTCGATTAGCGTATTGTTTTACTAATCGAGTTTTAGGGGATAGAACTTGCTGAAATGTGATCTCAATGGTTATTGTATAACCATTTCAGGACCCTGATGATGAGCTTGAAGAGGAGGAACCTGAGGAGGAGAACCCTGATGTGAAACCTGAGGAGGAGGAAAATTTTGAAGAAGAAGATGATCCAGAGGAGGATCCTAAGTACGATCCGGATGAGAATTGAGATCTCATCCCTTTTGCGAATCTTGTGTTCTTGTGAATAGGTATTAGATTAGACCTATGCTAATAGTATTGTAAAATATTATGACGTGTGGTTGTGTAAAAGTTTGGTTGTAAATTTCAATATAAAAAATGTGACCCTGCTTTTCTATCCCATTACTTTATTGTTTTGGGATTTATAATTGCTTCCGCGTGTGCATATTAAAATGAAAATGGTCGGCAATACGTCTTAGGATATCGCATTTAAAATCGACCAAAAATGAAGGATGGGCACGTGACCGAGAATCGGGGTATGACAACTGGTGAGGCATATCTACCAGCAATCTATAACAATGATGTGCTGCTCGAGCTGGTCTAGAGGAAATTCATAAAGGATTTATTCCATGATCCTATTGGATTTGGAGCTGCCAAAATGATAAGGTGCAACTAGATAAAGTGGCAATTCCTGCCCCTTCTTGTGTAGATTATGAACTTGCTAGATATTTAGTAGCTTTTGGGACTAATGTCACTTTTGGAGCGTACAACTATCTACGTACTCATTGTTTGCCTTCATGCATCTTTGGTTTTGATTTCAGGAAAATTGTTAGGGTCGCATAGCTATCTAACTTGTTAGAAATTAGTGAAGTAGTCTCATTAGTTCAGAAATCAAACTAAGCCTCGGGCTTAATGTATTGAGGTTTCTTGCGGGTACCCCCTCCTTCACTGTTGTGTCCTTATGCATTTAGAAGCTACGGAGGCTTTGTATTTCCAATATAGCATCCCATGCACTGCCTATTCAAATCATTAGTAGCTATATGCTATCTTTGATGGTTAGTTCCGCTAACGAGTCCTTGTTCCGATGAATCTACTTGAACTTTCTCTACGTTGGATCAATTGATGTAACTATGTTGAGGCCTTTCTCAACTTTGCTTGATGCAAGCTGCTTATGGAACTACCATATGTAGATGGCGATTCTTTTTTAAAATTTTTGCTACTTGTGTATGCGCTAGTTGCAGATTTGTTACTGCCATTTCTCATTTGCTTGCTTTTACTTATGCCGAGATAGGAGATTGGAGTTGGAACTGTCAATTGTTTGAAAAGAGCTTTTCAAATCTAAAAAAGAAAAAAAAAAAAAAAAAAAGAACTTGTTGGAACCTAGAACCTATGACAAGGTAGATTCTAGGTTTTTGATTTTGACGGGTAGGTTTCAAGTTCCAAAAAATAAGAAACCTATACCTAAGAGTAGGTTCCAAGTTCCAGACGGAATTAAACCGGAACCGAGAACCACTCACCCCTACTTGGAACCTATCCCATCACAGGTTCTAGGGTCGGTTCCAAGTTTTAATAGTTTTTTTTTTTCTTTTTTCGTTTTCAAATTTGAATTATAACGAAGAAGGAAAGAGATAAACCAAAGTTTCTATGTCCATAAAAGAACATTATACTATTAATTCAAAACCAAACATCATTTTGTTGAGATTCAAAGGTAATATAGCCTTCAAGGAACACATTGTTGTGATGCATGTGTAGTGACATGTACTAGACTCATCCAAACTAACTAATAAGTAAATAGGTCACTTATATAGGGGTGAGCGCAGTTTTCGGGTAAAATCGGGAACCGGAGAACCACACCAAAGGATCTGGTACAATTCCCGGTCCGAATCTCGATTCTCTTTTTTTAGGGGTTCAAAAGAAAGAAACCCTAAACCCTCCTTCCCCACGTGATTTTTCTGCGATTCTTCTCCCCTTCCCCTTTTTTTTCTCTTCTCTCTTTTTCTTTTCTTCCCCCCCCCTTTTTCATTTTCAAATTTGAACTATAACAAAAAAAGAAATAGACAAATCAAAACTTCTATGTCCATAAAAGAACATTAGACTATTAAATCAAAAGCCAATAGCATTTTGTTGAGATTCAAAAGTAACATAGCTTTCAAAGGATGCATTGGTGTGATGAATGTGTAGCGACACGTACTAGACTCATCCAAACTAACTAATAAGTAAATAGATCGCTTATATAGCGGTGAGTGCTGTTCCGGATTCTAAAGAAACCGGTTCCAAATCCTAATTCTCTTTTTTTGGGATTCAAAAAAAAGAAACCTTAAATCGCCCTTCCCCCACGTGATTTTCCCCCAATTCTTCTCCCCTTCCCCTTTCTCTCTCTCTCTCTCTCTCTCTCTCTCTCTCTCTCTTTTCTTTTCCCCCCCCCATTGGTAGAGCTTTTGCTTGCTTTTACTTATGACGAGATAGGAGATTGGAGTTGGAACCGTCAATTGTTTGAAAAGAGCTTTTCAAATCTAAAAATGAAAAAAAAAAATGAACTTGTTGGAACTCGGAATCTATGACAGGGTAGGTTCTAAATTCTTGATTTTGACAGGTAGATTTCAAGTTCCAAAAAATGAGAAACCTATACTTTCGAGAGTAGGTTACAAGTTTCGGACGAAATTGAATCGGAACCGGGAACCACTCACCTCTACTTGGAACCTACCTCGTAACAGGTTCTAAGGTTGGTTCCAAGTTTTAATAGGTTTTTTTTTTTTCATTTTCAAATTTGAACTATAATGAAGAAGAAAAGAGATAAACCAAAGTTTCTATGTCCATAAAAGAACATTAAACTATTAATTCAAAACCCAACAGCATTTTGTTGATATTCAAAGGTAATATAGCTTTCAAAGAACGCATTGCTGTGATGAATGTGTAGTGACATGTACTAGACTCATCCAAACTAACTAATAAGTAAATAGGTCAATTATATAGGGGTGAGCGTAGTTTCCGAGTAAAATCGGGAACCGGAGAACCAGACTAGAGGATCCGGTACAGTTTTCGGTTCTAAAGAGACTGGTTTCGAATCTCGATTCTCTTTTTTTAGGGGTTCAAAAAAAGGAACCCTAAACCCCCTTCCCCACGTGATTTTTCCGCGATTCTTCTCCCTTTCCCCTTTCTTTTTCTCTCTCTCTTTTCTTTTTTCTTTTCCCCCCCCTCTCCTTTTTTTCATTTTCAGATTTGAACTATAATGAAAAAGGAAAGAGACAAATCAAAACTTCTATGTCCATAAAAGAACATTAGACTATAAAATCAAAACCCAACAGCATTTTGTTGAGATTCAAAGGTAACATAACTTTCAAAGAACGCATTGGTGTGATGAATGTGTAGTGACACGTACTAGACTCATCCAAACTAACTAATAAGTAAACATATCGCTTATATAGGGGTGAGTGCGGTTCCCAATTCTAAAGAGACCAGTTTCAAATCCCAATTTTCTTTTTTGGGATTCAAAATGAAAAAAACCCTAAACCCCCTCCCCCCTCTCTCTCTTTTCTTCCCTTTTTCACTTCCACCCCCCCCTACTTTTTCTTTTCTTCTCCACCCCCGCCCCCCTCTTCTTCTTCCTTTCTCTTGTACTAATAGAGTCCGAAAATCTCAAAACCTTAAAGGAGCCCAAAACTCACCGTTATAGCCCAAAACTCTGTCGGTTTCAATTCGGCACCCTCTCTTTCGGCCCCAAAATGGCGACCGCCGGTTTCGCACGCCGGCGACTCCCATCCTCCGCCGCCGTCCTCCTCCTCCTCCTCCTCTTCCTCGCCGCCGCGCCTCCGCCGGCCCACTCCCTCCCCTACTCCCAGTACAAAACCCTCCTCTCCCTAGCCCACTCCCTCGCCACCCGCGTCGCCAGCCTCCGCGCCTCCCGCGGCGACCTCGCCGGGGCCGAGCGCGCCCGGGCCATCGCCCAGAGGCTGCGGCCGGGACGGTGGCTGGGGCTCGGGTCCTGGCGGTCGGCGTGGGCGGTGGGGTGGGACTACGCCCGCAACTACGCATGGGGGTGGAGGGACCTCGAGTACCGGGAGATGTACGGCGCGGCGTCGGAGCTGAGCGAGCTGCTGGGCCTGGTGGGGGACTTCGCGAGGGCGGAGTCGGAGGCGGAGAGGGCGAGGTGGATTGGGAGGAACTACGGGAACGCCATGCGGGTCTCGAAGTCGGTCTTCGCGAGGCTTCTCCGAGTGTTCAGCAAATCGGTACGGCGTGATTTCTTTCCTGTTCAAATTTGCTGTAAATTTGTTCAAATTCATAGCGGACGAATGTTGTCAGTCGTAGTATTAGAGACATTGTGCAGCCTGCATTTCGTTCTGAATCATGATCGGTGGTGGTGGGTAATTTGTTTAGCAAGATCCCAGAGGGGGATGGAAAAAGAATTCTGTACGAGGTCTGATCTAATTTCATACTTTTTGCCATGCTCGGAAAGATTTTAAGGTGGGTGAGGAAAAATGAAGGTGAAGGAAAGAATTCTTGGGATCTTCTTCACGGGAGTACAATCGTCAGGACTAGAGATTGACCATGGACTGAATGATTTATTTACTCTAGAGAGAGATGGCCATTAATAATACTGTACATAGAGACCCAACTTGAGGTGTCGCATTCCATGGGCGAACTGTGCAATTAACATTCCAAATGCCAAAACTAGTGACACCCAAAATGTTGAATCCTTTACTGTACCAGAAATGAGACCCATAGGGGGTCGCCCATCCTCGATTCTGCTTAGCTGAAGCATCTTCTTCACAACTTCCCAGTTCAATACTGGGGCTGTATGACTTAGTTTGGAAGGGATAAAGTGAAGCTCAGGCCTGTTATCTTTCTTTGTAACTTGTTGAAGATAGAAACATTTCCTCAATGAAATATATTGAACATGAATTTGACTGATCATTATTGAGTATTAAAATGAGCATGTTAGTTTTTATATCAGTTGATTGTTGAGCTAACTTGAAATAAAAATATTAATAGAAAGATGAAACTACATTGGTTGAACAGAAAAAACCATCTCATGTATCTGGTCATGTTGGTCATGAGAAACAGAGACCAGATGTGCTATTCCAAATGGGTGAAAAAAAGGCTAAAAGTACTTTGTCAAGATAAGTGCAAATACATTTGTGACTGCAGGCTTAATGCAAATTTGTTCCTTTCTTCTCCCGACGATGATCTTGGGGATATTTGCAGGGTCCACTGAGGGAGATGGTAGAGACCTTGCGAAAGGAAGTGGTGGATGGTGATTTCTTGAGGGATTGTCTGGAATTGGGAAATAATGACTTGAAAGGACTGGTCCAAATTTTGAAGGATCTTACTTCTCAATATTACTCATCATCTGATCATCACCAAGATCTCTAGAACATCATCCAGGACTTGTCTTTGGAACCAGTTTTGCTATGAAGGTCCCTGGGTAAGCACTATGTTTATGTACCATATTAGAGGAGTTGAAAATTTCAAAAGCATTTGTGCAGAATTTTGGAGGGAGTTTAGAAGGTGAACATAGAAGAGTAGAGAACTCTGATTGCCAGGTGCTGTCTGAGTCATGTTGTTATCATTTGGAGTTTCTTCAGCATCTTTTCTGTGGTGGAGAGCTGTAAATAGTTCTCACTTGTAAAGATGTAATTCCTTTGTCTTTAATTGGATAGTTTTCACTTTATAGGGTGTTGAACTATTGACATGACAATAGGACCAATTTTTTTAATGATTTATAGTTATATTGGAGGGTTGTGTCTGTTGAGGTCATTCCTTTACTTGAACTATTTGTATAATGACGAACTCTAACACATCATAATGATTTATTGTAAAACTGAACACGTTGAACTCAAGAACTCAGTTATCTTGTGCATATCTCTACTTTTAATTGGTATTACTCATTGACATCTTATGTTATGAACTTTTGTGCCAAAGTTCGGAAGTACACCCTTCTCTTAAGACCTTCTGTTAAGATAGACATAATAAATTTGGAAGGTGATTTAGTAATTCATCATAACAGAGATTTTCTTTTTAAATAACCATCTAATGTAGCTACGACCAATGGTGGACATGAAGATACCCCTCTTCTCCCTCTTAAACACTTGGTTCTTTCCCAATTTATGCATGTATTCTTCTTCTATCACTCAACCTAATTTCTAAACTTAAAGTTATCTCCTCTGTCTCTACCCTGTTTTCAACTTTTCACAGTGCGACAGAATCTTATTGAGCAAAGAGAAGTGGTAGTATTGTTTCTAATAGGGATGAAATAAATAGGATCAGTGGCAAGAACAATAACTGAAGGAACAGGATGATTTGCCTTTTTCTTTTTTTGTTGCTTGCATGATTATTGTTTAGGTTATATTTTTAAGGAATGGAATTTGTATAGAATTCTTTCGCAAATATATAGTAAGGTATGAATTTTAGTTTTCTTCCATTGTAGTGATATAGATATCAGATTACTTCTCATTTTGGACAAAAAGATAGTTATGTTGTATCTTTTCTTTTTTCTCCCACACGAGTGTAAAAGCTTGCAATGCTAGTATCATCTAAAAGCTATCAAAGAAGCTGCAATCATTTAGTCTCTTGCCAGTATGGTTCTGCCTGGACATGTGGGTTTGGTGTGCTTTTGTTTATGTCAGTTTGTTTGGAAGTGGCTGGTGCAAACATATGTGCTAAAACTTCTATTAAATTTTTCTCTCATTGGATGGGTATTATAGCGTCCTCAAGTGGTATTGCTAGCTTGAAATTTGGAGAAATATTGATGTTGCGATTCAGGCTGCATTATGAGAAGTCAAACACAACCTCACTAAAATTTCGGATTGCTTTGATGACATGCAAAGCTACGAGCCACTTGATAGTGTGGTGAAGGGAAAACATGAGGGTGATGACCTTTGCTGGGCTGAAGAGAAAAGATTGCTGTGAAAACCCTACTAATAGCTCTAGGATCAAATATTTTTAACCGTTCAAGTGTTTGTATGTGACTTTGGATTTGCTTATTGGAGAGAATTTTTTGGGTTGATGATCCTCTGCATTGAAAAGAACATTCTTCGAAGCAGGTCATCTCGTTACTCATTCATCCAAGGGTGGGATCTTGGATGGTCTAAGAATTCTTCAATGCTGTTTCAGTTACTGCCATGACAGGTATTACGCATTGCTGAGTTTCCAACAAATGATGGGCATACATATACAGTCTTTGATCTAGTTTTGTCTGACATGGTATTTGCTATTCCTCATGACAAGTCTGTAGCATTCAGAATTACATGAATAGCTTGGAAATGCATTTGGGGAGATGACCTCAGGATTGTCGCCCCATGAGTTGCACGAGCACATTGCTTTTCATGTCAAGACATCTTGCTCCAAGTTATGTGGTTCATTTTGAAAAGCCAGGATACATGTTTTCAAATCAAAAGTGACTCGGAGATTGGCTTTCCTCACACGAGCACATTCTAGGTTGTTAATTCGTGTTTGGGAATCATGTTCTTGTTGCATTGATTTAAACAGTATGCTGTGAAATAGGTTACACGGCATGTTCAGAATTGTTTCCAAAGCCCAAACCCAGATAGAAACCATAGCCCGAACACGACCTGTGCAATCAATTCAGTTTAGTCGAATATTCCGATCGGACTTCCTTTGCCATTCCTCTCCCTCTCCCTCTCCCCTAGATCAGAAAGAGTCTCTGTCACTGCAGTGACCATAGGCGGTGATGGTGATTTGTGTGCGAAGATGGCGGTGGAAAATGAAAGAGATGAGTTGAGTGGATTGATCTCAAACGGGAGGAATGGGTGTCAACGTCTTGTGAAGGAGACAAAAAGTATAGTCAAATGAGGCAGGTGATCCTCGCCCATGATAGACAATGATAAAGGAAAACCTAACTTTAATCAGAACCTGTTTCTAGACATTTTGAACTTTCAATTTTACCCTAGACAAATATCATTTTAAACACTTCAACTTTAAATTCTACCCTCAACACATCAAAGAATCATTAAGTTTTCAAACTGTTTTTTTGATTTGATTCACATAAAAAAAAAAGTCATATCTATTGCAATTGTGCTAATTTAATTTTAAATTTTTGTTTTGGCCAAATAAATTTTAAATCTTTTACATTTGTACCAGTTGAGTTTATATGGCCAATTTTGACTAGTTGATATTGATGTGGCAATGCTGGTGTTAACGTGGCATTTTTAAAATAATAATTTAGTATTTTTAAATTTTTTTTCTTTTAAAATTTTTTTCCCCTTCTCTTGGAGTTGACAAGGGTTACCGGCCATAGGTGAGGATTGGGATGCCCTCACCAACCAAGGCATGGTTTGGGCAAGGGCCGTGACGGTCATGCCCAATTTGGTCATGGAAGGGCAAATCGAGTGAGGGTAGGGATGCTCTTGTTGGCTCAAAGGGAAGGGGAAGGGAAAAAGAAATTAAAGAAAAAAAAAAAATAAAATTATTTAAAAAATTCAAAAAATTGTTAAAATAAATACAAAATATTTATTATTGAATTTTTTAAAATTAAATTGATACAATTCTAATTTGAGCCATACATACATCTAATCGATATTGTAGCCTAAACAAAACTAATCTAAGACCATTTTTGACAGCATAATAATAATGTATAAAAAGAAATTAAATCATACATCATTGTAATTTCACATGTCAACTTGGGATGATGCTCAAAACCAAACAAATAAAGTTTATATTCATAATTAACATGGGAAAAGGAAAATTTCAAATAAAGATAAGGAGTGGGATCATTTTGTTAAAAGTGGGCTGAAAAGGACATTTTCTATGATGAGGTTCCGAAATGACTAATTTAGTTTCAAATAAGATTTTTCAACAATGGCTAGGGACCTTTTAAAGTAGGGCATTTTTTTTTTCTTTTATTCTACCTTTTCCTTTTTTTTTTCCTCCTTTCTTTTGTTCATCTTCTTTGTTCGTTTCTTTTTCCACTAGATGCCCCAGCTTCCTTGGCGTGATGAAGCCGCCTCTGAGCCACTCTACCAACCTACGACTGCTTCTCCGTCCAGCGCTTAGCGATATCATGACGTCGAGCAAAAATGCAAAAGAAAATGATTATCTAATTATAGTGTCAATTGCGCGCGTGCACACATATACATATTTATAATCATGTTATCATTTGCAAGTCTAAGGCTGGATTGGTAATTCCAAAAATATTGCTAGAACTGCTGACCAAAATTTTATAGTCCAAGAAAAGGGGGTACCTCTTCCATGGCAAGATAGACATGACAAATGACTACACAGCATTATGGAAGGATATAACAACAACACAGTAGCGCCTAATCCTTTAAAAGCCTCCAACTAAGTTTAGTTCCAGTTTTACTCTAATTCTTTTTTTATTCCATAAATGACCTCTGACTTTGTGTCTAGTCCCAATTTTACTCTGAACTTTTTTTCTATCTTTTAAAAAACCCTTAGACTTCTGGTTCAGTCCCAATTTTAACCTGTATATTTTTTTCTTTCATAAAAAACCATCAACTTTTGCTTGAGTTTCAAATCTATTTATATTAACCTTCCGTCCAAAATTTCTCTTGACAATGAAGAGATAAAAGGTGTCTAGTGCGAGCTCAGATTATGAAAGATGAAAGACTCTCAAGCACAAAATTGAATACTTAGTACAAAATTAAAGATCCTCAAGTGAGATGGAAGAAAGACTCTCTAAAAAGAAGAGCAAATAGAAGGTCAACCCTAATTACTTTAATTTTTACCCAAATTTTAGATCCAAGAAGATGTTGTTTGGGCTGACGTGAAAATTCATCTCCAAAAGACTCTTCTTCAAGTTGAAATTTGGGAAAAACTTAGAGCAATGATGTGAAAATGCCAATTAACAAGGCAATTTTGGATGAAGTATTAATGGGGGCATATATGGGACCCAAGTTAAAGTTGGTAATTTTATGAGATAAAAAAAGAAGAAGCGTAGGGTGGAATTGAGATCGGACCTAAAGTTGGTGGATTTTTATAAGATAAAAGAAAGATTAGAATAGAATTGAGAATGGACCAAAATTTAAGGATATTAGATGAGACAGAAAAAAGTTTAGGGTAAAATTATGATTCAACCTAAAATGAAAGTTTTTTTATTTTTTTTTTTTATGGTATTAGGCCACACAGAGTTGATCGAGGACTGATGGTTTAATATTCATTCATCTCCGTCAAGGAAAATGAGTCCGTCAAGTCAAAAACAATTATCTTTTTTCATTTTTCTTCAGTTTCATGTCATAAAGATCAATTCTGCACATTTGATTAGCTTTTTCGCTCTTGTCACGTTTATCAATGTTCAATGCTATTAATTTCATTTTTAGTAGTCCATTGCTTTGATTTTACTATTCTCCTTCCAAATAACTTCTACATAATATATCAAAATAAATACAACTTATGAAAGGTGGCATTCGCGCGTGGTTTGACTAATTCAAACTAAATCGGTCAAAATATGTAAAAAAATTAATAGAGTTGAAATTTTTTTTTAATTGGACAACTAAGAAATATCAATTTATTGGGTTATAATGAGTTTTAGAGTAAAAGCAAGATCGGTTGGACTATCAGTTGAGGACAAGTAAAACATATCAACTAGGACGATTTACCATGCTCAAATGGTTGTTACCTAACTATTGGACAATTATGTACTCAGTATCAATTTGGTATAGTTATGATTGTACTACGTCGTAGCTATGTGTTGAGGACTTAAAGTTTTATAATTGATGTTTGTTTGGTAAGAGCCATTATTGCGTGGTCCAGGTGTTGCGAGCCTAAGGCATATATGCCGTTAGATCATGTCGATCCACATGGGACCCATCTCATATTAAGTATACATGATTTGGTCTCACATGCATGAGGATTATATTATAATTTTGTTGTTTTGTAACACGTTTCAAAATTGGGACATCCATAAGACCTGATGGGACAACTTCTCAAAAAGCTATTGTGAGCTGCTACAACTGCTGCGGGAAAGCTGTACTAAGTCAACTTTCAGAACATATCTTTAGAATATTTCGTGGTTATAAGAGTTTCACACAAATGACTTCATGTACTTGTCATTAGAGCTGACCGATTCTTCCATATGCGCAGTGTCCCTGTCTCAACCGTTCTATCGTAGCCTAGTTGGCCACTTCTTCTCTTCGGCCATGAGCTGGACATTTTTGCATTGCCGCGTCTCCGACACAGGGCCGCGTTGACACAGGTCATCGACTGAATTTACGTTAGGGTTTTCTTGCAAGTCTTGGCGGGCTACAATCAAAGCGACGGGCGTTGCAGTTGGCATTCATTGCTCAGAAGTCATCCATGCTTGTAGGCCCACGTTCCTTCAGTATTGACTCTCTCCAGCGTTAAATTCTAGTACCCTCCCCACCATTTATTAAGGTTCAGCTGGGGGAAGGTTGTAGCATGTGCCATCATAAATACGCCTTGGAAATTTGCAATAGTTTTCAGCCAATTTCGTTTTCATTTTGGATCCCTGCCATTTCTAGTGAAACTAATTGCGTTAGCCAGCATTGCAAAGCCAATGTCGCTCTCTCTTTCGAAAGACCCACTTTGTCATTCATCTGTTTATGGTTAACAAGTGAAAGGTGCCTTTCGGACAGTTTGCGTTTGGATACGTCGTCGCCAAGGAGAGAGTTGGATAGTTGTACTGCAAACAAATCGCCAGGTCTCTATTACTCCATGGTACGGTTCACTTCATCAAGTCATAACTTAGGTAGAAGAAACTTAATGGCTATTGCTTCATCAGTCTACTAGAGTTGGGCTTGCGATTTGTGGACCAGAATAAAAAACCCTAGATGAAAAGAGTTTGAGACAGAGCCTTTGTGTCACCGTCCAATCAACCCTAGTTTTAATAGAGAGAATATGCATTTATTGGTAAGCTTTCCTTTTACCGGATCTATGTCTTATAGTTCTCGCTCAAGGAACCTTTGGCCTTTGTTTGTGTTAAGAAGAAGAAAGAAAAGGAGCGTTTCGGGTTGAGAGCGACCATGCCTTTGCTTGGTTTTCGCCACTGTAATTCGCCCAACTTCACATGCTCCCTTAGATGTGGTAGGACCTATATGGGCCTCATGTGATCCGACGAGCTCGGACTCATCCAAGTTAGGTCCGCCTATGAATCTCTTGTGCTTGTGACTATCCCTAAGGTATTCATCGGAAGAAGGTCATTTCCGCTAGTGGATTGTACACTCCTAATGATTTATTAAAATTACACGTAGAGTTTGATCTCGTGAATGAAGCTCAACCCAACTGAAGTTAGTAAAATTTGAATCGAATTGGAATGCATAATGTACAGAAATTTATGATGACCCAATGTGATTAAAAAGTCAATCAAGTACATTGACAGAACTAGCAATCATAGAGCTCGATGATAATGTTTGGGTTCCCTAATGCAAAATAGCTGGAGCACTCGTACACAACCACATGCGCAATTTGGGATAGCTGTCTCTATTATACTATCAATTATCATACCTATCGTTTTGATGAAAATGAGGCCAGGATTGAGGCATACGACTTTTCTCTTTCATTTATGGCTCATGGCCAGGCATTAAATGACACAATAAGGGTTCGTTGAGATTCACAGGCCAAAAGGGTCCCATCTCTTTCATTCGTGAAAATGAACGGTTCAAGCTAGAAACCATTTTCTTGTTGCATAGGAAACGAAAAAAATTAAAAACAAGCAAATAAGACATCAAAGTTTGTGCAGGGCCTTTGCTTCCTAAGTGAGATATAGTAAAGTATAATATTTATTTTGGAGGAAAGCTGGTGGAAAGAATGATTTGATGGTTAGTTTCTAATTCTATTTATTTTATAAAAAATGAATGATTTGAAAATATATTTTTAGTTAAAAAAAATTTTCTTATATCATTGAAAATAATTAGTTAATGAAAAAATATTTTCATTATTCATAAAATAAATGGAGCCAATAAAAGGATTTTTTTCGTTACCAAATTGTCATTCATTTTTTTGAGGATCATGGAAAGAGTACAAGTGAATGTTTTTAAGAGAATATTTTTTGAATCATTCGTTCCTTGTAAAATAAATGGAGCCCACGACACATTAGGATAGGATCAATCTTTTCCATGCAAACAGACTCTGTCAACCGGTGGCCATTAAAAAACTGACCGTTCCTATACAAACCAAACATCATTAATTACAAGTATATAGATTATGCATGAAATTAAAAGATTGATCCTATTAAATTTAAAAGATTAAAAAAAAATTCTTTTTTTTTTGGAACAAGATAAAAATTTGTGCAAAAAAAAATCAAATTGACTCTCCAGTGAAAAAAATTAAAGGAGGGAATATCGATTATGCATGAAATATAAGAAGTAAGGAAAAGAACAAAATAAGAATAACAAATTAGAAGAGAAGAAGATTTACCCCCATTGATCCAAATCTTGGGACCTAAAACATTACAAAATCAATCTTAATATCACACAAGTCAAAACTAAGCCAAAAAATGATTTTTGATCAATTTGTATATAGATTATACAGTTTCAATGTTTGGTTCATTGAGAAGATTCACATGACGACAATATATTTGACCCTATATCATTTTATATAGATAATAAGTTGATTTATAGTAAGGTATTTTAATTCAAAATAAAATAATAACACGTACAAGCAATGATTGAAAACTTCTTATTCTTTCGTGATTGCAAATTAGATTTCGAGAATAGTTATGGTGAATTATCTCATTCGAATTACCAATTGTGTTAAAATTAATGAAATTCCTCGTACCCTCATCCTGCCCGATTGTATACATTAAGTTAACTAGATACGCTATGATATAAATTTCCAAATAATTCTACATAGTTATTGAAAAATATTTGGGAAACACCATACCATGCAATCCAAATTCATAGGAGAGTTAATGTCTGTCAAGTGATTAGGGACTATTTTCTTCTACAAGAAAGTTCATGTGCATTAGTTTAGCAAAGTACTATTGTTCATATAGCAAATTTATGGGAAAATGACATCATGTTAACTAGAATTATTAGTGAAAAATTTCTTAAGCTTTAAAGTATATAGATTAATATAGATAATAATAACAATGTATCTTGAATGCAAAATAGATAAATCTACCTTTGTAGATGCTTTTCGGTTGTGTTTCTCAATTGGATTCTTGAATTGATTTTCTCTTGGATGACTAGGTCACTTTTGTTGGATTGCATCCTTTCTTTGAAAGTTTTGAGTGTCATTATGATAGAAATTGTTCGAGTGCTCTTTAGCTTGGTCAAGGCCCGCGATCTGAATCTTTTTATTTGCTTTCTCCAATACTTGCAAAACAAATTTAAAATGCTCTCTAGATTTTGAACCTTCTTGTATAATCTAGATAGCATAATTATATAAGTGATCATACCATTCATTTGGGTTGTCAAAATTGACACTGTTAGATATGGAGTTCAAAAGATATGAATGCTTGAAATCCTTTCTCCATCAAGACATTATGTAATTGCTTGGTATGCCATTTACTCCAATGTGATGAAGAACACATAGTGCATGCCTACAAAGATAACCCTTGAAGCAAACATCACTCGGATGCCTTGAACTTCAAGTTCTCTGTGCTACAATACAAAACCTCAGATTTGACAATTTTGGAATTACCATTATCATGATTATCTTAACGCTCTTTTACTCTAAAAGTTGGTGCTACTCCATTTGTGTGCACTTGAGGAACATGTTTAAGCACCGCAGCATCATCTCAACTTCAACTCGAAACCTTTTAAAGATGTATGGGTATACGTGGAGGAGAGTTGCTTCTCATAATAACATTTCGTTTTCAACTAAGGTTTTGATTGTCTGTAATCAAAATCAGCACGAGCTTCTTTTTGATACTTGTCATTGAGTGCAAGCTCATGTTTGGCAACAAAATCACTCAAACATGTTTGTCTATGTACATATTCATAAAAAAAAAAAAAAAAAAAAGAAAAAGAAAAAGCATACTCACTTCTTTGAGTAGTTAATATGCTTGCAAAAAAGGTATTTTTCAAATATATTGACACCCATTATTCTTGCTCCTTATACAATGTTTGAAGCCAATCAATATCATGGAGTCCATGTGCATCAATCAGCTCCTTCCAAGCAATCTCAAAATCACTCACATATAATGAGTCATAAACTACTTTTTTATTGCTAACTTTAAACCCTTATATTAAAAATGACCCCCTAATTTTTTAGGCAATTTTGCATTATATGCCATAAACAAAGGCAATGACGAGCAAATGGAAATACTTCAAAAATTGCATTTTGTATTGCTTTACACCGGTCAATAATAATAGCTTGAGGGGTGTTCCCTGACAGTGCAATCAAGCCAAGCCTTGAACAACAAAATGAAAGAGTTTATTGTCTCATCTACAAGCAAATCACATCCAAACAAAACTGACTAACCATGATGGTTGACACCAACAAATGGAGCAAAAGGCATGTCATATATATTTGTCAAATAAGTGGTATCAAATGTGACTATATCTCCAAAATATCTATATGCATTTCCTGATTGTGTCCGTCCAAAAATATTATGGAGTCTTTGCTCATCATCCAATCAAGCACATAGTAAAAATTGGAAATTTTGAATTGCATGGTTGAAAAATAATTGAAAAGTGCTTGCCCATATTCCTAAAATCTTTTTCTTCAAAATTGAAGTTCTCAAGTCCTCCTTCTTCAACAACAAACGCTTTAAACAATTTATTTGTTCTAACCCCCACATCATAGCGCAACTTGAATTTTCTTTTTTATTAGTAGAATTCTCACTAATTCTTTTTTTTTTTGGAAAAGATACATACATTATATATATATATATATATATATATATATATATATATATATATATATAAAGTAAAGGATGTCAACCGGTTGACATTCTCATTTTTTTGGAAAAGATAAAACTAAGAAAAAAAAAGTGAAGGAGGGTAACCTTCAACCGCTTTCCCTTGGAAATGTGGGGTCACCAGCTGACCGTTCCTCCGTCACGTGATGGAGGACGGTCAGCTGAGACTTTTCCCGGTAAAAAGCAAACTAAAATACACAAAGGTTGCCTAAGCCAATATTTTCTGTACTTTTTTTTTTTGGTCAAATATTTTCTGTACTTAGAATGCAGAAAATTGAATTTATGGCGTGTGCTTACAACTAGAGGACAAACCAGAATCGTGCTCGCAAACCCATCTACATAATAACCATCAAATTTTGGGGGAAGTAGATCTAATTTCTTTTATTGGATCGATATCCTTCTGTAGTGAATTTAACGGCCCTACTAGACCAGAAGAGTCTCAAGCTCGAACAACCCCAAATTTAATTGTCTTAAGTATACCAAAATGTCAAATTTCAATGACCGAGATTTCCCCTCGTTTTCCCTTCTCTTAATGAGCTTACCGGATTCTTGTACTTTCTTTTTTATTTGACTCATATTTCCATACTACTAAGTATCGACTGAAAGTTGCATGAAATCTTGCAATTCCTAATGACTCATTTTCTTACGAGAAAACCCATTTTAGATAGATGAATTCGGGTTTTGCCAAATTCGTAAATCTGATAAGATATGGACCAAAAATTGAATGGCTATTACAATTTGAAGTTATTAAATAGCGTGTGATTGATATTATGGAGAGTCGAGCCTTGACGGTGTGCCTAACCCACTGCATTAAGTACTCTCGGAAGCCATAGCCCGCTGTCTGAATGACCCTACCCACGCCGAAACGATCAGGATGGACTAATGTCCGACCCCGATCTGGCTTACCGACACCATTTAAATTTTCATCATTCAACACGGCTGGACTCATTCCGCTGCCTCGACATGCATCGGACTGCGTGCATGATCGCTTCATTGCAATATTACTGCAGAGAGAGAGAGAGAGAGAGAGTCATCGATCCGTCGTCTCTCACGCTAGGTCCGCGTGAAATTAATGCTCTCCATCTCTCTCCCTCAACTGTAAAACTTGCAGTAGATGCCTTCTTTGCTGAACACTCTTATTTATACCAAGCTGGAACCTCCCGTTGAGCTACATGCAATGTGTCTGAGGTCAGTGAAGACCAACCCGCAATAGCACATTATACTCCTCATTCACTGACTGATCTCGACCTTTCATCACTTGTTACCGGAGAGATCATAGCTTTTGTGATGGCGGGTGAGATGAACGGCAGAGGGTGGGTTTTGGGTTTGATGAGTGCGCTGCTGCTGGTGACGTTGAACAGCGATGGAGCGAGCGCAGACCCGCAAGTGCCATGCTACTTCATATTCGGGGACTCGTTGGTGGACAACGGGAACAACAACGGGCTCAACTCCTTGGCCAGATCCAACTACCTGCCATACGGCATCGACTTCACCGCTGGCCCCACCGGGAGGTTCTCTAACGGCAAGACCACGGTGGATGTCATCGGTAAGCTCTCTTCCTGAGTTCTCTCTCTCTCTCTCTCTCTCTCTCTCTCTCTCTCTCTCTCTCTCTCTCTCTCTGGGCTTGGCTTTTTGGACCAGTTGTGCTTTGAGCAAAGGCACAAGTTGTTCACAAGGTCAAAGGAACAGGTTGATTTATTTGATATAGTGGTATGACAGAAAATCAACCACTGCTTGCACTTCAGAGGTCGCATGCAAGATGCGTAGTGCAAAATGCTAGAACGTGACAGCATTTTTCCCTTCCTTTTCTTTTATTTTTCTTTACTTTCTGGTGAAATGATGACCAATCGAGTTTCTTCTTTACAAAGTTTGATTAACAGCAATGCTATGGTATACTAAGTTTTACAAAAAAGGGTCCGCAGAGTCTTATACCGTGACAAACTCCAAGCGAGCATTTTAAGTAAATGCACCATCTTTGAAACTGAACAAGAGCATATTAGATCACAAGATAATATGATGGGCTTTGATAGCATAACAGTTTTTGGGGTATTGTGAAAATAATAGTTTATTGTGAACAAATAATTTTTTTTAAAGAAGTAGGTTCCACAACAATTTATAATTACATTTGATTTGATTTTTTATGATACATAATAAATCGTTATATTCACTCTAAATTGGAGACTGTCATGTAATTATATCACATGCAAAGAAAGGTTAATAGATATTTGACTTTTCAAAAGTTTTCTTATCTTATTTAGCAACCTATTTACATCCATTAAAGAATATCTTATTATATCGACCAAATCTAAAAAAGGACAACGATCAGTCTTTTCCTTAAAGGGACAAGAAGGGGATCGGATTCCCTATCTTTACGCATTTATGTGAAATAAAAATTGCGGTTGCTGACCTAGGTATACACCTCTAGTCCCCACACCACAGGCACATTTATAGTGTTCATGTGAAGCGAATCTGCCTCAGAAATGAGATCGGATCGTTTGAACACCCCCACCCCACCCCCTCCCCATAAAAAAGAAAAAAAGAAAAGAAGAAAAGATGAGATTGGATCTATGTAGGACTAAGCATGCGTCATAATCTCGGGACCGCTCGTATAATGGTAGCGTTTCCCGGGGGATGTTCAATGATATATAAATTAAATGAGCCTGCATAGTCGAACGCTTCCGAGTGCATGTATAATTCACAGTGATTGCTCTCGCAAATCTCGTGTTCGATTAAATTCTATCTGTTTTGGTAATTTGACAGCTGAGCTTCTGGGGTTTGACGATTATATTCCTCCATATACGGTCGCGAGTGGTGATGCGATTCTTAAAGGAGTGAACTATGCATCTGCTGCTGCTGGGATCAGGGCGGAAACCGGGCAGCAACTGGTACGTACCAAGCATATTTCACGTTTCTGCATATTGTCCTAAGAAAATTTTACTAAAAATTTTCACAACAAACCAATAAGGCCTAATTAAGCCAAGCATTTTGCACCGCAAATCCACGATTTATTTATGCACCTCGTTTAATTTAACAAGTTGTTATAAGCGGCGAAAATACATAAAATTATGACCACTGAACAATTTTTTTATTGTACTGAAAATCAACGGTATGTCTGGCCCTTTATCGCGATGAGAGAAATGTTCGAAATACTAAGAATTATGTCATGTTACGTTGAAATTAGAAAAAGAAAAAAAAATTAACTCTGCAAAATTTCGTTGACATCATTGTACCGGTGAACAATTTTTCATATGGCCTGGCCTCCATGGTTCCATCATTAATAGCTAGATTTAGGTGACAATTCGAAGTAAATAATTCAATTGTTTTACACGAATCGATCATATGTTGATACCAAATACTGGCGTTTCAGGGGGCGAGAATAGCCTTCGAAGGACAACTGCAAAACTACCAGAGCACAGTGTCGCAAGTGGTGAACATATTGGGCAACGAGGACACGGCGGCGAATTACCTGAGCAAGTGCATATACTCGGTCGGCATGGGAAGCAACGACTACCTCAACAACTACTTCATGCCTCAGTACTACTCCTCAAGCAACCAGTTCACGCCCGACCAGTACGCGGACGAGCTCATTCAGGAGTACTCACAGCAGCTGAGGGTCAGTACAATGTGCAGCACTTCTTTTCCTTTCTCTTACGGCTACGCGCAGAGGATAACTTGTGTCATTAAACGTTCTTCTCTTGACACTATTAAAAGTCATGAAGTGATTAACCTAGGTTATACAATGGCCCATTTGTTTGGTAATGCCATGAATCACCCAAGGCCAAGAAGAGGTTAATTAGGCTCTAACTCGTAATCGGCCAATTCTTGATTATTTATGTTTTTTTCCTTGGAACAAAAAAAAAAAAAATAGAATATAAATCTGTTTGATAATGTTGGCTAATTTTTCCATTCTCGGGAATAGATTAGTAGCTAGGAACAGAATCAAGAAATAGAAAAAAATTACTTTTTTGTTCTTGGGATTAATTCTAGAAAAAGTCATTTTCTTGTCTCTCTCTCTCTCTCTCCACTCCTTCTTCTTTTCTTCTTCTTCTTTTCTTCTTCTTCCTCTTCTAGTCGGTTGCCGAGCTTGGTGATGGCCAGTGACAGGCCATAAACGAGGTTGGACGACAACCTTGCTGATTGGGGACGGAAAGGCTTTCTTGAGGTTGGCAATCGGCTATAGGAGGAAGGAAGAAGAAGAGAGGACAAAAGAAAAGAAAAACATTAAAAAAACAAGAAGACAAATATCAAAAAATTATTAAAAAATTAAAAGAACATCTATGTCACAAAAAAATTTGAGAGAAGTACCAAGTACATTTCTTGTTCTTTTTCTATTTGGATAATAGAAATTTTGTATACTTACTTAACGTGTTCAAATGCTTAGAAACTTATTCAAGGAGCAAAATCACAAAAAACTATTTTTAAGCATAAATTATTATTAAAAATAAGATGGTTACCAAATGTACCATTATTATCTCAACTTTACATTGTTTTTGCTAGATATTTTGACCTGAACTGAAAAAGAAAGAAAGAAAGAAAGAAAGAAAGATAGAAGAGATTTTACAAGAATCTTTTATTTCTGAAGTGTCTTTTGCTGAACTTTTTTTGATCTCCATTGAAATAATTGTTCCAGACACTGTACAACTATGGAGCGAGGAAGGTGGTGCTGATTGGGGTGGGTCAGATAGGCTGTAGCCCTAACGCGTTGGCCCAGAACAGTGAGGATGGCACCACATGCGTGGATAGGATCAACGTCGCATGTCAAATATACAACAACAAGCTCAAGTCGCTCGTCGATCAGCTCAACACCAATCTCACCGATGCTAGATTTATTTACGTTGACGCTTACGGAATATTCCAAGATCTCATGACCAGACCAGCAAGTTTCGGTACGCCTTCTCCTATCTTCTTGGACTACGTTAATAGCGAACCCAGAAAAGAAATTTTGATGTCTGAGTCCATCGAGAATCATCGAAATTCACATTTTCCCTTAAATTTTGGTGCTCAATTTCAGGTTTTAGCGTCACGAATGCCGGGTGTTGCGGTGTCGGTAGGAACAACGGCCAAATCACGTGTCTTCCCTTCCAGACACCGTGCCAAAACCGAAATGAGTATCTGTTCTGGGACGCGTACCACCCGTCGGAGGCCGCCAACATAATTGTTGGGAGGAGATCATACAATGCCGAGGCCCCGACCGACGCTTACCCCATCGACATTCGCCGCCTCGCCCAGCTCTGAAGATAGAGAGGCGGTGGCGGTGGAAGTGGCTGGGGGAGTCGCAGCGACCTGATAAGGATCTCCCTGTTGTTTGTTCCCAATTTTCACTGTACCATGATCGTGTTGTTTCCATTGTAAGCATTAAGTTTGCTCATAAGTTGGTGTGCTTTGCTTGCTTGTGTTTGTGTCCAACTTAATTAGAGTGTGCCTTTAGGAAAGTAAATGCAAGTGCACATCTAGATACATTTATAGTCCTTGGATAAATTTGGATCTTGCATATGTGAATGCAACAATTTGGCATAAAACTCAAGGTGATCTTATCGGTTTGAATTTGAACCATCCAACCAATAAATTTTGCCTTTCTATGTTCGCTCATTTGCTCTTAGTAATCTATTTTTGATTTGTCGACGGGCAAAGTTTGATCACTCAATTGTCACATGAAAAGTTTCTTGAGCTGCTCAATATGCCCTTTTTTTCAAATGTTTTTATGTAGAAGTAGGTTTTTTTTTTTTTTTATAGCACTATTGCGACCTTTCCTCGGGTTCACCACCTAGGATTTGGTTAATAAATTGCTAAATTTAAATTTAACTCAGGTTTTCCTAAACCCATATCAATTCCGTGACTTAGGTTCAAGTTTTTTAGCATACAAATGAATTTTATTTAGGAGTTGTCACTAAAGTTTATGGTAGGTAAATTAGGCACCTAAGAAAATAACGAGAGAATTATTTTACTCCTATGAATTGGAGAATTTGAATACGGAGACTTGATTACACTAAGTTTCTCTAATATCCTTTTCGGTACCATTCTTTTCATTAAAAAATGTTTTATCAAATAGCTTGAATTCATTTGATTACTTCTTAACATGCGAGGTGACCATGTAGGTGCGCAATCCGTCAATTTAACACCCAATAAAATATTGAGAAATTGCAAGACTTATCTTATAGTAACGAAAACATCTACAATGCTAGCTCAAAATTCATATCAACAGTTCTAAATATGATTTCTAATTGACACGTAACCATTCAATATTTTGTAGGATTTTATTTTATTTAATGAAATCTAATCCACGTGCAATGCAATGCTAAATTAATGTTTTTGGTATTTTTATTTCAAAATTTTAGTTATTCAAGTAATGACAAATTTCTTATTTCTATAATTTGCTAAATATTATTGTTGTACGTAATAATAGACTCATCTTAATTTGTGTACATATGACAACATAGGTTTGATATTTATTTAATGATTATAAATACATTCTTATTATATCATATAGGTTATGTAGGAAAATATGTAAAATATATGTTAGAAGGTTATGTTCAACATCTTTAACTTGAAAGCTGAAAACATTTTCTCTTGAAAATTTTCTTGCAAGAAAAGTCTAGAGTTGATCCATGATAAAGTTTCATATTTCAGAAAGTATTATGGAAAAATTCAAAGTATATATCACACATAATTGCTGTGACAAAATAGCAACAAAATTATTCTAAAGTTTTTATTTAGTAAAAAGGCAAAAGAACAAAATTGGCTTAGAGGCAATAAGGAAAGAAATCTAAATATTTCAATTTTAAAAATACACCTCACTGAAATTGATTATTAATAAACTAGCGATCTAGGTCATGTGAAATAATTCTTATATTAAGTTGATCTTGTTTATCAAAACAGTATATAGGAAAGTATTTGTTTTATTACATTAAATAAATAGCAATGATAGTATATATTTGAGCATAATTTCTATGTTAATTGACCATTTAATTCCTTCAAAAGGTGGATATACTACTTTGATATTATCTACCATGTGTTGGAAGTGATTTCTATGTAATATCTCCTCGAAGCACACATAGTAACAAAATTCAAGAGACCTCTTATAGAGTAATCCAAATTAATTATTTGGCCATACAATGGAAACAAGAGATAATTGTTGTGATTTCATACCTTTATTTCCCTACAAAGATTTTTGCCCAATTTGTGCTTCCAATGGAGCTTTGTTTTAGCTGTCTTACTCATTTATAGAGACTATATTTCAAAGACAAATATGGTAAGAAATATAGAGTTGAGCCTTGAAGTTGCGAAAACAATTAATAATGTGCACATATTGGTAAATCAACCTTTCCATTGGACAATTCTTACTTTTCTTGAAAATGTATATATATATTTTGTGGAAGGTGACAACTTGACGAGAATATCCCAAAACATTGCATACTAGCTTTGACATCCATCCTCTTATAAATAGGTGCATTCTGTTTATTATGTCCACACTGAATTTGACATTATCGTCATATCTTTACTATCGTTCAATTATTTAAGAATATCGTCTTTAATCATGGCGAGGAGACGATAGGAGGATGTCGGAGAATCGAGATGAGACATATAAAATCAACTTGAAGACTGCTATCCACAAAAAGAGCAAATGAGCTTTGTCACCCTCTGTGGTGGTGGAGTGGGAGTAGTGATATGCTCTGCTCCCAGGAAAGCAAATTCTTTTACTCGTCCATTGCAAACCCATTCCTCGACAGATACCATCTGCAAAATGAGGTTTCTAACACCTTGATTGAGTGACATCGTCGACTTCGGATTACTAAGCTCAATCAACAACATGATGAGCTTGTTTGTCGAATCAAAGTCGACACAGCGTGAGGTAAAATGCTGAAGTGAATGACTAGGACAAACAGACAAAAAATGGTGGGAAGCTTCCATTAAAGAGCTGAACAAATGAAGGTATGAATGGCGGAGCTTCAGCGCAATTTGGGAAGTTGAATCAATCAAAGGAATCAAGGAGCTAAATAAATTGAAGGAGAAAGTTCATATAAGAGAAATAATAACAATGGACATATTTGAATAATAATTAATTAGTCGAACTTTTCTGTTGTGCTTTACATTAATAAAAGGCTATAGGTGATTTTATTTTTGGGTATGAATGAAAAGTTCAGGAGGAGGGGAGGTTATCCCATGCCTATCAAGGGGGACTACTAGGGATTCGAATCTGGGCATGATGTGTGAAGACTAAAACTCAGTCCATCCTGAACGCCCATGACAAGCCCACTTCTTGTTAAAAAAACAATCGACCCATAAAGAAAATCTCAGCCTACATTTCTCTTTTTTTCATTTTTTGTTCTTTTTTCTATTTCCTTCTCGAATTCTTCCTCCCCTTGCAACACTAAACGCCCAATAAAAAGGACCCGTCGTCGGACCTCCATCTCTGAATCCCCAGCTGCTTCCGACCACCGGACGAGCATTTTCAGGCGTCTGTCTCCATCATCATCCATTTGAGACTTATGCTCGTAGCCGCACCACGAACGCAGAGGACATTCGCAAGGATATGGCCGAAGCACCAAGCAAAGGCAGTCAAAAATTGAAGAGATTGAGACTCGGTAGAAACGAAATCTGACTGAAAATATACCCATTGATTAAAAAAAAAAAAAAAAGCCTATTCCGCACAGCACATGTTCACGTACCCTTTTTGACAACTCGAAATCAGATATTAATTTAACGGGTTTGGTTGAGGCGTTTCTTCTTCAAGCATATGTTGAGCACCAACCGAAGGGAGGATCTTGACCCACTGAAGGCCCAAGCTCCCCTCGGATCCATAAATCCACCAAAAAAGGCTCAAATCTAGTAGATCAGATGGACGGGGCCGGAACTCGCGCGAACCGAACAACGGCGAGCCTGAAACGAGACAAAACAGGGCACAAAAAAGGGGATCAGCCAGGGATCCCTCCCCAGCTCGGGGGTGGGGCGTGGCTTCTACCACCGTCAGCCTGCCATGATCGGCCTGATCCCAATCAACGGAACACACCGCGGCCCCGCTCCCTTTTGCTGAAGCAGCTCCTCTGTCTTTGCGGTAATTTGCGAGAAGGACGGAAGCGAAGGGAAAGAGGAAAGTGAATGGGGACGGGCCGGAGAAAAGGGGAAATGAGCCGGCCCAAGCGAAAAAAGAAGAGGGAAAAGAAAGAGCCTGGGTTGGGCCCAGACATAGTATATCAGAAGCACGATCGCAAAGGAGTCAAGACTTTGGGATATAAACTGAATCATGGAAAATCAAACCGTGTCGAAATTTAATTGACAACAAGGTCAGAAAATATGGACTTGATCGGATAGCTAAAACCTGACCAGGTACCAGTTTCTGTCAAATTTAATCAAAGACACAACCTGGGAAGTGAAGGTAATGGTACCATACCGTAATTAAATTGACGACGTAGCACATAAGATAAAGATACACATCAAAACTATTCAGTGATGCGAATCAAAGAACTATAGCTAAGGACGTTAAAAGTATAGTGCATGAAAGTTAAAAGATAATTGACAGATAGTATTTGGTTTAATTTATGCGGAGGCTAATCTAATGGACGACTAGCAGTACTTGTAATGATATTGAAATAACGGTTGCATTTCTTTGAGTAACTTTTTTCTGTGGACAGCCTTCACGTCCCTATATCTTCACAAGCTTCGCATCTAGGTTCTCAAACAGTTGTCCTTGTCATATGTGAACTGCTCCATGATTGTCTTTCTTGTAATGATGGTTATCCCACGATCTTGCTCTGAAGGGATTACTGTTCCCTCCAAAATGTATGTCTTGGATCCCAACTAGTTCGTTAATTCCAAGTTTCAAAATGGTGTTTCAATATTCTTCCAATAAATATTCACCGCCAACGCTCATATCAAAGGGCTACCGACTATCCGTCATCGTCATTTGATAATTGGATACATGGCATCGATGGAAACAATATTGACATGCCTGTCCTTAAGCTGGACAATAATACCTAACTAGTTTTATAAACTTGGGATCTATCAAACAAATTTCCGAACCCCAAACCAAGAATCTCTTAATGCTTTTGACCTAACGGCTCATCAATGCTATCGCTTATCCGAAGGTGATCATTACATGCTAGGGTTAAGTCATTAGCTAGCGGATTGTGTATTGCCTATTAATATTATAGGCCAACACAGAACCTAGGAAGAAGTTTGGGAACCACGTCGCATTGAGAGTGCTCAGGATACTTATTATGCATATGAATTATCCGGTTGTGCATGATTACGCCAATCATGAGACCGACAGCAATCTCCAATCCTCCTAATTTTGTTTCTGATCAGCTGAAGAATAGTCTTCGGCTCAATAACGTTGCCGTTGAAGAATTACCAGGAACTGGATTCAACAGAAGCCCGTGATCTATGCCTCGTTGACTAGTGCAGTAGCCGTTGCTCTTTAAATTACGTTAATGGAAGCTGTATGCCTTTCCAATGAGAGAACAGAGTGGCCTCTCCTCCTACGATAGTTCTCTCCCTCTTCTTTATATATCTCACCACGTCGGTACGATGTCTATTTTCAGTGCTCCAGTTTCCTTTTTCCGCTATGATTGTAGCCCATTTTTCTTCGTCTTTGATTGCCCGATTCCACCTTTTACATTGCACATTTTTAACATAACCCTGTATACCCGTGCTTCCTTTTTCACAGTCGGTGTCATTTCCTCATCCATTTCTATCTTATCATCTTATCACTGAAACCTCAGGTACTCTTCATTGTGAGAAATAAAGAAACGTACAGAAATTGCTCTACTTTGCGTATACTGCATATTTCTTATCTCCTTGCATTTTCTGATCTGATGTTACTCCTGAGCCTCACCCCAATTGTTTTAACAATGTTACACCACAGTTCTGCCCTGAACCTGATCATTTATTTTCCAAGTCCTCTAATCTTTGCATTCCCTTCTCATCCGATTTGCAATCTGAACCTTCTCGTACTTATTATGACACTGTTGCAGTACATTTCTGCTTGGAACCTCGTAGCACACCTTCCAAGCTACCCAATCCTTGCATTCCCTCATCTGATTTACCTGTTGAACCTCACTCTGCGTATCTGAAGATTGATATTTCACAGCTTTCTTCTGTGTCTAATCCCTTTCTTCCTACGGTCCCTATACCTTGTTCTGTTTCAGGATGTCACTGAAGTTGAGAAGGAGGGTGCAGAGGAGGGTTGCATAGTAGAATTTCATAAAGAAGAGGAGGGGCGTGTAGCTTCTAGGGTGGAAATGAGAATGAGAGTGCTCTAGTTCCACTACATTTAATGCAGGCAATGATCGAGCTGTCTTTGAAGTGGAAGGCCAGTCAGGATGTGGAGGGTGGTATGGCAGTTAAGAAAGTAAGGAAAGAAATTGTTGGACTGGGGAGGGTGCGAAGGAAACCAAAATGAGAGGCAGCGAGAAAGTTCAAGCTCAAGGTAGGAGGGAGGTGAGGTTGAGGGAGTTACAACTTGAATGGAAGATGGATGTGTTAATAAATGTTAAAATAACTAAAGCTGTGGATTTGGAGAATGTACCGGATGAGAAATGGTGGCTGGCCAGAACTAGCCACCAAATCATAATGTTTCTTTTGACCTGGAACTATCAAGGGCGGGGCTCCTTCGTGAGCTGAAAAGCCTCAGTATAACGTAAATACCCTGCTTCATCTTCTTAATGGTGACGAAAAATAAACGAGAAAAGCTGGAAAGTTGCAGATGGATAAGAGTTTCAATGTGAACCCTGCGGGTCTTTCAAGGGGCCTAGCCCTGCGGTGGAAGAGTGATGTGGTTGTTTCTTTTGACGTTGTTTCAAGAAACTATCTGGTAACAATAATAATTCATCTTGAGAACGGAGGGTCAGTTTTTATTTCCTGGTGTCGAGCGAGTCTTGGAATTCTCTCCTAGACAACAATTCTGGCACATCTTCCGGGGGATGGCAGATTTGCAGCGTAGTCCCTGGCTCTGTATTGGGGATTTTGATTATATTGGTTCGGATATTGAGAAGCATGGAGGAAGGTTGAAGGCTAGGAGGAACTTGAATGGGTTCGATGAAATGCTCCTTCGCACAGGACGCAGGATCTTGGCTTTAATTGCCAGAGATTCACTTGGCGCAACTATAGAGAAGAAGGGCGGAGTAAAGGAAATAATTGATAGGGCTGTAGCTTCAAATAAGTTAAAAGACAACATACTGTATTAATCTAATGATAAGATTTAAGTGCTCAAAGAGTCATCAACCGAAACAAAATTCCAGAAAAGAATCATCAACCAAAACAAAATTCCAGAAAAAGCGAACTTTGGTCCCAATACATTTGTCCCCAGATATTTTGTACAATGAATTCATTATTAATCTAGTTATAGATTCAATTTTATGCTGATCAAACAAATTATTTGATGTATTTCTGAGAGATAGAATATCCCGCCAAATTTATCGTGGGCTATATTTTTTAGCGTTTGACATATAGAAAAGTCTTGAGAATTCATTCCTCAAGTAAAAACAAATTTCTTATTTCAGTAATGCGCTGCATATTAATGTCATACATGATAGAACCATCTTGATCTGTGTACACATTAGAACAAAATTTTTTTTTTATTTTATTTCTATTTGTATAGTTACAAATACTTTCTTTGCAACGTCAAACATTAATGTAGTGAAGACATGCAGAATATATGTTAGAAAGTTGTGCTACAAATCATTAACTTGAAAGCTGAAAACACTTTGTCTTGAAAATTTTCTTTTATAAAAAATTTCAAGAGTTGATTGTGGATAAAGGTTCATATTTAAGAAATTATCATGGCAAGATCGTCACCAATGGCAACAAAAATATCCCAAAACCTTCACTTTAGAAATAAGGCAAAAGATCGAAGTTGGCATAGGGCAATAAGGAAAGAAATCCAAAATGTGTCGGTTTGAAAAGTACACTTCATTATAATTCATCATTTGTAATAAATAATAAAGAGCAGTTATTATTTATCGAGATATTTTATACGAAAGAGCTTTTTTCATATTACACATAATAAATAACAAACGGCAATACAAATTCGAGCATAATTTTTATGTTAATTAACCATTTTGGCCAAATCCATTTAATACCTTCAAAAGGTTGATATGCTACTTAGATAATATCTACGTATGTTTGAAGTGATTTCATGTATTCTCTTTGAAGCAATCATAGTAACAAACTTTAAGTGACCTATTTATAAAGTAATCAAAATTACGTACTTGGCCATAAATAAAATCCTAAACAATGAATGCAAAGATATAGTCATTACAATTGTTGTAATCTTCAAATCTTAATTTCCCAAATAAGGTTTTGCCCAAAGAGTGCTTCCAGTGCAGCTTATGTTTTAAATGTCTTCAAATACAAGTTTCAATTTGGCTCTTTCATTATAAACTACTCAACTATAGAGATTTTTTTCAAAGGCAATCGTGGTGAGAAACATAGAGTTGGCCCTTAAAATTAAGAAAACATTTATTTACGTGCATATATTGGAAAATCAACCTTTCCCTTGAACAATTCTAACTCTTTTTGAAACAAAGATTTCATGGAAAGTGATCTCGAAGGTATTATTCCAAAACTTTTCATACTAGATTTGACGCACCATCTCCTTATAAATAGGTGCATTCTTTACACACTGTTCACACTGAATTGACATTACTGTCATAACGTTACTATCTTGCAATTACTTTAAGTTACTGCTTTCAATCATGGGAGGATGAAGGACAAGAGGACGTCAAAGAATCGAGATGAGAAAAATTGAATATGAGGAAGATGGGCTCATAACATTCTCCAAACGTAGATCCGGTATCTACAAAAGAGCAAGTCAACTTGTCACCCTTTGTGGCTCAGAGGAAAGATGTAGGATCGATGCAGTGCTACAGGAATTAGCTTATTGACTCCCCAAACAGTACTATACGAATCGGTACCGAACATCCGTCTATAATTGTACATGCTTTCATAATAATAACATATTTTGGTTTAGGCATTTGTTCATATAATCTCACTAAAGAAGGAGCCATTTTCATTGTGACTGTGCTGGCTTTTGTTTTATTTGTACTTCACATATGATTAGAGATTATTACTACATATTTCACATGTACCTTTAACACACTTTTATTCGCAGACTTGCAAGTCCAAAATAGATTTATTGAGCATGAGTCAAGTTTGACATTTTAGTGAGTGCAATTGTTTTCATTCGTCTCAAGTAGGGCTTGAAATTTCGTTTTCTTCCACAATTTTCACTTACGGAATTTCATTTCTCAATGACTAGTGGCTTGCAACTCCTTGGATTTTTGTCTTTATTTAATGTACGTTACCCTATCCTTAGAAAGCATTTGAAATAAAAAGGAAGCTTCAATTTGTTTTGCTTTTAAATCATTTTATTAATGTCTACATCATGGTTATTCACGCATATACATATGTATGTACTCGTATTTCCAAAGCTTAAATACTTTCCAAAATTAAAGATCCGGTGAAACTGGCACTTGTACTGATGCAAAAATTAATTAAATCATTGAATAGTACAAAAAGAAAGTCAACTTTAAAATGGAATAGCCGGCATGGATGGTCCTCGAATTACCGTTTCTTTTCAATATAATCGCTAAACTTAAAAATAAAAATAAAAATTCAAATACTGTTAGCCACCATGAATATAATTTCTGTAAATTTGATGTTAGATGCTGGCGTCCACTTGACTTACATGTGTCTTCCATGTCATCAATTTTCGGTAATTTTCCTGTATGTAGATTTGTATGTATGTATTTATGGAAAAAATAGGAAAAAAAAAGTTGTTGACATGAAAAACGACCTGGCAATCACGTTGCTATTTTGGCCTTATAAAATGTTACATGGTAGTCACAAAATTTCATGACATGACGATAAATTTGATGAAAAATCACATTAAGTATATATATATTTCAAGAGCAACATTGAATTAGATTGAACAAATAAAGTTCAAGAGCAACATTGAATACTAAAAAGAGGTTCAAGAAACACCAATGTCATTACAACTTTCGAAATTAAAAGTCACCCACGTTATAGTAACTGGCATAAAAAGTTGATGTGTCTGTCCAAAGGATTACAGGTGTATATCCAAGTCAGTTCAATGTAAGAATCGACGAGACTAGTTGGTGTGGATATAGGTTGATTCCAATTGAATTAATCTATTCCTCGCTTCCAAATTTTTAAACCAAGTAAAGGAACCTATTCAGCAGCATGGAAAGTAAAGTGCGTTGGTAAGGAAACTACTTGGAGTTGAAAATACATCAAAACGAAATTACATGGAAGTGTAAAATTAAGGAATTGAAAATCACATGGAAAAGCAAAGATAACACTCTGGGGCAGTTAAGTGATCACTGATCACCGGGGGTCCTCTCTGATCCGGACTCTAGCTTATGAGCTTCGGAGCTTTGACGACGGTTGCTCTGCAAATTTCAAATTTCCAGCAAAACCTCCACGCTGCTTGCTCATGATTTATCTGTCTTTCGACATTTATACCATAATTTGGGATTCTATGAAAACTAAATGAAATAGTGTGAGGCGGGCGGGACTTGCCCCCAAGCGTAAGACCAATCCATTTGCGACAGCGGCGGTCCAGGAATCTCATAATGCTCGAACAATGGATTTGGCCAAGAAAAGATATAAGTTCATTTTCATTAACTTCGGCCACATATAAAAAGTTTCTTATCAAATCCAACATTTTACCGTTTCCAACCTTTGGGCGAGTCATTCCACAAATTCTTCTCTCCGTCAGGATCACATGCTAGTCTGGGTGTACCCCCGAGAGTCTTGGAATCCTATATGTGGGTGGCCCCCTAGTTTGGTTATAGTGCCCTTGCAACTCTAAAAGTTGAGCTTATATTTTATTAGTAGTTTGGACTTGAGCTTATAAATAACATTCTGTTTTGATATGTATCTTCTCTTTATATATTTTATTGGTAGTTTGAGCTTGAGCTCATAAATAGCTACTATATATATATATATATATATATATTTTCTTTTCCCTTGTAATTGAGAATGTAACAGAAAGATGCAATATGGTAATTATAGTGTAATACTTAACTGGACGTAACGCTAGTTTAAGGGTGAATTAGGATAAAACCTTGCGTTTTGAATTCTCTTTCTCACTTTTATTGTCTTTTTTCTTTTTGATTGTGCGGTGAATCCTAATGTCTGGTATCAGAGCCAAGTTTGAGGTTATGGTTTCTTGGTGAAGAGAGGCAATAGGTAACCTCTGTATCATCATTCAGTTTCTGATGGTTAAGATTAATGTTGTGGTATTGGCTCCTGTTGCGCACCCAATTGACAATAGCTTCAGAGTTTTAATGAAGCACGCAAGGTGCTTCATGCATCAAGTGATCAGCATCTGACAGAGTGCCAAATTCAGTGCTACTGATATAGAAAAACTAGATATTCGGACCAGAGGGTCAAAGTAACATCATATACCAATGCACAATGTTTCAAATTATAAGTTTCTTCTCCACAGCATTGCGTCGGCAATTGTCCATCCTAATTACTGATTACTAGCGTAACAAATTCAATAGGCGCAGTAAAAAAAAAAAAAAATCCACTAAACCAATCAACAAGTCCTCTTAAGAATTTGGCCAAAAAAGAAAAACAAGTTCTCAGCTTCTTTCCATCTGAGCCCATTCATTCACGTCACACAGCACATTTCTCCTAGCTTCGGTGACCAATAGGGTGCGGACACTTGGAGTGCCAAAATTTGGCACATTGGGACACTTTGATATAAAAAATTCCAATATATACACTTAAGTGCCAACGGCGAAAAATTCTGACCAAACTGCTAACGTGACTTTTTCTGGCTAGATGTTTTATTGATGTGGCAATTCTTTTAAAAATCATCCACATAGATACCAAGAATATGCTAAACAACATTGTTTTTAATACTTAAGTGATCATTTTTTTTGCAAAACTTGACACTTAAGTATTCATTTTTAATGATGAAGGCACTTAAGTGACCACTTACATTATAACCAGCACTTTAGTAAACATGGAAGGCGACGTAATTTAAGACAAGGATTGCTAAGTGGACATTCTAGCAAACCATGTAGACCAGTTTTATTATTCAAATAATGGCACGTCGAATTTCTAGTATGTTCGATAGAGTTGGCACTTAAGTGTATCAATTTTTATAAAAAGTAGTACTTAAGTGTACCTTTTAAAATTTTAAGCAACTTTTTTTTTTTTTTTTTTTGGTTTAAGTGTCTACTTATGTCAAGTTTGACACTCTCAGTGTACTTTTTCCAATGATGAACTATATGTAATCTATGACCATGAATTCCCCAACATAAAAATAAATATACAATAGAAAGATTAACCTGATTTCTTTCCATTTCTTTTCTATATTTCCTTCTCTATTTCTTTTTAAGTAGCCACACAAAATTACAATGTTGTTTTAAAGATTTTTTAAAATATAATTTGAAAATTTGTAAAAAAAAAAAAAAAAAACATATTCATGAAATATGCTTTGGAATATGCTTCACTCCATCAATTAAATTCGAAGAGAACACACAAAAGTTCACCAAAAACTTGCTATGTGACGTCAAATTTCAAAAATCGGAATGAAAGAATCTCGACAATTTGTGTGTGACTTCAAGTGCCATGAACATAACAAGAAGTCTTGCATTCATTGGAATGTGCTACATAATTTGCACCAAATTTAACCAAGCAACTTGTAAGCTACTGCTATCAATTAGTCAAGCCAGCAAAAGCAACCATTGTCCTATTTTAGGCTAAGAACCTCGTAAAGCAAACCTTGGTATTAGTTCAAAGTACTTAATTTTCAAACTCAATAAAGATCATCGGCAAAATGAGAGATAATGGTGATGATTCCTCAAGAGACCGAAAAAGCGCACCAATATGACGATTACGCCCTTGGGCTTTAACTCAAAGTTTCCAAAATTGATTTTACCTGACATTTAGTAACCGCACCAAAATGATTAAAGGCTCTTTTATGCTGATGCTCGCTAATGTTCCATGACAAACCGCCCATTAATATGCAATACTCATTCTTCGCCAGCTTCAATACCTCATTTAATTCCAACAACAGCGATAGCAACAATAATTCCAGTTTGGCAATCCATAAGGCAATTATCCGTAAGATCGTTGGAAAATATTAGATTGCATGAAAATAATAATTATTGGAAAACACATTGAAAAATATTATAAGATTAAAAAAATAAATGTCTAATGCGTGCTAGAACTATTCTTGAAGAAAATTCCACCATGCAAAGTACGAAACTCAGTGCGTAATTCTTTGGCAGCTATCTTCCCAATATGTAACAAACCTTCTTCTTTATTTCGCACTAAATAATAGAAACAAATAGAACAACATTATATGTATAACCTAGCAAAAAAAGGAAAAACCCGTAAAGAGAAACAAGGATATTATTATTTTGATATATTAATATGTAACAAGATAGCAAAAGAGAAATAAGGATATTCTAGTTTTGATATATAGATAACACTTTCCAATTATTTTCTAAGTAACTTTTATAGGTAAAAGAAAGAAAGGGCCATTTGGAAACTATTATAAATCGATTGGTAATTAAAGATTAATACAATCATTATATAGCCGTTATAAAATAATGCAATTTATGAAGAAATAAATCCAACATTATAAAACTGTTAAAGAGCCGTTATATGGCCATTAGAAAGCTATTACAGAAATAATGGCTTGCATGATAGTCATAATCTTTAATAAATATTTCAAAATTACAGAAATATCTAATATATCATACCTAGAATACCTGCAACAAAGTTTGTGTCACAATTTTCAAGATTATTATGTTGATACATTTAATCTCATCCCTTCAACAACTAATGATCTAGTTGGATTCCTAATTTTAGAATATTTTTTGATTTTCTATCAATCTTGAGAGAGAGAGAGAGAGAGAGAGAGAGAGAGAGAGAGAGAGAAAAATTCCAAATTTCAAATTTCAAGTCACTTACTTTCTTTTCTTTCTTGAGAATGCAATTGTAATATTTTGAGAAGTTGGTAGTGTTTCAATTGTGTGTTTAGGTGAAGAAGTGCTTGGATAGAAGTAGGCACATATGACTGTAACTTCCCATTGGTTAACTAATGGAATCCAACCAGTAGGTTATCAGTATAGGGATTGGACATAGGCTTGCACTAAAGCCAAATCACTATAAGATTTGTATGCACCGTCTTTTATCTCTCTACTCATACTCAATCACTGCTTGATAGATACACCCTAGAAAGTACTGACATTCTTCAGGAGTCTTCATTCATGTCAGACACTTCAACATGTGTTCGACATTCTCCAACACTCAATCGATTTTTCGACACTTGATTAACTCTACTAACACACTTTGACATGTGAGTGTGAAATTCTGACATGCTAGTTTGGAATTTTGACACGTAATTCCAACACACATGGGTTCAATTTTGAAAATTTTCAATAAATAAGAAATCAAAATATAAGTTGGTGGAAAAAGTAAAAATAATAAAGGAGAAAGAAGAAAAATCTGGTCTTCTCTTCTCTTTTGGCTCTCACTTTCCGTAATGCACTATTCACCTTTTAAGTTTACTTTTTTCTCTTTTCTTTCCACACACTTCGATACATGAGTCCAGAATGTAAATTGCTTATTTTTTTTCCCTTCAAGTTTCATAGATTATTGGAATGGAGTTAAATTTGTCAAATTGAAACACTGAATGATATTAACAAATTGTGGATTAATATTTTAGTATAAATTCATTCGGGACTCTTTTTATCATTTATTTATTTGTGAACTTGAATCAAATTAATTTGATAAAAATGATAATTTATCATATATATATAAACATGCGGTTAACATAGCGTGTTCTAATGTGTCAAAATTTTCTATTTTTTTGAGAAATGACATGTTGGCATGATGTATTGTGTCATGTTGCATGTCGATACTACTTAAGAAACACTACACAACACTAATTGAATATAATCATAACTTGCTTATATTCATATTGTGTTTTACCCGATTGCTCTTCTATCAAATCTGATGTGATAATTCTACATTATATTGCCGAGATTTTTTAAATAATTGATTCAAGCCCCCCTCCACTCCTTTTTTTGGTGATATTGTGAGCAACCATAAGGTAGTTGCCTCGAACCCATTTGGTTGGAAATTATGGGGAATGTGTGTTTGGAATGAAGCCTTATTAGCTTATCATATGATTTTCCTACTGAAAATTCTCTATCCACCTTTTACTTAGCCTAGTTTTAATCTTTAAATCTTAAATTCCTTTTGAGATTTTTTTTTCCAATTTTTGCTTCCAATGGAGTGAGAAAAGTATTTGAAAAGTCATAAACCTATTAATTGGTACCAATTTCGTCTTTAACCTTTTCATATTGGTATTAATCCAGCTCTAAACATTTTTACATTTGTACTAATTTAGTCCACTAGAATATTTTAGGCCGAAATTTGCTAACAATGACGTCAACCATCCTACATGTTACGACAACTAACAATGATATTTTAAAAAAAATTTAAAATATTTTTTTCAAAATTTTAATTTTTAAATTTCCCCTTTTTATTTTTTTTTTCCATTTTTTTTTTTTTATTTTATTTTTCTTTTCTTTTCTTCACTTTTCTTCCCTTGGCATATGGCCGATACCTGACCATGGGTGACGATCGGCCACAAGCAAAAGTGACCCTTACCTAGGCCACGGTGGTTGAGCCTCATGTCATGTCTCAACCCTTGGGCACGCGGCATCTCATCATTTCCTTTGGTCATTTAATTGAGATGTCCCAAGAAGCATCTTCAACACATTCATTTTATCTTTCAATTATATGCAAGTAGAAGCAGAATTAACACCACCCAATCATTCATATCAATAAGGATAGCATAGAACACATATCAAAACACACTTTCATATATATTGACCTTTACATGCTAACTTCAATACACCAAAAGCTTAGCATATATACATCCGCAAAGAAAATTCCTTCCAATTTGTCAAAAAGGGGGTTGGGGTTAGCCTAGCACCTCTATACTATGAGGGCGACCTCAAAAAGTGGTATCCCCTATGCACCTAGTATGCGTTCGTCTCCGAGTACCATGCTTGCAGGCGACTAGTCATGATTAGGGCCTTAAAAATTTAAACAACAATGAATGAGATAAACTCAGCAAGTAAATTCCCTAATCCTCATGTAGAAAAGTACTTTGACTTGGAGATGCCATAAACATGTAGCTTATTTATCGATGGCAAATCAATATCAAAGCCTTGGCTTTGCATTATCTATAAGCAAGAAATAGGCAACTCAACATATGACACCCTACCAACGCATCCAATTATTGCATAATTAATTCATAACACGAGTGCACCATTCTGACATGCATATGACAATCATACTTAATAAACCAAACATGAACATAAATACTGGCATGCACAATGCATCACATGAGTCTAGATTATTACGAGTGCTCTTGGCCATGACTAACACTCATGTTAGTGGTCTTTCAGCATAACTGAGTATCATCTCGCCCCATTGAGCACGGCAATGTCTCAACCTCATTCGAAGATGACATTTCAACTAAAGAGCTTTGCTCCGAAATCCATCCATGAACGAAATCCCATTGATGTGGGGGCATCCAAAATCCATCGGACATTGTCCCTCATAATCATATAAGTATGGAACCATTATGTGATCCCATGAGCACATCAATCACTCAAGCCAATTTTTATATTTCTCATTAGTTAATGCAAGAGTATTTAGTGCTCACACATTACATATACTAGCAACTTTAGCACATGTAAATGCCACAAAATAATTTCACCTGATCACCCATTGATTATTTATCTCTTTGAATAATCATATATTAATCTCATAGTACACAACATCATACCATGAATTCATTAATCATTTAGTATTTCATCTTTCAAAATATCATTTTGAAAGCACTTATCATGTATGAAATAGAATACCGTGAACACATAACATTTTTAAAATGAGGATTTCCTAACCACGTATCACCTCTAGATAAAGAATATATTAAGCACTTGTCATTCTAAAAATGGGATTTATTTAGTACTTATCACTTTAAAAATCAGAATTTAATAGGTACTTATCAAATTTAACAATCGAAATATAACATGCACTTATCGCATTTTGGATAAGTTATCACAAGTACTATTCGCTATTCTCAATAGGCTATCACTAGTACATATTAATATTTATGATAGGTTATCACGTCCACTTATCATAATTCACGATAGGTTATCGCGCCATTTATCACTATTTACAATAACCTATTGCAAGTACTTATCACCTATCAATGATAATCTATCACATGGCTTATTACCTATCAATGATAAGTTATCATCCTAATTTACTTATCACCTAATTTAACTATCATTAGCCTTAATATAATCCTAATCTTAAGTGTAACTACCACAATAAACAAGGGTTAGAAAGTTACTCACGTTCTGGATCTAGGCTTAATAGTGAGCGGCAGCGGTGACGAAAGCGGCTCACAATTCACAATCTTGGATTGCATAGCAAAAGGGAACTACTGCGTGAGACGACAACGGCATGTGGTGAGGTGACAACAAAGCATGAGAATGGCATGGCAGCGGCGATTCAGTGAGGCGGCAACTACGAGGGTGAGGACAACGGCTCGGTGGTGGGAACTCATGAAAAGGATGGCATGAGGTTGGCTCAACAAAGGGACAAGCATTGGCGCATCATGGCGAATGGCAGCACGAGCATGTGGCGATGGATAGTAGCATGGCTAGGCAATGGCAAAAGGGGCAGCAAGGGTGGCAGACAGTGGTGAGGGACAAATCGAGAGAGAGAAATGGGTATGGGGGTGAGCTGAGTGAAAGGATGAGGGGAAAGAGGTGTTTAGTTGAGAGAATGAAAGGGGGGAGAGAGAGAGAGAGAGAGAGAGAGTGAGTAAGTGAGAGAAATAAGAGGGATGAGAGAGGGGATGGGCAAACATCAAGTACAAATTTCCCTTAATTCCCTCATATCCAAGCCATTTGCATGGCCAAGAATGTTCCAAACTCATTAATGCTTAGACTTTACACATGCTAGAATTAGGAAGTAAATTGCTAGACTAGCTAGGTTGTCTTCTTCTCTCTCCTCCTTCCTTGGGTGCCAATCTCACTTTGCATGCCCATAATTTTTTTCTCATTAAGCCGATCATCTTCTAGAAAGGGTAAAATAGGAATTAACCCAAACTAGAGTCAAATTCACTATTCATGCACATGGGGATATTAATGTGGAAGCTTCCAAAAGATTAAGGTGTGCTTGGATGGCTTAATGGGCCTTCTTGGGCTGCCCATAGTGTCACGCCCCGAACCTCTCCCGCGCCAACATCCCACCATGGTCATGCAACTGTGACATTCCTAGGTAGTGTCGCCGACCCCATTCATTTATTATTGAGCAAGCAGAACATATTATAAAACCCCTGACAAAAACTCATGGGATAGGAAAGCAGGAAACCAACTCATTCATAAACAAACATGCTTTCAAAGGTAACCACACTAGGGTTTACACATATACCAAAAATGGGCAGTCTACAAAAGGGATCAGTCCTATGACCACTAGTCGGACTCATTCTTCAATCCCACTTCTGATTGATCAACCTCCAGGGGTTCTACCATCTACGGTCCTGAAACTTTGGCCCACAATGGGGTGAGACATTGTCTCAGCAATTTCAACTCCCTAAACCCCTATTAAAAAGAAAATACGCCCAAGGGTGGCCTAGCCATACCACATAGAGAACTTACCTCGCCTTAATTCCTTCCTGTAGGTTAGCACAATTCAAATTACTCAATCATAGATAGTAATGGGAACTTAAACCACTGGAATGCCAACAATATCATTTTGAATGACCATAGGAGTCTGGATTATAAGACCAAATCATTATGACACGTCCCATACCATGCCACACGATTTCATCCCATAATCCGACCTATCAATAACACTCAGCATCGATCCAATTGTTATTCACTACCACACAAGGGCATAGCCTACTCACAATTCGGCTACTACTGACATTAATGCCAAGCATCGCCTCCCCCCTTGGAGTGTGGCTTCGTTACTACGTCGACGGCATTCTCGAAGGAGCATGGGTGTAGTTGGCCTAGCCTCTACTACGATCCACATTTGTTGTAAGAGGCATCCCATATAGAGGCAAGTCCGACTCAACAGCCCTGGACAACTTCCTCTTAATTATCACACAACAAAATCATACTTGGCCTCGGACACTTTGCATTTCACTCAATGCTTCTACTTAAAATAGTGATCCCGGCCATTTTTCTTCATATTAAAAACATTTGAGAAAGTAGTTGTGTGTGTGGGTACACAATCAAATTCGAACCAAAAAAACTAGCACCATTCTTTTTCAAACCCCATTGCTTGATATAATACTTAAAATCCATTTTCGGTGTCAAACCCGACACTTGGGATTTTCTGAAGAAATTATATACTTTTCATAATCACCACTCAGTTTCACAATTTAGTAATCAATTGCACAAATCATCACTTAATTTGCAATATACACTCATCAAATTAATAATCTGAATACAAAAACACATAATCACCACTCGAAAATTAATCCGAGAATTTTTAGGTTCCGATGAAATTTTTGGAATTTAATAAATAATTAAATTTATTCCAAAATTAATTAAATAATATTATTTTAATAATTTTAATAATATATTTATTATTTAATTTTCAAATAATTTCGAAATATTCTAATTAAATCAAAATTCCTTCATTTAAGTCAACTCACCATTAAACTAATATAAATAATAATTTGGCCTTAATTAAACCTACTTTAACTTAATCATACTTTTAATCTAATTAAAATTTAAAGAAACTAAACTAACCACCTAAGCTTAATTAACTTAAGTTAAGCACACCTAAAGCATAATTAACCCTCTAATCGAGGTTTAGTAAGTTAAACTCATATGATTAACGAACCAATCGGACCAAAATGACGGGGAAGCCATGGGAAACAACTTTCATCAAAGCGGGTCAAGCATCCGAGGTCGGGAAGTCGGCCAAAACAGGCCAAAACCGAGCTGGAATACCTATTTTTCCAGCTACTGTTTTAGGGCCGAGAAGGGCGGAGTTGGTGTCGATTTGGGTCGGAACAGGCGGAGGAGAGGGGCGGCAACTCGGTTGGTGGTTAGCAGAGGCTTTGGAGGTCTCCCGGTGGCCTTGGCAATGGCGGCAGCAATTGAACGGAAGTGCTAGACAGTCGAACAAGCGGGCTGAGGCTCGAGCGGAGGAGGATCGGTGGACGGCAACTGTGGCTTGCACGGGTCTTCAACGAGCTAGGACGAGACCTCCGGTAGGTCTTCACTGGTTTTGACGGTGGCTGGCAACCTAGAGTAGCAACGAACAAAGGCGGAGCTATGTGCTGGCTGGTGGGCGAGCAAAGGCGGAATGGTGAGCTGGCTGGTCGTGCGGAAAGCGGGCGCGGACGGGCGGCGACGGACTCCGGCAACTGGCATGCGGGTGGCCAAGCGGGCGGTCGAGCGGATGCAACTCCTCCTTCAACTAGCTTCAAACATTGGAGAAGAAGAAGATGATGGAGAGTAATGTGAGAGGTACTTTTTGGAGGCAATTGTACACCCTCCACTTGTCAACATCCTAGCCACTCTTGCCCCCACACCATGACATCACTTGTGATGTCACAATCCACTATCTCAATCCTCCACAATCTCTTCTAATAGGTTCAATTTCATTTTCTGCGGGGCATAAAATCTTGTACAACAATTTTTTCAATTCCATTCGATTCTCTTCCAATTGAATCATATTGAAGTCCATAAATTAATCCAATATCATCACACTTCAATTCACATCTTCACTTGTCCATAGAACCAACTTAAGTCCCAAAAGCGCGTCCAAAGGTGGGCCTACTAATTTCTCGAGCCAAATTAGCCATTCTCTTATTTAATTGCCGAAAAATTCTGATTAAATGAAAAATCTTCCGAAGATGAGTTAATGTTCCTAAAATGATTTGTGACACACCATGACTTTCAATTTCTGAATTCGATCTCAATTTCACGGTTAATTTCACTTTGGCACGATACTAGCGCGTCCTGATCTACCAGGTAGCTTTTAGAAATTTTCATGCATTTAACCCGTGGTTGATCAATTCAAGCCACAACATACATCTCTGACACATTGGTGACTTACGGTTGTCGGGGTAATCTCAAGGTTATAAATATGGACACAGGGTACCCAATCAACAGAAAAGTCGATCCAATGCCGATCGATAAGAATTGTGCGATCTGGTGGAATCACCTACACTTGATCACATGCCTCTGTCGAGTCGACCTGTAGTCTCTAATCAATTTTAATTGTGCCGTAATGACCCTTGCAGATTAGCTCGATCGAAAGGTCGCTTCCTGATCAAATTCTCGAGTTTGATGCATTAGAATCTCTTAATAGCTTCACTTGATAGACTAGTTTTCACATGAGTAGCCGACTCAAGGAAAAGAACTATATGCGTGCTAATGAAATGCACGTCTCAATTTATTGAAAATAGAATTGGAAAATCGGGATGTTACACATAGTGGGCGTGAGGCCCATTGGCCCACCCGTAGCTTGGGCCCTCGTGGCTCCTTGTTCATGGTCCATTTACACTTTTCAGAAATTTCGCAATTTGCCAATGAAAAATTGAGGAGTTTTCATCCTAAGTTGGCCATCATTTGTTTTCCTATGGTCTGTCAATTACCATCATAATTCTGCTTTGTAGATGAGAGTCAAATTGAGGATGTTAAACCTCACCTGTGCCCAGTGAGGGCCGCTAGACTCTTGTTAGTCCTTGCATTTGGCCAGTCACTAGCCATGTTGAATACTATTCATAGACCAATAGAAAAGAAAAGAAAAAAAAAAGAACGGAAAAAAAAGGAAAAATTATTCAAAAATTATAATAAAAAAAAAAAATGTACACATCAGCGCTAACTGTGCCACGTAAAATAACCAGTGTCCACATGCATAATTTCTAAGCTTAATTGTCCAAATGGATTTAATTGAAACCAATGTAAAAAGGTTTAAGGTTTAGAACTAAATTGGTCCAATTAATAAGTTTAGGACTAAATTAAATAGGGCTAATTCCATAAAATAAAAATAAAAAGCATAAACTTTAGGTCGATGGACAAATTTGGCCAAAACTTTTTGTTTTTTTTTGTCTCATGAAAAAGCACAAACTTTAGGTTGAGAGACAAATTTGGTGCGAACTTTCTTTTGTCTAGTAAAAAAGTACCAACTTTAGGTTAAGTGACAATTCTTGCACTATTTTTTTTTTTTTTTGTCTCATAAAAAATCACAAACTTTCACTTCTATCCAAAATCTAACCCCTATCATTAACTTTATATTTGAAGTTAAACTTATTTCAAGAGAAAAGGTTCTAGCCGTGAGGTTGGTGGATCTCATCCATGGTTTCTCTTGATAGGTGGTGATCTACAGCTTCATATTAAGACAAAACGATAAAGTCTAGCCAAAGAAATTCAATCTTGAGATTTTTTTACTTGCTAGTGAAATATAGGAAATGACACAATTTCACCATTATTCTTCAAGCTATGGCTCAAACAATAAGACAATGGATTGTGTTAGCCAGCAAGTGTAGGACAATCAATGAATCTAAGTTAAGGGAGGGCAGATTTAAAATTTAAGTGAAAGTTTGTGATTTTTTTTTTTTTTGAAAATGAAAAAAATTTGGGCAAGAATTGTCATTTGACTTAAAGTTAGTGTTTTTTTACGTGACAAAAAAAGTTTGGGCCAGATTTGTCACTCAACCTAAAATTGGTATTTTTTTACGAGACAAAAAAAGTTTGGGCCAGATTTGTCCATCAACCTAAAGTTAGTGCTTTTTTTTTATTTATTGGAATTAACCCAAATTAAATATTAAAAGTTTGGGACTTTTTTGGTAACTTTTCTCCAATGGAGCTTATGTCCTAATTTTGTGTTTGAAAACACAAATTTCAATTTGGGCCTTTCACTGTAAGATACTCATTTATAGAGATTAATTTTCAAAGCATAGTGTTTATACAAATTCACCATTTGATTCCTTCAAAAGGTCCTTATGCTACTTTGATATTATCTGCTTCGTGTTTGAAGAAATTTTGACGTATTATCTCTTCGAAGCACACATAGTAACGAATTTCAAGCAACTTATTATAAAGTAACCCAAATTACGTATTTGGCAATAAAAAATTTCCCAACAACGAATACAAGCAATGTCATTACGATTTGTTCTCATCTTCTCATTTTCATTTCCTAACTAAGACTTTTGCCCAATTTGCGCTTATAAAGGAGCTTATTTTTTAGATTTCTTACTCAATATACCTATTTTAATTTGGCTCTTGCACTATAAAAGAATTCTCATCTTATAATTTTTATATTCCAACAAAGATATTTGCCCGATTTGTGCTTCCAAAGGAGCTTACTTTTTAGATTTCTTACTCAAAATACAAATTTCAATATGGCTATTTCATTGTAAGGTACTGTTTTATGGGGATTACTTTTGAAAGGCAAATATGGTGAGAAATACAGAGTTGTGCATTAAAATCGTAAAATTTTTTATTTATATGCACATATTGGAAAATCAACCTCTCATTGAACAACTATTACTTCTTTTAAGAAATATATTTATTGGAAGGTGACAACTCGAAGGATTATCCCAAACCATTGCATACTAGATTTGACATCACTATCACCTTATAAATAGGATTACTCTTTTCATTATGCTCACACTAATTTCAGAATTACTATCATATCTTTACTATCTTGCAATCCTCTTAGATTATTGTCTTTAGTCATGGCAAGGAGACAGACAAGAGGACGTCAAGGAAACGAGATGAGAGAAATTGAAAAAATGGAGGAAAAGCTCGTAACATTCTCCAAGCGTAAATCCGGTATGTATAAAAAGGCAAGTGAGCTTATAACCCTCTGTGGCTCCGAGGTGGGAATAGTAACGTTCTCTCCCGCCGGAAAGCCTTATTCATTTTCTCATCCGTCAATCGAATCGATTGCAAATCGGTTCCGTAACCAAAACCCTGCGCAAAACGAGGGTCTTGACACCTTGGTTGAGTCCCATCGACGCCTTAGGTTTGGTGAGCTCAGTCAGCGACATGATGAGCTCGTTCATCAGGTCAAAGCTGACAAGACACAAGGCAAAGTGCTGAAGCAAAAAACGGAAACACGGAGCGGCGAGGGTTGGTGGGAAGCTCCCATGGACGGGCTCAACTTGGAAGAGCTCAGACAAATGAAGGCGCGAATGGAGGAGCTTCGGCGGAATTTGCAGTGTTCCATAAATCAAAGGAATCAAGGAGCTAGATTTGTTCTAGGAGAAACCTCAAATCAGAGAAACCCTTGAGAAAGTTCAAATCAGGGGGCTACATCAATTCAGCGTTCAGTTTTTGTTTTATTTGTATTTCACATAGGGAAAATTTCAAAAAATGATCCCAGGTACCCCTATTTTCTCAGATAAAGGCCTGAAATGGAACTTATTTCAAATAAGGACCTAATCAAAGACATTTTCATCATTTTCCTTTTTCTTTTTCCTTTTTTTTTATGGCCATCAGCGGTGCCTACAAAGGGCTGGGCAAGGGCCACCCTCGCAACCATCAACGAGGTCAACCCTTGCTAGCCCCAAGCAAGGCCTTCGAGGCCAGGTGAGGCCAACCCTTATCAATCGCAAGGTTAGCCCTTGCTTGTAGTCGACAAAGGCTCGCCGGCCACTAGTAAAGGTCAGCGAGGGCTCACCGTAGCTAGTGAGGGCTCAACGGCCCTTGCTGGCCACCGACGAGGGTCGGCCTACAAGCCCTCGCCCGCGGCCAATGAGGGCTCGACGATGCTCACCCACTGCCGATGATGAGCGTCGAGTGTTGTTGGCCTAACGAGGGTGGCCTTGCCCACGGAAGGCAAGGGCTGTCAAGTCCTCACCAACTGCGGATGCTTTCGTCTAGGGCTGACAAGGCTCACAGTCTCAAAGGTGGGCCTCACCCAACCCTCTACAAGCATCGTCGATGGTTGGGAAGAACCAAAAAAAAAAATGAAAGGAAAAAGGAAAATGATGAAAATGTCTTTGATTAGGCCATTATTTGAAACAAGTATAGCCAATTGAAGCCCTTATTTGAAATAAGATTCACTTTGGGGCCTTATTTGAGAAAATGAAGATACTTGTGGCTCTTTTTTGGAATTTTCCCTTTCACATATGATTAGAGATTATGAAAAATATTACTACATATTTCACATATGATAAGAGGTTAAAGATAATATGATTGTGCTTCCTACAATCTTCTTGTGTACTTATTCAGTCTTTTGATTTTTATTTTACATGTGATGAGATATTAAGGATAACATGACTACAAATTTCATATGTACCTTTGAGATAATTTCATATGGGGACTGTCGCGACCTATTTTTCGGGTGCACCACCTAAAACTAGGTTAATGGACTACTAAGCTTTTAAACTTAGCTCGGGCTCTCCCAAGCCCATACCAAATCGCGACTTAAGTCTAAATTTTTAAACATGCAAGAGGTTATTAATTAGGAGTCACCACTAATCGATTTATGGTAGGTCAATTAGATACCTAAGTAAAATAAAGGGAGATTTATTTTACTCCTATGAATCAGAGACTAAGGGTACGGGGACTTGGTTACACTAGAACTTTCTAATGCCCTCTCGGTACCATTTCTTTTTAATTTTTTCAAAATGTTTTTGCAAGCAGCTGATTTATTTTAACCTAAATTACTATCATGCAAATGTGGTGACCACACGGGTGCTCATCCATTATTTAAAACATTCAAATAAATAAATTGCATTCATACCAAAGTGAGCAATCATTTTTTTTTTTTGGATTTTCTTAAAAGTTAGAATTCTTCTATAAAAATGCATTTTTAAACTAACTGACTTAGTCCTATTAATATGCAAATTCTAATTAAATGAGCCTATTATGCAAACTAGTTAACACGCACCTAGATTTTTGTATTTTTGTATTTTTTATTGAAGTTTAGAATTTATGAAAACCCTACTTAATCTATTTAAAAATAATCTTCTAATCCATTTTTGGGATTAATTTGACTTAAACCCTATTCTGTCTTCGAAGACTATTTTTATTTTTTATTTATTTTAAAAAGAGGATGAAAAGGCTATTTAAGTCTAATCCTAACTTATTTCTTTTAAAATATCTAAAAATGCAGTCCTACAAATATTATCTAAAATTGCAATCCTAGAAATATAATCCTAAAAATTTGATTAATTAAACCTACGTGTCTATTATATTAAACCTTAATGTGCTATATGCTCATGCAACTCTTTTTGAATATTTTGATTTTTGATTTTTTGATGTTTTTTTAGTTTTTTTTTAAAGTTGAATAATTGTTAAATAAGGGTTAAATCTAAACAATTAATATAATCACTAAATAAATGATCAAAATAATTGAAAAAATAACCCGACGTCTCACAGGTTAAATTAACAATTATTCTAACTCTGATCATCACAACAACTTAAAATAATTAAAAAATCCGGTCCGAAGTCTTACGGACCAAATTAAATAATTATTATGATTTAACAATTAAGATTTTACCAAAAAGCCCAAAAATTAAAAATAATTAGAAAAATGATCCGATGTCTCTCGGATCAAATTAATAATTACATTAATTTCGGACAAAATCCCTACGGATAATGCATAGTAAATTCACAAATATTAACATCCGCCATTACAAATTAAATAGCTAAACTAAAAATGCTATCAAATGAAATGAGCAAAAATAACATAACAAATAAAATAAACTAAACTAAACTATAAAAGTAAAGCAAAATAAAAGAACAAAAACTACCTAAAGGGGGGTAAACCGACGGTTGACGGCGGCGGGCTCGAGCTCGGGGCAGCGGAGGGTCGCGGCGTTAAAGGCGAGCGAACTAGTAAGGTGGCGGTGCGGAGGCGCGGCGGAGCACGGAGATCGACGGGTGGCGTCGCAGGTCGGGGCTGTGGTGTTGTAGCGGCGCAGTGTCGGCGAGGGAGGGAGCACGGTCGTCGGGTGCAAAGGCGCGGCGGTGGGCGTCGAAGGTGCGCGGCGGCGGGCGTCGAAGGCGCACGGTAGCGGCGTCGAGGGGTTGCTGCGTTGGCGGCAAGGTGGTGACCGTGCTCGTGGTGGCGCAACGGCGAGTAGGCTTCGGGGGCGTCAATGAGCGAGATTGGCGCGTCGAGCTTCGCAGGGAGGATGCAGGCGATGGGTGCGAGAGGAAGAAGATGCACAATAATTCTATTTTTTCTTCTCTCTTCACCTCTCTCACGTCACTTCTCTGTCTCTTCTCTCAGCACTTTTACTGACTTTTCTTTCTCTTTTCTTGGTCGAGAAAGAAAGGAGAAATGTTTTCTCGACCAAGACAGACGAAAGCTCTTTTTTTTTTTTTTTTTTTTTTTTGCACGAATTTCCTTCTCAAATTTTTCTCTCCATTTTTCAAGAATCCCCCTCTGAAAATTTTTCTGAATTCGCTCCCTTTAGTCACGAAAAATGTGGCTCTCTTTTATAGTGATTCCAGACGGCCACTTTGTATGGTATTTTTCGAGTTTCCATCTTCCGTCATATTAAATCAAGGCTGCAAATCAAAGCGAGATTTTGCAATCAACTCGATTTTTGCTCCGATTTATTCCGTTTTATAAAAATTCTTGCCCTTTGTTCACCTGATTTTTAATTATTTCTGCATTTATCGAAATCTGAATGCTCATCAGAATTTCAAATTTCCTTGCATACTTCAATCAAACCAATTTCCCTCATTTTCATCTTTTTCTTTTTATTTGTCCAAAAATGCAATTTTTATTTTCCTTATTTTCCTAGATTTGCTAAAAATAGGTGTCAACAGCTGCCCCTCTTTGACTGTGAGCTCGTAGAGGTTGCCTTCAAAGACAAGTTGAGACCTAAATGTTAATCATGCAGATGTATGGAGTGACTCTTTTTGTTGTTTTTTTTTTTTTTTGTCTTTTTTTTTTTTTGTCTTTTTTTTTTGTCTTTTTTTTTTTTTGGGAAGACGATTCCCATTTTGAAATGAAATTTATATGATGCATGGAAATGCTAATGCAAATGATAAATGAACTTACCTAGAATTACTTACCTTCATGGATAGTAGAATAACTCAAGATAGATTGGTGTTACGTGTCCAGGACCCGTACCATTCCACGGTTTCCTAGAATAGTAACATGACTTCACAAAGTGACCGCTTTCCCAGGACCCGTACCATTCTACGGTCGCCTAAACGGGGAATAAATGTTGGAACTCAAAATATCTAGGTCCAGACTAAGATATAACGAGCAAGATCGAAAAACATTCACATCCAAAGTGAAATATTCAACGAAAAGAATTAAGACATTCAGATCCATACTGAAATGTCAAGATTTTAGAACTTGAAATACCTAGATCCCAACTCAAGTATAACAAGAAAGATCGAAAAACATTCACATCCAAAGTGAAATGTTCACCGAATATGACATTCAGGTCCAAGCTGAGATGTCAAGATTTTAGGACTTGAAATACCTAGATCCAAACTAAGGTATAACAAGAGAAATCGAAAAATATTCACATCCAGAGTGAAATGTTCAACGAATAGGACACCCAGGTCCAAACTGAGATGTCAAGATTTTAGGACTTGAAACACCTAGATCCAAACTAAGGTATAACAAGAGAAATCGAAAAACATTCATATCCAGAGTGAAATGTTCAACGAATAGGACATCTAGGTCCAAACTAAGATGTCAAGATTTTAGGACTTGAAATACCTAGATCCAAACTAAGGTATAACAAGAGAAATCGAAAAACATTCACATCCAGAGTGAAATGTTCAACGAATAGGACATCCAGGTCCAAACTGAGATGTCAAGATTTTAGGACTTGAAATACCTAGATCCAAACTAAGGTATAACAAGAAAGATCGAAAAACATTCACGTACAGAGTGGAATGTTCAACGAAAAGAATTAAGACATTCAGATTCAGACTGAGATGTCAAGATCGGGTTGAAAGATTTTGGTGAGATTCATAGACTCTCAATTTCTGAAGATTGGAGGAGATGCTCAAATTCCTTTTCTTTAAGCATGTAGATCCAAATTGGAAGATGAGTTACCTGAGTCTTACCTTGAGTACTTTAAAAGATTTGATACTTACTCGGGGCTCCATTCGTGGAGGCTTCATTGATTGGGTTACCAAACAGTTCGGACGAATCCCAATGCTTCAGGGCCAATTGCTGCTTGACTTTCATGAGAAATTTGCCTGTCAAACATGGTCAGTAATAACAAGTAGATGCATTCATCACTCATTTCTATTATTACTAGAATTCCATGCGAAGAGTTATAACCAAGAAAATCCACTCTTGTAATGAAGACATCTTGAAAATGTCAAATGAGAAACTTCCGATTTGAAAGGACTTTCACTCACTCTCATTGAAAATGCTGTTTCACCCCAACAATTAATGCGGGCATATAAGAATCACTCTACCTCACTATCGTCATGTCAAACAAGGTTTTGTGCAATCTCGCAAGTGGTACGACATTATTGATCTGAGAGGTCTTTAACAGGGACTATAATGTGGGCCTGGTCAACGGCTTAACAAATGGGACTCTTTGAGTCGAGGCTTTTGAAAATATGAGTGATATTCCGTAATCATCTCTGGGTTTATAAGTCAAGAATCCTGCAAAATAAGAAAGGAATAATCTTGCTCACACTTCTTCGAGCGATACTTAAAACATGTGAACCCCTAGGTTAATTCAAATGCCATAATCTGAAGAGACTTTGCAAGGGACGTAACATAGGCTTGGCTCGTGGGTTGAGAAATGAAAGGATTATTAGGCTCAAAAAAGTGTTTAGGGGGGTTAAAGTTGGTGATCATCTTGACATTTCCACCACTTTCCTTCTCCACTGTCGAAGATTTTTTTTTTTCATATCACAACTCCATTGATTGTGACAACATTTTTTAGTATCGCCTTATTAGGGATACGACTCACTATATCAAGAGTTTGATTTTTTTTTCTTTTTTTTGGGCATTGGCCTTGCTTTTACTAGGTACACAGCTTTTTCATGCCCTTATTTTGTACTTCTTCTCTTTGGACTTACGCAGTCTTCTTTTATAAGCATTTTAGACCATGCTACTTGAATGATTGTCTTTCATCTTGCCCCAGTGTAGGGGATGATCACCAATTGGGTTTGACATGAAATGAATTTATAGGCTCAAGTGGGCTATGCAATAGTCAAAAGTGTGTAGGATAAAGAAAGATTGCTCTTCGTCATCCTAAGGCATTTGAATTACCGCGTAAGTTACACTGCAAAAGCGATGCTCGAAGATCGATGCAAGTGGGAGCAAAAAGATTCCTACCATTCATTTTAAATTTGCCCCAGTGCGGGATGATTCTTGATAGGGGTAATTTTAAAAAAATCTCCATAAGTGTATAGGGCTCAAAGGGGTTGAGCAATGGACCACCTGTAGTGTTTGGGATAGAGAAAAGAATGTCTCTCATCACCTTAGTCAATGTACCCCTTTGCGAGATAGCCCTCTTCCTTGCGAGCATGGAATTTTTCACACGACTCACTGGGGTTAGTGTATGAAACAGTGTATGAAATAAGGTTCGCCTTTCATCATCTTGAAGTATCCCATTTGACACGTTCAATTTATCTCAGACAATTCATAATGGAAAACATGCAAGATTTGCAATAGACTTGAACAATTCAACTCATTGAGGCAATTTATTCATCATATAAATGCTCACAGTTCAAAACATGGCAAATTCTATCATGAATAATACTTCTTGACGGTATCAGAACTAACATGAGTGAAAAACCCACAACCATCCATTTCCGCCTGGATCAAGGCACCTCTAGGGAATACATTCTTCACCACATATGGGCCGCTGCAATTTGGAGCAAATTTGCCCCTAGAAATTGGATTGAACCATTTTCACACATTCGCATGCTATAAGACCGTCCTTGAAACATGAAGTAGATGGGTCAAAAAGACAAATCAAGTAAATCAAGTTTTATTTTTTTGAATTTTTTTGAAATTTTTTTCTTTGAAAAGTATTTTGTAAAGCATTTTTTGAAACATTTTGACATGAGAAAGCATGATGAAGCCCAAGCCTCAGAATTCTCCTTGGATTTTTCTTTTCTTTTATCGACTGGATATCATCACCGGGCTGGTTTGGTGTACCTCATCATGCCCTCAAAATAAAACTTGTAATTTTATTGAAATTCATCAATTGATTACATTTATTGGATGGAAAAAATGCAACACTTAATCACTAAAAGAAAGAAGAAACTGAAAACATCTCTCAAAAAATAATAAAAATTCCCACGCAGGGGAATGTGCAAAAGCAGTAAAAAGTTACTCTTGTGGGCCAAGGCCCATCTCTTCAGGAAGTCCTTCATCAATGGCTCCTATGATGAGGTCATCAAACAAGTTTGTAACCCCTTCCAGCACATCATGAAGGTTTTCTGTCTCCAGGGGTGTCGGCTCGTCCATGCCATCCCATTCATCATTTGGTTGCCCCAGAGTGTCCATCATGTGTACCTTCGAGTTCTTGATTCGACTGGCATCATGTTCTAAAATAGCATTCACTCTATCCTCATGCTCAGGTAGAGGATTCGGCTGACCGGTATTGAAGGCAAACACCTTGGTGTCTAATAAGTTTTGGACCTTGTGCTTCAAGGTTATGCACTCATCAGTCGAATGTCCTACTTCCCCCATATGATACTCACATTTCTTGGAGGGGTCGTAGTTAGAAAATTTTTCAGCATTGGGTCGCTTTGGCTCGTAGGACAGCAAACCCTTCTTTTGTAGGACCTTCCAGACCTGGGACAGGGAGCCAGGAAGAGGAGTGAACTGCCTTCTAGAAAACTGCCGAGGCACGGTTGGACGGACACCGCCTTGTTGATTCTTAGGGACATGAGCAATTGGAGGCTTGCTAGATTGTGCATACGCAACATTGACTTCCGCACTAGGTTCTTGATCTTTTTTCATGGTGAATCTTTTGCCTTGATGGGTCGGTTCATTGAACCATCCATCTCTTAGCCTAATCTCGATTTGCTCACCCACTGGAATAAGTTGGTTAAAGCTCTCGACGTACGTGCTAGCCATTTGAGTACGAAACTCAGACGGGAGAGTCTTGATGAACAACTTCATCAACTCCTTGTTGGTAGGCTCAGGAGTGATTTGAGCTGCCAGGTTTCTCCATCTCACAACATACTCTTTAAATGACTCACTCCTTTTCTTTTCCATCCTCTCCAGGTCTTCTCGGGAAGGCGCGATGTCCATATTGAACTTATACTATTTGAGGAACGCATCCACCACTTCGTTCCAGGTTTCAAGGAGGTTTACGTTCTTCATCACGTACCAGTTTAGTGCAGGCCCAGTCAAACTCGCATGAAACGACTGGATTATAAGGGGCTCATTTTTTACGTGCTGGGCCATGCGCACATGATACATCTGCAAATGAGATTTTGGACAAGATGTCCCGTCGTACTTCTCAAATTCTGGCATTTTGAACTTGCTCGACATTTTAACTTTCTCGTAGATCGAGAGGTCGAATGGGAGTGAGCTTTGTGACTCCTGCAGTTGTCTCACTTTCTCCTCCAACTTTGCAACGCACTCATCCTGATCTGTCTTGGGAACACTGTCTAGCTTGGCCTTTCCAACAAGGACCACATCGTCTTGCAACCCAGGCATTTCGTCATCATTCATTTGGGCTCTGTTCCTCGGGACTACTATCTCAGGGAGAGCGGGTGGAGGATTTGGATTCACCTGGAGGGATTGAAGTTGAGCTGTTATAAGCTGCATGGAAGTGGCTAACTGTTGAGTTGATCTCCCACGGAGGACATGTGATCGCGCATCTCGCTTTGGTCGGCCATTCTAACTCTTAATCGTGTAATAATGGATGAATGTGGCGGTTCCGTTGTCACCTAATTTGAAGAAATTAACATAATAAGCACGAAGTGTAAATAGATACCAATCCATGACAATGATCTGATTTTTTTTTTTCATTTATTCATGAAAAGTTCGTACAAAAAAAGGCTAGAAAAATAGATACCCTAGCAAGATCAAATTTCCTAGACATGAATTGAAAACAAATTCTCCAAAGTTTTTTTTTTTTCAAATGCATCATTCCCTAGAAATTTCTCATTTCATTTCCAATTGAAAAACGAATCAAATCAATGATTGACCTACATTGTCATGGACCGACCCAAGAATACGACAAAATAAATTGCAGTGTATAGAGATAGAAGACTTACTTCACCAAGGAAAATTAACTGCAATCACATAGACATGCGCATGAAGTGTGAGGCTCGATTTCTATCTAGACGGCTTGACAAAGTGGAGCTAAGAGGATGATCTGACCGTTGCAATCTCGCATTAACGTGTCAGGTCCCCCTAACTCCGGCTCAGTCGAATGGAATGTCCAATAGTCACGCAGTCTCGCGGATATGGACAAACACATTCGACACCATGAAAAGACTTTCGGGGAAGAGAAGATCAACCTCTACATAGCAGTCTCGCTTTGGAGGAAGTATCCTTCTCAACACCATCCTATAAATCCTATCGCAGCCCAGGTCCGGCCACAGGTTGTGTGTGCAATAGTGTAGTGCTAAAAACAATAAACATGCACAACAGTTTAAATGCAAACAACACTTCTAATCATGGAAAAATAAATCATTAATCCCACACTCCAACCTGTAAGACAAATGTTAGCATAGATTACTCCCCTTATACCTCCCATCTGCAAGAACATTTAACACCTTAGAAATGTTAGGGACGTACCTAGGATCCTCGCTGCCAAACAAAAACATTTTAAAAGAAAAAGAAAAATTGGCCTAAGTCCACTAAGTGTTTTAACTCAAGTCCCCAGCGGAGTCGCCAAGCTGTCGCGACCTATTTTTCCGGTGCACCACCTAAAACTAGGTTAATGGACTACTAAGCTTTTAAACTTAGCTCGGGCTCTCCCAAGCCCATACCAAATCGCGACTTAAGTCTAAATTTTTAAACATGCAAGAGGTTATTAATTAGGAATCGCCACTAATCGATTTATGGTAGGTCAATTATATACCTAAGTAAAATAAAGGGAGATTTATTTTACTCCTACGAACCAGAGACTAAGGGTACGGGGACTTGGTTACACTAGAACTTTCTAATGCCCTCTCGGTACCATTTCTTTTTAATTTTTCAAAATGTTTTTGCAAGCAGCTGATTTATTTTAACCTAAATTACTATCATGCAAATGTGGTGACCACACGGGTGCTCATCCATTATTTAAAACATTCAAATAAATAAATTGCATTCATACCAAAGCGAGCAATCATTTTTTTTTGGATTTTCTTAAAAGTTAGAATTCTTCTATAAAAATGCATTTTTAAACTAACTGACTTAGTCCTATTAATATGCAAATTCTAATTAAATGAGCCTTTTATGCAAACTAGTTAACATGCACCTAGATTTTTGTATTTTTGTATTTTTTTATTGAAGTTTAGAATTTATGAAAACCCTACTTAATCTATTTAAAAATAATCTTCTAATCCATTTTTGGGATTAATTTGACTTAAACCCTATTCTGTCTTAGAAGACTATTTTTTAAAAAAAAAAAAAGAGGATGAAAATGTGCCAATTATATCTAAAACTCTAAAAAGGCTATTTGAGTCTAATCCTAACTTATTTCTTTTAAAATATCTAAAACTGCAGTCCTAAAAATATTATCTAAAATTGCAATCCTAGAAATATAATCCTAAAAATTTGATTAATTAAACCTACGTGTCTATTATATCAAACCTTAATGTGCTATATGCTCATGCAACTCTTTTTGAATATTTTGATTTTTGATTTTTTGATTTTGTTTATAGTTTTTTTTAAAGTTGAATAATTGTTAAACAAGGGTTAAATCTAAACAATTAATATAATCAATAAATAAATGATCAAAATAATTGAAAAAATAACCTGACGTCTCACAGGTTAAATTAACAATTATTCTAACTCTGATCATCACAACAACTTAAAATAATTAAAAAATCCGGTCCGAAGTCTTACGGACTAAATTAAATAATTATTATGATTTAACAATTAAGATTTTACCAAAAAGCCCAAAAATTAAAAATAATTAGAAAAATGATCCGATGTCTCTCGGATCAAATTAATAATTACATTAATTTCGGACAAAATCCCTACGGATAATGCATACTAAATTCACAAATATTAACATCCACCATTACAAATTAAATAGCTAAACTAAAAATGCTATCAAATGAAATGAGCAAAAATAACATAACAAATAAAATAAACTAAACTAAACTATAAATATAAAGCAAAATAAAAGAACAAAAACTTACTTTAGTCTATGGTTCGTAGGAGTAAAATAAATCTCCCTTTATTTTACTTAGGTATATAATTGACCTACCATAAATCGATTAGGTATATAATTGACCTACCTAAACTAGACTAAGGGTAAACCGACGGTGGACGGCAGCGGAGGGTCGCGGCGTCAAAGGCGAGTGAACCAGTAAGGTGGCGGTGCGGAGGCGCGGCGGAGCTCGGAGATCGACGGGTGGCGTCGCGGGTCGGGGCTGCGGTGTTGTAGCGGCTCGGCGTCGGCGAGGGCGGGAGCGTGGTCGTCGGGTGCAAAGGCGCGGCGGCGGGCATCGGCGCGCGGCGGCGGGCGTCGAAGGCACGCGGCAGCGCGTCGAGGGGTTGCTGAGTCGGCGGCAAGGTGGTGACGGTGCTCGCGGTGGCGCAACGGCGAGTAGGCTTCGGGCGTCAATGAGCGAGATTGGCGCGTCGAGCCGCGAGGGAGGATGCAGGCGATGGGTGCGAGAGGAAGAAGATGCACAATAATTCTATTTTTTTCTCTCTTCACCTCTCTCACATCACTTCTCTGTCTCTTCTCTCAGCACTTTTTACTGACTTTTCTTTCTCTTTTCTTGGTCAGAGAAAGAAAGGAGAAATGTTTTCTCGACCAAGACAGACGAAAGCTCTTTTTTTTTTTTTTTTTTTTCACGAATTTCCTTCTCAAATTTTTCTCTCCATTTTTCGAGAATCCCCCTCTGAAAATTTTCTGAATTCGCTCCCTTTAGTCACGAAAAATGTGGCTCTCTTTTATAGTGATTCCAAATGGTCACTTTGTATGGTATTTTTCGAGTTTCCATCTTCCATTGCATTAAATCAAGGCTGCAAATCAAAGCGAGATTTCGCAATCAACTCGATTTTTGCTCCGATTTATTCCGTTTTATAAAAATTCTTGCCCTTTGTTCACCTGATTTTTAATTATTTCTGCATTTATCAAAATCTGAATGCTCATCAGAATTTCAAATTTCCTTGCATACTTCAATCAAACCAATTTCCCCCATTTTCATCTTTTTCTTTTTATTTGTCCAAAAATGCAATTTTTATTTTCCTTATTTTCCTAGATTTGCTAAAAATAGGTGTCAACAGGGACTTACAACTTCAGAATAGACTTACAAAGCGTGTGTCAAGTTTCGCACGTTAGCCGGTGCAGTTCTGTAAATTTGTCGCTAGTTGGATTTGAACATTTGTTTTCTAGGATGGTTTTAACATACGGAATTTCTTTTCTCACTGACAAGTGACCCACGACCCGTTGGAATTTCATTTGGAATAAGAGGGAAGTTTTGTTTTGTTCTGTTTTGCTTCTAAATCTCAGGATGTACTCGTTCAAGTGGAAGATTTTTGGTGAATTATTTTCTGGACTTTCATGCTCTTGGTTTTTTAAAAATGATTAGTGAACTTGGAAATCATTATATATATTACTCACACATACTTAAAGTTAGGAAAATATATTCTCTAAACTGAAAAGAGGAAAACATTTTCCTAGAAAATTATTTCTCAAAAATTATTTTCCTTTATCATGAAACTTTTCTCGAAATAAACACACCCTTAATCCTAATTTCTATGTCATAATAATTCTTTGTGTTGAGTTTTTGTTTGTGTTGAAGAAGGTCCTCTTTTGACTTGGACTTATGTGTTAGGAAAATATTCAAATAAGAGCTTGAAGTGGGACGTTTTCTCAAACGATGGCCAACAATATATCTTATCTTAAATAAGGTCTCGAAATGTCCGACTTATTCTCATACATGGTCCCAAGCTTGGTGAACACCAGCAACTTTCAGCGAGAATGGCACGAATTCGACCATGATAATCATATCCAGCCCTGATCTTGCAAATCAAATTTCATACTATACAGATAAATGACTATGTTATGTCATGCGAACATAGTCTATCATTTATCAAAGACAATATTTTGTAAAATGAAGTAATTATTGATAAAATCATCAATTGTTGATAAAATCATCATACATATTCTTACAAAACAATTTACATGATCTGTTCTCTACTAATGAAAAATCCAGTCGAATTTATCATGGGCTATTTTATTAATTTGAGATTTACAAGTGTTAAGAGTGTGCAAAAGAAGTGTGAAGCCTTATATGGGGAGATCCTCAAGAGGCAGTTAAGTCTTAACACATCAACATATTTACTTTGACCCATTTTCATTCAAAAACATAAGTAATTGAGTAATAACAAATTATGATATATTAACTACTCCACATCACACATACTTATCTAATGTTGGACTTTCTAACACAACTCATACATGTCATATATGAGCTCAATGTTAAGTGTGCTCCCCCTTAATTAAGGTATCCTTCTACATCAATATGTCTCAACTAGAATCTCCACTTTGTTGCATGTGCCAACCGCAACAAGGCCGTGTTGTTAAGCCATGTTGCCCACCTTCACTCCAGATCTTTTCCTCCAAACTAAACCAAGAAGACTGCTCCAAAATTGGTCACGAGATTTCTACCTTGAGATATTCACAGAACTTTGATACACATTGAGAGTAACCATCAATCAACCTTTTCTTAAGGCATACGGTAAATCCTATACCTTCATGGGGAAGATTACGAAGAGACAGCTAAGTAGGAGTAGATCAACATATTTAGTCAGATTCACTTTTGCTTGAAAACTTAAGTCAATATGTTATGGATTAACTATGATATGTTAATTGCTCTACATCACACCAATTATCCAATGTGAGACCTTCTAACACAACTCACAAGTGTGCATCTCAATAATAAGAACTTTGAGAAGGAAATATATTGTTTTTCATCTAGTAATATTGGAAAAAAAATGATATGGACCTAAAATAAGGGGAAAAATCGGTATGTCAGTTTAATAAATACAATTCAATTATGCTAGTCATTTCTAAATTAGAAATCTACACGATAGTTTTTATGTTATATTAATCTTCATCAAAATAGTTTGTAACCAAAGAGTAGTTTCTTGTTGCATGTAACATATAGTAAATAATAAAATAACTACTCTTAAATGTATTTCAATAATAATACAATATGAACTTTAGTTGTCATACTCTTTCAACATAGTTTCTATGTCAATCGTCCATTTAGTTCCTTCAAAAGGTCAAATCCTTAGCTACTTTGTTTTTATAAATAAATAAATAACGCGTTGTCTACCACATCTTTGAAGCGATTTCTTCTCGAAGCATTTCAAGTTACTCTATCATAGATTAATCTATATTACATACTTGGCCACAAAATATTCTCAAACTATGGATGCCAAAAATAGTCATTACCATTTGTTTTATTCGACCGATCTTAATTTTGCAACCAAGACTATTGCCCAATTTGTGCTTCATATGGAGCTTATGTGTTTAATTTCTTAGTAAAACTACAAATTTCAATTTGTCTCTCTCATTATAAGATATCAATTTATAGATTTTTTTCGAAGGCAAATATGGTGAGAAAATACAAATTTTAGGCATTAAATTGTAAAAATATTTATTTGTGTGTACATATAGAAAGATCAACCTTTCCATTAAACAGTCTTACTTTTTTCCCTATATATATATTGCGGGGTGACAACCACAAGAAATTAGCCCAAAGTATTGCATACTAGATTTGACATTACTATCTTCTTATAAATAGTTGCATTCTTTTCCTTGTGTTGCCACCCTGAAATTGACATCATTATTGTGAAAATGCACGTGAGTTGTGTTAGAGAAGAGCCTCACATTGGAGAATTGATGTGGTATAGAGCAGTTAATGTATTTTAGTTGGCTCATAACTTATTGATTTAAGCTTTTGAGTGAATTTGAATGCAACTGGATATATTGACGACCACGAACTTGGGTTTTCTCTTAGCGATCTCCCTAGGTGAAGGTATCAAACTTTTGATGCCCCCTTCCAATAAATGGTATCAAAGCCATTCCTAACTGATTTTCCCAAAAATTAAGTTTTAAACCCAAAGCTCATAAAACTGACCCATTTCGGACCCAACTTTTGAAAATTCGAGGAAAAATATCAAAATGACGCTCAAATGGCTGAAAGATTTCAGCCAATTTTGTGGAATTCATGACCAATCTTTCCCAATAATTCGATTTTGCACAACTGTCACAACAGCATTATGTTATAGAGGCCTAACAAACCTAGTTTGGTTTTTGCAATTTGGCCCCTAAATTTACTGTTAAATCCTCAGATTCAATTTGTTACTAAAACAGACTCTACTGAACAGCTTTTCAATTTTACATTTTTGCAAAAAAAGGGGCCGAACCTTTACGAATTTGGAAATGCAAACTGAGCAGATTCGGGCTCTCTCATTGAAGAATAGTTTCTAGAAATTCCCGAATCTCCACAATTTCGCCAAAAGTATCAAATGACTACATTTTGATCTTGATTTTTTATATTATAAGTACCTCTTCGTGTTCTTCAACTTTCATGAAACGATTTTTCGAAATTACAATTTGAGTTTTTTTTTTTTTTATAAAAAATCATGAACCAACGGACGTTCTTAAGAAAACAAGGAGAAGTAATTGTTCTAGCTATTTCACAGATTCTGACCAAAAATTGCAAGGCCAGATTAGCCTAGCAAATTACATCCTCTCTTAATGCACGGCATGTCAAAACAAAGCTTTAGATATGTACGTCCTAGTAAAGATGCTGAGCTTGTTAAATCTGGTATTATGGTGGATGCAGCTAACAGAAGTAGGACGCCGAGGGGTGCACGTACTGCGCACATCTAGGGATCGAGGTGTGGATGCACCACCTTCCCTCCTCCCTGCGCTCACGCACGTCCGGAGACCGAGGAGCGGACGCACCGCCATCCCTCCTCCCCATGCAAAGCCAATAAACCACATTCTATATCTATTTTGTTTTTCAGTCCGACATTTTATAAAGTCCTTAAAAACAAGTTGGTGGGAGAATATGAGGCGGATCCCTACCTTGCAACTATCTTGAATTGCAGTTTCTAGCTCATATATAGCTTGCCATTCGTGCATCCTGATAGCATTTTAGTTCTCACTATCAACCCCATCAGGATTGCATTACAGCTCATCTACATAGGGATTTTCTATTACTATGCTCCAAACCAGCATATATTTATTGATTTATTCATTTTTTTTTTATCTAGGTTCTTCAAGATTTACCTTTAAAATTGTCTTATTAATAGCTATTCCACTTGTACCATACTATTTGAATAGAAATTTATTGATAAAAGCTCTACTTATGCACGTTGACACTCCAATGTCCAAAAGATTAATTATACAAACACTTATTCTGTCCTAGGCACGTTCACAAACTTCAGAATATTACGATTAATTCTTTCTTTTTGGCAGAAGAAGGTAGTTTATTGGCTTTGCGCAGGGAGGAGGGATGGCGGTGTGTTCGAACCTCAGTCCCCGAACGTGCGCAGAACGTGCGTCCCTTGGTCCCTAGACGTGCGCAGGGAGGGTCATGTTTTTTTGTCTCATATTGCCTAGGGAGAGAGTTCTAGGCCGCCTTATAAGGTAATGGGACGTCTAGTTGTATACACGTGTTTTCTTGGGGTAGTATGGACTACTCTGAGAAACACGTAGTGTTCAAAGCGGACAATATGTATACAGCCCTGAACACTAAACATTATGTGTTTCTCAGCATGTTGAGTGAAGTAGAAATAACATTAGCATGGTAGCAAGAAAGAATTGCAAACCTTGAGTTACGACTTCATGAAGTTGAGAATATGGCCAAAGAGCACAGAGAAGAGTTGAAGGATGCGCAAGAAAAGTTGGAAATTGAAAGAAGTCATAAATCACATCAAGTTAATAAGGCTCATACAATTGGTGATACTGTGAAACTTGAAGAAGTATTAGGGGGAAACATATGTGATACTTCTCATTCCAAAGGACAGTTTCGGTCCGATTCATAGACACCATATGAAGTTTCGGGCATGAATATCAATTCTAATAAAGTAACAATGGAAGGTAATTGCACTTGTAAAGGTCAAGCTCTCAATGACGACTGTTGTGTTCATAACTGTAGTTTTTTTCTCATAGTGATGAGAGGGAAAGAGGCTAACCTTAGGGGAAACGGGCATAGTCCGAGAGTGCAGGCATTGGAAAAGAATTCGTGTGCATAGCTCCCTTTCTCTAGACAAGAGGAGAATGTTGAACATGGGACATTCAGTGGGGGAAGACAAGGTAAAGTGTTAGCTACGGTATCCAACCTCCCGGTGGATAAGAAGTATGGGAGGAAGAGAGAATCGTCTGCATTGAAAGTGGCAAAAGAGTACTACAATGAAGTCATTTTAACCGTTTTAAGAAAAAGAAAAAGAACTTTTGGATGCAGACAAAAAAATACCTCATGGTGTAAGCAACATGACCCTACTTTGACAATGCAGCGAGCAATTGATGTCTTTTCCTTTGGAACTTCTAAGGAATCTCATCCACCATGCAGACCATATTCACCTTTAGAAGCAACTTAAGTTATGGAAAAATTGGATGCTTTGGTAACTAGTAAAGATGTTGAGCTTGTTAAATTTGGTATTATGGTGGATGCAACTAACAGAAGTAAGACGCCTAGGGGCGCACATTTTGCGCACGTCCAGGGATCGAGGCGCGGCACATCACCATCCCTCCTCCCCGCGCTCATGCACATTTGGGGACCGAGGTGCAAATGCACCGCCATCCCTCCTCTTTGCACAAAGCCAATAAACCACCTTCTATATCTATTTTGTTCTACTGTCCGACATTTTATAAAAATCCTTAAGAACAAGTTGGTGGGAGAGTATGAGGTGGATCCTTACCTTGCAACTGTCTTGAATAGCAGTTTCTAGCTCATATATGGCTTGCCAATCGTGCATCCCAATAGCATTTTAGTTCTCACCATCAACCCCAACAGGATTGCATTACAACTCATATACAAAGGGATTTTCTATTACTATGCTCCAAACCAGGATAGAGTATATGCTCGATATTTATTGATTCATTCATTTTTATTTTTATTTTATCTAGGTTCTTCCAAATTTACCTTTGAAATTGTCTTACCAATAGCTATTCTACCTATCCCATTCTATTTGAATACAAATCTATTGATAAAAGTTCTACTTATACACGTTGACACTCCAATGTCCAAAAATTTAATTCCACAAACACTCATTCTATCCTAGGCACTTTGACAAACTTCAAATATTACGATTAATTCTTTCCTTTTGGTAGAAGAAGGTGGTTTATTAGCTTTGCGCAGGGAGGAGGGATGGCGATGCGTCTGCGCCTCAGTCCCTAGACGTGCACAGAATGTGCGCCCTTGATCCCCAAACGTGCGCAGGGACGGGCATGTCTCTTGTCCCGTATTGCCTAGGAGGGAGTTTTGGGTCCCCTTATAAGGCAATGAGACCTTTAATTGTACACATGTGTTTTCTTGGGGTAGTATGGGCTGCCCTAAGAAACACGTGTGTCCCTTAGTCCCCGAACATGCGCACCTCGGTCCCCGAACGTGCGCCCCTCCGTCCTCAAACGTGCGCAAGGATGGGCATGTCTCTTGTCTCGTATCGCCTAGGGAGGGAGTTTCTGGGCCGCCTTATAAGGCAATGGGATCTCTAATTGTACACACATGTTTTCTTGTGGTAGTATCGGCTGCCCTGAGAAACACGTAGTGTTCAATATGGACAATATGTGTATAGCCCTTAACATTAAACATTACGTGTTTCTCAGCACGTTGAGTGAAGCAAAAATAGCATCAGTAAGGCAGCAAAAAAGTATTGCAGACTTTGAGGCACGGCACCATATGAAGTCTCTAGCATGATTATCATTTCTGATAAAGTATCAATGGAAGGTAATTACTCCTATAAAGGTCAACCTCTCAATGACGACTGCTGTGTTCATAACCGTAGATTTTTTGTCACAGTGATGAGAGGGAAAGAGGCTAAGCTTAGGGGAAATAGGCGTAGTCCAAAAGTGCAGGCATTGGAAAAGAATTCATGTGCAAAGCTGTCTTTCTCTATACAAGAGGAGAATGTTGAACATGGGACATTCGGTGGGGGAAGAGAAGGTAAAGTGTCAATTACAGTATCCAACCTCCCGATGGATAAGAAGTATGGGAGGAAGAGAGAATCGTCTGCTTTGAAAGCAAAAAAAGAGGACTACAAAGAGGTCATTAAAACCGTTTTAAGAAAAATGAAAAGGACTCCTGGATGCAAAAGAAAAAATACCTCATGGGGGAAGCAACATGACCCTACTTTGACAATGCAACGCGCAACTAATGATTCTTTCTTTGGAACTTCTAAGGAATCTCATCCACCATTGAGAACATATTCACCTTCAGAAGCAACTGAAGTTAAGGAAAAATCGGATGCTTTGGTTATTTGTAAAGATGCTGAGCTTGTTAAATATGGTATTATGGTGGATGCAACTAAGAAAAGTAAGATGCCAAGGGGCGCATGTTCTGTGCACGTTCGGGGATCGAGGCGTGGACGTACCGCCATCCCTCCACCCCGTGCTTGTGCAAGTTTAAGGACTGAGGCGTGAGCGCACCGCCATCCCTCCTCCCCACACAAAGCCAATAAACCACCTTATATATCTAATTTGTTCTGCAGTTCGACATTTTATAAAATCCTTAAGAACAAGTTGGTGGGAGGGTATGAGGTGGATCCCTACCTTGCAATTGTCTTGAATTGCAAATTCTGGCTCATATATGGTTTGCCATTCATGCATCCCGATAGCATTTTAATTCTTAGCATCAACCCCATCGGGATTGCATTATAGCTCACTTACATAAGGATTTTCTATTACTATGCTCCAAACCAGCAAAGGGTATATGCTCGATATTTATTCATTCATTCATTTTTTTTTTAATTTACATTCTTTGAGATTTACCTTTGAAATTGTCTTATCGATAGCTATTCTACTTATACCATGCTATTTGAATAGAAATCTATTAATAAAGTTCTACTTATGCACGTTGACACTCCAATGTCCAAAAATTTAATTCTACAAGCACTCATTTTATCCTAGGCACGTTGACAAGCTTCAGAGTATTATGACTGATTCTTTCTTTTTGGCAAAAGAATGTGATTTATTAGCTTTGCACGGGGAGGAGGGATGGAGGTGCGTCCGCGCCTCGGTCCCCAGATGTGCGCAAAACGTGCGGCCCTCGGTCCCCAAACGTGCACACCTCGGTCCCCGGACGTGCGCGGGGAGGGGCATGTCTCTTGTCCCGTGTCGCCTAAGGAAGGAGTTCTGGGCCGCCTTATAAGGCAATGGGACCTCTCATTGTACACATGCATTTCTTGGGGTAGTATGGACTGTCTTGAGAAACACGTAGTGTTCAAAGCGAACAATTTGTGTATAGCGCTGAACCTTAAACAGTACATGTTTCTCAACACATTGAGTGAAGCAGAAATAACATTAGCATGGCAGCAAGAAATAATTGCAGACCTTGAGGCATGACTTCAGGAAGCTAAAAATACTGCCAAAGAGCTCAAAGAAGAGTTGAAGGATGCTCAAGATAAGTTGGAAATTGAAAGAAGTCATAAATCGCATCAAGTTAGTCAGGCTCATACAATTGGTGATATTGTGAAAGCTGAAGAAGTATTAGGGGGAAACATATGTGATACTTCTCATTCCAAAGGACAGTTATGGTCCAATTCACAGACAACATATGAAGTTTCTGGCATGAATATTAATTTTGATAAAGTATCAATCGAAGGTAATTGCTCCTATAAGGGTCAAGCTCTCAATGACAACTATTATGTTTAAAACTGTAGTTTTTTTGTCACAATGATGAGAGAGAAATAGGCTAAGCTTAGGGGAAACAGGCACAGTCTGAGAGTGCGTGCATTAGAAAAACATTCTTTTGCACAGCTATCCTTCTCTGTACAAGAGGAGAATGTTGAACATGGGACATTCAGTGGGGGAAGAGAAAGTAAAGTGTCAAGTATCCAATCTCCTAGTGGATAAGAAGTATGGGAGGAAGAGAGAACCATCTACTTTGAAAGTGACAAAAGAGGACTACAATGAAGTCATTAAAATTGTTGTAAGAAAAAGAAAAATGACACATGACCCTACATTGACAATGCAGTGAGCAAATGATGTTTTTTCCTTTGGAATTTCTTAGGAATCTCAACCACCATGTAGACCATATTCACCTTCAAAAGCAACTGAAGTTATGGAAAAATCGGATGCTTTGGTTACAAGTAAAGATGATGAGCTTGTTAAATCTGGTGTTATGGTGGATGCAACTAACAAAACAAAAACACCTAGGGGCGCATGCTCCATGCACATCCGGAGATCGAGGTGCCAACACACCGCCATTTCTCCTCCCCGCACAAAGCCAATAAACCACCTTCTATATCTATTTTGTTCTGCAGTCTGATATTTTACAAAATCCTTAAAAACAAGTAGGTGGGAGAGTATGAGGTGGATCCCTATCTCACAACTGTATTGAATTGCAGTTTTTGGCTCATATATGGCTTGCCATTCATGCATACCGATAGCATTTTAGTTCTCACCATCAACCCTATCAGGATTGCATTACCACTCATCTACATAGGAATTTTCTATTACTATGCTCCAAACTAGCAAATGGTATATGCTCAATAATTATTGATTCATTCATTTTTTTTTTATCTAGGTTCTTCGAGATTTACCTTTGAAATTGTCTTACCAATAACTATTCTACTTATACATGCTATTTGTATAGAAATCTATTGATAAAAGTTCTACTTATGCATGTTGACACTCCAATGTCCAAAAATTTAATTCTACAAACCCTCATTCTATCCTAAGCACGTTGACAAACTTTAGAATATTACAATTAATTCCTTCTTTTTGGCGGAAGAACGTGGTTTAATGGCTTTACACGGGGAGGAGGGATGGCAGTGCGTCAGCGCCTCGGTCCTTGGACGTGCGCAAAACGTGCCCCCTTGGTCCCCGGATGTGCTCACCTTGGTCCCTAGATGTGCACAGGGAGGGGCATGTCTCTTGTCCCATATCACTTATGGAGGGAGTTTTGAGCTGTCTTTTAAGGCAATGGGACCTCTAATTGTACACACATTTTCTTGAGGTAGTATGGGCTCCTTGAGAAACACGTAGTGTTCAATGCGAACAATATGTGTACATCCCTCAACACTAAACATTAAGTGTTTCTTAGCATGTTGAGTGAAGCAGAAATAACATCAGCATGGCAGCAAGAAAGAATTACTGACCTTGAGGCACAACTTCAGGAAGCTAAAAATACTGCCAAAGAGCTCAAAGAAGAGTTGAAGGATGCTCAAGATAAGTTGGAAATTGAAAGAAGTCATAAATCACATCAAGTTAGTCAGGCTCATTCAATTGGCGATATTGTGGAACCTGAAGAAGTATTAGGGGGTAACGTATGTGATACTTCTCATTTCAAAGGACAGTCTCGGTCCGATTCATAGATAGCATATGAAGTTTCTTGCATGAATATCCGTTCTGATAAAGTATCAACGGAAGGTAATTTCTCTTGTAAAGGTCAAGCTCTCAATGATGACTACAATTTTCATAACCGTAGTTTTTTTGTCACAGTGATGAGAGGGAAAGAGGCTAAGCCTAGGGGAAACAGGGCAGTCTGAGACTGCAAGCATTGGAGAAAGAATTTGTCTGCACAGCTATCTTTCTCTGGACAAGAGGAGAATGTTGAACATGGGAAATTCGATGGGGGAAGAGAAGGTAAAGTGTCAACTGCGGTTATCCAACCTCCTGGTGAATAAGAAGTATGGGAGGAAGAGAGAACCGTCTCCATTGAAAGTGACAAAAGAGGACTACAATGAGGTCATTAAAACTATTGTAAGAAAAAGAAAGATGAGTCCCGGATGCAAAAGAAAAATATGTCATGGGGAAGTAGCATGACCCTACTTTGACAATGTAGTGAGCAAATGATGTTTTTTCCTTTGGAACTTTTAAGGAATCTCATCCACCATGCAAACCATATCCACACCTTCAGAAGCAACTAAAGTGACGGAAATATCGGATGCTTTGGTTACTAGTAAGGATTTGAGCATGTTAAATCTGGTATTATGGTGGATGCAACTAACAGAAGTAAGATGCTGAGGGGCGCACGTTCTGCGCACATCCGGGGATCAAGGCGTGAACACACTACCATCCCTCCTCCTTGCGCTCGCACACATTTGGGGACCGAGGCTCGAATGCATCGGGACCTCTAATTGTACGCACGCATTTTCTTGGGATAGTATAGGCTGCCCTAAGAAACACGTAGTATTCAAAGCGGACAATATGTGTACAACCCTGAACACTAAACATTATGTGTTTCTCAGCATGTTGAGTGAAGCAATAATAACATCAGCATGGCAGCAAGAAAAATTGTAAACCTTGAGGCACGACTTCAGGAAGCTGAGAGTACTGCAAAAGAGCTGAGAGAAGATTCAAAGGATGCTCAAGATAAGTTGGAAATTGAAAGAAGTCATAAATCACATCAAGTTAGTCAGGCTCATACCATTAGTGATACTGTGAAACCTGAAGAAGTATTAAAGGGAAACATATGTGATACTTCTCAATCCAAAGGACGGTCTTAGTGGGATTCACAGACAGCATATGAAGTTTATGTCATGAATATCAGTTCTAATAAAGTATCAATGGAAGGTAATTGCTCTTGTAAAGGTCAAGCTCTCAATGACAACTGTTGTCTTCATAAACGTAGTTTTTTTGTCATGGTGATGAGAGGGAAAGAGGCTAAGCTTAGGGGAAACAGGCACAGTTTGAGAGTGCAGGCATTGGAAAAGAATTTCTCTACACATCTGTCTTTCTCTGGACAAGAGAAGAATGTTGAACATGGGACATTCGGTGGGGGAAGAGAATGTAAAGTGTCAGCTGCGGTATCCAACCTCCCGGTGGATAAGAAGTATGGGAGGAAGAGAAAAGCCTCTGCATTGAAAGTAACAAAAGAGGACTACAATGAGGTCATTAAAACTATTATAAGAAAAAGAAAAAGGACTCATGGATGCAAAGAAAAAATACCTCATGGGGGAAGCAACATGACCCTACTTTGACAATGCAGTGAGCAATTGATGTTTTTTTCCTTTGGAACTTCTAAGGAATCTCATCCACCATGCAGACCATATTCACCTTCATAAGCAACTGAAGTTACGGAAAAATTAGATGCTTTGGTTACAAGTAAAGATGCTGAGCTTGTTAAGTTTGGTATTATGGTGGATGCAACTAACAAAAGTAAGACACCGAGGGGCACACGTTCTGCACACATCCATGGATCGAGGCACAAACGCACCGCCATCCCTTCTCCCCGCACTCATGCACATCTAGGGACTAAGGTGCGGATGCACCACCTTCCCTCCTCCCCAGGCAAAGCCAATAAACCACCTTCTATATCTATTTTTTTTTGCAGTTTGACATTTTATAAAATCCTTAAGAACAAGTTGGTGGGACGAATATGAGGTGGATCCCTACCTCACAACTGTCTTGAATTGCAAACCTTGTTTTATGAAACCCCCCTATTTTATAAACCTTGTTTTTATATACTAGTATTGTATATGACATGGCTTGATATATGTATATACAAGTATGTTGTGGTTTGAAAATTTTATGGCTCTACTTTTCTATCCCATCTTGCTGTTGTCTGGGATTTATTATTCGCTTGCACATGCGCATTAAAATGAATGGGTTAGTGACACATCCTAGAATGTCACTATTTAATCGACCACAGAGGGATGCGCACGCGTTTAGAGGATCGGGGCGTGACAATTTCCACTTTTTTATTTTTGGAATGATGTAGATGTTCTCGGTCATTATCTCGTATTTTGCAAATCTGTATGATCATTCACAATTAATTAAACTCATCTAAAGATACGTTGTATTGAAATAGTGCGATATAAGGTAGAATAAGTAGTCATGGTAAGTAGAATAAAGGCTTGACAATTTAGAGTATAAAATTCCGACCCAATGGCACCCAAGCTCGAATCATAGTTGAAAGAACATGCAACCGAGCATTATAACCATGCACTAAGGAAAATCGGAGATGATCCGACATTCGCACGATTCGAACTTAGATCCAACTCGTATTGGTCAATGTTTAGGATGGCAAAATCGAAATAACCCGAACAAGACACTATCAACCCTTTATGCTTTTATTTTATGGCCAAAATTTTTTAATGCTTTTAGATGATCTAGGGCCAAGAGCATAGAGGGCTCGTTATCTTAAAATTTATGGAGTATTTTGCAAGCACCTTGAACTGATTAAGTCTAGTTCTTTGGGCTATGTAGGTGACATTAAACCAGAACATTTTGCATGCAGTGGGTAAGATTTAATAGGCAACCTCTAATTTGTAACTGAAAATCATTCAACGCGCCAACACTAGGTGTTAAAGTTTTTAATGCTTGTTATTAATTTTTGGCCAAATTAACTGTAATGCTTGATTAAGTTGCCCATATTAGTAATATTTCTCCCAATATATATTTTGGCCACCTTGTCAAGAATAGGAAGGGCTGCTAACTAAAGTAGTGATCGGTTGACCTAATCATTGTCATGTTTATTTCTCACCAACTTTGAATAAGCATAAACCGATTTTGATTTAATTTGGTAATGGTAATTCTTGTAGTAACTACTTAATTAACTAGCTTTCTTGACTAAAAGTATGTGTCTTCTTTTTTTTTTTTGGTCCGTAAAGAAAAGATATATTCAAATAAACGTAGTTTTACAGCTAGCCGCTAGGGCATCAGCATACAATAAATCCATCAAAAGATAGGGAGGGAAGACATTCCAGTTGTGGGCCAGAGGTTGTACACGCTGGGTTGAGAAAATTAGAGCATACGCGGCGACATAGACCAAAACAATGAAAAGTTGCCCAAAATGCTCAGATAACGATACCAAAATGAGCAACTGCCAAGCAAAATGAACTAAAATGGGCCATTTGTGTTGCCCCTGACGACACGATAATTGGATTGTGACATGACATTCTAACCAGTCAACGAATCATGTCTCGTCTGTTGGATTTTTTAAGACCCGATAGATCATCAAGTTGAAGTTTTGTACTCCCTCAACGATGCCACAAAGAAATTGTCGATAACCAGAAAAAGAAAAAATAAAGAATTATACTTAAGAGGGGTGTCAAAAATATTTGGATCTGATGAATCCAACCAAACTGAAATTTTTGGGTATTGTTGAATCAAGTTCCTTTTGGTTTGGATAATAAATTAGAAAACGGATGCATAAACAGTTTCAATTTGATTCAATTTGGGTACCCAAACACCAACCGAATGGAATGGATTATAACACTTTAAATCATACACAGTCTTCCTATAGAGAGCACCCTCTAAGAAAGTCTCCTTCACTATTGTCTTTCGCACCTCAATCTCCCGAACTAAACCATGTTTTCAGTTCAAGTATACCGAACATGTTCGGGTTGGTTAAGATATAATAGAAATTCGAACCTTTGACACCCTTACTTAAGATGGAAATGTTGAGAAACAAGTGGATATACAAATAAAATAATCACATCTTTATAAAGAATATTACAAACTCTTCACACTAACAGACTCTCACATCCACTCACTTCACTTCCTTTTCACACTTTATTCATCCACTCACTTTATAGACCACACACGCACACAACTCTATGCGCACACTGTTACTCTCAATCCCTCTACACTCTCACATTATACATGCCTCACGCTACACACTACTCACTCAAGGGGCAAGAGCCCCTATTTATAGGGGGAAAAGTCAATGCATTAATATTTTATAGCAACTTGCCAATGCTAGCTTTAGTCAAATATAACGGCTGAAAAATCTAGAGAGAGAGAAATCTAGATGAGGAAAAATCTAGAGGAGAGAGGCAAGGCTCTTTAACACTTTCCCTCACTAACTACTTTCTCTTAGCATTGACTTTGCAATCATACCAAGTTGCCTTCAAAACTCTCCAAATTTTGCAACTCCAAGACCTTTGTAGATCAATTGTTTTGGCATACTCCATCTTTATCTTGCCCTATAATACTTTTTCCCATAGAAAGTGATAATGGAAAATTGGATTCTCTGCTAAGCTTATGGCTAATAGATTATCACAATATCACCATGTCAAGTGGTTTATTGGTTGATGAAGATCCTTTATTAATTGTGCCAGCCATGTAATTTCTTGAGTTGCCATCACTACTACTTTATACTCAGCTTCCATCATAGATAGTGACATAGTTGCTTGTCTTTTGCTGCACCATGACACTTCTACTAATCCGAGACTAAACATGTATTCAGTAGTTGATCGCCGTGTGTAACGATCTCCGGCAAAGTCAACATTGCAATGGCCTATGACTTCACATAATGCTTTTTTTCTTTTTTATATACAGGAGCCCAAAGTTAAATGTACCATTTACATACCTTAGTATGCATTTGACTGCATCTAAGTGAGGCCTTCATAGATTCTCCATGAATCAACTTGCTACTCCCACTGCAAAGACAATATCAAGTCGTGTTATGGTTAGGTAAAAAAGGCTACTCACTAATTGCCTATACATAGCTGAGTCTTCCAGTTCTCGTCCTTCAGTTGCACATTACTTTACATTTCCATCCATTGGAGTAGATATAAGTTTGCAATCAAGCATCCCGAACTTTTCTAGGAGGTCTCATGCATACTTCTACTGACATAGGATGGTCCTTCATTGGTCTTCTCAACCTCGAGTTCCAATAAATGTTTGAATTCTCCATGCTCTTTCATCTAAAACCACACTGAGAGGTTGGCTCTGATTTGGCATATTTCATCTTCATTATCTCTAGTGAAATTATCCATGTAGATTAATACTATTACAAGCTTGCCATCTTCTACCTTCACAAACAAGCTCAAGTCTATTGGAGTTACTAAATAGCCATTTTGCACCAAAAATGAAGCAATATTCCAATACCATGCTCTCGGGGCTTATTTTAAGCCATAGAGGGCTTTCTTTAACTTGCAAATGTAGTCCGGATGAGTCTTACTCTTAGAACCATATGGTTGCTCCATGTATATATCTCAATCTAGTTCTCCATGTAAGAAGGCATTCTTCACAACCATTTGCTATAATGTCCATGACTTGCTTGCTGCAAGTGCTAGTAAGACTTGAATTGTAATTTTTATGACTAAACTAAAAGTCTCATCATAATCTAGGCCATACTTTTGAGAGAATCATCGGGCAACTAATTGTGTCTTATATCTTTCTATCAACCTTTAAGGTCGAGTTTTAAGTTTGCAAACCCATTTACAAGAGACAAGGTGTACCTCTTTAGCTCTTAACATTAAGTTTCATGTCTCACTCTTTCTTAGTGTTTGGATCTCTTTCTCATGGCCTTCCTCTATCTCACGCCTTGTGAGGCTTCCTTGTATGTGGATGGCTCGACTACTCTGACACCTTTGGTCATCGCCGCATTTGCATATTTGGGATTTGATCTTCTTTGCATTGTTGATCTCCTAAGTTGAGGTTTCTCCTCTTTAGGTTCTTCCATCTAAGTTGGTCGAAGCTCTTCTGTTATTCTTGGATGTACACCAATTCGCCATGGACTCTTTGATTTTTCTAGTGACTGTACTTTAACTTCTTCTCTTTCAATTACAAGATCATTTTCTTCTTCAATTGGCTGGCCCTTTCAAGCTCATCATTTTTTTTTTCGTTCTTTTACAAAACTCTTCTTCAACTTGTTTTGAATTAGATTGTAATGACCACTAGATGATAGTTCGTCAAACACCACAATTCTAGGAGTGTAACATTTCCCTATTATAGGGTCATAACACTTCCATCCTTTTCTTTGATCATCATAGCTCATGAATATACAATGCACTATCTTCTTATCAAACTCGTTGCTTAGATGGTCTAACACGAATGTATAACATACACATTCAAGTACACTAAAGTGACTTACCGTATGCTTGCGATTCCACAGTTGATCATATGGTGACATAAAGCTAAGCCTTACTTGAGGTAGTCTATTGATCACATGCGCTACTATCTTCATTCATTCGACCTAAGACTTGGGTGGAACATTCTTCACATGCAACATGCTCTTGCATGTCTCCGCCAAATGCCAATTGTTTCTTTCAGCAACTCAATTTTTTTGTGGCATATTCGGATAAGTAAATTGTTGACGTATTCTCCATTTCCCTCATTTTTTAAAGATACTTTGTAAAGTCATATTATGTATATTCTCCCTCATCATCTGTGCGGAGGCATCGCATTTTCTTGCCTACTTCATTCTCTACTTTTGCTTTAAACTCCTTAAATTTGTTTAATGTCTCGGATTTTTCTTTCATAAATCGACCCAGACGTATTTGGAGAAGTCATCAATGAATGTTATCATGTACTTTGATCCTTTGACCGATTGTTGCTTCACTGGTTGAAATACATCTAAGTAGATGAGCTCGAGAGACATCTTAGCTCTAAATGTGAACTCCTCATATGGAAGCTAATATGCCTTCTGTTCTTCTTATCTTCATTGTCGTCCTTATTGCAATCTTGGCGAGCTTCCCCCCGACCGAGGTCTCATTCCTTCTAGTCACTTTTACCATTCTCCATGACTTTTCCTATGTTTGTTATCTCTAATACCTGCACCATTTTTACTCTAACCTTTGAACCATCTTTTATTACTAAAGGGAGCACATTCATCCTCCTTAACCGAGACCTTAAACATATCTCTATCTAAGGCCTTGGTTGGCTAATATATTCTCCAACTCTATTAGAGTTGGCTCATTTGCCCGTCCACAGGTGATCGTAACAATATTGTCATGCTCAACCTTAACCCATGAATTATTATTTTTCTCATTCTTGTCTTAGTGATGGCATTATGAGGATCTAACTTTGAAATTTCTTCACAAATAGATTTAACTTTGGAAAAATATTGACTTATAGTCATATTTTGTTGCGAAATTGAGAGGAGCTCATTTATCAATCATTGTAACTTGGCATCATTCTTCCTCACAAACAGTGCTATCAAGTTATCCCAAACCTCTTTCAGGATCTTTGCAATCTTTATGTGCTGCAATAACTCATCTTCAACAATTATAGCAAGAACATAAAGAGTTTTACCTGATTTGATGTTCCATTTTCTTAGTCGTTGTCATTTGTGCGTGGTGTGGTGTTATGGTCGCCAACGATATACCACAAATCTTGACCTAGTAAATAATATTGCACGTGGGTGCTCCAATTATTATAATTGGAGTTGTTGAGCTTCTCGATGCCATTCACTAAACTCGAGAAATATGCCATCATAACTTAGTTGTAATGCCCAGCACTATACCTAATAAGCCTAGTCACAGACCAACTAACCTCACAATCCCGAATTGTGCACTGGCAAATACTCCACCCCTTGGCTTGACAATCCTGACCACCTGCTCTAATGCCACTAGTTGATAAGCAAGTGAATATACAAGTAAAATAATCACTTCTTTATAAACAACATTACAAATTGTCAACACTATCACACTCTCATGCCTACTCACGTCGCTTGGTTTTCGCACTTCACTCACCCACTCACTTTACAGACCACACACAGACACAACTCTTTGCACACACACGTCACTCTCTCTCCCTTTACACTCATTCACACTACACACGTCTCACACACCTCACACTCCACGCTACTCACTCAAGGGACAAGAGCCCCTATTTATAGGGGGTAAAGTCAGTACATTAACCGACTTCCACACCAAATATCCCTTAGAATATTAATATTTTATAACAACTTGCCAATTTTACTCAAACATAACAGTTGGAAAAATCTAGAGAGAGGAATCTAGAGAAGTAAAAATCTAGAGGAGAGAAAGGTAGTGCTCTCTAACAGGAAAGAGAATAGGAATTTTTTATCTGTTTGTCATAATCCAAGGGCATGTGCGTAAAGGTCTAGCTATTCGGAGATTCATGGGACACCCCACAAGCTTCATAAGCCGGTTAAGTCCAAGCCATTTGTTTGTACAATTGACCCTCACCCAAAGAGATTTGCACATAGTTGGTGAGATTTGAATAAAAAATCTGCAAATCTTGAATTGAAAAATCCCCTAGTGCACTAGTAAATTGTGGTGATCTTGGAGGTCCTAGCACTATTGTGATGATAAAATACTATTCGAATTTTTATTAGGGTCACCGACAATGTAGAACATTCCACCTTAATTGTTGAATAAATAGCATGCGTTTTTTTAAGTTGGTTTTGTAATGGAATTCTTCTACATGTCAATCATCTTAACTGTAAGTGCGAGAATCATGTTTTACGCAGATAACAGACCTAATAAAATCTATACTGTCAAGAGATGCCCTAATGCAAGTTCGAAAAATCTAACGTCGGTTTGTTAAGTAGTGGCAACGGACCAATTGTGTTAATTTGGTCACGGATTTACTCCGATTGGGCACTTTGAGCGGCCCACCAACCATTGCTGGGCTCAAGATTGGCGATGGCCCCTCAAATACCTATAAAAGAACCAGAAAAATCATTTCTTGGAACCCTAACACACACACGTTCTCTCCGTGTCTCACACGATGACACTAAATCTAGGGATGACCAAAAAGAAAATGCTCCGTGCCCAGTGGACGGAAACGAAGGAACTATGGAAAATAAGGGAACTTGTGTTTTCAATGAGATTCAATATGAAGAAGTCATTCGTAAATGAATAACTTGGGGGTTCGCACAGTCGGTTCGACGTTGGGGGGTATCTTCATTATAAGAACCGGAAGTTACAGACTTTTTGAGTTGAAACGACATGTACAAGCCAAAGCTCTACTCCTGATCCGTTTTTAAAATTTGCAGGGTGCTTTAGGAGCCTCCAGGTTAACGGGTGTCCGTGTCTATATCTGTCAGAAAAAAGGGGAGCACCGCCTCTCTCTCTCTTCTTCTCTGGATTTTTCCAGATTTCTCTTCCTCCCTCTGCCGCACCAGAATTTTCTCCCTCTCTCCAGAATTTTCTCTCCCCCCTCTCCAGATTTTTCTCACCGACTTTTACACCCTATAAATAGGGGTTCTTGCCCCTTGTGGTGTGTGTGAAGTGTGAGGAGTGTGTGAAGCGTGAGTGGAGTGTGTACGTAAAGTGTGGGGTGTGTACTTGAGTGAGTGAGTGGGTGGAGTAGGTGGCGTGAAAAAGTGTGTGTAGTGGTGAGGTGTGTGAGACGTATATGAGAGTGGTGTGTGTAAAAGATTTTTGCAATATTACTTATATAAAATCAAGTGATTATTTTACTTGCACATCCACTTGATTTCTCAACAAGTGGTATCGAGAGGTCAGTCGTCGAGGCCGTGTGAAGACAGTGGTCAGGGACCATTGTAAGTGAGCAAGGCGATCAGGGATCGTCGAGCCAAGGAGCAAAGAAACGAAGGACGTCGGAGTTCTGCCGGTGCACAATCTGGGATTGTGAAGTCGGTTGGTCCGGGACTAGGCTTACTTGGTATAGTGCGGGGCATTATATTCAAGTCACGATGGCGGATTTCTCGAGTTCGGTAAGTGGCATCGAGAAGCTCAATAATTCAAATTATAATAATTGGAGTACCCGCATACAATATTACTTGCTAGGACAAGATTTTTGGGATATTGTTGGCGGGAGCAACACCACCCCACCCACGAATGATAGTGAATTAAGAAAATGGAATATAAAATCGGGTAAGGCTCTTTATGTGCTTGCCGTGACTGTTGAAGATGAATTACTGCAACACATAAAGAGTGCGACGACCCCGAAGGAGGCTTGGGATAACTTGGCGACGCTATTTGCAAGGACAAACGATGCCAAGTTACAATGCCTGGAGAACGAGCTCCTCTCAATCTCGCAACAAAATATGACGGTGAGTCAATACTTTTTAAAGTTAAATCTATTTGCGAAGAAATTTCAAAATTAGATCCTGAGAATGCCATCTCCGAGACAAGAATGAGAAGAATCATAATTCGTGGGTTAAGGCCTGAATATAATGGTATTGTTACGGCCACTCGTGGATGGGCAAATGAGCCAACTCTAACAGAGTTGGAGAATACATTGGCCAACCAAGAAGTCTTAGATAAACAAATTTCTAAGGTCTCAATTAAGGAGGATGAAAATGCCCTCTTTAGTAATAAAAGAGGGTTCAATGGCCAAAATAGAATTAGAGCAAGTGCAAGAGATGGCAAACCGTGGAAAAGTCATGGAGAATGGCAAAAGCAAATAGAAGGAACTCGACCTCGGCCAGGGGGAGTTCGTCGAGACCGCGATAAGGACGAAAATGAAGAAAAGAAGAATAGAAGGCGTAATGGATGGTGTTACACGTGTGGCAAAGTAGGTCACTTTGCCAAGGATTGTCGATTTAAAAGAGTTGAAGGAAATGTCGCAACATCCAAGGAAAATGATAGCGAAGAAGAGTGGGATTTCCAAGCATCCTTTGCAATGGAGGAACAAGAAGATGCGATGGCCCTCATCATGGTAAGTGATAAATTGAATGATTATGAAGAAGATTGGATAGTCGACTCGGGGTGCTCAAATCACATGACCGGAGATCAAGGCAAGCTATCAAACATGTGCGAGTACAAATGTGGACGAGTAGTTGTCACTGCAGACAACTCAAGGTTGATGATTACCCATGTGGGCCAAACGATGATGACACCCCGATTCAGTTCGCATCAAGTCGAACTGAAAAATGTGTACCATGTGCCAGAATGAAGAAAAATCTACTGTCTGTGGCACAACTTACGACTCGAGCAATTATGTGGTGTTTGGTCCTAGAGACGTTAGGGTGTACCGCAATTTGAAACCAACCGGTACACCAATCATGGAGGGGCGTCGATTAGAGTCTGTCTACGTGACGTCAGCTCAGACGGCATACGTGGACAAAACTCGAAGGAGTGAAACACCTGATTTATGGCATGCACGGCTTGGGCACGTGAGCTACCATAAATTAAAGGTGATGATGAAGAAAGGTATGCTAAAAGGTCTCCCCCACTTGGAAGTCCAAGAAGATGTCATCTGTGCTGGATGCCAGTATGGGAAGGCACATCAGCTTCCATATGAAGAGTCCAAATTCAGAGCTAAGATGCCTCTCGAGCTTGTCCACTCAGATGTATTTGGACCAATGAAGCAACCGTCAGTTAGAGGATCAAAGTACATGATAACATTCATCGACGATTTCTCCAGGTACGTCTAGGTCGACTTCATGAAAGAAAAATCTGAAGCATTAAACAAATTTAAGGAGTTTAAAGCAAAAGTAGAATATAAAGTAGGCAAGAATATACTATGCCTTCGCACGGATAATGGGGGAGAATACACATCATATGACTTTACAAAATTTCTTCAAGAATGTAAGATACGTCGACAATTTACTTGCCCAAATACACCACAACAAAATGGAGTTGCCGAAAGAAAGAATCGACATTTGGCGGAGACATGCAGGAGTATGTTGCATGTGGAGAGTGTTCCACCCAAGTTTTGGGCCGAGTGTATGAAGACGGCAGCGCACGTGATCAACAGACTACCTCAAGCAAGGCTTGGCTTTATGTCACCTTATGAGAAGTTGTGGAATCGCAAGCCCACGGTAAGTCACTTTAGAATATTTTGGTGTGTATGTTATGCATTCGTGTCAGACCATCTTCGTAACAAGTTCGATAAGAAGGCAGTTCGCTGCATATTCGTGGGCTACGATGATCAAAGAAAAGGATGGAAGTGTTGTGACCCTACAACAGAGAGGTGTTACACTTCCAGAAATGTGGTGTTCAACGAACTATCATCTTGGTGGACATCACAACCTAATTCAAAACAAGTTGAAGAAGAGATTCATGAAGGAATGGAAGAAAATGACAAGACTGATAAGGGCCAGCCAATTGAAGAAGGAAATGATAATGTAACTAGAAGAAAAGAAGTCAGAGCACACTCACCAGAAAAATCAAAGAGCCCATGGCGAACCGATGTACATCCAAGAACTACGAAGAGTTCCGACCAAGTCGATGGAAGAACCTGAAGAGGAGGAATCTCAACTAAGGAGGTCAACAAGACAAAGAAGACCAAATCCTAAATATGCAAATGCGGCACTAACCGAAGATGTCGGAGTAGTCGAGCCATCCACATATGAGGAAGCTTTGCAAGATATGGAATGGAGGAAAGCTATGGAGGAAGAGATACAAGCACTAAGAAAGAACGAAACATGGGACCTAGTACCGAGACCTAAAGAGGTACGTCCTATATCTTGCAAATGGGTCTATAAACTTAAAACTCGACCAGATGGATCGATAGAAAGATATAAGGCACGACTAGTTGCTCGAGGATTCTCTCAAAAGTATGGCTTAGATTATGATGAGACCTTTAGTCCAATGGCAAAGATTACTACGGTTCGAGTCTTACCAAAGACTTGCAGCAAGCAAGCAAGTCGTGAAAATTATGGCAAATGGATGTGAAGAATGTCTTTTTACATGGAGAACTAGATTGAGATATATACATGGAGCAACCAGATGGTTTCAAAAGTAAGTTTCATCCAGATTATGTTTGTAAGTTAAAGAAAGCCCTCTATGGCTTAAAACAAGCCCCGAGAACATGGTATGGGAAGATTGCTGAATTTCTGGTGCAAAGTGGCTACTTTGTAACCCCAGCTGACTCGAGCTTGTTTGTAAAAGTAGAAGATGGCAAGCTTGTGATAGTATTAATCTACGTGGATGATCTAATCATCACTGGAGATAATGAAAAGGAGATATGCCAAATCAGAACCAACCTCTCAGTGCGGTTCCAGATGAAAGAGCTTGGAGAATTAAAACATTTCCTGGGACTTAAGATTGAGAAGACCAATGAAGGATTATTCCTATGTCAGCAGAAGTATGCACGAGACCTCCTAGACAAGTTCGGGATGCTTGATTGCAAACCTATTTCTACTCCAATTGATGGAAATATAAAGTTATGTGCAATTGAAGGACGAGAATTGGAAGACTCAACTATGTACAGGCAATTGGTGGGTAGCCTTATTTACCTACCATAACACGGCCTGATATTGCCTTTGCAGTGGGAGTAGCAAGCTGATTCATGGAGAAGCCACGAAGGCCCCACTTAGATGCAGTCAAGCGCATACTAAGGTATGTAAAGGGTACATTTGATTTTGGGCTTCTGTATAGGAAAGAAGCATCATGTGAAGTTGTGGGCCATTGTGATGCTGACTTTGCTAGAGATCGTGACACGCGACGATCAACTACTGGATATATGTTTAGCCTCGGATCAGCAGTAGTGTCATGGTGTAGCAAAAGACAGGCAACTGTGTCACTATCTACAACAGAAGCTGAGTATAGAGCAACAGCAATGGCAGCACAAGAAAGTACATGGCTGGTACAGCTAATGGAGGATCTCCATCAACCAATAAATCAACCTATACGGATATACTGTGATAATCTGTCAGCCATAAGCTTAGCGGAGAATCCAGTTTTCCATGCGAGGACCAAGCATGTAGAAGTGCACTATCATTTCCTACGAGAAAAAGTATTACAAGACGAGATAAAGATGGAGTATGCCAAAACATATGATCAAGTTGCAGATATCTTCACCAAAGGTCTAGGAGCTGGAAAATTTGAAGAGTTTCGAAGGCAACTTGGTATGACCACAATGTCCATGCTAAGAGAGAGTAGTCGGTGAGGGGGAGTGTCAGAAAAAAAGGGGAGCACCGCCTCTCTCTCTCTTCTTCTCTAGATTTTTCCAGATTTCTCTTCCTCCCTCTGCCGCACCAGAATTTTCTCCCTCTCTCCAGAATTTTCTCTCCCCCCTCTCCAGATTTTTCTCACCGACTTTTACACCCTATAAATAGGGGTTCTTGCCCCTTGTGGTGTGTGTGAAGTGTGAGGAGTGTGTGAAGCGTGAGTGGAGTGTGTACGTAGTGTGGGGTGTGTACTTGAGTGAGTGAGTGGGTGGAGTAGGTGGCTTGAAAAAGTGTGTGTAGTGGTGAGGTGTGTGAGACGTATATGAGAGTGGTGTGTGTAAAAGAGTTTTGCAATATTACTTATATAAAATCAAGTGATTATTTTACTTGCACATCCACTTGATTTCTCAACATCTATATCCCTAAAATAAAAGAGAAATAGAAAATGTATAATGGATGTTATAAATAAAAGAAAAGATGAAAAGGGAATAGTCCGGATGAATAATGGAGGTAGGCATGTAGCCAAACTAAGGAGGACGCCAATAGGTGGGGCTTGCGTTGGGCTAACAGAAAAGTTGGCATTAGCCTCTATGATCGACAATCCAAATTGTGTTGCCAATTAGATGAAATGTTGTAGCAGTCCTTTAGTTATTTTCTGGAACCACGTTATATTGAAATCTGTCTTTACGTCTAGTATATCAAAAGCCTATCTATCACAGTTTATGCAGAACGGATAATCAAGTGATATTAATGGAAATCAACTTTTTCTTTTTTTTTCACCGGCAATGCTGGAGATAAGGAAATTTGACTGGATATTCAAATAAATGCGACTTGTGCGTAAAGTGATTGAGTCCAGTAAAATCTTGCCAAATCATTTCGTAGAGAAATTAATACGAATCGTTTTATATCTTCACGTTTTGTCTTTGGTTTCTTCTTCTTTTTTCTTTATTACAGTATCCTAGATGCAATATAATCATTTCATCAATGGAAGCAATATAGTAACAAAATTAGTAGCTTTATAAATCTTTTTCTTTTAATATTTCATGAATTTTGGCTTTTTTGTTCTTTTTCTTTTTGAAATTTTGACATTCTCTCTTATGGCTTCAATTCGACATGTTCAAATAACATTGAATTTTTAGCTTACTAGCTCTGAAAATTTGGGTGTACGAAGAACATCATTGCACCGGATACAAAGCTTGTACAACTTAGATTATAGTTTTTCAAATGTTTAGAACATTCTGTGTAATTAACCCTTCCAGTAATAAGTGCATAGGGTGTTGTCAACAAGAAGTGGTCCGAATTTGGGGAATTTATGAAAGACAATGGCAACAGCCACCATCTCGCAACTAGGGTAAATCAAATTTGTCCTTTAGCTCGGTTTGATATACCTACTGACTTGACCAAGAGGCTATGTATGTAGGTTGAAATTTTAGCTCACAATTTACCTCTATTTAACTCGATCTTTTAACATTCTACTGAACCTTACGAACCTACCTAATCAGCTTGAAATCAACCTTACCCAATGCGAGTTGACCAAAATATCAAATGTTCTTCGAGTGCGTGTACTTGTGTGTGTGAATATTTTGTTACTTTATATAGTCATGTTGTGCTGTCTAGAAGTACATTTTGTGCTCTTCTCTATTGCATACACATACGTTGTACAATTCTCTCTTCACATATGTTTATGGTCATTAGAAAGTCCAATCAAAAAATTTAAATTAATCGATGAAGGAAGATCACATTAATATAAAGAGCATTCAGGATCCGTCGTTAAGTAATGTGAGATAATACTTCAACATCCCTTCTAACTTGCAAATCAGATTACGAGTGGCATGGGAATATGATTAATGGAGGTGAATGCGCATTCACAAAAGGAATAGTTGGGTGGAAATCTACATTTCTTCGCTTCTACCCTGTTACTTCATCCTGTATCCTTTTTGTTTCGCAAAATCAACACCACAGTTGAATTTGCCACCCTCAGCCAAGCCGACTCTTGGAAGTGTGTCTTCATTGGCCACCACATGCCCTCACACACTCATAGGTAGGGGTGTCAGTAACTGAACCGAAAACCGAACAGAACCGAAAATTGAACCGAAAAATTCAGTTTTTTCGGTTTGGTTTTCATTCGATTTGGTTTTCATTAAAAACCGAAATTTTTTGGTTCGGTTCGGTTTTTATCGGTTAACCGAACCGAACCGAGCCAACAAATAAAAGTGAAGAAATAAAAGTGGAGAAATCTAAGTTTAACAGAAGAAAAAAAACGAAAACCGAAAACCAAAGGTTAAAAATCAAAAACCAAAAAACCAGAAAACCAAACCAAACCGAACCGAATACGAACCGAACTTTCGGTTCGGTTCGGAAGATTTTTCTAACGGTTCGATTCAATATGGTTTTTCAAAAAAATCGAACCGAACCAAACCATTAACACCCCTACTCATGGATTCCCCCACTCGCTACCATCAACCGCTCTTCCAAACGCCACCACATGCCTCTACACATGCCCAGCCTACTTCGTCAACCTGTGTCAATGCTAACGTCATCAACCACGTTGGATCAATAAGTTGCATCGTGCTAAGGAAGCACCATATCTTAAGCAACATCATCCTATATGACATTGCCATGTTACTTAAAACGACATCTACCGCATCATCTACCATATCATTATCCTGATTAGCATCTACGTTCTCTAAATGCCACGTTTTAGTCACTTTTTGGTCCAAGCCAGCCGGGCGTCACATGTTGGCAACCCTGACACATGAGGCCGCACAATCGATTCGACGAAAACAATCTAACACTTTGACTGTACGGTTCAGTCTTTTCCAAACCAGTTTCTTAGGTTTTGGGACGTGTTTTTTCCATTTTGGGCATCAGATTTTGTAAGTATTTTAACTATTTAAGTTAAGCATTTTCATTATGATCTATAAACTTAACACTTTTTCCTATCCAATCTAACTAGAATAGAGGGCCAAAACACCGATCTCAATGGCCCAGGTTCGCACTCTTATTCACCACATTTGCAACTATTGAGGGTTCTACTATTAACTTTTTTATTATTCCATCGTTAAGAAATTCTCCCATCCTTTCAGAATTTCGTAGTTTTAACTCCTCTATCTCCGCATCTCTGCTCAATTTTCGACCAAAATAAAAAATAAAAAAAATCTCTGCTCTATTGTTATTTGAGTTACTTCGATTTAAGTTCATTTATTTTGCCTACTAAAAATACCTGACTTTCTGATTCTAGTCTTTTCACATCAAATTCGTTCACTTTGCAAGCATCTAATACTCGTATAGCTCATATCTTACAAATGAGAGTACGTCGGAGAGGAGACATTGCTACTGCCACGTTACTTTTACCTAATAGTTTCCCTGTTCCTCAGCTTTCATTAATATGTATCGTTTTGGGTACAATTGTGTGAAACTTGACTTATACATTTATTTATCTTGGTCGCCATGCGGACGACACATGGACAAGACAAATAATTAGAGCAAAATTTAGAGAGGGACACCTCTTTGAACTCATCTCCTTAGAACTTCCACAACCTTCTTTTGCTAATTCCGCTGCCACGATATCTTTGTGAAATTAAGTGTTCTTGTTTGTGCTATGCTTCTTTCTCTCGGTTCGTCCTCTAATCTCTAGCGGTCACTTAGGCTTTTTCAAAAATAAACACATTGATTATTTGCCTTGCAAGTTGAGAAAACATCATGCTTTATCTATTCATCTTAGTGATTTTTTTATGTCCTATTTAATTAGATAGTCTCTAATAATTAGAAAACTTCCCTAATTGCCACTATGGGACGATCTAGGTATTTGGTGATCAATAAATGGAATTCCTGAAAATCCTTTCATAAAGCGGTACTATCTTTCAGCGTTCTTATTTAGGAACTTCGCAACAAATTGGTTGAAGGCTATAGCAAGGGCATGTCCCAACCACTATGTGTACTGTTCTTATTTCTTATTTGTTTAGAATTGTTTTCGAGGGTGGGGGAGGGGCAGCTTGTCATGCCGCATGATGTAGGAGCATCGAGGTCCAATGAGGAGTATGCATGCAAGAAGTAGTTTTAAAGTTGAAGAACCAAAGCTGATTCGACCGGATCAAAACTAGAGGGTTGCTTCTTCTTTTTAGTGGGTTTCCTAACTTGAATAGGATTCCAAGTACAAGCAGGTTTCCTAACTTGAGTAGGATTTCTAGTTCAAGTTGTTTCCTAGTTGGAGTGGTTTTCTTATTTCCTAGTCTTAGTCCTTGTGATGTTTCCTAGTTTTAGTCCATCTTGTACGGCCTCAATAGGAGGTGCATTGTATATTGTAAGGATGTATATTTTTGAGTTGATAATATACTAGACTTTCCCTCAACCTCTTAGAAAATCAAGTGAGACAAGGACAACCACGAAGACACCAATTCATCGTCCACGGTATGCTAATCCGGCTAACATCCAAGTTTCAGTGACAAATCCAATAACACTTGAGGCGACTCTAGTTATACACACGTCATCAAACCTAGGAGGAGTGGGAGGCATTAGGAGATAGATTGCGATATTAGAGTGGAAGCACCTCAATTTGAAGGTAGTCCCAGTCCAGATAACTTTGTTAATTGGTTGCAGGCTATCAAATAAGATTATACTTCAAGTCATACTTGGATGAAAAGAAGAGCATTTTTTGCTATTTTAAAAAATATGCTTTATTTATTTGGGATAACCTCAAAAATAACAAAAAGCAAGGAAGGAAGGAATAGGTTTTATTTTTTGGGAAAAGCTAAAGAAACTTTGGAAGAAAAGGTCCTTACCCGATAACTATTAGCAAGACTTGTTTCTAAAACTGAGCTCTCTTGATCAACATGGGATGGGCACTGAGGAGTATATTAAGGAGTTTGGACATCTTATGAGGTGTGAAATACTAAAAATGCAAGAGCAAAGGGAAAAATACCAAAAGTGTTCTAAATATATTGTACCGATATCAATTCAATCCTAAAGCTTTTTATATTGATATTAATTCAGTCTATCCAACCAATTTTAACTGGCCGATGCTATTATAGATGCTAGCCATCTAGCCAATGCTGATGTGCCTCACCTAGGGCCACGAGTGAGATAGCTTTGCCTAAATTTGGGTGAGGCCAAACTCATCATGGCCTTGCCACGGGCAAAGGCGGCCTTGCCCATGGTCAGTGAGGCCATGGTGGCATTTGCCAAGGCCCAAGTGAAGGCCTTCACGGCCTCGCCAACCACAGGCAACACCCCCTTCACTCATAGCAACACCATGGCAAGGTCAAGCGAGGGCCATATGGCCAGTGAGTCTCGCTGGAGCCTTGATGGCCACTATGGGAAAGGAAGCCTTGGGAGGAAGAATAGGAAAATGAAAACAAAAAAGAAATTAATAAAAAATTTCAAAAAAATTATTTAAAAATTGTCACGTCAATTTTGGGTAGATAATCAACGTCCATGTTAATATCAACCGGCCAAAATTAGTTAAATGGATTAAATTTGTACCAACATGAAAAGATTTATAACTAAATTAGTCCAATTAAAAGATTTAAAACTGAATTGGTACCAATATAAAAGGTTTATAAATTTTTTCATACTTTTCCCCTCAGAGCAAATCATTGCTTATTTCCTCGGAGGGTTGAATTTCACCAATTTGGTTGAATTTCAACCATATTGGTCCTTTAAAAACGTTTGCAAGCTAACTATGAAATTGCATAATCAATGAAGAGGTGGCAGTAGGTTTTTGGCTAATCCCACAACTAAACCCTCAACTAAAGAAAAATGTTTCTTTCAGAGTATTTCTTCTAATAAGGCCGAGCCGAGAGTGCTTCGTAACAGGAGAAAGAAATGAGAAATCTAATGAATTCGTTAAAGAACTCTAGAAAAAATTGGATGGAGGTGTCATGACTATCGCATCATTTAACATTTAAATTTTTGCTTGTAAATGTAGATCTATCGCACATTTTCAAAAAATTCAGCAATCGAGTCCACCAATAACAGTGGAACTTCATTCCTGACCAAAACAATTCGGTGTCAGTAATCCACTTTTCTTGCTATGTCCCTTCTATATGTAGAAACTAGAGGCACCACAATTTGTTAATACTTAGATTCCACTATATATAGGTGTCGCGACCTAAATTTTGGATGCACCACCTAAGATTTAGGCTAATGGACTACTAAGTTTTAAACTTAGCTCGGACTCTCCTAGGCTCATACTAATTCGCGACTTAGGTTCGAATTTTTAACATGCAAATGATTTTATCTAAGAACCGCCACTAATCAGTTTATGGTAGGTCGATTAGACACGGAAGAATTATTTTGCTTCTACGAACCAAAGATTTTGGATACGGGGACTTTGTTACATTAGATTTCTCTAATGTCCTTTTAGTACCATTCTTTTTATTTTCAAAAATATTTTTGTAAGCAGTTTTGATTTATTTTAATTTAAATCACTATCATGCAAAAGGGTGATCATACGGGTGTTCAATCATTATTAAACACGCAATGAATCAAACAAATTGCATTAAAAGAAATAAATACACAAAGCAAACAATTTTTTGGATTTTCTTTTATCTCGAATTTAAAACATGCACTTTAACTACATGACCTAATTTTACTAACAAGCTATTTCTAATTAAAAGAACCTAACATGCAAACTAATTGACATACGCCTAATATTTTTATATTTTTTTATTAAAATTTGTAATAAATAGGAAACCTAATTAAACCATCTAAAATGAATAATTTTCTAATTTATTTTAGGGATTAATTTGACTTAAACCCTATCCTATATTAGAAAACTATTTTTTTTTTAAGAAAAATGAGATTTTTAAAATGTGCAAACATTATTTAAGACCTATCTATATAAAAAAAAAAAAAAATCAATCCTAATCCATTCCTAAAATTATTTAAAATGCAACCCTAAAAATGCAGTCTTAATTTACTAAACCAAAACACTCCAATGTAAGATTTGATTTTTTATTTTCATTTTTTTTGGTAGTTTTCAAGACAAGTAGTTATCGATAAACAATATATCTAAACTAATCAAGATATTCATCAAATGAATGATTAAAACAATCGAAAAAATAATACATGGTCTCACGGATTAAATTAATGATTATTTTAACCCTAAAGATAACAACATATAATAAAATTCAAAATAATTAAAAATTTGAACCAAAATCTTACGGAACAAATTAATAGTTATAGTGATTTAACAATTAAAATAATATCAAAATGCCCCAAAAATTAATATAATTAAAAAAATAATCTGACATTTCACGGATCAAATTAATAATTATAGTAATTTTGAGCAGAACCCCGTGGATAATGCCTAGAATACTCATAAATGAAAATCACCTTCTGTACAATAATGTTGAAACTTGAAAAATAAACAAAATAAAGTAACATAAAATAACGGAAAAATAAAGTAAAAATAAAAATAAGCTACCCAATGGAGAGGGCAGCGGCGTCGACGGGGTAAGCGCGGGCTGGACCAGCAGCGGGATGGGCGAGCAGGTCGCAGGCGGTGGCGCGGCGAGCGTCGGCGGACGGCGAGTGGAGCGGCGAGGAGCGCTGCAGGCGTTGGAGGGGCAGCAGCGGCGTGCGGCTCGAGCTCGGAGCAGCGGCGGGGCCTGCAGCAGAGGAGGGCCCTGGCGACGGTAGATGGCGTTGTGGTGCTGGCTCGAGCGAAGGTAGTGGCACGGCGTCGGGTCGTCGGGGGCGGAGGTCACCGGCGAGGGGTTTCGGACGGAGGCTGGCAGACGCGGCGACGGCGCTGGGTCGCGGGCTGCTGGCTGCTGGGCGGCGACGGCAGGGTGGTGCTCGGGCGTTCGGGCAACAGCGAAGGCGAGTGAGCAGCAGGTCGCTGGTCGTCAGATGCCGCAGGTGGAGGCGTGGCGGAGGTGCAGTCGCGGGTGAGGCGCGAGCAGCAGATCACGGGCCGACGGGCGAGGTGGAGGCTGGCCGTGGGCGTCGGATTGCGGGCGAGCTGCTGGCACAATCGTCGGGCATAGGCGCAGGCGGGGGCGGCGTTCGAGCGGCGCTGCAAGTGGAGGCGAGCAGATCGCTGCTCGCGGCGTCGAGCGGAGCGGAGGTGGCGCGGGTCGTCAAGGAGAAAATATTGGGTACGTCTTATGTAGCCAGCGTGGCAAACAAGAAGGCGGTCGCAGCGCGACACGTGTCCTCGTGGGACCCATAAGGTCAGGCGCCATTTTGAAAATGTTTCTGTACTGTAGCTAGGGTTTTCAGTTCTTTCTTTCGTCTCTCTCTACACTCGCTCTCTCTCCCCGAACGAACTCCCGAGGAACTCTCTCTCTCTGCCCTCGCTTTTTCCGACCGGCAAACCACCGCGAGCAACCGACAAACCAGGATACCGGCGAGACGACCGCGAGCGACCGACCGGCGTGCGACCTTCCTCTCTGCCCTCCCTCTTTCCGGCCGGCGAACCACTGCGAGCAACCGACGAACGAGGAGGATACCGGCGAGACGACTGCGAGCAACCTCCCTCTCTCTGCCCTCCCTCGCTTTTTCCGACCGGCGAACCACCGCGCCACCCCCTCCGGCTCCGGATCTGGCCCCGACTCGTCCGTCCCCTGCTCTTCTCTGTCTGCCCTCCCTCTCTTCGCGGCAAACCACCGCGTGACCGGCGAACCACCGCGCCCCCCCTCCAGCTCCAGATCCGACACCGGCTTGTCTTGTACGCTGGAATGTTGGTGCCCGACCGCCTCACACCCGCCGGCCTGTTGATCTCCAGTTCCGCTCGCATCACGATCCCGCTCTTCTCTGTCTGCCCTCCCTCTCTTCGCGGCGAACCACCGCGTGACCGGTGAACTACCGCGTCCCCCTCCAGCTCCAGATCCGACACCAGCTTGTCTTGTACGCTGGAACGTTGGTGCCCGACCGTCTCACACCCGCCAGCCTGTTGATCTCCAGTTCCGCTCGCATCAAGATCCCGCCAGTGCTTTGGTTCAGGTAAAAGTCACAGGGGAATACAGTGATTTTGGTGGGAAGGAATCAGTCACATATTAGATTGTTTTCCATTAAAGTAACAAACGCAGTTTGATATACTCCTTCTCGGTCTCATTGGCCATGTATTGATGCAAAATGCTTAGAGGCCTGGTATAATTGCCTTCTTCACGGGCAAAAAATCACCTGGCTGTTCTTGAGGGAGGAGAAGACAGGGAAAAGCCTCTGTTTTTATTTTTTGGTAGTCCATTGTGAAAAGTCTCCTTCCCCCTGTTTCCTGGGAGATTATTGAAAACTATGCAAACTGCTGGGAGATTGACTTGAATCACTTCCTCCTTTTCTTGAATACCAATTTGTTGATTCTCATTTTTCTCCCTTTGTAATATAACTAGCATAGTCATTCCAGAGGACATTTTCTGTCGATTCTTTATGCATGTGAACTGCTTTTGCCATGTTTTACTGCAAAATAACAGATACTACAGGCAGAATACTTTCTTGGTATCTGAAATTGAACCTGCCTTTTTCTTATTCTTCTATGTGCAGAACGTTGCCCGATTTGTTTAGCAGTAGTGTTTCCTATCACACTCTGAATATGTAAATTCCATCGGGCTAGTGACTTCCTGAACTCTTTTATCTGTACATCTTGTTTCTCATATTCTGATTCCTTAATACTTTTAGAAACCAGGGCCTTCTTGATGCATGGACATCTTTAATGATCATTTGTGTCCCCTTTAATGCAGCTGTTTACATGTAGGCTAAACATTTTTCTTAGTTCTCATAGCTCAGTTGGAAATGATAATGACTCGGTGGCGTTGAAACTGATGTAAAGTGTTAGGTAGGTTTGGCAATACAAATCTCTCGGTGCATGTGAAACCTATCAAGTAATGAACTTTTGAGACCATCACCTTCTTGTGGCTCTGACGCACTTTCAGCTAGCTGCCGAAGATCATCGATGGTGGTGGAGCTACATCTCTCTCTCTCTCTGACATGTTGATGTACTTTCGATCAAGGTCACAAATGAAGCTCAAGCGGAAAATGTCCTATTTGGAGATGTTGGTGCAATCCCAGGTAACTAATTCGTTTCTTCTCCTGGATTCTTGACTCAGCTGGAGCGATGATTGCAAAGTATGTCCTTTGTCATGCAATGGATTGATTTAAAAGATGAACGCCCATCTAAATAAGAAGAATAAATTTAAATGTCAAAATGATGCCGCATTGAATGAGGGAAGTTCTGCAGACACTCTTAGCTAAACAACATTCACTTTTGTTGTTGAAAACAGAAAACTAAAAGTTTTATTCGATAAACTAAAGGGTTTATTTGCCAGCATTCTTATTCTAAATTTCGTGCTGCATGTGTCATATTGCAGGTGAAGGAAAATATCTAAAATTGGTGGACGCCCCTGTTTCTGGTCATGTTAAAAGAGCTGCTGAGGGAAGTCGATGACTTCTCATATGGATGTGGACAGGCTTTAAAGAGTTACGGACTTATTAATGTGCAAGAAGAAGAATCTTATGGTGATATATCGTTGAAGTTGACTCCTACATTTTCAGAGGCGCAAATTTGGTTTGACTTATAAATGAGGTCTTGGACCAAGTGAAGATTGAATCTGGTAAGATTGAGATTGAGGCTGTACAGTTTGATCTAAGGGCCATATTGGATGATGTCGTCTCTCTTCTCGGGGAAATCTCAAGAAAAAGGAGTGGAGGTATTGACTGCCTTTGTTACATGGTGCTGCTAATTCACCTGAGTCATTATCTAATAATTTCCACCTGTTCAAATCTGCAGCTAGCAGTTCACATTTCTGAAAATGTTCCGCAGAAGTTGATTGGTGATCCGGGGAGATTTCGGCAGATCATCACAAATCTTATGGGGAACTCAGTTACAGTAAGCTATTTAAGAGTGGTTCACACATTTTCTGAGAACTTTGTTTTTGAATCTCAAGCCGCCATTATAATTCTTGATCTTCCTTCATGGAAGGAAAATTGTACTTGTTATCATCTTGATATATAAAAATATTGCCAATGACTTGATCATTCAGGAGGTCACATGGATTGGCTCCTACGTTACAATATTTACAATCTATCCCGCATCCATGTAATCTAAATAGCTAATGTATCTATTATGGTTTTCCCTACCTGATGTTTGTGCCGATTGTCTTTAAGGTTTTCCCTACCTGATGTTCATGTGCTATGAAGGGTAGAAGAACACCACAAGTCCATAACTCAAGACGCCAGGACACTTAGGTCTATAACTTCAAAACTTGATACACTTAAGTCTTTTTTTTTTTTTCGAGTGGAACTTTAAGTCCACCTCCCACGACCCTTCTTGGAATCTTACGTGTGATATTTTATTATTATTTTTTGCCTACGTGGCTCGCCTGGAGCTCCAAATCAGCATAAAAAATAAAAAAAAATTAAATTTTTTTTTAAAAAGTAAAATTTAAAAATTTTAATTTTAAAAATTAAAAAAAATAACAAAATTTTAAAAATTTTAATTTTAAAAAATTTTAAAAAAATTTTTATTAAAAAGAAAATTTTAAAAATTAAAAAAATTTAGAAAATTTTAAAAAATTAAAAAATTTTAAAAAATTTTAAAAATTAAAAAAATTTAGAAAATTTAAAAATTTAAAAATTTTAAAAAATTTAAAAAATTTAAAAAATTTAAAAAATTTAAAAAATTTTAAAAAATTTTAAAAAATAAGAAAATTTTAAAAATTTTAATTTTAAAAATTAAAAAAAATTATAAAATAAGAAAATTTTAAAATTTTAATTTTAAAAATTTTAAAAAATTATAAAATAAGAAAATTAAAAAAAAATTATAAAATAAGAAAATTTAAAAATTTTAATTTTAAAAATTTTAAAAATTTTAAAAAAATAAGAAAATTTAAAAAAAATTTAAAAATTTAAAAAAGGGGGGTGGGGGAGGCGCAACGGCGAAGGTGGTGGCGGTGAGGGAGCGGCGGCGGCGGCAAGGGAGCCGCTCCGTTCGGCCTCCCACCCCCTTTTTATAATTTTTTTCTAATTTTAATTTTTTTAATTTTTCTTAATTTTTAAAAAATTTTAAAATTTTCTTAATTTAAAAAAATTAAAATTTTCTTAATTTTTTTAAATTTTTTAAAATTTAAAAAATTTTAAAATTTTCTTAATTTTTTAAATTTTTTAAAATTTTCTTAATTTTAAAATTTTTAAAATTTTTTAAAATTTTCTTAATTTTTAAAATTTTTAAAATTTTAAAATTTTCTTAATTTTTAAAATTTTTTAAAATTTTCTTAACTTTTAAAATTTTTTAAAATTTTTAAAATTTTCATAACTTTTAAAATTTTTAAAATTTTTAAAATTTTCATAACTTTTAAAATTTTTTAAAATTTTTAAAATTTTCTTAATTTTTTAAATTTTTTAAATTTTCTTATTTTTAAAATTTTCTTAATTTTTTTAAATTTTTGAATATTTTAAATCTAATTTAATTAATTTATATACTATTATTTACACGTAGACGCGAAACGGCGTCGTTTTGCATTTTCTCCGCCACGTCGGCGTGCAAAACGACGCCGTTTTGGACCGAGCTCGCCGGAAAGTCGCCACGTCAGCCATTTGGCCGGATTTTCGCCGGAGTGGCACTTAAGTGTCCCATTTTACTCGATGATGGCACTTAAGTGTACCATTTTAAAGTTATGGCACTTAAGTGTCCCGGCATGCCAAGTTATGGCACTCCAGGTGTCCCGCACTCGCTATGAAGCGTGCAAGAGGATTATGGTTGAGGACGATGAAGAGGCGTAACCAAATATTTGACAAGAAGAAATACGAGGTCTTTTGCTATGGATCATCTACAGAAAGAGTGGATAAAGATGACTAATTTGTATACTACGATTTTTTTTTTTTTGGTTAGATGTATACTGCGATTGAATGGTTTAGTTTATGTTTTTTTCTTTTGCTCATACGATTTCTTCAGAAGAATTCTTCAAGGAAGTTCTTGTTACCAAGGTTGGTTCTACATGCACTCGCAAAGATATTCGAGGGGTTTACTTTTCTTTTGGAGTTCTATGTGTTTCTTAAGAAGGTATTGGCATGTTTTGATAATGTGAGTATTGCCTTTCATGAGAAGATGAGTAGGCAAGAGTCGAACCAAGAAAGATTGCCAATTTGTCCAATATAATGCTGATTGAGACGCAATGTTTTTCACGGAGGCTACTTTGCGTGTGCATAAATCTCTTGGAGTACCTAACATAAGGAAAGCTTTTTGCTTATTGGATTGTCGGTTTGAATGAATAACAATTTCATGTTTGGACTATGATGTTTCAATTTCAGGTTCAAGTACCTTCAGCTTTCTTTGACAGAACAAAGCTTTGTACTAAATGACGTCGTCGGATGTTGATTTTATTTCGATCCAAACTGTGGCCGGTTACCTTGCTAGGCAAAGCTCTCGCTGCCCTACCAATCTTGGCAAACCTGCGGCTCCAAGGGATTGCTACTTAGTATAAAATCGAAAAGTGGCAATAATTCAACCCCGTCGACTCGAATTTGACGATATACAAAGAACACAACATCACGTTTCAATTATCAATAGTGTGAGAGAGAGAATTAATCGACGTGTGGGAAATGCTTTCCATAGAGCCTTGCGTTGATGAGAGACCTGTTGACAATTTGCAAGAGACAATTTGCAAGAGAATTGTGGGAACAGTAATAAAGGCATCGACTTAAGCTTGACCAATGAGCTTGTTCTGTATTCAACCTTTTAAGTGTTGAATTAAGTTCAAAAGTGCTACATTCTTGTGATCAAACAACAAAATACTGCACAATAAATAACGACAAACGAATCAAAGCTTCGAGATGCCTATTTTCCAGATCTTGCACAATAAATAACAACAGACGAATCAAAGCTTCGAGATGCCTATTTTCCAACACAGGCAACTGTGGAAAGGACATGACAAAAAATGACATTTTCTGCTTTTTCTATTTTACACCCACCTTCTTCCCGAACGAAAGTATTGCCTCAATGATGAAAAGTGACTTTGGGTGGCAATGAGAATCTTGTTACATTAATAAAAGAACAATAAGCACTTGAAGATGGCTCCCCACAGGCGAGCATGATACAATTAGCAATTGATGCCGCATTGAATAATTTGAAAGAAGATATATGCCTCAGGGTCGACGGTGAGATCCTCCTCCTTGGCATGAGGAATCTATCGACCTGCACCGCAGCTTGCCTTCCCTCGGAGATGGCCCACACCACCAGAGACTGACCACATCAGCAATCCCCAGCAGCAAAAACTCCCTCCACATTGGTCGCAAACCGACCATAGTCAGCCTTGAAGTTTGACCTGCCATCTCTCTCTAGACCCAACTTGTCTACAATAGTCTGGAAAGGGCAAACCAGCAAAAACAACAGGCACAAATGCTGTCAATAAACTGTCCAGAAAAAGAGAACAGATTTACATCCACCCGGCACTAGCCCTATGCACATAAACATAAGTATGGGTTAAAAGGTATCTTCACATTCTTCATTTTTAACCAGTTCGACTTTTCCATATTATATAAGGTTTCCTAGGGCAATAGTAAGCCTCTAAAGGCCCACATGCCAATCAAATTTACTTTAGCACATACACTGAATAACCAAGTTATACAGTTACGACGGAAAGAAAAAACAACTAATTTACATGCAAAATTGACTTTCCCATGCCAAATCCTTTCTTAGCACAGCTCCAACTATTTGACAAATATGAGAGAACGGTTCAAATACTCACCGATTCTGGACCAAGGAATCCCATGGCCAGTAAAACCAGATCAGCCTCAATGATTTCCTCAGATCCCTTAATTTCTTTGAACTGAAACTTCCCACTAGCATCCTTCTCCCACCTAACACGCACTACTTCAAGCCCTTTAACGACCCCATTTTCATCACCAATAAACTGCTTAGTTAGCACTTCATAAGACCTTGGGTCTCTCCCAAACTTAGCTGCAGCTTCCTGGTGGCCATAATCAACATGGTAGACGCGAGGCCACTATAAACAGCATTGAACAGAGGAAAAGAACGGTGAGCAAATATTACACTGCGCATGCTATAAAATAAACGATAATGGAATAAGCAAGAGTACTCCTGTGGTTGTCAAGAGAAAAGGTAACTTATGTAATATTTGTACCTGTGGCCAAGGGTTGCCTGGAGCCCTCTTCTCCAGTGGCTTAGAAAGCAACTCCAAGTTTACAATTCTACAGCAGCCATGCCTGATAGATGTTCCTATGCAATCCGTGCCAGTGTCACCTCCACCAATGACCACTACCTTCTTTCCCTTTGCAGATATGTAGTTACCATCCTTGAGATTGCTGTCAAGCAAGCTCTTTGTGTTTGAATGAAGGAACTCCATGGCAAAATGAACACCTGACAATTCGCGTCCAGGTACAGGAAGGTCCCTGCAAGAAGGAAAATTCAATCCACAAGCATAAATATCGCTTTTCTCATCAACCAGAACATGGTGCAAAAACTCCTACAACATGTCCCCAAAGTTAAGTCACAATGAACTTACCTTGGTTTTGTGGCGCCAACAGCTAAAACAATAGCATCATTTTCCTTTTGGAGCCTATCAAGAGAGTATGATGAATCCTTCCCAACGCTGGCATTCACCACAAAATTGACACCTTCCTAAGCCATCAAGTTAACTCGCCGTTGAACTACATCCACTTTGTCAGTCTTCATGTTTGGCACACCATACTTCATTAGGCCCCCAATTTGATCGCCACGCTCATACACTGTCACAAAATGGCCCATCCTGTTCAGCTGGTCAGCTGCAGCCAATCCAGCTGGTCCACTTCCCACAATCGCAACTTTTTTCCTGAGCGCATAAAGAAATTGATGATATTAACTTTAGAATAGGCAACATCTTTTGTCACAACCAACCCTGAAATCTGACTGGTTTAAGCCAAAAGACTCAATGGAAAACCAGGCTAATTCTTAAGCATTGTGAATTAAGGAAAGGAGGGATGTAACTTGAACAGGAACCCCAGAGAAAAGAAACATCTCTAGGGAACATAATGGACAGCCTTGACATAGCTTTTCAAGCAACGCCTACCAATCATATTCTCCAAGAGCATAGTAAGCAAAGCACATATATAATTGACTGGTTAATGTTGTTGAATAAAGAGACAGCATACCCTGTTCTCTTCTGGGGTGGCCGGGGCACCATCCACCCTCCTCAAAAGGCCTTGTCTATGATCGAGCATTCAATATTTGATGGAAACAGGATTCTCAATGATACCAAGAACACAAGAGCCTTCATACTGTGCAAGACACACACGGTCTGTAAACTCGGGGAAATTATTTGTCTCCAACAGTCGATCTAGTGCTTCCTGCCACCTATTTTGGTATACCAGCTCATTGAACTCAGGTATTTTGTTTCCAAGAGGACATCCAGAGTTTTCCTGCATAGTAAAGCCAAAGGAACAGATATACAATAAAATTCATCTAGAATACATACGTACATACGCACAGACACAATTATAAAATAAAATCATTACAACTCTTACCTGATGGCAGAATGGAGTGCCACAGTCCATGCACCGGGCAGACTGAGTTTTTAACAGGGGACCTGGTTTGGACTCCTCCATGACTTCCTTCCAATCGTTCATCTGAACATTAGGGTCCCTATATTTAACATCTTCGCGCTCATAAGCAATAAATCCCCATGCTTAATGGCATCAGGAACTTGCGTAGGCCTCTTGGGAGCCTCAATAGATTCTACTGTCTATAAAAACCAAAACTCAAAGTCAGACATCTCATCAGAGAATGGTTACCAGCTGAATCCTCAAATCAGTCTTCCCCATATGAATCACAATAAGAAAAGATTAACCTTGCCACAAAACGAAAGCCACAAAACATTGCAGAAACTACCCTAAAGGAAGAAAGTGGCAGAATTTCAATTTTAAAAATTTATCCAGAAGTTGTGAACCCCAAAATGAGATATTCATGTCATGCGTATTGAGATATCAGCTGTCTATGACACATTTGCGCCAGCACATAGACCCACGCATGCAAAATCAATAAAGCAGAGCACAAACTCAGGAGTAGGAAAAACTTCATCCAAATATCAGATCTTCCAAATTTTAAACAATGTCAAATAAATATCACATAAGTTGGAAGTATTCTAGTCCGATGTTGAAAGAATTTAGGTATAACAGGGGCTTAGTGTCACACATGAATGATCAATAAAGACAAGCATTGATGACATGGTCAGGCGATCTGTTATTTTTTTTTTTCGGTGTAAGGATTTATATCAACCTTGACTGGTTGCAGGGAAAAATTAATTTCGGACTGTTGAAACGATAATAAACTGCTTGTTTCCATTTACATCTACAGACATCTGTTTCCTAGATTGCTGCTGGGATTATTTTCGCTTTTTCTGCATGGTATGATGTGCAAGGCATAAATACTAATATGCATCACAAAGAATGAACTTTTTCCATCAAAGTGACAAAGAGAGCCTCCAAGCCGTTTCATTTTACTTTCCAACCACAATAATTTGCCATGTAAGCACAATGCACTGCTAAAGAAGAATGAACTCACCCAAGTAAACCTGCATTTCCAATGTCCGAAGAAGTTCCAGTCTTCATGCCAGTGGTATCCCCAGAACTTGTTTGCTGAAAAAGAATAAGGAACAGAAGATTTTATTAATAACTGATGAAAAAACTAAACATTATCAGTGTTCAGGCCAGTGGTTCGCCGGTCACGCGCTGGTTCGCCGCGAAGAGAGGGAGGGCAGACAGAGACGCAACGGGAGAGAAAGAACAGGGGACGGACGAGTCGGGGCAGATCCGGAGCCGGAGGGGTGGTGCGGTGGCTCGCCGGTCGGAAAGAGGGAGGGCAGAGAGAGAGAGGGAGGTCGCACGCCGGTCGGTCGGAAAGAGGAAGGGCAGAGAGAGAGAGGGGGAGGTCGCACGCCGGTCAGTCGGAAAGAGGGAGGGCAGAGAGAGAGGGAGGTAGCACGCCGGTCGGTTGCTCGCGGTCCTCTCGCCGGTATTCTTCTGGTTCATCGGTTGCTCGCGGTGGGTCGCCGGTCGGAAAGAGAGAGGGCAGAGAGAGAGAGGGACTTCGTCGGGGAGAGAGAGCGAGGGTAGAGAGGCGCAAAGAAAGAAGTCGCAACAAAAAACCTCTCTCCACGAGCTACAGTACACAAAATTTTCAAAATGGCACCCGAAATGTTGGGTCCCGAGGACACGTGTCGCGCTCCCAGTGCCTTCTTGTTTGCCACGCTGGCTACATAAGACGTACCCAATATTTTCTCGTCGTGAAGCGCTGCCGGTGGAGGCGGAGCAGAGACGTCGGCGTCGGGGCTTCTGGCGTCCGGCGCTTTTTCTTGTTCTGACCTGTCACTTCCCTTGCAGACTTCTTCCTTCTGCTGACTTGACTTTTCTTCTTTCTTTCGCGATTTTTTTTATCTCCTTTTCGAACTCTCCTCTCCCTATTGCACGAATATTCTCCGCATTTTTTTCGGTCTCCCTCCGTACCCATCTGTCTTTCAAATTGCCGTTCTTTTTATAGCGAAAACCTCTACTTACCTTTAGAAAGTTCGAAGCTACGCTTCCTTAATTGTGGGGATTAACAGATTTCAACCTCGATTTGCCACCACAAATTAACACTTCTTTTCACTCACATTACTAAAAATGCATCCAAGTTTATTCTTGATATTTGTGAACAATTCACTTGATGAGTATGCTTCTCGATATTTTTCTTTTGATTTATCAATTTAAACGTTATTTTCACCAATTTTGAGTATGATTTCCATTTTGACTTTGAATATTTGTCGGAAGCAGGAATAGCTAGTCAGAATCCCCACCTTCCATGAATAATCAATCAAATTGATTCTCTCTTTTTTATTTTTATTTTTCCTTTTTCTTTTATTTGCTTTGATGCAATTTTTATTTTATTTCGTTTTTTAGGAGTTAAAATTAATCTCTAATTTGCATACAATAAATCAATGACTGGGTCGTCAAAATTTAGGTGTCAACAATAGGGCATTCATGCTTTGCATGACAATTGGAGATTGAATTCGTCAATAACGGCACAATTCGACGCCTAATTAAAAACATCAGCATTACGTCATCATACATACAATCTTTCTCTCAAGTTTTTTTCTGCACTTAGCAAGTAGGGACATCATAGCGTTAGGACCTCAAGCCCGATGACTAGAATTTCAACAATGGTGGCAGAACTTGCAGACAAATCGAACCTACACCATAACTCAACCTTTTTTTCTCGATGACTTTGGCCCGGCTTCTCCTTCTTGGTTTAAGGCTAAAGGGACTTGGAAAATTGTAGGCTAGATATCACAACGAGCATCTTCGAGTCCTTTTTCTAACGACATGAGGCTCATGCCCTAATTCCAATTGTAGCTACCCAAATTGGCATTTTTGCAAAAAGGTGTCGGCTGATCCCTACTCCAACGGATCAGTATGTAAATGGTGATTTAAGGCCACCAAAGTGGGACTTCCCAATTTCCTATTGGCTTGATATTTTTACAAAACCTACATCAACGTGTGAACTCACTCCCTTTTAACATTTCATCCAAAATGTACGAATGATGAGCGCATACTCGCCATTTTCGCGTGACTGTACAACCTAGCCCGAGTTGACCAAGTTTGACTGACTTTTGCAGAGTGGTCTACACAATCATCCATTTTTAGGGTTGGCCATGTGCTTGTTCGACCTCTCTTGTGCTTGGCTAAATGACGGGGTAGGACCGATTCAAGGGATTTAAGGTGATTAGAGGGATCTTGATGTGACTTTAAGAGGCTAGGGTCCACGCTAATCCTTTTAAGATCCCCAAATTTTTGGTCTAGTCCCATATCTACCCCCAAATTTTAAAAAGTAAAATAATAATAATAACTCAAACTTTAAGTTTAATCCCAAATCTACCCAATTTTTTTTTGTCTAAGAAAAAAACTCCAAACTTTAGGTTTAATCCCAAATCTGACCTAAATTTTCCTTTAAAAAAAAAAAACACAATTCAGGTCTAATCCCAAATCTACTCCAATTCTTTTTCTTTTTTTTTTGTCAAAAATAAAATCATCAAGTTTTACTCCAATCTTAAATTTGCTCCATTTAGCCCTCTGTCCAAAAGTCATGGATAGTCATCCCTAAATTTTATCCTAGAACAGTTTTATTTTGATGATAAATTTTCATGTTGCCTTACCTATTTGTATATATTATCAATGTGGAAATGCCACATTAAGTAGGACTAGAAGATGGGGTAGATTGCAAAATAGATTTAAAATTGGTATTTTTTTTATACAAAAAAAAATTGGGGCAAATTTGGGATTGGACCTTAAATTTAGGATTTTTTTTCTTCAACAAAAGAAAAATTCAAGGCAGATTTGGGATTGGACCTAAAGTTTGGAATTTTTTCTGAGATTAAAAAAAAAAAGTTCATGACAGATTTGGAACTAGACCAAAATTTGGGGTATTTTAGGGACTTGGCTTGCTTGGGTCCATAGATTAAAGGCTTCTATGTTGGACAACGACCGACGAATGTAAGGGCCTTGGACCAATGGCAATACCCCTAAAGCCGATCCTATATAAATCCAAGCCAAATTTATTTTCTTTATTGGCCATTCTCCGTTAGCTCTCTGTTAGGCTCACCCTTGGTCTATCTCTCTCTCCCCTCATACCAGGTCGAGGCTTGCCTCGTTTGTTCAAGGTGTACTTCGCCTACTCCTTCCTTTACTTAAGCTTTGTTTAATCCGTCGAGGATTTTGAACTCAGGACATAGTTGAAAGTCAAGGTACGGTTGCTCTTCTCACCCTCACAAACGTTGCTCGCTTATTACCTCGATCTATGGTCCACTAACTTGAACATGGCTTGCAGCTTGTTTAATTTGAACAAGAAGCAGACCGTCAAATTTGGCTTGTCCACTAATTCGGAGATGACTAGCTAGATCTATGGTCCAGTAACGTAGGTCATTCTTTCTTTCTAGGCAACTCACTTATCTCCGGATGTAGCAAGAAGTAGATTGTCGTCACTTGATCTAGTACAAAAGAAGAATATCGTGTTCTTGCTGATACGATTGTTGAACTTTTATGGTTACAATGATTACTCAAAGACGCTGGAGTTTGTCATATTAGTAAGACATTCATCTCTTATGATAACCGGATATTCAAATAATATGTAATGATGTTTTCCATGAGCGTACAAATATATTGAGATAAAATGTTATTTTATATGGTATCGGGTGCTTAATGGAACTCTTCATCTCTTGATTCTTCACTAAGGCACATCTATCTGGATATTATATTTTCTCTAAATTCTATATGACTTGTTTTACATCATTTTATATTTGAAGGGGAGATGTTAGAAATATTAATGAGAATTGTTGTATTTCTCTCCTTGATTATGTATATATGTAATTGATCGTGATTGATATCGTGAGTCAAGATTGGAAAGTTCGAATTTATGTTACCCTATATATCACCTACATTCTATAAATACTCTTTAGTTTACTACATACACTGATATTAAACGAGAATGAAAATGGGAAAATTATATATTAGTTTATCTTCAATAAAAAGATTTATCACCTTTAAATATTATCTTATATTTTTTCTCATATACCATTACATTTGATGAAAATGGGAAGATCAATTAAATTTATATAAGAAACTAAGAAACTATATCAGCGTCGCAAAAATTAGGATCATCATATAAAAATCTGTACTTTAAATCCATTATCTTTGATAAACATGCCTTAAATAATAAATTGATATAACTCCAAATTGATCCAATCGGAATGTAGAGAGTGGTGTGTTAATGTCAACAATACCAAAATGTAACTCGCTTGCCATCAAGGTTTGCACCGACAGAAAAAATCATTTATCTTGATTCAAATTGGTCAAGAAGCATTCGTTAGATGTTAATTTTATTGAAAGATGAGATTATCACAATATCGAAATTTAGTTCTTGCATTGAGTAAAGAAGATGTTACTAATAAAAATACCAAGAACAAGAACCATAATGAAGAGTAAGATTACTATGCAAATCAAATTTACATATTGTACTCATTGCCATTTTCCATGAACCGTCAACTTTTATCTTCCGACAAAATAGTCAAATTAGATCAAGAATGAAACTTTCATTATCTATAAATGATTACAGGCAACAGCAAGTCATCGATGGAAAAATTACACCAAAAATCCTCGACATAATTAAGGACCCTCATGTGGCAGAGAGTAGCGATTAGATGCTGTCGTCTTCGGGCACAAGAACAAGCTACTAAGAAAAAGCACAAAGAGTCCGACTCATGCAAATATATATTAGTTTAACACGACTAGAGTTCGATAGTTCATATTCAGTTTAGTACATAGGGACCCAAATACACACCTTAACAAAGATGGTTGAAATTTTAAGACATCTAAGAATGCTGATCAACAAAAGGATGAGGATGCCCTTCACCTAATAGATGCATTTGCTAACTGCTTCTACTTAATTAGCATCTGATGAAGCCCATCATAATCTCATAATAAGCACTTAGAAGCTCCATATGCTAGTTATATTCCCTTCCATCAATACTAGCTGCACAAGGGGGAAAAAGCTTGAGTAAGATATTGCTACTTTCTGTGACATGAAAATAACTCTAGGGGCTAGGAATTACTCGGAGACAAAACAGATTCGGGGTAATCACATAGATCTTATAGCACGCAAACAGCAGAACCATCGTCTTCGGCAAGAAAAAAAAACAACTGAATGATCTGTTTGGCTGATAATTTTTCTGCTGAACTGTGCAGAGCCATTAGGCTCATGCTCACAGCATTAAACTGAGACTGTTTGGGGATTATCTAGGCTTTTCTAGCTGTTGTTTTTCTTCTTGAATCTTCTCACTAATGCTTGATGTTTGGGGATTTCTCTTAGCTAACTTCCTTTGGAGATTCAATTGGATTTTCAGAGTGCAACTCCTCTGCCGATGTTCTATGCAAATAGGCAGCCTCTATAGTCCAATCAGAATCCAGTTTTTAATCTTTTAATGATGTGACTGACAGGGGGGTGTGCATCCTGAGATTATGAATGAATGGATTTGCTTTTCTAGGAAAAAATAATTAGTACAAACGCCAGCATTTTGGTTATTCATGGACAATCCCAGATTTCTACTACAGGCAAAGGGAAAGACCGTGTGTGTTCTGCATACACATCGACCTACTGACTACAGGAATTACCACATTTGAGTTCCATTTATCTTAAGAACTCTTGCTGAACTACTTTGAAGCAAAAGTTCAGAAAGACTGAAAAGATATCAATTCTTGCTAAACTCTGGATTAACCTCATAAGTAGTACTATTCACGCATCTAGCTTAATTAAGCTGAGTGATAAGCTTAAACCATGTTCACTGTAGAATCTATATGTTGGATATATTTCTAGATACCTTAAAATTGGCTTTTGGAGGTAGCTATAAACCCTAATGTGTGTGAGAGAGAGAGAGAGAGAGAGAGAGAGATCTCACACTTGTGCACACTCACAGTGGTTGGGTGCTACAGCACGTTCACTTGGAAGTAGTTTCTGGAATCAAAAGGCTGAGAAGAAGATGGCTGCATGAAGTCATAGTTGGCACCTCCCGGCATCAAATTCATATCCGCATGTTGGGTCCTCTCGCTCTCCGCGATCTACATATCATAATGCCAAGACCCACAATTTAGTTATTCACCTGTTAATCATACTATACATGTGCATGTACATCTGGTAAACGTCCAATCAGCAAAAGGTGGCGTTTGACAATGCTAATTGAACTTCAATCTAGTAAAAAGATGTCAACATATCAGGAAGTACTAGAAAAAAACTGGTACATACCTTTTGGAAATTTTTTTGGGTTATAATATTTTATCTATTGACCTGCTCCTATGTTTCACTTGCAGTCTAAGTTTTGTTGCTTCAACAAATAAATAAATAAAAGACTCAGAGGAAATGCAAATTTGCATATGATAGGTTGAAAGGAGAACACAGAGTAGAATAAGAACTTCAAGCTAAACCAGAACTAGTATGATTAAATGGTAGGATGACTAATGAGCCCCCAGAATTCTTGCATTCCGTTTCCATAAGAACACTAGGATAGAATCTACCCTTTATAAATTTTAATCTGCATGAATGCAATCATTCATCGCCTTCTTTGATCAAACTGGCCAGTAATAAGTCCCTTGATTGTTAATGTTTTATTACCAGTAGCTTGACTTGAATTAGACTAATATTTTGCCTCCTTAAATGGTCATTGTAGCTTTCAAAAGGGTGATGTATAGTTGTGATCAAGCAGAATCTATCGGTATCACATGCGTATGGGGTACACACACTCAAAGAGAGAGAGAGAGAGAGAGAGATAAACCTTCGCTCGGAGAACTTGATTGTTGTTGTGTAGGTCAATTTCCTCCAACCGCACAACAGAAACAAATCATTATGACAATAAGACATTAGCAACATAATTCAGAATTTCATTAATTTCACAAAAAGCATGTATCCAAAGACATCATTTGTTAGATGCATCAAGGTAATCTGCATTAAGATATTTCATGGAAACAGCTCCAGCAGCTGTTATATGGTCACATCGAAGGAAATAAATCATGTTTTATGTCACCCTTTGCTTCAAAGCACATGCAGATTTTCACATAAACAGCAATTTCCAGCACATATAATTTTGGCAATTTCGCAGGATACCTACTTCGACACAAGGAATTGCAAACTAGGTACCAAAGATTTATTAGCACTTTGTTGTCAGAAGATGAGGTGGAATATAATGACAAGCGATACAGTAATTCTTATATCAGAAAAATTCAGTCCTCTTTGCTCAGGATATACAAACAGCACAGTATTTTCACTTTAGCTTCACTGATTGTAGGTAAGAAGCTCACTGCCCGAAATGTTGCAAAACAAATCAAATGTGGTATATCTTACAATGTACACTGAATCGTATTCATGTCTTTTCTTTTCCATTGTTTTCCTCTCTATAGAGACATGGCAGTATATATCTGATTTCTAAATGAGTACCCTGCTCTTACAACAAAATTTTTATGTATCTGAATCTCCTGATACATACAGATTCTCTGCAGGTTAGGGCTATATTTGATTTGCTTTAGCTAGACTGGCGAAAAGAATTTATTTTCTGAAAAACGGCAACAGTGAATAGGAAAGATGGCAATGGTTGATATATTAAAAATATAGATCACTTTAGCTCAATGCTGCATAATTTTCAAATAGCTTTAGATGATATTTAGGTCAATCAATTGATATCATTATTCTGCACATGCACATGGACACACATATGCAAAAACTAATGCATGAAAAAGGGATGTACGTGCATTGGCACGCACACTTGCTTGCTAGCACACCAACAACCCACATGCTTGTGCTCCCGCAAGCGCTCACATATATGAGAGCATGCTCAAACTGGTAAACATATGTCCGACACAAGCTAGACGAGTTTCTAAGCATCAGTGAAAAGAGTAGCTACCCTTTTTTGCATATACTCAATCTCCGCAAATAGAAGCTCATTCTGCAAGTAATAGAGAGTGAAATAGAGAGATCAGTAAAGATAACAGCAGATTAGAGGGTCGTCTGTTGATTATTCAGAAAGAGTAATCTTATTGTTAGGAACATTGATAGCATTCCGATGGGTACCTTTTTGGCGCGAATTTTAGCGATTGCTTTTTCTAGTTTTTGCTCCGTAGTCTTCATATCCTTCATATTCATCCCAGCAATTGAGTCACCCACCAGTTGCCTGGATATCACATAATTTCGTCCTTGATCTTTCAGAGTTTCCAAAAGAGTACTTTGTCGTGCCAAATGCACAAGGGTAATATATGCAGCATCGATTCATGTTGGGGTGTCACAAAGTTACAAGATGTCACTGATCTTAAACTTTACCTGTTATTGTTCTGCATGTTATTAATCTGTTGTTGCAACTTGGCGGATTCTTGCTGGTAAAACTGTAACATTAAACAATTAGGGAGATGTCATCAATAAATTCTGAGATTAAGGAAGAACCTGGAAATGGATATATAGTGCTTTTTATTTTTCAAGGCTGTTTTCCATTGTGTTGTGCACTCTTGGTTCTCTTAAACCAAAGATCACCTGAATAGAGTAAACAAATTTGAAACAAACTGAAAAGCCTAACAAGTTGATGCCAAGAATGAGTTTGGACATCCTAGTCCACCATTTCATGGACGCCATACCTGCAATTTCAGATTTGGTCGCTCAACGTCGAGTGCATTCGGAGAGATAACTCATCCTTATATGTTACACAGGCAGACAGGACACTTATGCACCATGCAGTTTCAAAACATTTACATTAAGGATCCTGAGGTTTTAAAAGCCTACAAATGCACCCTCTAGAATTTCTGTAACTTTCTTGATGGTGTTAGCCTTGAAGATATGGAGTGTATCTTTTTTTATGTCAGTACGGGAAAAAAATTGCTTCTTGAAAAAGGTAAATTACAATATCTATTGAGTCAAACTAAAAAACCATAATGTATTAATAATGAGATAGTAACATTTAACATGTGACATGTATCTAATGAAATTTGCAAATCCAGGAAGATGATTTGAAATAAGGTTAAATATTTTTCTTCATCTCTAAGAAGGAAACTTCCTCTAACCAATGTTATTGGTAGGCTACAAAAATGAACATCACTCACACGTAAACTTATCTAAAGACAAATACAAGGAATTTTTGTGGCCCAATCAAACAATGTCTCAATCAAGGTTTAGAACATGTTTGAAACATGAACAGTGGACCTGCAATTTGAATCTTTGCCATTTTTTATACATCAAAGTTAGATTGGACAGTGATCATAATGGGTCTAGATTATATCTGAATCAAGTAGGTGTCATTAGTGAAGTTACTCACATTCTACCCTAGGTTTCATGGGAAGTTAGCTACTTAGTTCATTATCATATATTGCCGATCGACTATATTTTAATCTATAGACCCGTATGCGCATCTTCCCAGCATGCATATCATATGAAGTTTTAACATAAGAGAGGTTGATATAATGCTTGGGATTGCTTCTTTCACAAGTTCATCATGAAACAAACCAGTCGGTGTAGATAGCATGTGAACTACCATAATAAATATTTGTAGCCAGCATGATTAAGTATCTTATGTGACTATAAGTTCCTTTAGGTTTAAATGACCTATCAACGCAATTTATAGTATTTTTTTTTCTGAATTCGTTTCTTCTTTTTATCTGGAGACCTTATTAGTTTGAGTTTCATAGATCTTTAATTCAACAGAAGTAGAACATGGAAAAGCAAACAAAAAGCAGAATATATTTCATAATGTATACCTGAACATTAGCTTCAGAAACGGATCCGCTACTGGAGGAATCTGAGCAAGCCTTCTTGTACCTCTCGATGGTTGCTTTGACACTGCATCAACGAAATCCAATGAAATCTTGCTCAGTTTGATTCAAGGAAACAATCACAGAAGCTGTCAAAGCATTTAATTTCAAGATTTTGAACATCAAGAATCGCCATTCTTTCAGCTCGTGGATTTCGTGCATCTTAGTGCAGTATCCTCTTGATTCACTTGACCCATCTTCTATGACATACGAATTCTTCCTGTTCACGGGCGAACGCTTTCCTCTTTTTCTTCCCGAAATGCCCTTGGGATAGAAAAGATTATAGGTGTGAACATCTTCGCCAAATTAGATTATGAGTTTTCCTATCTACGAGCTAGTTAGAGTGGACAAGCCAGCCTTCCCTTATACTAGATGTTTTCCGATAAAAAGCAAGATGGGTGACCACATCTAGTTAACCCTAAAGCAACCTCTAACACCTATGCATCGTCACGATTTCTTTACTTGACAACTTTAATCAATAACAACTCCACGATTAGTTACCGACAAGACCATCACTTTCGCCCACCACTTGACTCCTACAAGGCTATCAGCAATTCTACCTTCATTGCCACTGCAACAATATGTTTGCAGTCTCATATTTGTTTCACTATAAATTGATATTGATGTCCCTAAAAAATTTTTCCCCGTGGTCCAGCTTCTTTTTCACAAAAATTTTAGCCCGTTCCTACATGGAAATTACTTAATAGGGTCTAAATAATAAACCAACATTTCAGTTGAGCTTAGCTGTGGCCTATCATATCTACCTACGAACGTATACCTTATTAGAACGACTGAGCTACTTCAGTGTTGCTTCATTATCATCATCATCATCATCATCATCATCATTATTGACTAAATAGAGATCGCATAGCGCAACATCTAAAGGTTATTCCTTGAACCTCCATTTCACTCTACTATGGCGATTCTATTTTATTTAAATTGCTTGAAGGTCATATCTTTGTAAGAGAAATGATGATCCCCTATGATTTTGTTCTTCACTCTTAAATATTTGAGGATAGCCAAGACTCTATACAACAAATAATGATGCATGAAAGAGAAGAAAATCTATGACTCCTCATGGTGGATATGAAAAGAATGTGACCTAGTTTACTAAGTTTAAGATTGAGGAGAAGACAGATGATTTTGGAAACAATGCAAAGATAGGATGTGTCAAATGTATGACACATTGTATGCTATACAAACGTCATATAGAATATGTTGGCTAATTATAACTTGAGCGGCCAAAATCGAAATAATCACATTGAGAGTTTTCGGTTTGTTTTTAGAAGCTCTAACTTACGATATTGGTATGTGATTTTTTATAAAGTGTGATGTCATGTAGTAATGACTCAAACTACCCTTAACTCATTAAGGAATTGCCACTCTCAAAATGGATTCTCTTATTTTTATTTTTATAATGTAACAGTGAAATGAGATATTTAATCAATTTTTACACATCAAATTAAATTCACCTCCTAAAGTCTTGTTAAAGATTGGTTATCCACACTAGGACTAGAGAAGTCACAAATAATAATTTTTTTTATAGTCAAGAACCAAAACTTAAATTGCAGAGTTTCGAAATCAAGACATCACATCTCAATGGTTTAATATTTCATCGACACGTCAAGATTTGACGTTCCAGCATTGGATGCAATACACATAAAATCACATCCATGAACAAAGTCTACATGACTTGCCATCCTTGCGCCATCAAATCAATCAGCGCGGCAGGAAGGAGCAGATCTAATGCCTGCTTTAAATGTTTGTTGGGTTGAGTAAAAGAGCTGATCTTTTCAGGAAAGGAATGACAAGATGCGACCCTTTGAAACCTAAGACCTCTTAGTGCATCAGACATAGGGAACTGAAACTTAGAAAAACATAAAAAGCAACAGAGGCCACTGTTTTCCTGGGGCTGCGGATACCTTAATTTTCTCGAGCAACTGATTGGTTAACCTCAACTGCTGGGAATTACATGATTGGCTGACTCCTAAATCTCTTTGCCAGGTGTCGGGCATTTTTGTTACACATGGGTTAATACCCTGGCAAAATCCCTAATTTTCTAATGTTCTATATTTTGTTGTGCCTTTTCAATAATAAAAAAAAAGCACGCATTTCCAACGTGCCTTTTTTTAGAAAAAAATTAATTTCTCCTTAGAATACTTATTGAACATATTTAATAAATAAATATCGGATATTCAAAGCTCTTAAACTTTTACAAATCTTTCATGTTTGATCGGTGTTAATAAAAAAATTGCTTAAATAATCACATCCAAGTCATTCTAAGTCTGAGAAACTCCGAGTACAACAGAGCTGTCCAGCTTTTATTTTGTATCGCTTCCCCATGCTTCCAGAGAAGCAAAAAGATTGCCTAGAACTCTCTTATTGGTTCGCAGGTTCCTGTTGCATCTTTCTCTCTCTTCAGTGTTTTCATAAATTTACCTACGCAAGATCCTGAGAAAACGAAAACTCTCCCTCTGCTATGCCAATGGTGAAACATGCTGTTAAATTAGACCAAACATGCCCAATTCTCATTGGTTCCTCTCTCTCTCTCTCTCTCTCTCTCTCTCTCTCTCTCCTCTCTCTCCCCCCCCAACCATCATTGCTGTTCTAGCATCAGCGTATGTAGCCAGAAAGAGAGCTAAGTTTGGAAATGCTTTTCTCTCTCACTCGAAAATAAGAAAAAGAAAAGACGAAAAAGAGACGGAAATGAAACATGCCTTGGAAGGGTTTCTTTCTTAGCTTGCGTTGAGTATGACTTAGGGCTCAAGATGAGTGATTTAAAAGAGGAACTTAGGACATAATTGAACTTTATGTCAGGAGTGAAGGAACCAAGTTCATATCAAAGGGTGACGTGACCAAAGATTCTATACCTAACAACAAAGCAAACAACAACTGAGCCGACCTAATCTAAGTCCCATAATGTTTTTCCATTTCCACAATTACATCACTCTGAAAGAAAGACAGAAACGTATGTCAAAGACCCACTTAAATTGGTTTCTTCTTCCGGTGGCTTCGCTTATCACATTATGTTATGATCAAACGCTTTTCAAAAAACCCTAATTTGGGTTATGTTTTGACATTAGTGTGTGGCTCCATGTGCTTGAAACTTCTGGTCCTTGTTTAGTCGGGAAAAAGCAAGTCTGCTGTTAGTTTGAGACCTGATCTAAGGGATTCCGTGGATAAGAGGTGTTTAACATGAAATGGAAAAAACAAAAGAACCAAACCTAACCATACCCAAAAAAATGAGATGGAAGAAAAGCAATTTGGACTTGGCTTTTGTGAACCCTAGTCTTCTGTAAACTGATAGGAATCACGTCAATCTCTTGGAGATGTACGAACTGTGTTTCCTTTCAAGTGCAAAACTCAGACTGACGTGTTATTGAGAAAGTGTCAACGAGAAAAGATGAAGGGTTTGGTGACCTGAGCAACCAATCGCAGAGAGAGAGAGAGAGACAGACAGACAGACAGACAGAGAGAACCAACCAAGCATTGGACGAGAAAGGAAGATGGTATCGAGATTTAGCCCAAAAAACATTTTTAAAAAAAAAAAATCTAAAAGTAAGGGGGAAAAAGGGAAGAAGCATAGAAATCTTTCTACTTGTTTCTAATATGGAGCAAAATGGCTGTTGTATCTATCAAATCTGTGGATCCGCAAGTGCAAGATAAAGAGAGTATCATCAAAAGAGAAAGAGGTAAAAGTGAGTAGCAAAAAGAGGTAAAAAGAATTCTTTGTTGAGAGATCAATCTTTATGAGCTTCACTTAAAACTAACAAAATCCAAAATATAAAAAGAAGAAAAAAAAAGGGGAAGGCAAGAAAATCTATGTTAGAGGATGCTAAATCTTATCAGGTCCAGATCATGAACACCCCCTTCAGATTTTGCCTAAATTTCCTTTACCCAGCGCAGTACTTTCCATAAAAAAAAAAAAAAAGCAAATCTTGTAAAGAAAAAAGACGGAAAAAGAAATTTTCTTCCAATCACAAAAGAAATACAAGAAACTCGGGCAAACCCTAAGAAATTAAACAAAACAGCCCAAAGAGCAGAGAACAAAGATACCTATCGTTGGCATACTCATAAAGGCGGCCGCGGCTGGAGAAGACGATGAGGGCGACCTCGGCTTCGCAAAGAACGGAGAGTTCATATGCCTTCTTGAGGAGTCCATTCCGCCGCTTGCAGAAAGTCACTTGCCGATTCGTCGTGTTCTCGATCCGCTTGATCTCGATCTTCCCCCTCCCCATTTTCCTCTGCGGGGACTCCTCGTGCGTGGCTTGGGTTGGAAAAACCATGGTCGCAAGCTGGATCAATTAACCAACACAAAAGTAATTCTTAGAATACAAATATTGTACCCAGAAAAAATAATTGATGAGAATTTTTGCAGAAGTATCTGAAAAGAGCATATCAGAGAAATTGAAGAAAAGATTCATCCACCCCAAAAGAGTGGAACTCAAGAACTGAGTGGAAAATTTACGAACTTCAAAACTCTTCCCTGGAGATGATAAAGAAACAAAAGAGCTGATATGGTAATTGAGCGAAAAAGAAGAAATTGCTACTTACTTTGCCTAGTTTTTTCTCCTTTTCTTCAACTCTAAAATGTTGAAACTACGCAGAAGATGGTGAAGATGAAAGCAAGCTAGCCCTAAGAGCTGGTTATTTATAAAGCAAAAGAGGACCCTTCATCCCACTTTATGTTCTCTTACCTATCACTTTCATTTCAATTTTGTCTTTGTACTTATTCTTTAGACTCCCGCATAATATATACTTTTATTTTTCGTTTTTCGCTCCTTCACTATCTTTTATTAATTTCAAGGGGCTTGCAGGGAGAGAAACATTAAAAAAAAAAAGGCCAAAGATGGAAACGTCTCTCATCAGATTCAGACCCCCTAAAACCCATCCACCATTTTTTTGCGATCTTCATGTGAATTATAGCAAGAGTACACGCGAGAGAGAGAGAGAGAGAGAGAGAGAGAGCCTCTGAAAGTGACTGTCTAGAGGTTATGGAGATTGGAGACGTTGAGCAAGTTTCAGACTTGCAATCATGCGGAGATGAGAATGGTAAGAGCTGAGCTACCATTGCAGCTCTGTCGAAGTATTAAACTAGTAAAATAGGTGTATGGTTGAATAAAAATGTGTAACAAGAATTAAAATGACAGTTTAAAATACGTGAGAGAAAAGAAAGTCTACAAAATTTGGAATTTGCAGTAGAGCTTAGGGTATTTTGTTTCACTTAATATTTCCTGTCGCTGGAAGTTGTTCTCAAAACATTTAATTTAAGAGAAATTGGACAATTTTTAGGTTTTATTTGTGCTGAAAACAAGTTGAAATATTGATTCTATAGTATTTGGCAATAAGTTTAACCACTTAAGGCAGCTTTAACATTAATAATAACATGAGATGGCTAATATTGGAATCAACGTCTTCCTTGTTTATTTTGTAACCTTCAAAACAAACATGTATTACTAGACCAAGAAAAATAAAATGTATTACAAAAAATATTAGGAAAGAATTAATGGAACCATATTTACAATATATTATACTTGACCATGGTTTTGGAAAATTTATAAGAATATGAGCATTAATGAAATATATTTAGGAGATGGGACAAAATTTTTAAGAAAAATAGATATTGATTTTATTTGTGCTGAAAAAAAATTGAGATATTGATTTTATAGTATTTGGCAATAATTTTAACCACTTAAGGCAGCTTTAACATTAATAATAACATGAGATGACTAAAAATTGAAATCAACGTCTTCTTTGTTTATTTTGTAACCCTTCAAAACAACATGTATTACTAGACCAAGAAAAAAAATGTATTACAAAAAATATTAGGAAAGAAATAATGGAATCATATGTGCAATATATAATACATGACCTTGGTTTTGGGAAATTTATAAGAATATGAGCATTAATGAAATATATTTAGGAGATGGTAGAAATTTTTTAAGAAAAATAGATATTGATTTTATTTGTGCTGAAAACAAGTTGAAATATTGATTTTATAGTATTTGGCAATAAGTTTAACCACTTAAGGCAGCTTTAACATCAATAATAACATGAGGTGGCTAACGAATTAAAATCAACGTCTTCTTTGTTTATTTTGTAAACCTTCAAAACAACAGGTATTACTAGACCAAGAAAAATAAATTTTATTACAAAAAATATTAGGAAAGAAATAATGGAATCATATTTGCAATATATTATACATGACCATGGTTTTGGGAAATTCATAAGAATATGAACATTAATGAAATATATTTAGGAGATGGTAGAAAATTTCTTAAGAAAAATAGATGAGAACTATTCGGGAAGAGAGAGAGAGAGAGAGAGAATTTAGGAGAGATGGGAAATGGACATTGGCAGACCTATTACTCTCACTTGGATGCAAAGCAAGAAATCAAGAAGAATGATTCATTCTTGCTCGTCAGAACAAGAAATTGTTTTTGCATAATTCAAACATTTGTTTTAAATTAATGGAAAATGTTTTGCATCAATCGATTAATTTTCCGTCATTCAAACTATAGAAAATCCAAAAAAAAAACTTTCCAAAAATGGTTTTTCATCAAACAAACTGACCCTTAAATGGTTATGGAATCAAACACTGTTCCGGGTTAGTAAAAAAAGAGAAGAAAAAAGATTAAACATTTGATTTATTTTAGAAAATAAATTCAGATATCAACAAAAAGAGCCACGGTGATTATGCTAACATTCTTTAGAAAACGCTTTTACTCGTTATACAATAAGGTAATATTATGATCTGTCTTTCAAAGTTCAACTTTGAGAACCATCATGAAGTTTTCTTGGGTATAGTAAGTAGCGCAAGAGCATACATATGATTATGCGAAAAAAAAAATAAAAAAAGAGTTCGATATCCGGAAGAGGAAACACAATAAAAATTGAAGTACGCATTATTGTATAAATACCCTGAAACTATTGTAAAATGAGAATTTGAGTTTCAGGATTAGATCTTTAAGATTTATAGCCCATTTAAGCAACAATCACTTGTGGGGCACTTGAAACCAATGGCTCGAAGATTGGTAAAATTGACTAATTTCGTTTTAGGTTGTTAATTAAGAGACTATGCAAAGCTAGCTAGTTGATTAGTAGTGATTAAGAGATGATTTTGCACCTAAGGAGAGACTATACCCTAATCTCCGGTACTTGAGATTCTGCCTAAAACTTGTTCAAAAGAGCAATGATAATAACCAAAAAAAAAAAAAAAAACTTATGTGCTCTGCAAAGCTTTTGATATTCCATCGAAGGTCACAGTTTCGAATCTTTTTTTTTTTTTCTAAATTAAACAGTGCTATCTGATCTGTAATAAGTGAAACTTAGCATAGTTTATAGCATTAGAGCTGGAAAAGACAACGCAAACGGTTATTTGCGGTAAATGAGAGCCTAGTAGTCTCTATAGCACCTTTTACCCGTTTGCTCCTTGATTTTTCTCTCTTGAATTATTGAACTTATATATATATATATATATATATATAGAGAGAGAGAGAGAGAGAGAGAGAGAGAGAGAGAGAGAGAGAGAGGAGTTATCTAGCCACACCCATTTAAAAATATATTTCTTCACCGTACATAATTTTTTTTTTGTTTCGTATTATTTCGACCGTGGATTTAAATCTCTCTTACTATTTGATTCCATCAATTTAACATTGGTAGAACTTGAGAAGCTCAACTTACAGCATTAATGTTCGAACTTTGCTCAGGCCTCTCGCAGTCGGTAGATATAAAATGTTCATTAGATGATTTATTACATTAGATCTTGAGGTACTAACTAGCAATTAAGCTAGACATAACGGCCGCTCCAACCCCGTTAATTTTATTTTATTTTTTGGTCAGAAGGAAAATCTTTATTACACATAAAAGAGATACATAACTTGAAGAAAAAATCTATCCCAAAAAGTTACAATCCAATTCAAATCTAAAAAGTGAAACAACTTAGTACGGTTTGCAAAGACTCACTTTTCCACAAGAACAGATTTATTATAATTTTAAAGCACAACCGGTGACTGATCACCGAAATTTGCATCATCATCACTAATGACTGCACGATGAGATTTCCCTTTCTAGTAACTACTGCTTTGCCGAAAACAGTGTGCGCATAGGTTTGGTGTCTCCAGCACGATCACCATACAGAGACAACAACATCAACAGGTTGAAAGAGCATAGATAACACCTTGTAAATCCCATATCTATAAAGATTGGGATAAAAGAGCATCCAAATCTAGATTTAACTTTAAATTGGGAGAGAATAGCTGCAAAAAAAATAAAATTACTAGTTGATACAAGATCACTTTTAGATAAGCCAGCCATTGAACTCGGCAAATAAGCTTCGAAGATTTGCGGAGCGCATGACAGTATGGAGTAAACACCTAGAAACAAAGCAAGCGAGCAAACCTAGAAAGATTCCAAGAAATCAACTAAGGGGTCTTGAAGAGAGAGAGAGAAAGAGAGAGAGGAAACCCAAAAGAGGGACCTCTCTCTCCCTCTAGAACGTAGCTTCAAAATAGCGAGCTATCAGTTTTAGAGAGAGGAAACCCTAAGAGAGGCAGGAGAGAGAGAGAAAATAAGCAGTAGGAAATTGCTTGCTTCCAACCCCACTAGTTGCCTATTCTCAGTTGGAGATGAGTTTTATGGTGTGTTTATTCGCGAAAAATAAATGATTTAAAAAATATTTTTTTATAATAATTACTTATATTATTTACAAAAATGAATTAACAAAATATATTTTCATTGCCCGCAAAATATTTAATTTTAAATTGTTGTCAATAATAAAAATATGTTTAATTGACTAATTATTTCCAACAACACAAGAATTTTTAGGAAATTATTTTCTGAATTATTCATTATATATGAAACAAATGGAGCCTATTCGATATGAGCTTCAAGTTCTCAAATGGCTCAACCGCATATTATGACATAATCTTAGTGGAAGAGAGTGGTTAAGACCGTCTACGCATGTTATCTATTCGTTGGGTAATGACTCATATTCATAGGCTACATTTGGTTGTCTGAATTCGAATTGAGATAGGATTGGATAAAAGGAAATTTGATATGCTCCAAATATTCTCGGATTGTAAAGATATCCCATCATATATTTGGCGAAACCTAAAATAGGATTTGAAATCTTTAAAATTCTCATCTCCTACAGGTTCATCTTGTATGTGAGATTGAAACCATTTCGATCACGTATTGATAAGTTGACCTTGAAGCATGACAACTCTCAATCAACACGAGTTTATTTAATTCTAGAACAGTCTCGTGAACAGTGAGAGGTACTTCTTACAGGTCATATAGCCGGACTTCATAACAAAAGAAAGTGACTCATGCATCATGAGGAGCTATGGGAGGCAATAGCAGGGGAAATTTGTTTAAAAAGTTATAAAACTATTGCATTTTTGCCAATTTGGTCATAAACTTTTTTAATTTTGTCAATTGAGTTCTAAACATTTTCACTATTACTAATGTGAATGGCCGGTGCTAACATAGTAATTTTAAATTGTCTCTAATGGTATTTTAATGATTTTTTGAATTTTTATGCTTTTTTCTTCTTCTTTTTTTTTTTAAGGATTTGGAGAGAAAGCCGGCTAGGGCCAACCCTCACCAGCCAAAGGCAAGGGCTGCAATGCCCTCGTTGGTTCTGGGCAAGGGCTCTAGCACCCTCGCTTTCGTTGATGAGGGCGTCACGGCCCTCACCCAAGGCCGATAAGGGTCCCCCGGCCCTCACTTTTGGCTGGCAAGGGTTGTGCTGCCCTTACATGTGATCGACGATGGTTGGCCGGCTACCCTCGCTGGCCTTCTCTCCAAACCCAAAAAAAAATAGTAATAATAAATAAATAGAGTAAAAAACATTAAAAAAATCAAAAAATAATAAAATATTATGAAAATTTGTCAAATTAGCACACACTATTTACGTTAACAATTTCCAGGCAAAATTGGTTAAATTGACTCAATTGGTAAAAGGTGTAGAGGTTAAGGACTTTATTGGAAAAATTGAAAGGTTTAAGATTGAATTGGCAAAAGTGCAATAGATTTAAAATTTTATGGACAATTTTCCCACAATAATGAAGGTGTGCATCGTGGGGTGGGCTCACGCAAGAGGAGGTTTGCAGCATTCTTGATGCACATCAAGTGGAAGTCAATGCTTGAGAGCGAGGTCCCCACAAAGCCAATGGTCTACAAGCCGTTCTACGTCAACCAACGAGTGAACAGCTAGCTTGTGGATCATATGTGAAACGTCAAGCTTGACGTGAAGAACATGTGCAATTGAGTTGGAAAGGATGATCTATGCAAACCTAGCACAACTTGTCTTAAGACCCTTTTCACCCTCACTCGTCAAAATGCGATCAAAGACCATTAGTGACGACCAACCTAGTTGAAGCTAATTGTTGGAAGCGAAGATGACCGGCTATCTTGGCGGTGTCCTTATGATGTCCTTGTGATTTCTCATCTGGCAATTTCTCCAAATGTATCTGGATTTATCTACTACAAAGAGTATCGCCAAACACCAAATGGAATAACTTGTTAACCTATCTGGACTCAAATTCAAACTACCAAACACAACCATAGTGAGTTACAAGCTCATCTAGTTTTCTCGTACTAGATTGAAGTGGCTTGGCAATCTAATTAATTAAGGGGAAAATTCCAAATAAGGACTCGAAGTTGACCAATTTTCTCAAATAATGACTCAAAATGAACTTTGTGTCAGATAAAGACTTAAAGTTGACCCATTGTCTCAAATAATGACCCGAAGTGGTTAAATTAATTCCAAATAAGAACCTAAGCTTGATGGTCAGCCAAATATTCATATGACATTTCCGATGACTAGAGTTTGGGCAATTTTGTCCAACAAAAATATAGGAAAAATTAACAAATCCTAACATAGAAACAAAAAAACCCTAGGTTTTTTATAGTCTCCTCATTCCTTGTACCCATCCTCTACAAAGTCAAAGACCGAAGTTCTCCCCATTCCTTGTACCCATCCCCTACAAAGTCGAGGACCCAAATTCTTCGCCAGTTGAGGCATATATTCAAAAACAAGAAGAAAACGACATGCTTTTTTCTTCGTTTACGGAGACCCAAATTCTCCGCCGGTCAAGCAAGGCGAGGAGTGACGAGAATTGAGTCACAATTATGACTGGGTAGTGATTTGGTTGAGGAGCAACGGGGGAGAAGAAGGAAGAAAACGTAAACATTTAAATGAATAACCTAAACTTAATTCATTTATAATTTTCCCTTTTTTTCCAATCACAAATTTCTAACAAAATTGCCCATATTTTAATCGCCGGAAAATATCTACCGATGAACTAAGGTCCTCAATAGAGATTAAATTGATTACTTCGGGTCCTTATTTGACATAAAATTTACTTTGGGTTCTTATTTGAAACAATGGGTCCACTTCGGATCCTTATATGATATAAAGTTCACTTTTGATCTTTATTTGAGAAAATAGATTCACTGGGTCCTTATTTGGAATTTTCCCTTATATTAATAACAGGAATCTTATCAATTCAATTATAAACCTGTTATATGGATATTATTTTAATCCTAAAATTTCCAATTTTGTCAATCTAGTTTAAACCTTTATGCAAAAACTTAGTGTAGTATTTTGGTCAATTTTTGCTGAAATTGCTAACGTTATTGTCCAATTATCATTGGCTATATTATGTGTCACACTACCATGTTAATAGTTTCCAACAAAATTGATTGTAAAGATTGAGAACTCAATTAGCAAAATTGAAAATTTTAAAATTAAATTGGCATCCGTACAAGAAGTTTATGATTGATTGGAAAATTTCCCTTTGTTCATAACACTAATTAAAAATGAAACTCATATCACTTTTAGTTTCTATCTTGATGATAAAGAAATTGAGAAGGATCTTGAGTTTTCCACTAGGTTAAATTTTGAATAGTTGAGTTTAAGCTCGAGCAAATAAAATACTATGTAGAGTTAGAGCGTGAGTTGGATCAAAGACGCACTCCAATATCAAAGTCAAATTGGGCAACAAAGTATTATCAAAATCAGTTTATTTGAGGTCCATTTGTCTTATGGAAAATAAATGATTTGAAATTTTTTTAATAAAAAATGATTAATTATATCACTTTAGATTGAAAAATATTTTCACTGTAAACAAAAAATTATGTCTAAATTTATTCATAAATAATGAAATTACTTTTCATTTATTCATTTTTACAAGTGATACAAACAATCATTTTTAAGAAAAAAAATTCAAACAAAACAAATAGAACCTAAATCTCAATTTTTTCAATTTTTTAGGCATTGCCATGTCACATTGGAACCCCGCAAAAGCTTTCTTCCTCTGGTCTCCATCTGTGCTGAAACTGGAGCATCCCTTAGATGGTGCAGCCCTCGTTTTGTTTCCATCTTTTCGTGTTACAAACCAAGGGCTTTGGAGTTGATACCTTTTTGGAGTAAATTCCATGGGAGTCGTCTTCTCCATATTCATGCAAGACTATAAAAGTGATTCACGAAATCACTCGGCTCTTCTGTTTGGCCGTCTATGCCCCATCTTTTCATCCGTCTCCCACGCTCGCTTCATCTGATAAATTTGATTGGTGGACTCGTAGTCATCATTGCGCCAGAGTCAGAAATCGATCGTGGTTGGAAGAACACGTCTGGGTTGGAAGATTCCCATGCGAGGTTTTTGCAGATGGAGTAGGAGACTGAATAGATCACGATATGCAGATTACTCGTAGAGGTTCTTTCCTCTTTCTGTACTTTTGATCGGTGAAGACTTTACTATATTCAGAATAATGAATTCTTTTCAGGCCATTATGATGTATGAGCGGGGAAGTCCGACCAGAAAAGTTTGGTATTTCGAAGCAAGAGGAAGACTTTAGACTCATGCTAGGCCGGTTCAACCCCCATAGCTAAGGGACGCGAGATGCAATTGACACGCCCTCTCATGAAGGATAAGGGCCTGTTCTATTTTTAATCTTTTTTTTTTTTGTTCTCTGATACCAAAAAAAAAACAATTTGTTTGGTAACTTTTTTGTTCTTGGAAACAAATTTGTTCCGGAGAATAAATTTGGAATAGATTTAGGAAGTAGAAAAAAGTCATTCTTTGTTTTTAGGAACAACTCTAGAATCAAACCAAACTTTTTTTTTTCTCTCCTCTTTTCTTATTTTCATTTTATCTTCTTCTTCCTCATTGCTAGTCACCCCATGGCCGGCTAGGCGAGCCAACAACCTCGCTAGAGCCCTCCATGGTCGCGACTGGCTAGGCAAACTCTAGTGACCTAGTAAGAGCCTTGCCACGCTTGGGCAAGGCTTGGCCCAACCATCGATGAGACACCAGCCATTGTGAGACTTAGCCTTGCCAGGCCTGGCAAGGCTTCAGTGAGCTCGCTAAACCTCAACCCAACCTTGAGAGCCGAGGTTCGGCGAGCTCCCAAACCTCACCCTAGCCTAGGAAGGCTCACTCAAGGTTGTCGGACCTCGCCCAGCCAGTCGTCGGCCATTGCCATGGCCAGCAACCGGCTAGAAAAGAAGAAGAGGGATGGAAAAAGATCAAGAGGAAAAAGAGAGAAAATATATATAACAAAAATTTAAAAAAAATTAAAATAAATTATAAGTAAAAATAAATAAAGGATTGTACCTAATGTCTTTCTATTCTAGGAATATAAATTTTGAACAATTACCAAATGTCTTCGAATACTCAAAAACTTGTTTATGGAACATAATAAAAAATAATCATTTTTAAGTAGAAATATTTCTCTGGAACATAATGGTTACTAAATGCATATTAACTTAATAAATGTTTGACAAAAGAAGTGCAAAGCACCTGTGTTGGAGGAGGTTAAAGGATGGCAACTACATCTATTTGATGTTTTTTTTTTGGGTAGAAGGTAAGATATATATTGACTTTAAACCAATCATCTATACAACTGTACATCAAGGGAACCCACACCAAAACTTACACTTAAGGTGACATAGAAGTCAACCTGAGTGGAAGGGTGCCGAGAAAAGGAAGAAAAGCATAAGAGGAGAAGAGAAACAACTAGCAAAAGGAGCAAACAGCCAAACAGTGGCCACAACCAAACGAAGAGGAGGGGTATCTAGCAAACAACACAGAATCACCCCAACCAAAACCAAGACAAGACGAGGACAGGAATAACAACAAAGAGACGACACAGCAGAGGAGGATCAGTCAATATCAGCTTCCGAAGAGGTGAAAACATCCCCAACCGCATCCCTGAAGGCCGCGAGTGGCTCCATCTTTGAAGCATCCAAGCCAGTAGCAACTAGAAGACCCTCCAAGGGAAAAGACCAGATGGGACTAGCCTCCTACTATAGACATAGAGCGCGCTTCCAATGACAGGTAGCCACGACCCAGCTAGATGAGATAGAAAGCCAGCAGGATCATTCAAAAATAGAAGATGCAATCCCCAACTCAGTTGAAGTCTTCTGTTTCTGAGATAGAAAGCCAGTAGCTACATCTATTTGATGTTCTAATAGCCGAATGGCAACTAAGTAATGAGTTCAATATGAAAGACTTTAGGCGTAGCTTAAAAGATACTTGATGTGGAGATCTAGAGGGATAGGTTTGAAGGTACGCTTTAGGTATCACAAAGTGATTACATTTTTTAGTGTCAGGGCTATTTAGCATGTAGAACACCAAATTAGCGAGTGTCCCGCTAGTTGCGCACTTTTAAGCTTTTAGCTTATCCTGCACCACAAGAGGGACAACATACGTCAATTTAACTTTGGGGAAGAGGCGGACTCCAAGAGGTATAACCGTTGATGAGTGTTTAGATTTTGCCAGTGACTTGGATGGGTGGAGGTTCGTGACACATTATATGTTCATTTTGCGGGTGTGCCATCAGTTGGAAAGCACAAACCAAGGCAATCAAAAAAGTTATTTGGCTCAAGGTTTGTTCAGTGACTAAGGATTGCAATAGAAGAAGATTGTTGTTTATTACAACAATCAAAGTGCAATACATTTTTCAAAAAAAAAACTGCAATACATTTGACCATATAAAAGATCTATTACAAGCGGATGAGATACATTGATATCACGTACTGTTTTATCCGTGATATGTGTCCTAGGAAACCATATCCATTGAGAAAGTACACAAAATGGATAATCCAGCGAACTCTTTAATGAAGTCTATCGCACTTACCAAGTTCTGGTACTGTTCAGACTTGGTCAACATCTGCAGCGGTGAGGAGCCTCGGAGGTTCGGGAGAGTTGACTAGGGCTTGAGGTTATTTCCATTCGATTTGGAATCGACCTGATTATGTGATTAATGAGATCTCTCGAAGTGCTTGCGGGAGATCGGAGACGAAAACGGACGACCGGAAGACACGAGAAGACGACCCATCTAATCGCCTGGACAAGCCAGGCCATTAAGGGGTAGCCGACCAAGAAGTGGTCAAGATCCTGGCCGGACACTCGACAAACATCCATAGCCAATCTAATTTTCAATATAGTGTTCAGGTGTCCGGGCCTATTGTAGCTGGACACCCGGCCGAAATGTAGACTCGACGCAAACTTTTTGTATGTTTGTCCATACAATTTGGGAAAAATCTGGAGAGCTCTCGAAATCCGTCAACCAATAGAGTTGAATACGTGAGAAAACTACTTTTTTGCAATTGGTTCTTATAGATTCCGGTGTTATCTAGGACCTAGGACTAGGCAAAGCTTGTTACTAGGTGTGATTGAGGAATTGCTATCTCCTTTTTTTTCTTTTCTTTTCTTTTCTTTTTTTGCTGATTATAATGAAACCATCTCATAAATCTCTCCTTTATGGAATAGACATACCGTCATATCATGTAAAATAATTGTGCTCAAGTTTGATTCTTGTTATTAATTTCTTACTCGAAACGTTTAATTTGCTCACACTTTTTGGTGTTGTAACAATCTAAAATTAAAATAAAGGGATAAGTGCAATAGAAGTCCTAAAATTTGTCACGAAAATGCAATTGAGTTCTAAAACTTGCAAAAAGTGCAATCAAGTCCTAAAACTTATTAAATTATTTCAATTGAGTCCTAAAATTAACATTGTCAACTTTTTTAACAAAAAATGCTGATGTGGCATTTAAAAAGAATTTTTATTTTCCATGTGACTTTTTAAATTTTTATTTAAATTAAATTTAAAAACTAAAAAGAAAAGTTAAAATTTATTTAAAAAACAAAACAATTCAAAAAAAAAAAAATGGCTAGCACTTCCTTTGCCGCTGCCCATCGCCGACCCTAGGCGGGGGTGGCCGAACCTCACTTGGCCAGGGCAAGGCCTTGCCAACCTTGCACGAGGACTAGCAACCCTCGCCAAGCTTAGGTGAGAGTGCCCACATCTAGGCATGCCGGCCCTCGTGAGGGGCTGGCAAACGTCGCCCACCCTGGGCGATGCCTTGTCACCGTCACTAGGGGCTGACGAGGATCGCCAAATCTCGGCGAGTGGGCTGGCGACGACTCACCTAGGGCAGGGCGACGGCCACCAGCCCCTCACGAGTGCCGGTGTGCCCGATTTGGGCACCCTCACCCGCGCGGCAACCATCACCGTCCCCTCCGACAATAGGTGACGGCGGCAGTGAGGGAGGAGCTGCCATTTTGTCTTTCTTTCTTCTTTTTTTTTTAGCAATTTTTAAAAATAAATTTTTCCTTTTCTTTTTTAGTTTTTAAATCTAATTTTATTTAAAAATTAAATAAAAAATAATTTAAAAACCAAATAGAAAATGAAAATTCATTTTAAATGCCACGTTAGCGCCATGTCGGTATTTTCCGTTAAAAAAGGTTGACAGTGTTAACTTTAGGATTCGATTGAAATAATATAACAAGTTTTAGGACTTGACTGCTTTTTTTTTGCAAGTTGTAGAACTTAGTTGCATTTTTGTGACAAGTTTTAGGATTTCTATTGCACTTATCCCTAAAATAAATTATGGCACTTAAATTAAATATGGTATATGCCACAAATATTAAACAATGGACATGATAGGATATAAAAATATCCAGTTTATACTGTAATTCATCTAATTATGGATAAGATGTACTTAAGTCCTTGAATTTTATATCCAATCCTAATCAAACCAGAAATTTGGACAGCTAAATGTTGTCTAAACTTGACAAAATTCAATGGGAGCGTCAATCCAAGAAATTAGCTTCGTAGCTCAATCAATCGATTATATAAAAATGGCAAGCTACATTTCAAGCCAAGCCTAGGACTCGCCAAATGGAATCATGAGTAAGACCCTCAAATCAGTCATGGACCGTACAACGGATCGATAGTTTTCTATTAAAGAACAAATGATGAAAACTGCACAGACAAATATAGCAGCGGACTGACCCTGAGATTGCTCAATTGATAAGACCTTTCGCCTTCCCTAAGATTTGAATATATCTGAATCAAATATCTTGCGTATGCTCCTGGTATAGCTATTAAAAAAAAAAAAAAGATATAGCGACAAAAAGGGTTGGCATTGCGACGCTCCCCTAAAGCCCTCCCAACTATTCAATGTCCTGAGAGACTCAAATTGAACAATTCTTAGCCAAACACACATGACTTAAATCTATGAACATTTTTTTTATCTAATTCTGAATCCGCAATGTCCAATATAACCTAAAGCCTTCTTCATCCCTCATCAGCACATTTTTTTTCCTCCGTTACGTTTTGGGAGCATGATGACTAATAAATTTTTGTTACATTCCGCGAGCATGATAACAGATAAGTTTTTAATGCGATTGCAATCTCTCTTTTGATGAACTTTACGCTAGTTCGAGGGGAAATACCAAAAAAAAATTCATAAAAGAATTTCACTTGTGTCAAATCAATCTTAAACATTTTAATTATATCAATTCAATCATAAACTTTTTAATAATTTTCCAATTCAGCCTTCTAACCAATTTTTTTCTAAAGATGTGGCGATTTAGTTAGCATTAGTTTTCCTATGTGGCATGTTCGACATTGACATAAACATTATTTTGCATTTCTTTCATTTTTTTTCTAAATTAAAAGAAAATGAGGAAGTGAAAAAAAAAAGTTTCAGAAAAATATCTTTAAAAATGCTTTAAAAAAATTGTTCACATCAACCCTAACCGTGGCTATATCACATAAGATAACGAGCGTTAACTAGATCACTATATCAAATTTTTATGCACAAATTTGATAAGAATGACTAGATTAATAAATTTTCAAAATGTTTAGGATTAAATGGCATAATTAAAAAGTTTAGAAATCAATTAACAAATCGTCAAAAAAATTTAAGATTAAATCAGCATAAACACAATAAGTTTACGAGTATTCTTGGTAATTTTCCAGCTAGTTTAGAGTCTCAACTCAATCTCTCGTCTGATGTCTCTCCAATCGATTTTACAAGACGTTATCACCAAGACGATCTACACATTTCCTTTTCCCATACGTAACCCCTGAATCCACGAACTTTCCCAAACCATTTCGTAGCATCTTGGCCCTACGCTCGTGGGTGGTTTCGGGTTCGAGCGAACATCAAACCATTCGAAAGCAACCATACATTCAATGGTCAAGAGACGCAACAAGAAAATCCCCTCCAAATCCCTCCCGCCCGCAGCGAGGACCACCACGACAGCAAACACGTTGCAGCTTTGTCCTTTGCTACCACTTGCATTAATGCGATGTCAAGCAGCATCGTACCGGTCGTGCAGGCACGAACGAGTGCCGCGCCAGTGTCTCGACAAACCCCCTCCCTCGGAATTCGACAGGTCTTGGATCGCAGGATAGAAGTACGGTCAAGGTTTTGCATTACTGAGATCGTATGCTCAGAAATCATGGCGTGATTATGACGAGTTATATTATGGTCAGAAAAAAGTAACTTGTGATTTAGGCCATTGGCAACTGCTCCAACTCAAGAAAATTGCAAATTAGCGTTAGAAAGCTAAGGTAAAGTACTAAAATCACGACGTAATTATAGTCGACATAAATAAACCAAAAATAACTCGAAAATATCTCTACTTCACGCCCATGATTAATATGATGATTTAAATTTATACTACAAATAAGATATATAGATGGTTCATGGACAAAGATCTCGGTTTTCAATTATTTGTATTTCTATTTAAGCAACTAAATTTAAGTATTTGAGGGAAGCACGTTGATTTCAGCTATTCCAGACTTGTTAAATTATGAAGCTCAAATTTGCCTAAGGATTTAATCCTATAGAATACTGTCGTCATTTTCATATATATATATAAAGAAAGTTTATAGATATTTGAGAATCAAATTTCCAAGTTGAGTCAACATAACTCTTTTAGTCTTTTTTAAAATTATACCTAGACATATCAAGAGGACATTATTATAAATAGGGATGATCGATTTTAAGGTGGATCAGTTCTTAGCCTAGAACGAAGAACCCACCATGTGGGCTGTAGTTCCAAATCGGAATCTAATTGATCAATTCTAGAACTACCAATTTTAGGCTCAACAAGCAACCCATTCTAGGTTTTGGGTAAAAATTAAAGTTTTATCATTTTTTTTAAAAGTTGCATGATTTAAAGACAAAAATTCATTTTATGATTATGTTGGTTTTTCAATCGAATTGGAAACCATGCTTCAATTAGTGATGGTTGTAAAAGCTTTTTTTTTTTTTTTTTTGGCAAAAGATGATTCTTCGGAACAATGAACCCAATCGGTAATAGTTCAGTTATAGAGGATCAAGTGAATTATATTGGTATCACGATCAATCGAAAAGGTACAAGAAAAAATTGATGAGGTATAAATGATGGTCCCCTTGAACCATCACCTCAACAAGGAGGTGATCAATTGAGGTTATAATTGCACTCATTTCTTCCTTACTTTCTTCGAGCATTTAAATTATACAAGAGTTTCATGAAAATCATCAATTTCTTTGAATTTTTTCATTTATTAAATAGCGTTAAAATGGGTCGTTAACGATAGTTATATACGCAGCATTTTTTTTTTCTAGTTTATGTTCTTTCTATGTGGCTATGTTCTTGGAAAAGGTGTCCACTTGCTCTAAAGAACCAGAATAACAGGACAGGACCTCTTTAGTTTATTCCAATCTATTTAAATGTAAATCGCCTTTGCGAAGTTTTCGTATATTTTAACATAGAATTTACACAATTTGTGCTGCCCATCTTTCATAGATTGAAACTACCTAAAGTAGGCACGGCTCGTTCGAATCTAGGGTTTCTGCTCTTGAGCTTTTCCAATTATTCAGCCGGTTTTCGTCTCTTGTACTCTCTGGCGGTTTGGAAACCTGGTCTATCTCCTATCGTTCTACGTCCTGTAATTTTGTTTCTCACCTTCATTCGCTAAATCTAGGTTGGTCCCTCCATCTATACTTGATCATGCTTTGTACGGGTCTTTTTTTTTTTTTTTTTTTTTTTTTACTTCTCCTTCATTCATCCTTTGTTGGGCTTCGATTTATAAAAGCTACACGCAATGTAACAAAAAGATTGAACCAGTCTAGTTTTAGTCTATGTGCTTTCAAATTCGGCAAACCTTAATCTTGATACTTCAATAACATTCGCATGTTATTGAAGTAGGGGCAACAGGTCCCTTTCCAAGGCATATTTGCAGAAATGATTGCAAATTCGACGCAAGACGTGCCCATATTGCGGACGACATTACTATTTAAAGAAGAAAGCGATTCAGATGTTTGATTACTTTTATTTCTCAACGCTAATGTGGTGAAGCATACAATATATGAGGACTAAAAATAAATTAACTAAATTACCAACACCACGCATGAATTTTCACCCAATGACCAAAAAACTTACTTCTACTTTCGAAAATACATCTTTGCACCTTTAATTTTAGCTCTATATACCCCCTCATGTGATCTGCATCAATTATTAATCTCTACTTTTGCAAAATGCCATTATCATTTCCAAAATTGTTGAACTATGGTTCATACTTGTCATCAATTGTGTAGGGATAGTGCCCCCAGCGACACTAGAGGGCTTTTATATTTTAATCTAATATTTTATTGGTAATTTAGGCTTAAGCTCATAAATAGTTACTGAATATATTATATTCTATATATATTCTCTTTCTCATATTTTATTGATCATTTAAGCTTGAGCTCATAAATAACTATTGGATATATATAAATTCGTTTTCTCTTGTAATTGAGGAATGTAATTAGAGTGGACTCTGCATATGTGCGTAGCCCTAGTTTAAGGGTAAATTAAGATAAAATCTTATGTCTCAAATTCTCTTTCTCACATTTACTTTTCTTTTTTTTCTTTTTTTGGTGATTGTACGGAGAATCCTAACAAATATACCCCGACCCTCATTCCAAATTCAATGCACACACCCAAAATCCCACAAACCAACAAAACTAAGCCATCGCCGACCATTACCGCTGCCATACATGTCACGCCCGCTCCGCGGCCCTCCTTGTTGACCGCCGATGCCCTGTCCTCTCTCTCTCTCTCCTCTGCATTGTCGCTTTGCTCGCCATGTCCTCTCCTCATTCTCTCCCTCCCTACCTCTCTCTCGCGCCTGGAAGGCCCGCCACTGGCCCAGGACGGCCGTGGCAACATCATATCCAAGGTCACCGTGGCCGTCGCGATCCCGATTTGAGGTTGGCGAATCCCCACTACCTCGGATCGAGGTCGTGGAAGCCATGAACGACCTTGCCACCGAGGCCGTCCATGGTCCTCAGTTCGAGGTCGTAGCCAAGTGGCGACCTCGATGTGAGGAGGTCGTTGACGACCAGGGGACATCACTTTGGTTCGTTCGAGCAATGTGGCAACGCGATTGGCAATGCGATTGGGTGAACGTAGCGTTAGAAAGGCTTTGTATAGAAAGAGAGAGAGAGAGAGAGAGAGAGAGAGAGATGAGCTAGCGAGAGATAAGATGGGACTAGACGGACATGATAACGCGGTGATGCAGCAGTCGACAGCGATGGAGATAAAAGGTCGTGGGCAGGGTGGACAGTCGGGACGATAGTCAAAGGACATGAGAGATGGGATTTCTTAAAGGTGGTAATTTAGTCTTTCCATGTTGAGAGGCATGAAAAATGCATTTAAAAAAAGGGTTAATACCCTAAAAAACTCCAAATCGGTACATTTGTGACAAATTTATCTCAAACTATTTTTTTGACCACCAAAAACCCCAAATTGGTATATCTTTGACAAATTTACTCTAAACTAGTACACTTGTGACAAATTTACCATTTTATTTTCGTCAAATCTTATTGTTAAATTATTAAGTTAAATGACACATGATAATTTATTGGTATACCAATTTGGGATTTTACGATCCATTTGTCATAGTTTACAATTTTTGTGATTTTTTTGTGGTATCAATCCAATTTAGCGAATAGTATATTCGTCACAAATTTATCATTTTTGGGTTTTTTGCGGTCGAATAAATTAGTTTGGGGTAAATTTATCATAAATGTACTAATTTATGGTTTTGTATGGTTAGTCGAGGTAAATTTGTCACAAGTATACCGATTTAGAGTTTTTCATGATCAAAAAAATAGTTTGGGATAAATTTGTCACATGTGTACCAATTTGGGGTTTTCAGGATATTAACCCAAAGAGGTACAGGAGTGATCAAGACATAAATATTAAAAAAAAAAAAAGTAGGCTTTAACTGCTCTTTCTTCTCTCTCTAGCTCCACCAACTTTTCTTCATGTGGGAGTAAATCTACAATGGAGGCCCCCTCTCTCGGTCGGTGCAATGAAAACGACATAAAAGTTTGGCAACATCGTAGCCCCTAAAGAGAAGTCATTATTTCGTTTGATAAACATTCTTCACATCCACATTCAGAGATAATTCAAAAAAAAAAAAAAAAAAACGGCTTCGATTTGGCTGACCAAATAGGCTACAGTAGCCACTACGACAGCTCAGGGTCACCATTAGAAAAACCCCTTCTAGGATCTGTCGATTGTCCCATTAAAGACGTGAACTAATTTGGAATTGACATGGTTCTTTCCATTGCGTTTCTCCATATCGCATCAAATACCAAGAAAGTCAAGTGCTTTTGGGGTTTCATTTGATCTTGCCTGTCCATTGTTCTTCATTTACCAATTCGGAGAGGAAAACTAATGGGCTCCTGCCTCTTGAATGTATTGATCAATGTGGAGAGTTCATGATGGGAGTTGCATCTTTGGTCCCTGTACTTTTGGGGAATTCACTTTCATTGTCCTTATACTGTATTTGGCTGTAATTTTAGTCCTTCCTCTGTCAAATTTCCATTCAAAACTTACCCAAATTTGCTATTCAGTCAGTGCGGACCACAGACACGTGAACTTGAACTCCCTCGAATCTATTGGGACCACATATGTAACTTCCACTCAATTACATCTATATGCGTGTGCGATTTTAATTTGATGAGTTTATCATAGACGTGGTAGCAGCCGAAAGATGACTAGCTCAGCAATCTCTCTCCTCAATAGTTTTGCCAGAAAAAGCATCAATTCAACCCTAACCGTAAATATTTAGATTTTATCAATATAGTAAAAAATTTGTATGCGAAATCCCAATGTAATCCTTCCAACTAGTTCCATCGAAAATCGCTGACGTGACAATCCATGAGTTGTTCACATCAGCATGCCATGTAAGACGATTAACAATAACTAAACACGAGATTAACAATTTCTGACTGCAATAAATGCGACATTAACAATTTTCAATGGCAATTGACCAAATAATTATGTTAGAATTTCACATAAAAATTTAAGACTATATTAGTAAAATTGAAAAAATGATCCATACAATAAATTCAAAACTGACAAAACTTACTAAAATAATAATCCCAACTTTTGTAGGTGTGAAGTCTCCTATTTTCATAGTTGCTAAACTGGCAGTGTACTAGTCCATGTGTGACCCAAGAACCCATCTATGCCAAAAGAAAGTGAAAAAAGATAAAGTAGAATAGCTGGAGGCACTTAAAGAATAGAGTAGGGGAAGCCTTTATACTCACAACAGAGAAGGGGACCCAGATAGCAACATTGATACTTGGCTTCACATAAATGTTTCGAGGGTTCTAATGCCTTCAATGTCACAACCTAATTCCTGACCATGAATTATAGCCGTCGCTATCTCATCATCCCCCACCATCTTCTCTTGCTCTCTTTAGGGTTTTACCATGGAAGAGATGGATATTGAGAGTGAATGGTCTTTTTCTACCGTTTCGGCATAAACAAAACGAGAATTTATAGCCTCAAAACCTACCCCAAATTTAGAATTTCTTATGTATAAAGTTCAAGTGTTTGGTGTTATACTGACAGCTCTCATATCTTTTTAGAAAGCATCGGCTCTCGGATCTGCTTCGCTTTTATTTCTTCATATAAACGAAACAAATTGTCGAAGCCAAACTCTGCGATGTCGAAGAACATGAATAAGGTCCGGAGACATCCCAATTTCGATTTTAATAGGACTGAGGAACCAATGATTGGCAAATTCAAAAAACCAACGTCAACCTGTGCGCTTTTCAAGAAAAAGTGGACGATAGGACTAATTACATTATCTTGAGCAAAGAAAAGGGAACAATGCCGAAAACGCAAGAAATTTTGTTTTGCATAGTCTATCAATAAGTGCACTAATGATATAATATGAACCATTTATTATGTGTATTTCATTATAGGATCCACGTCATTGTTGATCTAGATCAATTTGGTAATATATCATCTATAAATCATGCAACATTTATTTTCGAGAAAACTCTATATAAGGACTTGAAGTGCCATTATTTCTCTAATAAGAGCTTAATATGGACCTTATTTCAAATAAGGGTTTGAAGCGCTCTCATTTTTTGCCTAATAGCCGGAAAAACCTTCACTTTGGTTTTTGTCCCAATTCTACCTTTGTCTCATAGAAACCTTCAACTTTAAGTCTAATCCCAATTTTTCCCTAAACTTTTTTTTATCTCATAAAAAACCCTCAACATTAGGTCATATCCCAATTTTACCCTAAACTTTTCTTTGTACTATTAAAAACCCATAACTTGAGGTCCTATCCCAATTTTATTATCTAATCCAAATTTTTCTCTAAAATTTTTCCAATCTTATAAAAAATGACAAACTTTCACTTGAATTACAAATCTGCCACCATTAACCTTCTGTCAAACAATTCTCATTGACAACTGAAAGATGGAAACTCCCAAGCACAAGTTGTTCAAGCGTCTAGAGCATGAGCTCTCTGATTGCGAGAGATGGAACATTCCTAAACACGAGATATCGAAGACCAAGCACAAAATCATTGAGGGAGATTTTGATGGAGGGTTAATAAAGGAAAATTTAGGACTCAAGTAAAGGTTGATTATCTTTTATGAGAGAAAAAAAAAATGAAACTAGAGTTTTTTTGTGAGACAATAAAAAGTTTATGGTAGAATTGGTATAGGACTTAAAGTTGGGGGTTTTTTATGAGATAGAAAAAAGTTTACGGAAAATTTGGGATTTGACCTAAAGTTGGAGGTTTTTATGGGACAAAAGAAAAGTTTAGGGTAGAATTGGGATTGGACCTAAAATTGGAGACTGTTTATGAGATAAAAGGTAGAATTGGAACAAAAACTAAAGTTGAAGTTTTTTTCAGGTATTAGGCACTCATTTTATCGAATAAGAATCTAGAGTTGACTTATTTTAAATAAGAGTCTAAAATGGCCATATCAATCTCAAAGAACAACCTAACATGATCATTTCAAAGTTTAGATAATTGAAATAAGGTCCACTTTAGTCTATTATTTTAAAAAATTGAAGCATTTCAAACTCTTATTTAAGAAAATATTCACTATAAGTCCTTATTTGAAATTTCCCATTTTTCCAAAAATCGTCATGATTTCTTATTGAGGTTCTCCGGGTGTTGGACAGACGTTCATTTGGCCCACAAAAAAAGTCTACGTCACATCAAGGGAAAAAAAGAAGAAAAAAAACCCCTATAACAACGCCCAAGCAATCCAAAACAAGAAAACCCTAGCCATTTAAATCTCTCCATATCTCTCTCTACGTGTCCACAGTCAACATTACCTCTGCTAGTTGGCAAAGCTAAGGCTACGGTCAGCCCTCTTCCCGACAGGCCAATCGAATCTCCGCCGTCCTTCGGCGGAGTAGATCCGGCTTTCTCAAGGACGATAGAGTTAGGTCTGCTTCCTCCAGGACGGAGGGAGAACCGCGATCCAAGGTCTTTGCCGACTGCGGCATTTTTTGACCCGAAAGCGACGTGATTGCAGCAACAACTGGCCGGACGGCGTGGTTCGGGGCGGGGCAAGGAGAAAGAGAGAGAGAGAGAGAGAGCGAGCTAATTTCAGATTTCACTCTCATTTCACTATCACTTTCCTCAAATTCATGAGGATACTAAAGCTCATTTCACTATCACTTTCCAATTTCACGCTGTCTAAGTAATAGTTCCACTACCTGAAAACCAAACCGATAACAAAGCAATATCTTAAAATTTGTCTGAACTGCGATCTTGTTTGTTTCGATTTGGATTCGGGTTAGAGATCTTCCCAGATCCATAAGATTTTGTCCGGATTGATGTATGGTCCAAAACGACCCGAATCAAACTATGGACGTGAGATTTTGGTCGCATTCAGTTGGAATGAAAATTTGGAGAGCACATGTCAACCCCATGAAAAGATTCCAACATCCTTGATTCAACCTTAAAAGCTGGGTTGGGGGGAGACTAGAGAGATTTGCGGAACCAATTGGATATGATGCAAATCGAGATAAACTCCAACACAAATTTTTAAGGATTTGTGGGGACCTTAGGGTTTCTCTTTACATTGATGTAAGGCTCGTTTATACGATCATCGTCCTCAATCAGCCCCACTTTGGCCCAATTTCGTAAAAGCACGAAACTTATTATTACAGGACTCATTAACACTTCTTAATTTACGTCGGAAATCACAACATATTCTTATTTAGTTATTTTACGACTATTTTTTTAGTGAATAATAGTTTTGAATAGCATCATTTTCTTTATGTGGATTTATATATAGAATTTCTATATACTAATTTTCCCATTTCTTTTTCTTTCTCCTCACAAACCTCTAGGCCATGTTGGATAGATTTCCACTTCCATTTTCTCCAGGAATGGAGAATAAAAGATAAGATTTTGACAAATCAATAGAAGTTATGGGCATTCTGGCGTGCATTAGAGTAGCGTACTCTTTCTTTTTCAACTATTTTGTCCTTGGATTACGACCATTCGTCAAAATGTCAAATTATAATGATTTGTCATAACATCATACGTTGATTTTACGACCTTCCTATGCTTAATTACAAAAGTTAATATGGTATGGTACACTCTTGATATCATAGGAGTGTGTCTCTTATTTGAGTGGGATCGACTTAGCATACTTGAATTTTCATTTTAATTTTTACACAGTTTTAAGTTTTTACATGGAGTGTGTAATTTAATCTTAATTTTAAAATTTCAATCTGAATTTATAAAAATGAGTTGAAAAAGTATGTTGATTCCCAAAAATGTATGGAATGCAATCAAGTGATGAATTTTTGATTTCTTCCTTGCCAAGGAACCACTGTTTTTTTTTTTTTTCAATTGATGCAGCCAATCAAGTCTCTTCGGCCATCATTTATCCATTTTCTTACACATTTCAATCAATAACGTTGCCATTTAAGCGATTGACAGTATAGATGGCCATTAGACTTGTTCACAATCTTATACAATTTAACACCTGATATACCAAATGAAAAATTCATGATCAGATTGCATCTCATGTTCCAGATTTTAGAACTTTCGATAAACTTTTATCAGATTTATCAAACCAATGAATGCTCGAGACAATGACTCAGGTTACGATAATACGATGAGGTCCTGCCTTTTTTTAGAACGGAAAAGGGGAAAAGGGAAAGATAATAGCTTCAAAACCAACTACACAGATTTCTATTGCTCATCTCTTGTTCTCAGTATCCACAGATTCAGGCAAATGCAAATGGGAAACATCCAGGGAAAAGGAAGAATCAAACACCTTCCTTTTTCCTCTTCTTCATGAAAACAAATATCTACCTTTCTGTACATAAATAAGCTCAATTTGAAAATCAAATAAAAAGGGCTGAATACCTACTCTTAGAGTACAACGTTTTAACGGGTTTGAATACGGCAAACCATGCACCAACAATGCTTCTGGTGTGGGAGATATGCTTTCTACATTGAAAATTTATGGTGATCAAATTCTGCAGACTTGCACACGAGATGCTAGATGCTGTTTGCGGAACGAGATGAATCGGCACGGCTGGTTAGATCGGAGTGCTCTCTCTTCAACATATCCTCAAAGTTCTGGAAGCAAAAGGGCTGAACCTAGGCGTGGATGATAAGTCACCATCAGTTGGGCCATAGCAATAATTAGTGTTCAAGGGAAAAGGGAAAAGATATATATATTCTGCCTCTATAAAATAAAAGTGCAGTAATCTACTACCAATGAAAACAATTAACAGTCTAGAGTACAAAGTTCCCTAAGAAATCAAGGAAAAGTTCACTAAACTTTTTACTGAGGCCTGAATATGAAAAAGAGTGGCACCTTGATATTACTATCCTCAGACATCAAATGCATCAACAACTTAGTATTTTGTGGACAAATATGATGTAGAATGTACAAGTAATTTCTTCAATACCTACTACAGTAATAGCAAACAGCACTCGCATGAATAAGTGTGTGTGTGTGTGTGTGTGAGAGAGAGAGAGAGAGAGAGAGAGAGAGGAGGAGGAGGAGGAAGAGGAGGCAGGGACCTTCCATCGCCTTTTAACGCCCTGATTGCGCTGAATATGCTCCAGCTTTGATATTATCTGCTTGAACGATGGCCGTTTGGCTGGCTTCTCATTCCAGCATTCCTCAATCAGCCTGCCACAGAAGGCCAGAATTCCTACTGTTAACCCATAGAAGACTGAGGACACCAACTCAAACAGGCAACACCACACACTTGCAATAAAACAAGAGACACTCACTCTTTAAGCCCATGGGGATAATGCTTTGCAGGAGCTGTAAATAGTGGACGATCTTTGGAAGCATACGCTTCGAGAGCTTCCATTTCATTCTTTGCAGAAAATGGTGGACATCCCTCTATCATCTACAGCACATTACAAGTATGACTTATCATGCGTAGGATAGAAGAAGACTCAGAATGGCTAAAGACTGCCCCCTCTAAAGTACATTCAAACAACTATAGTGCATAAAAGTCAATGAATGGAAAAGGGAATTTGCAAAGGGAAGATTTCACTTTCCAGGAATTGATAAAGCAAGAAAGTTGAAGAAAGAGCATTCACTGCATAGCCATTCAATTCCCACTCACATCTTGTAGCAACACTTGCTTATAGTAAAAGAAGTCAAAAACATGCAAATCTCTTCTTAAAATAGACAAACCCTAAAGCTGCATCTCATTGGTTTAAATTTGTAGGACTATGTAGACCTATAAAAGTCTTCGGTTGCATGAATAACACAATTGAGGAATTACTCTTTTTCCACACCAGATAAATGGGACAGTGAATTGGAAAAATTACATATCCTCATTTAAGTAAGGGTATAACAAAATATTAGTGTAATTGCTTGTTATCCTCTTAGGATTCGTACTGTTCACAGGCTATCTCAGGTAAAATGGCTCTATCATTTTACTTTGGGAATAACAGCTTTAAAAATATAGCATGCTAGGAAGTATAATGCCACCAAGCATATGAGAATGCAGTAGCCTAAGTTCTACTATTCATAAGCATTATTATGATTACAGGAGAATGATACTTTCTAAACCTAATCACATAATTTTTAGCATTGAAATCTATCTCCAGTAGTGATTTGATCTCTAAACAAGTTTTCCTAAGCCAAGAATCATTGCATTCATATTTGCAGTTTCCACGGTTGCTCTTTAATAAATTCATAGTGTTATCTCAATGTTATATCCTGAGAAACTCCCTACTAGCTAAACCAAATCATACTAATTAATTTGTGATAGAGAATTCAAGCAGGCTTCTTTACCTCCATGACCACTATCAATTCAAAAGCACTAGTTTCTGCTGTACATTAAAAAAAAGGTACTTAAAACCACGAGATTCTTTTTTACACTGAACATAAAGCATGTTTCTCTCTTCACTACAAGACACTATCCAAGAGACAGAATAAAGAGAAACCAAAATTCTTGACTCTTAAAACCACAACTAAAGGAAAATATATTTACCTCTTGCAGAATCAAAGCAAATGAGAAGACATCCACTTTGGTATCATACTGTTCACTTTTGAAAACCTCTGGTGCAACATAGCGACCTGACAATTGCTTTCAATATTTAAATTGAATCTCCAATCCAACTAAAATACTAATCATAGCAGAAATTCATTTATCATGCTCATAAAGAAGACTCACAAGATGTATCTTGACATGTTAAAGGTCTGTCTTCCTTGACAGTCAGCAGCTTGCTAACTCCAAAATCTGCGACTTTTAGATGTCCAGCATCGTCCCTCAGAATATTCCTGTTCTCTCTCATATGGAAAGCAACAGATAAAGCTCTGAATATCAGAAATTAAGGAATATTGACTTGATATGACTACAACTTAAGAATTAACACTATATTACACACTAGACATTATATGCACCGAGGTGAAGAAAAACTCACGAAGGTTCAAGGTCTCGATGGATTATTGCTGGTTTGTTTTCATGTAAATAGTTCATTCCCCTGCAAATTTTGCAAAAGACATAGTTAATGATTGCTATAATTCAAATACTGTGCAAAGAAGAAGGTTCATTAGAGGCCATTATCTATGTCAGCATCAGAATGCTAACTATAGTACAATACTCTAGGACCTGTAGTGGTTCCAGATATCATCACTCATCATTTTCCAAAAGAGCAGCTAATACGTGTCAGTCACAATGATATATCTTAATGTTTGAATCCTTTGATTCATACATTTTGCAAATACCAACTATATACTTCCAGATAGTTCAAAGATTATCTCAAGGAAATATGTGATTATGTCAACTAAGAATGGTCTTTGACAGACAGAAATTTGTCCGATGTACTTCTATTACAAGCTTTATAAACAGTTTTCAGAAGGATGATGGACAGAATCACACAAACTGGAAGTAAAAATTAATCATCTATCACATTCATACCTTGCAATATCAAGAGCGAACCTAATTGCTTTTGATGGCCTTAGTGCCCTTCTGCTTGTCAAGTATTCACGGAGATCTCCCTGCATCAGTTTAGCAATTAAAGAATCAAAAGTTGATTTTATCTTCTTTAGCAATACCAAGGAAAGTTATAATAAATTAATAGCAAGTTCTCCTGGCCAGAGGACTAGATTTTCAATATGCAGATCATTCATTCTTATCAATTCTGAAAACAGTGCCAGATGTACTTTTCCTACTTCAACATATTTTTGCGTTGCTGTCTTCTCACTTTTGGAAGATCCAAAAGTAAAAACAATGTCAAGAATTCCATAAAGATCGGGCATACAAAATTTCAGCATCCAACATATTGTTTTCTTTTTCATATTGTGACAAAATCTAATAGTCACAAACAAAGGATGCAATAGTTACATGTTAGCAAGAGAAAAGAATATCCCCACTTAGATGCCTTATAGATGTCAATTACGCTCAACTCTGCAAAGCATATGCTTCCCAAATTTCAATTCATCTGTTACTTTTGCTTTGAATTTATAGAAGAAGAATGGAGAAATATAAATGCAACTGCATGACACATCCACTCTAGTTCCAAAACTCAAGTTTCAACATCTTATAAAAGAACCATGTCAAAATAAGAATGCAAATATTAAAATATCAAAAAGAAAAGTTCTCATAATTGGACTATTAACAAGCACTAGGGACTTGATATTCATATATCTCAATATAAACATATTAGCAAGCACTAGGGATGTAATATTCATATATCTCAATAAAAACATTGGGGGTCTGCAATTTTTTTTGAAAAAAATGCAGTAATCATGTTCAGGTGGATGCATATGTACTCAAATGTAGCTGGTGCAAATGAGTTCCATGAATAGAGACAGATGAGTACAATTGGACATAGACAGATGAATTCAATGCTGATATTCTGGAGCACAATGAAAGGGTTCAAAGACCAATACATAACCAATAACATGACACGAGATATCAGCATGGTGAAGGGTCCAAGAACAGTACATGAGCAATGACACTCATACCAAAGAAAGCATAAACGATGAGATAATGTGTATCACGTGATATTTCTCCCCATGTGAAAGTATAAATGCAGAGATTTCTAATTAGTAGTCAGTGAGCAGATAATTCTTTGACAAGGGCATGAAACATCCAAAAGCATCGAAGTTTTAAAAAATGGGTAATTTTATAGCTGGAATTAAAACCTTTGGTAGATATTCCATCACTATCATCATTGGGTTGCTTTGAGTTACAGCGCCAAGAAATTGGACAACATTTGGATGCCTAATCTTCTGAAGAATTGCAAGCTCATCTCTAAAAGCCCTCCTGCAGCGAAACAACTCTTTTAAAAGGAAAGCATAATGATGATGACACTGACAACGACGACAATGATTTCGTGCAAAAAACCACGACAACAATCTCAACTCACACTTTGTCCTCATCCGCAAACACTTCCTCTCGAAACTTCTTCACAGCAACTTCAGTTCCACGCCACGATGCCAGACAGAAAGTCCCCTGGCAAATATGCAGAGGTTACTTCATGGAGAAGGATTGGAAAATTAAAGGGCATATAGTATGGTGTGCTTTTCACTAAAGTTCAGAAGAATTTATTCAACAAATATTCAACCATGTAAATTATTAAGAGCAATTGAAAGAAAAGTACAAGAACTAAATTTGGAACCCTAAAGTTCAATTACTAAAACTTATGCCACATACTTCCCTCTAAGCACATATCTATTTATGAAGGAAACGATCAAGTTAGCAAATGTTCATTAATGAGAATTCCAATTGAGAGACAAAATCTCCTTAATTCCCAAACACATAGAGAATGGCTTGCTTCATCTCCTAACAATCACAGTGGTTGCATCTATAAGCTAAACTCCATCCAATTGCCACTTAACCAGCATTTCCCATTAAATACAGGTAAGCCACACCTCACCGAATTGCATATTGCATATTGCACAGAAAATAATAACACCCAAAGTAACTGAAACTCAATCCTCCGGTCAAATGTGGAAAAACTATTCCTTTCTGTTCACAATATCTGCAATCATGCAACAAAACCATTCCCTGTCCTATTATCCCACATATCTGCTTTAATGCGATTCTCTCCAATCAACAGTATACACACCATATAACTGTTGACAACTTAGAACATATACACCGTTTGCAGCTTGAGATATTTAACTCTGAACTGATGCTTGTATTCTCACCACATTGTGCACGAAAACAGTTGAGGGTTCAAGAACCAGACAAAGGCTAACTACAATTTAGCTGCCTCTACTATTAATATATCAAACATAGACAACCGCAATGCCATGAATTTTCTTGACTTCTCTGTGGGAATGATTTGGAAGATCCAAAACCAAAAAGAGTGGTATTTGCTAGCATCAACATAATGGAGGCAGTCAATCAATATGGATGAATCCGAAATCTGGTTCATTTTACTAAGAAAGCGCTTGTCCTGTATCAGAGCATGTCTTACCATTTGAATTTTGTACCCCGTAAATAGAAAAGTAACTATGAAATCACCTCACAATGAGCACTCAGCCAATTGAAGGTCATGATAATTTTAGGTTAAGCTTTGAATTGGGCACTCAGAACTCAAATTACATACAACAAAATCTACCCAGAAGTCTCATGTTTTTGAGAACATTCCACAATAAGCTTTTGAGAATAGCACTAAACTCTTTAAGTTCCGTTAAATATTGCAAAGATGAGCTAACCAGAAGCTTTCAAAAGGAGAAAAACTGCACTTCTAGATTCACCTGATTGATATCGCTTACTGGGAGCAGTAAAAAATCATATCAAGCAAATGAAACCCCGGTTCCCTCATGCTTGTTGATGTAACAGAGAAATTAGAGGAAGCAAAGTTAAGCGAGCTCAATTATTAACATATCAGCCTCTGTAAATTAGTGTGACTTGCAATAAATGAATGTTGTGTGCCAAAATACACTTATAATAGTAAAGGCAGTGAGAACATAATTAGAGTGAATGCTAATCTCTCCCCAAAGCAGGAAGAAGCAAATGAATAAACTTTCTCTTTCCCCCCAGAAAGGGATGAGCTCTAATGTTTTTCTGAAGTTAACAAACCTCAGAATTTCCAAGGACTTGAAAAATATAAATAGCCATCAGAAAAAGATTTCCTTACTTTTGTTATGTCCCTGCTGCTGGTAAAATCCAGATCATTTGGGTTGATCTCATATTCTGGAACTTCTCGAGCATGTTTGACATGCATCGGTGCCATCTTAAGTCATGTATTAGCATTGGGTAACATATTAAAAATGACTCATGTCAATAAAATGAAATCAAAAGCAGTCCATGAAAAGAAAACAAATCAGGAAACATACCAAAGGTTTTGCACCATTTTCCTCCAGAAGTTTGATCACATCATGTTTTTTATAGTATATAGCATCTGCAAGAGGCTGTATGAACATTATTAGGTTCTGAACTACAGTGAAGGATAAATCTCTAGGAAAATCAAGATATAACAATATAAACATAGGTGCACTATGCAACAGCTGAAACACAGTAAATCACAAGCATTTAATGGACAATGGGGCACAACAAGAGTATACGTAGCCCATTGTACTAGCTCCATTGTCTCAATTATGTTTAGAGACTAGCTGACTAAATTATATTCACAGAGACAAATGTCCTAGAGAGAGAGAGAGAGAGAGAGAGATTACTGATTCTACTCCATCTTTACAGTTGATGGAGTAGACTGTCCATAAAACAGTTTATTCAAGCCTATATGTGCAGGCTTCAGGTTCTTACTGGAATGAATATTAAGGCTCTGTTTGGGCATCTTTTCTCATGTAATATACAACTGACTGTGCAGTGATGTTAATACGAACTTCTATCTGATGCTAAGAAATGCAATTTTCTTGGCCATTCTATTTGTATCACCATTCTATTTGTATCCTGTCACTATATAGAATGTCTTATGGTGAAGAGACCAAGTTGTTTTGGTTGTGCTCACAAAGGAGAAGAAATTACTCTCTTGAAAGAATTTCACACATTGCTATTGCTGCCACTAAATTTTCCAAGTAACATCAGAGAAGTTTGATTGATTAAGATACTGCACCAAACTAATGCTCTCACGTTCATCAGGCATAAATAATGATCTAGCACTTGCTAAGCATTGATCCTTACAATAAGGATCAGTACCAGATCACGAGGGACTGGGAATGATGGAGCCGCTGAAGAAAAGAAGAAACTTGAGGGGGGAAATGCAGAATATAGAAAAAGGGTAGACATAGAAAACTTCACAGGCAGTATGAAGAAGGAAGGTACATCCTGAAGGGTAACAAAAAGAGTTCCTCCTTTCGTGTACTTCGCCACCAAATTCACAATCCTCTTTTTACATGAATTTAGTACATGAAAAACAAGTTATAGCTTGAACTCCCTGACTAATGACAAAACAGTAAAAAAAGAAGAAAAGGGATGGCATTCAGTCATAGACACCAATGGCGAGCAAGCACGCACAAACCCACAGAATATTCACACAGGAAACATACTTATCCATTGAAACAACATAACACGGAAAGAATTCATCACAGAAACAGGAAATTCGTGGAGACATTGATCTTACAGTGCTGCCCCATCGGTCCTTGCAATCGACAATGGCCTTCCTTTCGATCAACAAAGCGACGACGTCGGCGTAACCCTGGCACGCGGCGATGTGCAGGGCGGTCCGGTCATCGATGTCCTTGAAATTGACATCGACCCCGGTATCCAGTACATCCTTCATTCCCTCCACGTCCCCCTCATTCGCCAAGTACATCAGCCTCACTCCAGGTTGAATCCCCGCGTCGAGCTCGTCGTCACTCGACTCCTCCAACTCCTCCTCCAGCCTCTCCGGCGCCAGGGACGACTGCTTCCCCAAGGTAAACCTCACCGGAGCCTTCGCGTCCATCGAATGCGGCACTAAATCCACGCTCACGGAACAAACTTCCTACCAAAAACCCAACTTGACGAGACCCAGAAGCTCCACGCGCCGGTATCCGGACCCCTTCCCCGGAATTCGATTCAAATCCGAGCCAAAACGCAAGAACAACCCACAAGCCGGGGAATTTCACCCGCTAAGTACGCCTGCAGAGCACAACGAAGGGAGGGGAATCGTGGGTCGTGCGTGGACAGGAGCTAGAGATGGCGAGAACGAAGTTAAGTTCTGGGAATGCCCTGAAAAACGGAAGAGTTGCTGCTGCTGCTCAGGCTATGGTTTTATACAGGGAAAGAGGGGAGACGTGAGCGTTGACGAAAGGCCTGGAGGCGGGGGGAAGAGATGGAGGAAAGTGTGAAGGAAGGAAGGAGAGAAGGAGGGAGGGAGCGTGTGGACGCGGAGGAGAAACTTCGGAGGCAAGCTACGGAGGGAGCTCCAGGCAGGAAAAGCAGCCAGAGAAACTTTGACGAGAAGGAGGATGACGAGGACGCGTGCGCCCCACGCGCGACGTGGGCGCGTGGGGGTGTTTCCGGGCGACTCGGCACGGGCTGGCGGCTTTGGTAGTTGGTCTACTCATCTTCGCTGGATGCTTTAATTTGTCTTTTTTCTTTTTTTCTTTTCTTTTATTTATTTTTTCAGTAACGGCGTTTCGGGTCGACGGGGCCTGATGGGAACGGAGGGCGGCTTTGCTTTCCGTTTTCTTGAAACGGTCGCGACTCGAGTCGTGGCCCGTGACGACGACGACGTTTTTTGCTGGGTCGACAGCGATGCTTATCAAAAGTCAAGTAAATTGAATAGATAGATTACCAAAAAACGCCTTTTCCCGGGAAAGAAGGAGCTAAGGGTGGGAATTGGATCTAGCTCTACTCGGCAACCGACTAGTTAGATTTGATTTTAGGGAGAATTGGTCCATTTCGGATTTCCAAGGCCGGCTAAGGATTAGTGTCCCAATGTGCAACGATTTAAAAATGCTTCACACGCAAGATACACATAACACCCAGTGGTCCCAATGTGCCAATGTGTAGTGGTCCCACTAGATTATGCTAAAAAATTCATTTCCATGATAAGAATGTCCCAAATATGGTAAAAGGATTTTATTCGTGATATATATGTATAAACTTGTTACCAAAAAAAAAAAGAAATTTCATATATTGAGAATCGAATTATGATTTTCAACTTGAGGAAATAACACTACCCACTTGATCAATATATGTTTTTATAGTAAAATGGTGCAACAATAATTTATTATTGCAAAAGTTGATTTATTTTGGACAAAATGATAATTGGACTGAGTAGAATCGAGAACTAGTCATCCTTAATTTCAATGTTCCAAATTTGGCCAATCAAATGGCGTAAGATATGACACATAAAGATTCCAAATTAAATTTATGTGGGAATTCGAATCAAACATTGATTCCATGTTTACTACCATCCAACAAAATGCTACTCGTTCAACTCAATGAAAAAAGATTTCAAAAGAAAGACTTCAAAAAAGAAATTCTGCCGTCCAACAATATGTTTCTCATTCAACTCAATGAAAACAGAAAAAAAAAAAAAAAAAAAATAAAATCTGCCATCTAGCAAAATGCTGAAGAGAACATTTCTTCTTTTTATAGCAGGAAATCTGCGACCCATAAAAGCTTTCAATATCCTGCCATGGACAACTGGAATAAGGACGATTGTATCGTATTTACCTATGATTACTGACGTGGAGTTAAAAATCAGATCTGAATTTCTAGGTAATCAAATGGATGCGCACGGTCTTGACTTCGATCGGTGGAAAATTTCAACGAGAATGAGCAATTTGAAAATCTTTCTTCCATTTTTGCGTCACGTCAAATTTAATGAATCGGTCAATGAAATGAAAAATGGAAACCCCCGTTCTCATTTAATGACTCTAATCATGTGATCCACGAGACCACTTTATATGGACGTCTTGGTATGCGTCCGTGTCTAAATTTAATAGTATATAGTACGACAAAATAAAGAATTTCTTATCTGGATAAAAAAATAATAACGCGGCAGACCCATGTGCCCTATAAATAGCACGACTTCTTTTCTTTCACGCTTTTAGTAAAAATTCGAAAAAAAAAAAATGTCAATTGAGGCAGACGGCGGAATAAAGATCAATATAAGAAAGTCAGAAAGTACCATAATAAAAAATAAGCAAAAAAAAAAAAGGTAAAAAACAAGAAAAGGAGCGTGTGACGTGGCAACCTCCTTGGCTCCTTGCTGTGATCGCGGAACCCCGCGCATCCTTGTCGGGAAAGTTGGATCTCAACTCATAAATTAATTGTGGAAATTTTCGACCAAGTTTCGAAAATGGCCGCGCGCATCTTTGTCTGTAGATTCGGATTTGATCTCAAAATCTGCTTCAATTCGGTGCTTAATCTCAATCATCAATTGAAAAAATCACCTAATTTTTTCATTGAGAAATCGCTTATCTAAACTTTCGACTTGACCGGACATGCAATCAATCATATTTTAAGACATTAAAATTACACATCAAATAAGACTATAAAGTCCAATCATAAATTAAAGGGTCATAGAGGTCTTCAACAATTAGGTGGATTGCTGCAATTTCCCTCTCCCCGAAAAATTTAAAATATAATTCATCACCCATTGTGAAAAATTAATTTAGATCTAAACCTTGCATGGTAATAATCTGAATTATACGATTCACGAAAACTCCTTTAAATTTGATATCTTAGTATTTAGGGGCATTCCCACTAAATAAAGATTTTCTTATCGAAAAAAATATGAAAAGAATCATGACGAAGGCCCATGTGACCTATAAATATTCACGACTTTTTTCCATACTAAAAGAACGCAAGAAAGAACAAGGAAAAAGGAGGAAATTTTTGTATATTCTATTCCATAGATCAATGATGTACTGAGCTCTACAGTTATAGCACTAAGCCCATGTAATAAATGATATTACAAATCAAATCCTATATAGACTGATATTAATTGATTTTCCATATCAATCTTAATATTGTACAAACCCACAAGATCGCATATTTTCCAACACGTACTTGCCTTTAATAAAAATTAAAAAAAAAAAAAAAGAAAGGCTTAAAAGGTAGAATAAAGAGCAATATGATAAAGTCAGAAAGTACTATAATAAAATAAGAAAATAAAAAAAAAATGCTCAAATGAGAAAAGGGGCGGGCGACGTGGCAACCTCCTTGGCCCCCTTGCACATCCTTTCCGGCAATTTTTTTTTTCGGCACGATTCCTTGTCGGTGGTTTCGCAATCTAATCTGAAAATCCGCTTCAATTCGGTGCTAATTTACTGTTGTTGATTGGAGAAATCACTGCAATTTTCCTTCTTCGGAAACGCTTATCCAAACTTTCGACTCGATGACGGCGCGTGCCGACCATCATGGCTTAGGACGTTGAAGACGTGTATTGGATAAGGTTCTGCCGTCCAATTATAGAATGAAGAGGTCATAAGGGCTTCCAACAATTATTTGAATTATATTGATTTTCCTTTCGCCAAAAAAAAAAAAAAAAAGAAATTTAATTATCACCAAATATCGATTAGTCAATTTTCACCGGACTAAAAGATTGTTCTAGAGATTAAATAGAGTGGGTAATTTTGTTCCTCGATCACTTTCTCGTAAAATCACTAACCCGATTATCCATTTTTGGATTAAGTTTAGTTTCGATTCCTTATGTTTGTTCGATTTGGTTATCTAACTCTTATTTTGTGCAACTGAGTCATCTATTTTTCTATTTTGTGCGGCTTGGCTATCTAAGTTTTATTTATTCAATCAAGTCCATAAATTTATTAATTTCTCCAATCTAGTGTTTTGCTCGTGATGATATATGCATTCAAAGGAAGGCTTTTGGAGTCATTTTGAGAGCAACAAAGAACTTGACCGGGCTTGTCGAAAGACTGAGTTAAAAGTCAAATGTTTGAAAAAAGAGATTCCTGTAATGATCCTTCTTATGGTGATTGATGCAAAAAACAAAGACAATTCAAAACTCTCCGTCAATGGCCTAAGGAGAATATTTAATTAACACTATTAAATTAGTTTTTATTTTAAATCTCTTCTAAGTTCGTATTTTTCTTGCACTGTCAATTTGACTCCACGATAACATCATGATTCATGTGCCATTCCATTTTACCTGACGGTTTAGTGAGGGCTGTTGTTGACCGAAGAATTGGAATGCACAAGTTGAGAAAGTCAAAGAACTTTTTCCATAAAATAAAACTTGAAGGATTGAACCACATAGATAAAAAAAAAAAAAAAAAAAAAAAGTCAAAGAACTTAATCGAACAAAATAAAAATCAGAAAACCAAAAGTCCAACCTTGAATTACACGAACCCTAAAATTTAAGGGATTAATACTACACTTAACCTCCTCTTTCTTTGCACTGATCTCAAATAATTAAAAAAAAAAATAAAAATGGAAATGTATGAGTACGTGTGATTGACTGCGTCTTCGCACTAAGTTCCAGCTCCTCAACATTATCCCCAGGAATCCGATTACCGAGTATTGACCGGTTGCCACCTTATCTTTTTTTTTTTGCAAGAAGATGACCACTAACAAAAAATCAAACATTAGAAAATGATGACGCCAGAAAACTAATGGTAACATGAAAAGGACACCGGAAACCTCGGAAGTGGGATCGGGTTGTCTTGCCCATGAATAAGGTGGGCCTCATGACGTCCTACCCAACGACCTTGCCATAGAATTTATTGGGAGCAATATCATTCAGAAAGTCAATGCACGGGTAAAATGACCAAGGAGGAATGAATTTGGGTCTTTCTTCAAAGTTTTGGATGGAATGAGAATTTTGGCAAGTGTCGGTAAGTTTCATGTTTAGGCCAAACTCTTTGAGGTGAGAAAGAAACCAAATTTGGAGGAGTCCCGTGGGTGCTTTAAAAGTGCTTATCCCTTCTTCTTCAGTAAATCGGGTGGGTGAAATGAAGATTTCAGCCAAAATCATATTTGAGAATCTCTTGAATTGACAAATTTGATGGACAATACGAGTGACTAAAGGATTCACCCTTTTGATGAAAGGGAATGTTATAAACCCAAAGAAAGTTAGGAGAAATATTTTGGAAGATTGATAACCCGATCCTATGAGTAGACCCAAGAGTTTTTGTTTCTAAGAATGCTAAATGAGGAGCATTACTATTTCCTTTGAAGATTTTTTTTTTTTATTGCAATAGTATTTCTTCCTAAGAATCGACTCAGTAGAGACACAATACCTTGATCAATTGGAGGCCCAACTAAACCAAACAAGCCATGTCAGCCCATGTCAATGTCGTCTTCCTCTATTATTGGGGTGAATTCATTTCGACCGAAAACAAATGTAGATGTCATCAGTTCCAAAAATGGGATCAAGCCCTAAACATTGTTATCTGCAGCTCAACACGTAGAAGAGAGATGAGATATTCCAATTCTCGTCTCAACATATTGTTGCTTTTCTAGATCAAGCCTCTCCCACAATTCCAAGAGGGTCATCTTTGTAGGCGAGAATGATTATGAGCTCCGGTTGTGCCATTATATCTAGACCTAAGAGGGCGTTTTGATCAATTACCATATATTACGAAAATAAATAAATTCTTGTAAAGAAATTGCATTATATACAAAAGAGCGATGATTGAGAGTTGGAACAATTCATGTGAAACAATTAAAAGGGAAAGGATATGTCAATCACAAAGACACATACATGCAACTTGTGAGGTTTGATGCCTAAAGGTCGAAATCTAAAAGTTTAAAGCTCCCACTTCAATTAGATAAAAAAAAGGGATTACCCTCTGTGCGTTTGTCGGATGGTGCCACTCCCTTATGGTCAAAATGAGCGGAATTGAGAATGGATTAGCACGAGTACTTTCCCCATGTGGATTCCACACACAACACCGTTTGAGATTTACCTAATGCAACCAGAGGCTTTTTGGATCATGGGTTGTATATGCAATGTGTAGTGCTAAAGTGGTAAAGGTATGCATAGCAAATTCAAATCAATAATTGCTTCTAAATAATCCTCATTCATTCAATACTTCATTTCTTCACCAACAAAACATGGGATTAACAAATAAGCCTCCCCTTATAACTCCAAACCTACAAGAATATTTAACATGTGGTTAACTAACCTTGTATTCCTCATGACTTTCACGCACTTTGCCATTAAGACCACATTAGTGAACAATCAACCAACACGGATCTGCATTGGGCTTTCAACATTTCAAAGGCAAGTATTTGGCCAAGGAGACTTCCAAATGTTGAACCAAACACCTAATATTTTTCCCAAGGGGCTTTGGAGGCTCAAAGCCCCTTGGGAATGCTGAACCAAACATGACCCAAATTAATCTAAGCCAAAGTTCTTTTAATATAACCAATTCCCCAATAGAGTCGCCCAGCTGTTGCCATCCTTTTTTTTTTTTTCTTTTTCCTATAAGAGGAAAAGGAATGAGGATTAAAGGTCATGCTTAAAAGGCGGGTCGATGGCCCACGATTAGGCGCATATTGTCCAAAGCTCTTACCTTGTGTGACATTAGACTTTTTTTTAAGTTCGGATTAATTTTAAAGAATTCTATGTGAGATTGGAATTGCCATTAGCATTTTAGGATTTGCTAGAAATCAAGTGAGGCGCACGAGATTTTTTCACTTCCTATGCAACCAGAGTTTTCTACATTTTAGGACTTGGTTACTCCATTAGTGTCTATCAATGCCATTTCAGTACCTTTAATTTGGTTAGATTGTTCATCTAAGTAATCAAATAGTCTTTTCCAAATATGAATCCTAAAGGTCATTCAATTGTTTTTGGAAGTTTATTATGATCCTACGCTTATTGTAGCCATGTTAAAAAGGGGAAAAAAAACAACCAATGTATTAAAAGTGATAAAAGTAAACACCTCGGTATTGACAACATTTAAAGAAAAGTACAAGAAATTTCGATACTTGTTGGGCAAAAATCATACATGGCTTTGTGCTAAGCCTTGGGATGTGAACTCCCCATAAAAAAATTTGATCTTAGAGACTACTCCTAATTCCTAAATTTGAACTAGCTTATGGGGAGTCTAGTTTCTACTCATTTTAGTAAGGATTGTACTAATATAGACTAAGCTAATCCATTAAGAGAATGATTCTAAATCTAAATTGATTTATTTATTTTCTATCTAGCTTTGGGTTTCGGTTTTAGGAAGGGAACTGATCACTCCAATCTTTATTGAAAACTATCGAATTAAGAAAGACTTGATCCCTAATTTTGACATTCTGAGTTTCGTTAATCAAATGGTGTATGATGTGAGCATAAAATACCACATCACAAAAAATTTATGCGGGAAGCTTTATCATTTCGAAACCACTATTCGAATCACACATAATTTATGATTACTACCATCCAACAAAATGCTTCTCATTCAACTCAATAGAAATAGAAATTAAAAAAAAAAAAAAAAAAATAAAGAAATCAAGAACTTTGAATCGAACCGAATTGAACTGTTTTGGGTTTGTATAAGCTTTAAACCAAATCGGAGCCCGAACCGAATATGATCAAAACCAAAAACTCAATTCCGCTCGATTCACTTGTTTTGGCTTTTCTTTTTGTAATATCTAGAAGAGGTTTAGATACAAAGGAGAGAGGTTGTGTAAATAGTAATATTATGAGGAGAGTGAGTCAAGTTGGAATGGATCATGACTAAACCTATCACGTCACAATCCTTGAGTGCATGCCCATCCCTCAGTGGTTGATAAAACTTACGACGTTCTAGGACGCGTCATCGACCCATTTATTTTAATACACATGCGGAAGTGCATAAACTAATCCCCTGACAACAAATAGCTTGGAATAGAAAAGCAGGACAACAAATTTCAAATCAAATACATTATTAAAAATCACAATCTGATTTACAAACAGAGGTCAACTCTAGGGTATAAGTACATGAGGTCTATCTCAAAAAAAAAAAAAAAACTTCTGAGCTATCCATACTCCCGACCCTTCTACCTCAAGCTCTAGGTTCTTCACCCTAAGAACCTAAAAAGTTAAGCCCACGACGGGGTGAGGTGATGTCTCAGCAAGTTCACTCATTAAACAACTTGTTCAAGCCCTTCAAGAACAGCCTTTTAGCAAAAAAACCACTCCGCCCTTTAGTTCAGAGCTTAGAGACACTCAGACAGAACTAGGATGACAACATTTCTAACTATCCAAACTGCATTTCTCAGAAGATCCTACTAGGCTGTAGAAGAAAGGAGGTTTAGAAAGCCATAGAGAGATTTTCACAAAACACTCACTTTACTTCAAAGGACTCTGCCCAACACATTACATCCTCATTGCCTTTTATAGGTAATAAAAGGTCACACACAAACAAGAACCATCTCACGAGTCCTAAAACAAATAGAGGCTTCGGAAATTTCTAGTGGGGAATTATTTGCACGGTATGAACAATGATAGTGAACAGTAATTTCCCTAGCCTATTGTTACAGTAAAAGTGAATAGTAACTTACTACAGCGAACTTGTACAAACAGTAGTCTTGTTCAGTTAGTGGTCTCGTCCATCACGAGCATTGTAGTCGTAGTCTGAGTCATTTTTGTGCGATGCCACAAGACTTTCTTCATATCTCTGCTCAAATGTTGCAAGTGTGTGTGGTGAGAGAATTTGGTTCAGTTGATATGATGAGGATGCTTCCTCTTGATTCTGGGAGAAGCTTGTAGTGTCGGTAGGAATGCTTGGCTAAGGCCAATTGGATGGCTGAGCATAGTTAGATGTGTCCATGCTTTGAGATAAGAACAAAGGTCCTTGACTGCCTATGCACACATAATGTAGAGGATTTACCTCACCTTAGTTCTTTCATACAAGTCAGTACAGTCCATGATTCATATACTCAACCGATCACTTTAATTCAAATCAAATCATTGATCGATCGATCTACTCGATTCCATAACATCAATACCATCCATCAAATTTGATTGATTCAAGCACTGCTCACCCTAAGCTGAAAATAGATTGTATAAAGATGCTCACCTAAGCTGTGCAATACTTATAATGCTCACCAAAATTGTGCGATACTTATAATGCTCACCAAAGCTGTGCGGTACTTATAATGCTCATCAAAGCTGCGCGATACTCTATTTTTATTATACCCAATAAAATAATTGTATGTGGGTACACAGTTGGCCTTGGCCAAAATATAATAATTTTCTTTTTAGAAATCCCACAATTCAATATAGTCCACAAGACGTTATAAACCGATGCTCGGTGTTTCATTGAAATTACCCAATTTGGGATAAATTCCAAAAATTACAAATATCACTCAAATAACACAATATAGCATTCAATTAAATAAACCAATCACACCATTGCAATTAACGCAAAATTCATGTCATAAGCTATCTTGGTCTAATTTCTGGAAAATAATAAGTAATTAAATAAATACCAAAAATAATTAAATAAATACAAATAAATGCCATAAATGCAAACTTAGGCTAGAAAAGCCTAATTAAATATCGAAATGGGCTCGGAAAATTTCGAAACCTATTTAGATAAATAATACAACCTATATAGTCTCTAATTACGCTACTTTAACCACATAACATGCAATAACGAGTAATTAAATTGCTAATCCGTTCTAACTAACCACATAAACATACTTAGCTTAAACTATTCATCCCTTAAGCATCATTAACTCCATAAGTAGAGTTTAGTGAGTAAACTCACTGATTTAATGCGAAAACCGATTCTTGGCGATAGCGGTGCAATTGCGGCTGAAACTCAAACTTACAGTTGTGCCAACGGGAGCCCGGACCAAGCCGAAATTGGCTAAGGAAGCTCACAATTGAGCTGGTCAAGTTGCTTCGATTCTATGGAGGTGAAAATGGTGGCTGTTTGGGTGCGGCTCGGGTTGGTTTCAATGGCCGCGGGTGGAGGTGCTAGCATGGGACGGTTGTTGGAGACTGGACAGAAGCTGAAGATGGTTGTTCGGTAGGATGATGAAGGCTGCTCGGTGGGATGACGAAGTGGAGGGGAGCAGCTAGCAACAGCAATGTGAGAGAGAGAGAGAGAGAGAGAGAGAGAGAGAGAGAGAGAGAGAGAGAGAGATCGTGGGATTACAATGGAGATGGCAACGAGGGAGAGAGACAATTGTGGGTTGTTGGAGTCAACGCCAGAAGGAGAAGCTTTGCTGGGTTGACTGGTGGGGGCAGACGGGCTGATGCGTGTGGCAGCTGAGAAACGGTAGCATGAAAAAAATGGGGAAGTCAAGCTTCCCAGGGAAATGAAAGAAGGCAGAAGGTGTGAGGAAGGGGTGCGATTGCCCTAGTGTGCGAAGTAAGCAAAAAGGGGAAGGGATAAGGGAGTGTCGGCAGAAAGGAAAAGAAACGTGCAAAATAAAGAGAGAGAGAGAGAGAGAGAGAGAGAGAGAGAGAAGGAAAAATAGAGAGGGAGAGACATGCGTGAGAGAGGCTGCGGATGGGGGCCAAAGTCAAAGATAAAATATCTATAATCATCATACCAAGGTCCCACAAGTCTTTAAGCATATCCCCTTGTCCCCCACATTACTTTCTTGCATAAATTTCCCATAAATAACTCATTTTGGTGCCCAACGTTGCAGCCCTACACAAGCCTATGAATTTCCCTCAATTGGACTTCCATTTCTTCACAAATTCCTTCAATTTGATGACCAATTTTGCTGCAGAGGAAGCCTACACAATTTCCACAATTTCCCATCACTAAGTAGCTCACTTTGGAGGCCAAAAATCTCGGCCCCTCCAAATTTCTATTATTTTCTAAATTGTCCTAATTGATTTTCCGTAAAAATCTCGAGCTCATTGAAAAAATTTTCAAGGATGAGTCGACGTTCTTAAAATAAATCATGACATGATAGAACTTTCAATTTCTGAAATCGGGTTCAAATTCATGGTTAATTTCAATATGACGTGAATTTAACGTGACCTAACCTATCGGGTAGTTTTTAGGAATTTTTAGTGCAATTGACCTATGGTCGATTATTTTCGAGCCACATTGTACATCTTCGACATATTGATGACTCTCGACTGTCGTGAAAATCTCAAGATTTCAATTATGGGTACTGGGTATAAAGTACCGAATCAACAAAAAATTGGGTTAGTGTTGTTTAACGCAAATTTTGCGATCATGTGGAAACCACCCACAATTCAATTGCATGCTTCCGTTGAATCAACCTATATCTAATCACTAATCACTTATAACAATACTGTATTGACTCTTAGGGGGTGCATGACAAACTAGAATTTTTGTTCCAGAAACAAATTTTCTATTCCAGACCTGTTTCTAGAATAGAAATTCGTTTGATAAACCTATTCCGTTTTTCTATTTCTGGAATAGATTTCTGTTCCAGAAATAGATTTTGATCGAAATCGAAGTAGAAATTTTCTACTTCTCTATTTCTGGAATAGAAATCAAAAATAATTTCTCTATGAAATTTTCTACTAAGATGAATATGCTTAGAAAAAGTATTGCCAATAAGATGGCAAGAGATCATAATATGCCGGAGATTCCATGAGATCGTGTTTTCAACTTTTGTAATGTATTTATTTGGGGATTCCCAATCTTTGCTTTTGTAATGTGATACTGTATTTGATGATTCCTATCTCAATTCTTGTAATGTGATATTCTACTTGAGGATTTCCCTTATTTGTAATGGTCATTTATGACAAGCTTTATTACACTTCGTAAAATTCGCCGATTTTTAAAATTTGCCGCAAATTGCCCAATAAACTTCTTTGTGTTTCTTTTTAAAACGATTGCTCGATATCGTAAACCGTGGCGGTGATCGACATGACACACTAGCATGAAGGGGACTAGCACAATTGGATCTAATCTCAAAAATTAATATGGGCGTCTTCGAGAAAGTTTAAAGAAAGACCGCTTTTGTATCTAGTAGGCAAATACAGGATAACATCTTAGTTGTTCAAGAAGTCCTGCACCAATTGAAAACCAGGGTTAGAAAGAGAAAGTTTCAAGCTATTTTAAAGCTGGATATGAAAAAAGCATATGATCAAGTTGAATGGGATTTCTTGGAGGCCTATTTATGTAAGCTCGGTTTCCATACCAATTGGGTGAATTGGGTAATGCAGTGCATAACGACGACTTCCCTGAGTGTCAAATTCAATGGACAACCGTTACCCTATTTTCAACCTACAAGAGGCCTCCGCCAAGGCGATCCTCTCTCGCCATATATATTCATCTTGGTGGCTAATGTTTTATCAACCCTCATCAAACAAGTTGTCGACATGGGGAATCTTAAAGGAATTCAGTTCAACAGGTGCTGTCCTATCCTTTCTCATCTATTTTTCGCCGATGATGCCATATTCTTCTTAGATGGAAGTCTACTTGAATGTCAAAATTTAGCCAATATCCTGCAACAATACTGTCTAGCTACCAGACAAGTGGTGAATAGAAACAAATCTGGCATTTTTCTAAGCAGAGCTTGTCCTAATCTCTTAAAACAAAATCTGGCTAGTACATTGAGGGTGCCATTGATTGAAAAAACTGGCAAATATTTAGGGATACCTTCTGATTGGGGAGTTTCTAAAAAGGATATGTTCGCCTGGATACTAGGAAGGGTTAGTGCTAAGCTGGCGGGGTGGAAAGAACAGCTTCTATCTAAAGGGGGGAAGGAAATACTGCTCAAATCTGTGGTGCAGGCCTTACCAAACTATGCTATGTCAATATTTAAAATTCCAGTTTCTATATGCAAATCTATTGAGCAGAAAATAGCACAGTTTTGGTGGAAAAGTTGGGAACTACTTCAAGAAAGGAAGGAAAGTGGAGGGCTGGGTTTTCGAGACTTACTTAGTCTTAACAAAGCACTCCTTGGTAAACAAGCTTGGCGACTATCTCAATGCCCTTCCTCTTTGTGGAGTCGACTGTTTAAAGGTTTATATTTTCAATCTACTGATTTATGGCATGCTCCTAGAGGTTCAAATCAGTCATGGGGCTGGCAAAGTCTGCTATTAGGTCGGGACTCCATCTCAGATTAGATTCAATGGTCAGTCGGGAATGGCCACAGCATAAAAATTCGAAATGATAAATGGTTAGCTAGAGGAACTCTAGGTGGGCCAGCTAAAAGAGGGGAGCCTGAAATGGTTGAGAGTTATATTACACAGAATCCGACCACCTGGAATGTCCATCTTCTTCAACAAAGTTTTGATGAGCAAGTTATTCAAGAGATCCTCACCATTCCTCTCAGCTCAACTATGGTTTTTGACAAGATTATTTGGACAGGGACACTTACAGGAGACTATACGGTTAAAAGTGGCTATAAGTTCATTAAAGAACATGCTCCTAAACATCTTCCCACCTCTGCAACCACATCCCCTCACATTCCAACCCCTGTTTGGCGCAAGATTTGGCACCTACAGACCGCCCCCAAACTTAGAGTCTTTTTGTGGTCCCTCTGCCACAATGCACTAGCTACAAGGGAAAACCTATACAAAAGACACATCCTCCCCAACCCAAATTGTCAGTTATGTCAGACTCATCTCCCTGAAACTACAGAACACTTATTTCTATATTGCCCACAAATTCAGGGTCTTTGGTCTCATCCGAAAGTGCAGCTTAATATTTCAACACACAACACACAAACAATGTCCACTTGGCTAGCATATATATTGTTGCAGGATGTACATGTACCCGATCCGGAGATAGTAGTAGCTCTCCTCTGGCAAATCTGGCAAGCGAGAAACCACTTCATCTTCCGCAGCAAACGCTCAACTCACGAACATATGGTAGATCTTGCATTCATAACTGCAGAGAGTAACCGCAGTAAGCAGCAGGACGTAATATCTACAAGGCAGCGAGTTTCGCCTACCTCTCGGATTTGGAATCCTCCACCATCAGGGACAATCAAAGTAAATATTGACGGGGCTTTCCCCGTAGCGGATCACACAGGTTCGGTGGCTTGTATTTGCAGAAATCACGAAGGAAATCTGATCGGGGGTTCCTCCCAAATTGTTCCTGCTTCATCTCCTCTGCAAACCAAGATTCGAGCCCTACATCATGCCCTGCTTTATCTACTCGAGAAAGGAATGAATGAAACTCACCTTCAGATTGATTCTGACTGCTTGGTTATGGTAGAAATGTTGAACAATCGCTGCTCTCCTCCATGGGACCGCCGAACCCTAATTGTTGAAGTTGAAGCTTTGCTTTCCCGTTTTCCCCTTTTGCGTCTGTCCCATTGTAGACGGGAAGCGAATTCCCTTGCTGATTGGGCCGCTAAGGCCTTTGGCCGAGGTTTTTTGAACTCAAACTGGGCCTCTTCACCTCCTCCTATAGTTCTGGACCTACTATGTATCGATGCCCTTACAATGGGTTGTAATGCTTTTCCTCCGTAAATAATACGCTTGGTTCTTCTGATAAAAAAGAAAGAAAGACCGCTTGCGTCTTTGTCGGTACTAAGATCAAATTTAATATATAAATATGAGAGTCTTCGAGGAAGTTTAAAGAGAGACCGCTTGCGTCGTTGTCGGTACTATCGGATCAAATTTAATAAATAAATATGAGTCTTCGAGGAAGTTTAACGAAAGACCGCAGGCACCCTTGCCGACACCATAAAATCTAATCTCATAAATAAAACCGGGAGTCTTTAAGAAAGTCTAAAGAAAGAGCGCTCGCATCCTTGTCGTTACCATTAGATCAAATCACGCACTGGGCTTCAATTTGATGCTTAATTTGTATCATAGATTGGAAAGTCCGAAATTTCCTTCTTCTTTCGACATGATTTTCCAAACTTTCAACTCGACCAAGCAAGCAAATCGTCTTATCTTGGGTCGTTAGCACGTACATATGATAAGGCTCAATAATCTAATCATACGACAGAGGGTCTAGGGGCCTCCAAGAATCAAATTGCAATTGGAGAGCAGTGACTTCCCTATTGTCGAGAAATTTAATCATCACCCGTTGGTGAAAAATTAGATTTAATTTAACCGGCAATTGTTCTCGAAATGACATGGGAATGGTTAATTATTTTTTCTGAACCATTTTCTCGATCTCACTACCTACTCGGGGATCCATTCGCAGATGTTGGTTCAATCCTCTAAGTTTCAGTGTTTGTTCGATTTGATAGCCTAATTTTTTTTTATGCAATTGCGTCCTCTATTTTCTCATTTTGTGCGGTTTGGTTCTGTAAGTTTTCTTTTATTCAATCAAATCCACTAACTTTTTTAGTACGTGCAATCGAGTGTTTTGCTTACCTGCTTAACTAACACTATCAAATAAGTTTTTTTTTTAATACTTTATTCCAAGTTTTTTCTTTCTTTTGTTAATTTAACATCACATTAACGTCATGATTCACGTGCCATTTTCTGCCATATTGGCAATGTCACGCACATCGATTAATTTTATGATTTAGCAAGAACAATTGATTGAAGAATTTGATCGCACAAGTCGAGAAAGTTAAAAGACTTGGTTGCAAAAAAAAAAAACTTAGAGGATTGAGTTGCACAAATCAAGAAAGTTAAAAGAACTTAAATCAAACGAAATAAAGGTTAGAAAACCAAAGTTTGACGGGGAATTACACGAATGCTAAAACTTGAAGGATTAACACCATACTTAACCCTCTCTTGTACTAGCTCGAATATGAAAACATGGAAAAGCAATCCAACGAGAAAAATGGCCGCAGGATAATGTAAGACAGCTGTTTATGCTTATGGGTCAAATTTTGCTGTTACAGGAGATTTTTTTCAGAAAATGCAACTGTGGCCTACGAGCGAAGATTTAGGTGTCAACCTATTCTAGGTGAAATCTAAAAAGGCAAAATAAAAATTTATACGTTGTTAAAGTTCATGTTACTAAAATATGCTACATTGATTAAATATATTTTCTTGGATAAGTGCACTAGAAATTTTAAAATTTATTACGAAAGTGCAATTGAGTCCTAAAACTTTCAAAATGTGCAATTAAATCCTCAAACTTATCACGAAAATGCAATAAAATCCTTAAATTTGTCAAGTTAACGTAATCAAGTTCTAAAAATTATTACTGTTTCCATTTATCATGTTGGATAGAGTTAATAAAAGAATTTGATAGTACCAACTTGACAAATTTTAGGATATAATTGAACTTTTTGGAAGTTTCATGATCCAATTACTAATTCGTAACAAGTTTTAGAATTTTTTGTATGCTTACCTCTATTCTTTTTGTAAAACTTGTTCATATTTTTAATGGCTAACATAAAAAAACTCAAAAGACCATCTCTCTTTATCATTCGCCGCCGTGAAGGATGTGACGTTCACTGTGGAGGTAGATGGATAGTCTTCCAAGTCCACTGGCCCTCCAATGCGGACTCCCCTTTTTTTAAAGTAGTCTTTTTGACTCTGTTTGGTTTCACACTGAATTAAGTAAAATTCAAAAAAGAAAAGCTCTCTTGCTATATTCTATACCTAATATTCAACAATAGGAAGATAGTCACAAGCTCATGATTTGAGGAGTGCGACGCAAGTTCACACAATTACTCCCCCAAGTCCCATCACATGCAGCCCTCTCCCATGGCCTCCTCCTCCCTATTTAAACCCCCTCCCTTCCTCTCCCACCAAACCAACCAAGTCAATGTTCAAACATACAGGACACAAAGCACGCATCCAATTTCTCCACCAACTTCCTCCATTTGCCCCAGACCCAGAACATCAAAAGAGAGAAAACGCCTCGCAGGTCAAGCATCCACACCCATTTCTAGCTACTCCGTTACATCTTCGACATCAAAACACCCTTCCCAAACAATGGAGAACTTGTTCCGCCTAGTTGACCATGAGGGCTTCTTCGCTCGCTGCTGCGTTTGGGTCAGCGGGCTGGTCATCGTCGGCGCAGGGCCTTCCGGGCTCGCCACCGCTGCCTGCCTTAGAGAACAAGGAGTGCCCTTTGTGGTCCTAGAGAGAGCGGACTGCATTGCCTCGTTATGGCAAAAGAGAACCTACGATAGGCTCTAGCTTCACCTTCCCAAGCAATTTTGCCAGCTTCCTAAATTGCCGTTCCCTGAGGACTTCCCTGAATACCCCAACAGGAAGCAGTTCATTGATTACCTCGAGTCCTATGCAAGGCGCTTCGAGATTAGCCCCAACTTCAACGAGTGCATCCAGTCGGCCCGCTATGCCTGCGACTACAAGTCCGGCGAGAAGTTTGCCGGGAAGAAGGTCCTAGTTGTCGGTTGTGGCAACTCTGGTATGGAAGTGTCCCTACATGAGGTGAAACGGCCTGTTGCAGGCATGGATGACCTCGCCCTTGAACTCCGGCAGCCCTTCTATGTCCGGCAGCACGTGCTCCGCATTCTCTCCCGTCGCCACCACGAGCCATTGGCAGATGTACTCGATCTCGGAGCGACTAGAGCCCTTGGCCTGGACCGTTCGGATGCGCCACAGGCCGCTGGTCCCATCATAGCGGGCCGACTGGACGCACTCGTTGAAGTTGGGGCTAATCTCGAAGCGCCTTGCATAGGACTCGAGGTAATCAATGAACTGCTTTCTGTTGGGGTATTCAGGGAAGTCCTCAGGGAACGGCAATTTAGGAAGCTGGCAAAATTGCTTGGGAAGGTGAAGCTAGAGCCTATCGTAGGTTCTCTTTTGCCATAACGAGGCAATGCAGTCCGCTCTCTCTAGGACCACAAAGGGCACTCCTTGTTCTCTGAGGCAGGCAGCGGTGGCGAGCCCGGAAGGCCCTGCGCCGACGATGACCGGCCCGCTGACCCAAATGCAGTGGCGAGCGAAGAAGTCCTCATGGTCGACTAGGCGGAACAAGTTCTCCATTGTTTGGGAAGGGTGTTTTGATGTCGAAGATGTAACGGAGTAGCTAGAAATGGGTGTGGGTGCTTGACCTGCAAGGCGTTTTCTCTCTTTTGATGTTCTGGGTCTGGGGCAAATGGAGGAAGTTGATGGTGGAGAAATTGGATGTGTGCTTTGTGTCCTGTATGTTTGAAAATACACCAAGCCAAAGAAGCAAAACCCCGAAATTGCATCAAGCGCGTAGTGACCAGAAAGGACGGCGAGAATCAGTGTTGAAAACCGCTGATTGTTTGGAGTCCTTTTACTCCAATCAAAGAACCGATAAAGCTTTTTATTAAGAATGTTTACTAAGAACGGAGGTAGAACGACGGGCGATTTCCCCGACCAATTTTCCTTTCCATCCATCCGTCATCGATGGAAAACCCATGCACGATCGACTTGACTTCTCTTGCCGATGCGACAGGAACGTCGGTGTATTGGTTTCATTTTGGCTATACGAGGATGACTTCTGCGGCCTACATTTCGCCATTTTTACGAATCCTATTGTCTGTTCAGCTATGACCTCATTGGTCAGCCTTGGGCGCCAATATTGACGAATGAAGGTATTAAAAGCTAACTGTTTCATGCTTTTACAATCTGATGAAGGGGATAATATCTATGCCTCTGATGCGACTGATGCTGCAAGATCTTTAGATGCTGCATTCTCCCCTGCCATTTCCGCAAGCATACCATGGGCTGCCGTATTGGGAAACCACGACCAAGAGTCCGCCTTGTCGAGAGAAGGGGTCATGAAGCATATAGTTACCCTCAAGCACACTTTGTCTCAGGTCAATCCTGCCGGGGTTGATCTCATTGATGGTTTTGGGAATTACAACTTGGAGGTCCATGGGGTTGAAGGCTCTGGTTTTGAAAACAAATCAGTCCTCAATCTTTACTTCCTTGATAGCAGAGATTATTCGAAAGTTCCCTCGATTTCTGGTTATGATTGGATCAAACCCTCTCAGCAACTTTGGTTTCAACGCACGTCTTTGGAGCTTCAGGTATCAATGTTGCCAGTTCCTTTCTTCTGTTTTTACTGTCTTGCTCCTTATAGACAATAGAGTCAACACCGATTCAAAATCAATGGCCAATCATGTAGCTTCACAAAGAAAAATAATTTAATTATTAATAACAATTTATGTCTAAATATTTTCGGGAAGATAAAAATATTTTTTATTTATTCATTTTTGTAAAAGATACAATAATAATATTTAGGAAAATATTTTTAAATCATTCATTTTCCACGAAACAAAAGAAGCCTAAGATTCTTCCATCTGATCCTAACTTGTTGACAATAATTACATGATAAACTAATTCATTTTGGGTGTTTCTGCTGCAGAGAGCATATATGAGTAAGCCAGAGGCTCAGGAAGCACCGGCACCAGGGCTCGTTTACTTCCATATCCCTCTGCCCGAGTTTACAAATGTGGTGGATTCATCCAATTATACTGGTGTAAAGCAAGATCCCATTAGCTCTGCTTCTGTAAACTCGGGCTTCTTTACAACTTTGGTAGAAGCAGGTGATGTGAAAGCTGTTTTCAACGGCCACGATCACCTTAATGACTTCTGTGGCGAATATACTGATATGCAGCTTAGTTATGCTGGGGTTTTGGATACCATGCCTATGGGAAGGCTGGATGAGCAAGGAGGGCAAGGGTGGTCGTAGCAACATTAGAGAAAACAGAGGAGGCGAGTTGGGGTCCTTTGAAGTCAATTAAAACATGGAAGCGCCTTGATGATCAAAACCTGTCTACCATTGATGTTCAAGTACTTTGGAGCAACAACACTCCAGGTATTCATTACAAAATCTCAGTCAATACACGGCATGCTTCCAGTCTTTGCTCGTCATTCATCAAATAGCCTAGAGGTCTCAACTTGTTTAGAGTACGTACATACACACTGGATATGCTAGACTAATGACTAATATGATGGGAAGAGACGCAAGCGGTGAGCATCATAAATCTGTTTGACCTATACCGACTTTTCAACTGAAATTGGACATATAAAAGATTTATCAATTTCTCATCCTCTGATTATCTTGCTGAATCTCACTCCAGTCATATCAAAGAGACTTTTTACATTCCAATTTTGAAGTCCATATAGATAAATTTCTACTGTGTGTAGATACAGTTTTTGACATCTGATATTTAGGAAGCAAGCCCACAAATTTACTGGTTGCATCATCTTTGCGGAATGAAACTGAGTCCTCGACATATTCCCTGTGACATCTTGGGCATTGCAAATTGAATGCTGACCACTCTAGAATCTAAAAGGTGCTTGACAGTTTATTATAGGTTAAATACCTTAATAAACATATACAATGGTCATTGCAGATAGCTGATCTGTAACAGTGAGAAGAAATAAGGCAAAAAACAGTAACAGAAAAATTTTGGGCAGCAAGAAGTTTCGCTTTAAATTACCAGACAGCCCCCTTGTGCGCACTCGTGCGTGCTCGCAGAGGGTGAGAGGACTGTCGTAGAAAATAAACTCGATTGCATCAACTACTTTGGTAATTTCATTTGCACAACTTAGTCTGATTCCAGCTTGTATCCTGTTGCTGGCTTTTCTCATCCTCTGTGCCAATTTTACAAGGAGCAGGTGGTACTTGAAGAGAACCGTGGAAGGAGGAGATCTACTTATGTACTGGAATAAGACACTCTCTGTCACGCATCAACTATGCTAGGCTTTTGTTGGCAAGTCCCAATTTTGTATTACATATTTGTAAGAATGTTGGAATTATGATCGGTACCCTCTATGGGTGAAATCGGCATGTTTTGCACAGAACTTATTAAATTAATATCATATTACCGACTTTATTAGAATTACTTATTAACATTATTTTTCAAAGAAATTATCAACTATTTTTAGGTTAGTAGTACTTATTTGAGCCAGTTACCAAGGTTGATTAGATCGTTTCCAAGTTATCAACTTTTTGGTGAATTGCTGCTACATCGCTTGGTCTAAAGGCAAAGCCCTTTTTCACTTCGTAGAATAAATCCAAAGATTACTCTCGCACATGTTGTTGTAGTGTTCAAAATTATAGTATCCAACTAAACTCCTCTATATCAATTTTGAAACCACTGCAAAGTACGAAAGTTCAACTAGTTTCTCATAAAGGAGAGTACAATGCCAAACTTGTCCTAATGGAGCTAAAACTAGAGGATAATACTTCTAACCCAAGATTCAGTTTATTTTGCGAAAAAAGTTCTGTCAGAAAACATTTTTCTTAATCTCCAACATTTGGATTGATTAGAAAATAAGTAATTAGAATTTTTTTTCATAATCAACGAAAATTTTATGCTTAAATTCTAAAAAATGGTTTCCTTTTTTTAAATATCGAAATTCATTTCCCAACATATGCCCTTGAATGTAAGATCTTGAAACTTGAGCACAACCCCTATGTCCGGGTCCCAAGATGCTGGGTCGTAGACTTCATTGGTCGTGTCCATGTCCTCGGTGACCATGCCTTGCACTTACATCAGTAGTGCCCTGGCCCAGGTGCGTCATGGTCGGGCCGGATTCCTTGGCTGGTGCCTATTGAACTCATGCAACTCTTGCTTACCGAGGAAAAAGAGAAGGTTATCCACGTCATGGTACAATTTCCTTGAAAACTGATTCGATAGGAAGTCAGATTTCAAAGTCGAGTTTCAAATAGAAATTATGGGTTTTTATATGGTGGCGAACAGATAAATGTATGCGTACACCCACATACCCATATTAAACAATGCAAAATTTTCCTTCAATTGTTTGCCCAAAAAGTGTCAACAAACTACCTTTGAAATATGTGTTATAATATATTTTATTATTCTAAATGTGATCCCAATTTCGTATTTCCCAATTAATTTCGATTTATTGCCTAATTTATTAACCATGTTTATTACATAATATTTTCTTGTTAATATGTTATCATAACCATATTTTCTTGCCTGTGATTTCTTGGGCCATTTTTTTGGCCCTTCAGCTACAACCCGAGCTTTTTCGACCAATTCTTCAGTTGGGCATCTTCTAGATGGCCTTTGTGTAGTTGCCCCCTTTATTTGGCCTTCTTGTAGTTGTTCTTCTATGTAACCCTTCAGCTTCAGTGACACCTTATGTTGGCCCTTCTGGTGGTACTTGTGATGACCCTTGTAGTGATTCTTGCGGTGGCCCTTATGGTGACTCTTGTGGTGGCTCTTGTGGTGGCTCTTGTGATGGCCCTTCAATCGGCAATTGAGCTCTAACTTGCATTCTTCAAACTTGAGAAAGAGGCAAAAGATATTGTAAATATAACATCGGGTTATATAATAACGTAAAGAAAGAAAAACTGAATACAAATTGTTGAATTTACTGGGTATTTCTTTCTTATCTGAAGAACAGTTGATTGAATTGGCCGTTTAGCTGCTTGGGCCAATCCTTTAGCCGGCTGTCTTGTACCTTGCCTTCTTCGAACAAGCCCTTCAGTTTCATGACTTAATAGGGTTCTTCTTGTGACTTGACAAAGATATTACATACAAGGTCAAATAAGATATTATGTCCATATTTGTGATAAACCACAAAGCAACATAAACATAAATTTTAAAACTTACTAGGCTTCTAATTGTCGACTGAAGAACAGTCGACTCACTCAGCCATTCCGTTTGCCTTTCTCTAACTGTCCCTTCACTAGGCCCTTTAGTTGGTGTCAATTGTTCTTGTTGCTTTTTCAATTGACAACCTTTAGTGTTGTGCCCTGCTATACAACAATAAGAGCACGTCATCTTTGCACTTGTCTTGCTCATTATTTGCTAGCCCAAGACCTCTCCCTTCGCCATTCTTTGTCTTCGTTTTGGCCTTCCCATTTTATTCTTCAATGGCAAAGGTTAAGGTGCTTCATGATCCGTCGGCTCTCAAAACTTACTACTTCTAATTGGCTGCATCATGAACTGATACGAAGCAAGGTATTTTGATTTTTTGTACCAATAATCAATGTAATCCTCTACATTATGGCCCTTCAACTGGATGGCACATATGGCATGCACATAAAGAATTCTACTTAGTTGCTGTGCTCTACATGAACACTTTCTCGTATCTAGATAAACAACATACTTATCGAAACCCTTCATTATCTCATATCCACCATCCCCATTCCAAATGGGATGACAACCTACTTGTAGTCAACTTCTCATCCAATTTCTTGGCAATCCTAGGATCACATTGTCTAATCCACTTTGCAGCCTTATTTCTTTGTTTGTGCAGTCGAGTCATGATCATAACTTGTCGCGACCAATTTTTCGAGTGGGGTGGACCACCTAGGGTTTGGCTAATGGATTGTTAAGCCTAGACTTAACTCGGGCTCTCCCAAGCTCATACCAATTCGCGACTTAGGTTCAAGTTTATAACATACAAGTGATTTTTCAATTAGGAGTCGCCACTAATCTATTTTTGGTGGGTCGATTAGAAACCCAAGTAAAGTAACGGGAGATTCACTTTACTCCTACGAACCAGAGATTTGGGTACGGGGACTTGGTTATGCTAGATTTCTCTAACGCCCTTTCGGTACCATTTCTTTTTATTTTGGCAAAAAGGTTTTGCAGGCAGCTTGAATTGATTTTAAACTATCTCTCTAACATGTAAGGTGATCATACGAGTGCGCAAACCACCAATTTAACACCCAGATAAACAATAAATAAATTACAAAAACTTACCTCAAAGCAACGAAAGCATCTGCAATGTTAAATTAAAATCCACATCAACAACCTTAGATATGGTTTCTAATTAACACGCAAATTTTTTTTTTTGCTTAATTAATGAAAATCATGCAATATGTAATGCAATGTTAATTGAATGACCTAATTCTAATGACATGTAATTTTTAATTAAATGGGCCTAGCAAAAATACCAAATGACATGCATCTCAATGAATCTAACCCTAATGACGTGCATATGACAATTTTTTTCTAAAAGAATGCATTTTATCCTAAATAATAAAACTAATTTAACCTATGACATTTTTTTTGTATTTTTCAAGAAATTCGAAATTAGGTGAAATGTAAAAATTACCTAATTAGATTAAGATCCTATTTAATTTGTATTAGGAATTAGGTTGAGCCACATCCTAATTTAAACTAAAATATTATCTTAACCAAAATAATCCTAAAGTGCAATATATCTAAAAAGGTACCTAAACTTATAATAAATTAAAAAAATATATCTAAATTAAACTAAGTGCAATTTAACCCTAATATGCAATGACATGCAAAATATGCCCTAATTCTACATGACAAGTGTATGATGATTTTTTTTATTGTTTTATTAATTTTCGAAATTTATAATTGCCAAATGATTAAACATGCAACTCAATTTAAAATCTAGCAACCTAAATTGATTTTTTTGAATTTTTTTTTGAATTTGAAATAAAAGTCCTATTCTAAACATGTAAACCCTAAAACATGCAATATTCTAACTCAAACATATCTCAAGATAAACAAAGCAATCAAAACCATTCAAAATTACCCAAAAATATCACACATCATTCAGATCAAGGGATAATATTTCGTCAGTAAAATCGATAAATTGATCTTAAGCCTTAAAGATCGAAATATCAATTTTATTCCCACTTGATTAATTATTTCATCAAAGTCTTATAGATGAAATAAAAAACCACGGCGCGGTTGCGAATCAGGCAATAAACCCTACTAGAAATATGCCTATCATATCGAATATGCACGTAAGATATTGAAGAGCATGTATTAGGCAATAAATATCCAAACCAAATTTAGATAAGATAATGACCTAATTTCGCAAATAATATTATCAAATTTGAACTCAACAAAATCAACTCAAGCATGACTATTAATGGTTGGCGGGCAAGATTCAGCGCAATGTGTTTCTCGGTAAGGGATTGCCGCGATGGGGGTGTTCGTACAAGCAAGTGGGGATGGATGTGCACCAACAATGGACTCCCGCGTGAGGAATTATTATACTTCTCTGCAAGACCAAGGAAGCAGCGAAGCTCACGGTGTGGTAACTCTCACTTGTGAAATCCACACCTCGATAAAATTCGCACGCTTGATGAAAGTCAACAAATCTGCAAAAAAGAAGAATCGTGGATTGGAGTAGCACTAGATTTGCTGGGCTTGGTATTGACCAAAAGCCCACTAAGACTTCACTGTGGAGGCACTTGTGAATTTGCTGGATGTTGCTGAAGGTCAAACCAAAATCACGATCTTCGCGGGTCAACCTGCAGATAATTCACCGAAGAGTTCAAAGAATTCGAGCAAGGTTTGATGACATGTCAACCGGAGCCATACACAATGAAACACAGCGCTGCAAACGCTGCGAGGGGTGAAAGACAAAAGCTCCGTTGGAGTGGGTGACGCTCGATGGCTTCGGGGCACAACAAAATTATTGACGTTGGCTCGAGCTGTCGCGGGATGAGGCAGCGGGCTCGATCGTCGTCGCAGATAGTAACAAGGATGTCGTAGGACGGCGTCACAAGGATCTCCTGGGTTTGTCGTGGGTGCAGCGCGGAGAAAAGCCTGGCTACCTTTCTTTCTCGTGGCTTTTGTGTTGAGATCGTACCCTCCTTTTGAGAGTGGACGTCCAATTAAATCGTCAGATCGCACTCACGAGGATGACCCGTTTCATCACCTTCTTCAGTCTTCAAGAGCGCTCATGACCTCTCTCTGTACATCTTGCCGTTCTCTCCATATTGTGTAGCCATGTATACAATGTCATGTGTGGCTCCCCTTGTTCGGCAGAGAGAGTTCCTTCTTTTTTCTCTCTCTCACGTGTGTCTCTCTATGCTCTCAGAATTGTGGCCGTATGTATTGATTGTGCGTGGCCTCCCTCTTGAAACCCTACGCGAAAAACCTTTTTATAGGCTGAAGATTAGGGTTTTGATTTCCTTTTCAAATCAACATCCGCGAAGATTTCTTTCTCGCACACAATATCACTTTTTTTATTTTTCACATCTCCTGATTTTATCGCCTAAAGATAAGATTGCAACCCAATCTTCTTAAATTCCAAAAATCCACCGTAATATCATTTCAAATCTCCATTTAAGTAATTTTTGTCATTAAAGAAAATGGGCTCGGGCCAATTTACTTGCTTCGTGGGCTCAGTCCGACCTGCCAAATTAAAGCTTAGAACCACTAATCCGAATCCATTCACCACCGATCCAATAAAATGCAAAAAAAATGTAAATGCACCTGAATCTATATGCAATGCAATTAATTAATTTTTTTTGGATAAAATTAACCCCTAATTTTCTATGCACTAAATAAATAAACGGGCCGCCAAAATTTAGGTGTCAACATAACTCATATATCTTCAAGCATTGAGATGATTGGTTTGCATCTGACATTTATTATCTTCCCATTAAATGATTCACATATGTTGTTGTCGATGTGATTGCACTTGAATTCCTCACTGAAGAATGCCCTGCACCAATGCTTCGATTCTGTTTGAAATAGTGCCGCACAACTTTCCTTTGTCAACTGAAGCAGTCCTTCTTTGGCTATCCTAAAGTCAGCAATGTTTGTACTCTTTGCTAATTGCTAAAATTGCAACTGCAACTTATCCCATTTGTAGGTCTTTGCCCAATTCTCGTATATTTGTCACGCACACATTCGATATTCAGCAAGGGGTAACAACTTAGCTATTGCTGGAATCAATCCCTACAATAATTTAAAGTAAGAAATGTAAGGAAATAACATGTTAATATTACAAAGCAAATGATTGACTAAATTTTTCAAAAAGTAAGTATTACCTTTTGTTGGTCGCTCATGAACGCCCACCCTTTCCTGTTTATTTTCTCTAAGTTAGCCATCAGATTTTTCAAGAACCGGGACCAATTGTCCTTGTTCTCAATTCTTACAACAGCCCAAGCTAGTGGGAACATTTGGTTATTCACATCTTTTCCAATCGTCCCTAACATTTCTCCCTTACACAAGCCCTTTAAAAAATAGCTGTCCAATCATATAATCCATCTACAACTAGCTAAACATCCCCGTCTGCATGCATCAAAGCACACATAAAACTTATCGAACTTAGTCTCCTTATCAAGAAGTGACCTCTCCACAACTTCTACGTACACTCTACTTGAAGGGTTTTGCAGCCTACACTCCCAAGCATACTCCCACACCTGCCCATATTCCTTGCCATATTGACCAATAAGTATCTTTATTACCTTTTGCTTTGCTCTTTTGCATTGATTTCTAGATACATTGATGCATACACGCTCCTTTACTAGCATCCTAAAGTCAGTACTTTTCATCTCGAGTATCAGTTTGATCAAATCGAAGAAGTGCTTGGACAACCATGCATTTGTTACCCCTTTGTTTTGAAAATTAATGGAATAAGTGTGTTTCTCTTGGTAGGCTTTAATTTGGAAAGACCCACTCCTCTTAACAAATGCACCGTAAATCTTCCATTGACAATTTTGCTGCGAACACCTAACTCTTACAAAGTTCTTAGTGTTTCTAATGAAGTCAATATTTCTTTGTGCAGTAATGGAGTTCTTCAGTATAGCTTCCCTAAATTGTTTCACATCTTGGAATTTCATACCTACTAACAAAGTAGGAGAGGCAACGAATGGATCATAGGAATGAAACTTACTTTTCCTTCTACACACAGCTCCTTAATCTTCTTCAAGCTCATCCTAGGATAGTAGTCTTAATGCTTTCTTCATAATCCGTCTCTTGGCCACTAACACCAACATCATCTGCAGGACCTTCGTCTCTGTTTGGAACTTCATCAGCTACTTGCAAAGTTACAAATCTATCTGACAAAAAGTCTCTTTATTTTTTCCTTGACTATATAAGCTCCTCGCCATCGTCATCACTTAAGATTAAGAAATTTTCAGCAGCCACCCTTTCATCGTCATCATCACCATCACTAGATTCAGCTACTTCCTAATATAATTCAGTGATGGTGACATCACCTATGTCACCATCACCTATGTCACCATCACTCTGGTGAACAGCATCTGCGCCCCTCTCCTCCCCATCTTGTCCAGCATGCCCTCATTCATTACTAATCTCAGTACTAGTTTGAATACCATCTCCTCCTTCTCCTACTTGGGTGCTATCTTTGTCATCATCTTCGTCCTCACTATCACTATTATATTCAACATATACTTTCGCATCTTCACCATGAAGATAATGATATAGGGCATCCTTAAAACCATTATCATATTCTAAAGTTCTCAAACCATCTTTCAAGCTTTTCCCATAAACACAGTACAACAACTTTTGTACTTTACAAGGCAAATATGTCACTATATTCTTAACAAATCCAATATAAGATGCTTTATTTATATCTACAAAGATAATACTCTCATTCCCCCCCTCAAACTCCCACTCATCCTCCCTAATCGCAAAATCTCTACCGTAGCAAACAATGACAGCAACATAGTCTTTATCATGAGCCATTTTTGCAACAAAAGATGAAAAAAATATAATTAACTTTTGAGACTACATTCACAAAGAACAATAGACAATTGCATGTGGAGGTCCCTATACTATTTATTAAAGAAAAGATAAGAAAAAAAAAAAGGAAAAGATGCACAGGTCAGATGACAACTACTTTGATTGGAAAGATGCCCTTAGGACAAATAAAGGTCCCCACCCGACTGGTACTTTGATTATGTCGTATTCCCTTAAAATATGGAGAGGTCCCCCAGATAAGCATGAGTTCTCATAACACTAATTTCAACACTGCAATTTAAAAAAATGCCCAGAAGTCTCCACAGCAACTACTCCGAATCCTGACAATCACTATCGCACATCACATTTCATATTTGACCACTATAAATTACTTTCACATATCACAATTCCACATCTTGATCTCTAAATCACACATCACACTAGCTAGCACCACATCTGAGCCTTAATTTTTCCCTCGTGGAGCCCTACGTCGAGCCCTACATTTCGAGGTCGATCCTAAACTGTCAATTCGAATCCCCAATATGGTTCTAGCACCACATCTAAGCCATAAATCTCACATCAATACCATTCAAGCCCAAAATTTCCCGGCCAACCCCCAAATTTCAAGTTAGAGCCCTAATAAACGAGTCGGAGTCCAATTTCACCACAATGGAGAGGAATAAGAGAACAAACCTGAGCAAGCGATGATGGTGAGGGACGACGGCGAGCAACAATGGCGAGCGAAAATGATGAGTGATGACCTGCAAACGGTGATCTGTGAACGGCCAGCTATGAACGATGATGGAGAGGACGTCAGATCTGATGTGAACTCGAGCAACAACTGGTTAAACCTTAAATAAGATAAATGATATTGTTTAGCATTAAGGAAAAACGACGTCATTTAGCTTGGTTAAGGTAAAGTGGATGGGGCGACATAATTTTCCTCCTCCACATGTGTTTTTTTTTTTTTTTTTAAAGTGCCACATCGATTAAGCATTTCGCCAGAAAATGCCACGTCTACATTTTGGCCGGATTTTTTCTTGGATTGACACTTAAGTGATCCATTTTGCTCCGATTTTGGCACTTAAGTGTCACTTTCTAAACTTTTAGCACTTAAATGTCCATCCGTGCCAAGTTTTGGCACTCTAGGTGTTCGTACCTCGTATTCAAGCAAAGGAGCTTACATAGATTTTTACCACGAGACTGGTTATTTTGTGTTAATTGCACTCATGAGTGGAGAAGCTTCAGCTCATTGCAACTTTAATAACTTGCTATTGTCATGATAGCAAGATTCCCCATAAATAAGGAACGTGTATGATCCAAGAAGACCAAGCAGGTCTCTTTGAGTTTCCGGAGTCCTCTAGAATATTTATAGGATGGGCAATATGATAAATGTACCATGTTCTAAAGAATTCTTGTCATGAATGTCGGTAGTTAATAGATGGATGCAATTTCTATGGTTAGATTTAGAGAAAATCTACGGTTGTAATGAGAGTTTTTAAATCTCTAGAATATTCCTAGGATAGGCGATATGGTAAATGTACCATGTTCTAGAGAATTCTTGGATAGACAGGAGATGCTATGAAGTATGGACACGTCCTAGAAGCTTCCATGTCATGTCGGACATCCCAACACGTGTCCAATACACTCTGGCACACTTGGACATGCTTCGACACGCAGTCAATGCATGTTAGATTTCCAACATGTGGTCAACTTTTCTGGACACATTCGGACACGTGTTCGAAATTGCGAGAGGGGTGGATTTCCGAGGTGGGTTTGCAAGTGCAAAGGTCGTTGAAGAAGGTGATGGAGTGGAGGCAAGGCCATGAGTGACAGCAAAGTTGTTATTGGAAGAGAGGGCCAGAGGAAGAGCGACCCAAAGGGCCACGACTGCAATGCTGCCAAGGAGGGCTAAAGGCGAGGCTGCGACTGCAATTGCAAATGAGGCAGGGCCGGAGGTGAGTGATTGCAAGAGAGAGCAAAGATCACAGAGAATAGGTCATGGGAGGAGGAGGAGGCATCGGCTGCTAGGGTTTTTAAGTTTGCTTCTCTTTTAGTTTTAGTCTTTTAACAAGAAAAGTAGAAAAAAGAAATTAAAAGTGGGGATTTTGATGGGACTTGGCGTGAAGGGGTGGGTGGAGGAGTCTGATTTCAATTTTCAAGGAAGGAATTGACAAATTGTTGGAGGAAAGGAACAGGACGGAGAGGGTGAAATAAATGGGTGAGGGGACTTTTTTGGGTTAGAAAATAAAGCCATTGAAATAATTTTTTTTTTTTGGAGGGGTGGGGGGTTGGTAATAAATAAATAAATAAATAAATAAATAAATGAGATTAAAAAGTGATTTTGAAAAATGACAATATGGAATGTTAAATAATAATAAATTTTGATCATTATAGAATATCATAAATTTATTTAAATAAGTTCATTCTAATCTCTTGTTAATTATTAGTTTCATCAATAATTTTTATTAAAGTTAGCTTTTTATTTATTTATTTATTTATAAATTTGAAACAAATTAATTAAAAAAATTCATTTAATATATAACATGTCTCAACATGTCAGAATTATTTATTTTTTTAGAAATGACGTGTTGGTGTGCCGTGTCGTATTGTGTCGCGTGTCGTGTGTTCATGGCGATGCTACTTAGAGGAGATGTAATCTCTATCATTAGATTTAGAAATAATATACAGTTGTAATGAGAGGCCCTCTTGTATAAATAGGGAGCTCTCCCTCATTTGCATCCACTAAACACTTAAGAAATACAAAGCATTCTCTCGCGTAGCTTTTTCACTCTAAACTCATCTCTCTCTAAACCTATTTAGTTTTTTGGTGGAGAATTGCTAGTTTATCTTACTGTCTTGCATAATATTTAGGGGTAATCTTGAATGGCTGCTATCTACACCATTCCCTCACATATTTTGCACTTAAAATATTACCAATGTAAGAATATTAGTTATTGAATAACTAGTAATTTGACAGCATACCTAGTAAGAGTACAAAGATCTTCAACTGAAAATCATCCAAAAAATTCCATCTAGACATCTCACGCGGCAATTTTGCATATTATATGCTTTAGCCCATCCATGCCCCTAAGGAGCAAGGCTAATGGTACCACCACTAGCTCTAGTAGTTTTTTCAACTGCATTTTCCATAGTACGAGTGCCATCAGTGGATGACTCGCACAACTCATTCTGAAACCTACCAAAGTTGGAGGAAACCCTAATAGAATCATTTTTTTGTCCGCATGCATATATGCGGGCACGCAAGGAAGGAGAGAAACATAAACACGCAGAACCAGCAGCGAAATTCTCTTAGGGAAGCGATTCACAAGCGCTACTCTCAATATCCAAAGCTGCCAGTCCATTGATGATGCCGATTTCCACCGTTCTCATTCTTGTGCTGGATGAACTCCCTATTTTCCTTTATTATGCAATCCAAGTATTTGAAGAACTCTACTCCTGCTTGACACACGATCGCCGAGTCAGATCGCCGGTTTCATCATATGAACAATCTTTGCTGTCGATTTGAACATCTTTCATCACTCGTGTAAACTTGATATAGGGGGATTAGTGTGGGCTCATTATGACTTGATAAAGAGTGGGCTTGGGTGAGCTTAGATTCAAAGATGGGCTTGTGAAGTTTTAATTGAAGAGGCTTATTAAGCCCATTTGTGATTTGTTCTTGAGCAACCCAAATGTGCCTCTTGCATGTGGACCGAGTAATAGAGCTTGGCCCACATTTTTGTGAGTTCAAGTCTAAGCGAACTCACAGACTAGGCCCAAGGGCCTAGCTCGAGTGCTTTTTCTTGAAACAAATAAAAATAAAACATTCCAAAAAATAAAAAGTAGAAAACAAAAATTGGTTAGAAAATAGGCCTTGTATAGATAGTAATATCTTAATATTAAATTTAGCTTAGGGTCATTTAGTACGTAAATAGAGTAGGCCTCAATATTCTAACAATATGACAGATGGTCTATGGGCGTCAAGAATCAAATTGCAATTAGAGGGCGGTGATTTTCCTTTCTTGAGAAATTTATCATCATTCATCACCGAAAATCAGCTTTAATCGAACCATTTTTTTTTCTCAAGATGAAATACGTGTTTAATTTTTTTTCCTCAACCATTTTCTTGATCTCACTAAACCACCAACTCGGGTATCCCTTCGAGGATTAAGTGCAGTTTCGATCTTTTAAGTCTTAATGTTTGTTTGATTTAATAGTCTGACTCTTATTTTATGCGACTGAATCCTCTATATTTTCATTTCATGCAATTTGGTTGTATAAATTTCTTTTATTCAATCATACCCTGTTAACTGTTTTTTTTTTTTTTTTTGGTAAAGATCATACCTTATAACTGTTTCAGTTTGCGCAATTGAGTGTTCTGCTTACCTGCTTAGAAACACTATCAAACAACGGTTTCTTTGTTCTTTATATTCCAAGTTTTTTTTCCTTTTGTCAATTTGACGTTACAATAACATCGCGATTCACGTGTCATTTTCTGCCATTAAGAGAGCCACGTCATTAATTAATTCGACAGTTTAGTGCGATCAAATGATCAAAGGATTGGATTGGACAAGTCGAGAAAGTAGAGAATGTGATTGCATAGAATACATCTTAGATGATAAAATCTCATGGATCAAGAAAGTTAGAAAATTTAATTGAACAAAACAAAGGTTAGGAAACTAAAGTCCAACGTTTATTATACGAACGCTCAAACTTAATGGATTAACAAAATATTAACCCTCTCTTTTTTGGTGTAAGTACTCTCTCTTTCCTTATACTAGCTCAAAGATGAAGAAAATGGAAAAGTATGATTCCGTGTGATTGACTGGGTCTTCGCAACATCATCCACAGGAATCCGGACACGGAGTATGACCGGTGACCACTATTATCATATTTCATACATGGACCGCGTTGGCTCATTCATGTCATTGGGATCTTATGATAATTCTTTTTTCTACGCCTAGATCGCACAATTGGATCTAATCTCAAAAATTAATATGGGCGTGTTCGAGAAAGATTAAAGAAAGACCGCTTGCGTCTTTGTCGGTACTAAGATCAAATTTAATATTCAAATATGAGAGTCTTCGAGGAAGTTTAAAGAGAGACCGCTTTCGTCTTTGTCGGTACCATCAGATCAAATTTAATAAATAAATATGAGAGTCTTCAAGGAAGTTTAACGAAAGACCGCAGGCACCCTTGTCGACACCATCGAATCTAATCTCATAAATAAAACCAGGAGTCTTTAAGAAAGTCTAAAGAAAGAGCGCTCGCATTACCATCAGATCAAATCTCTCACTGGGCTTCAATTTGATGATTAATTTGTATTATCAATTGGAAAGTCCCGAAATTTCCTTCTTCTTTCGACATGATTTTCCAAACTTTCAACTCGACCAAGCAAGCAAATCGTCTTATCTTGGGTCGTTAGCACGTACATATGATAAGGCTCAATAATCTAATCATACGACAGAGGGTCTAGGGGCCTCCAAGAATCAAATTGCAATTGGAGAGCAGTGACTTCCCTATTGTCGAGAAATTTAATCATCACCCGTTGGTGAAAAATTAGATTTAATTTAGCCGGCAATTGTTCTCGAAATGACATGGGAATGGTTAATTATTTTTTCTCAACCATTTTCTCGATCTCACTACCTACTCGGGGATCCATTCGCAGATAAAGTGTTGGTTCAATCCTCTAAGTTTCAGTGTTTGTTCGATTTGATAGCCTAATTTTTTTATGCAATTGCGTCCTCTCTTTTCTCATTTTGTGCGGTTTGGTTCTGTAAGTTTTCTTTTATTCAATCAAATCCAGTAACTTTTTTAGTACGTGCAATCGAGTGTTTTGCTTACCTGCTTAACTAACACTATCAAATAAGTTTTTTTTTTTTTTTACTTTATTCCAAGTTTATTTTTCTTTTGTTAATTTAACATCACATTAACGTCATGATTCACGTGCCATTTTCTGCCATATTGGCAATGTCACGCACATTGATTAATTTTATGATTTAGCGAGAACAATTGATTGAAGAATTTGATCGCACAAGTCGAGAAAGTTAAAACACTTGGTTGCACAAAATAAAACTTAGAGGATTGAGTTGCACAAATCAAGAAAGTTAATAGAACTTAAATCAAACGAAATAAAGGTTAGAAAACCAAAGTTTGACGGGGAATTACACGAATGCTAAAACTTGAAGGATTAACACCATACTTAACCCTCTCTCGTACTAGCTCGAATATGAAAACATGGAAAAGTATGACCCGTCTGATTGATTGGGTCTTCCTCACACACCGACTATTGACCAAGACCACTATATTTATATTTCATGCATGGACCGCGTTGACTCATTCATGTCATTATGCTCTTATGAAAATTTTCCTTTTGGGTATGCCCTATATCTCCTCATTATTAGTATCATTAGTATATGGTAGCTTTCTAATTATCATTGGAGATAACCATTGAAATTTGCCACCCTTTCAACATGAAAGGGGGAGGTGGGAGGTTCGAATCCATACATTTTCAAAGGGGTTATAGTAAGGATGATTTAGTTTCAAATGTGGGTTTTGACTTTCATGTTCTACAAAGAGGTAAGGTAAAAGTCTAAGAGTAAGATGTAGAGTAGGAGTAGAGTGGAATCAATAAAAAAAAAAAAACTATCATTGGAGATTGTCACGTGGTGTTTTGATTGGCAAGTGTTGCCTGCCTAGTAGCAAGTTGCTATAATACGAAAGAAAAAATGAATAAAGATAACAAATAGGTCAATCTTGAGAAGATAACCACAAAAACAAAAATCAAATATAAAAAAAAAATGATGGGATTTTTCAAACCAGACAACTAAAGTACAATCAAGCAATTGAACAATTATGATAAAAAAATAAATAAATAGGAAACATCATCTTCTTATGCGAATTAAAAATCTAAAGAATCAATTAAGCCTACTAAGAAGAGCAATTAACCAATTATTAATTAGCACCTAAGAGTTTGTTTGTTTCGGGGATTGATTTTCGGACTTCACTCTTTTGATTTGTGGAAAATGGTTAGTTAACCAAAAACACTTTTTGGTCAACAAAAATATTTATGTTATAAATTTAGGAAAGCAAATTCATAAATCTAAAGATGTGAAAACACTTTCAGTAATTGCTCATCTCGAATTTTGCAAAATTTTTAGTGTTTTCTTTTCTTTATTCTTCTTATTTTTTTCCCTTCTTTTTCTTTTCATTTCTCCCTCAATCGGTGGCTGGGCCTCGGTGATGGTCGGCAATTGGTCATAAGCACAAGCAAGCGAGGCTTGAGCTCGCTAGATCCCAGTGATGTCAAGCTCGAGCTCATCAACCTCTCGCGACGTCGAGCCTCCTCGTCCTATGCTTATGCTGTTGGAGAAATCTTTCCAGAATATTTTGAAGCCGACAAAACGTTTCTTTCGGTCTAAGTCTGGATGTTCGGAGACCGTCGCCTTAAAGTCTCGAAGACTTTGCTCTCTCGAGACTCAAGACTCAAGACTCAAGACTCAAGACTCAAGACTCAAGACTTAAGACTCAAGACTCAAGACTTAAGTCTATTCTCACTTTGACGACAGTCTTTCTAATCCAAAGTGACGAAGGAAATCCAAAGCCGAGGTTTATGGTTGAGGATTCGATTCTATTCTCTGGATCAGATTCTTTGGTTGGATAATCATTTCGGATTCTTTACTTCTTATCTAAGATTGATTGGAGATCCGTTGGTCGACGAAATAATCTTGGAATGTTCTATTCATGGAAACCGAGATCCTGATTGTATGGGCGAACAGATTGATGGGCTATCATCGATTCCTTAAATAGCTCGGATGATCTTCTTGATTGATTCCGTCCAACGGGTAGATTGGAGGAATTCCTTTGGTAAGTGCCAACGGCTATGATGGCATAAAGGAGTATAAAAGGAAGACGTTCTAGTTGTTTTAAGTGTGTGATTGATAGAAAAATTCCGAGTCTCGAAGACCCTTGATTATTAGTTGAGACTGTTCGAGCGAAATTGTAAACAGAGAGAGTATATACTTGGCGAGACCTTGAGTGAGTGTGGTAGATCATCTACACCTAGAAATCAAGGAAGATCAACACCGTAACATCTCTTTGATCATAGTGGAATCCAGCCAATCGGCTGTCGGTGCGAAAGAGTGGACGTAGGCTTGAATCAAGCCGAACCACTATAAACTGAGTGTTCAATTCTCTCTTTCCCTTACTCAGTCTCTCGATTGATATTTAACTCTTGCGATTGAATCATTAACTGTTTAAATATCGTGCAAGCTTCGAGAAATTTTTTATATACCTATTCACCCCCCTCTAGGTACTCATACTAGCAATATCAATTGGTATCAGAGCTCGTGTTCTCACTTTGTTTGAAGTGTTTTTTACTTCAGAGTAAAAGATCCATGGCTAGTATGTTAGCACCGGGCTGATGGAAGGGCAAAGCAATACCAGACCTCCTTACTTCGATGGAAAGGATTACAACATCTGGAAGAACAAGATGAAAGCTTTCCTTCGATCAAAGGATCCTCTGGAATGGGACGTTGTGGAAAGAGGAATCACTCCCGCTGCTGCATCAATCTCTCGAAAGAGGAAAAGACACTATTGAAACCAGCGGAATGTCTCGGAAGAGATAAACAAGAGACAAGCACTCGATGCAAAAGCAATCTACTCCTTATATTGTGCTTTATCTCCAACTGAATATAATAGAATATCTTCTTGTGTTACAGCAAAAGAAGTATGGGATAGATTACACATCACCTATGAAGGGACAGATCGAGTGAAGGAGACCAGAATTAACATTCTCCTTGGTCAATATGAAGCCTTCAAAATGAAACCAGGAGAATCTATAACCGACATGTTTAGTCGTTTTACGATATTGTCAATGGTCTTGAGAACCAAGGACAAAAATTTCTGATCCCATGAAGGTGAACAAGCTTCTGCGTGGGACTCTCCAAGGATTGGAATCATATAAAGACTTCAATAAGAGAGACGCAAAGAATCATGCCATTATCTCGTAGACGAGCTGATTGGAACTCTTCGCCTTACGAAGTGGAACGTATTAATGAAGACGAAGATCCAAGAGGTAAGAAATCTATTGCATTAAAATCAAATGACGATTCGATGATGCAGATTCTCAAGATGATATGGATGATGAGGAGCTCGCCCTCATGATAAGAAGATTCGAAAACTGAATAGAAAAGGCGAAGGTTCATCCCAAGGAAACAAAGTTTTCGAGAGACAGCGGACCAAGTCTGTTGATGATGAGGAACCAAACAAAGATGTAGTTTGCTTCGAATGTAAAAAGAAGGGACACATCGTAGACCCAACCGTCCTCTTCTTCGAAAAGAAAAGAGGAAAAGCCGAGAAGTTTCGAAAGGCTCTCAAAGCCGAAACTTGGAGTGATACGTAGAATGTGAAGAGAGTGATAATGAATATGCCAACATATGCTTGATGGCACATTCGGACTCACTCGGATTCTGTTCGACTCGATGCAGTGAATTTGAGGTAAGTGATTTTAAAATTCCTGTCAAAGTCTCTAAATATATTGATGAACTGTGTTTCAGTCTCAAGACTTCTCTCAAAAGAATTTCCGAACTTAAAAAGGAAAACTCAATTCTGAAACAAAAGGAAGTTATTTTAGAAGAAAAAGTTAAAAGTCTAGACCTAAATGTTTCTGCTCTTAAAGAAAAAGAAGATGATCTTTTGAAAGAAAATGTTTTCTTAAAAACAGACTTATCAAATATTTCAAAGAAGTTTTCGATAGGATCCGAAAAGCTTGAAAAAGTGCTTTCAGTTCAAAGACCCTATTTCAATAAGTCTGGGTTAGGCATGACAGCGGAAACAATTCCCTTGATTGATTTTCCTAAAGTTAAAGAAAGAATTAAGAAAAGACCGTCAAGAGAAGCTTACAAAAATCATTTCAAGAAAGTTTTCGTAAAGTCTCGTTGGTCGAAATGCTCTAAGGTGTTCAAAGTGTAACAGTCTAGATCATTTTGAAAAAGACTGTCCTATGGTTTGGAAACCTGTTAAGAAAGCATGGCCCAATAATGCTTATCCTACTAACTCCAAAGGACCCAAGAAAATTTGGGTACCAAAGAAAGCTTGAGACTTTCACTTGAATGCAGTCTCCGTCAAGAGAAAGATAAAATGGTATCTTGACAGCGGATGCTCAAGACACATGACAGAGACTCAAAGTGCTTCATAAAGCTTGTTCAAGTAAACGGCGGAAATGTTTCATTTGGAGGAAACGGTAAAGGAAGCATCGTGGGGTTTGGAATTGTGAAAATTGGAAATCTCACAATAAGCAATGTTTCTCTAGTAGAAGGACTCAACTATAACCTTCTCAGCATTAGCCAATTGTGTGATACCGGTTTCAAGATCTCCTTTCAAGAAGGAATTTGTTATGGAATTAGTAAAGATTCTACTGAGTCTTTCATGGGTCGAAGACATGGAAACATCTATCTCTTAGACATGAAATTGAATAAATCTCAATGTCTAATTTCAATCCAAGATGAAGCAAGCATATGGCACGAAAAGCTTGGCCATGTCAATATGAAGCAATTAGCCAAAATCTCATCAAAGCAGCTTGTTCGAGGACTACCCAAATTGCCATACCAAAAGTCGACTCATGCACTCCATGCATTCTGGGAAAGCAGGTAAGAAATTCATTTAAGCAAGTAAATCATGTATCTACTAATCATGTATTACAGTTGCTTCATATGGATCTCTTCGGACCAACAAGAACCCGAGCATTGGAGGTAAGAAGTATTGTCTAGTAATTGTAGACGATTTCTCTCGCTTTACCTGGTATATTTTCTTGCAAATAAGTCGAAACCTTTTCATACTTTGAGAAATTTGCTAAAAGGTTCAAAATGAAATAGGATGTGCTATTTCAAGTATAAGAACAGATCATGGAGGTGAATTTGAAAATCAAGATTTCACAAAATTGTGTGATGAATCTGGTTTTAAGCATGTATTCTCCTCTCCATACACTCCTCAGCAAAATGGAGTTGTGGAAAGAAAGAATAGATCTCTTCAAGAAATGGCTAGAACTCTTTTAATTGAAAGCAAAATTTCTTCACGGTTTTGGGCTGAAGTCTGTTTCAACTGCATGCTATATTATAAATAGAGTCTTTCTAAGACCTATTCTTGAGAAAACTCCCTATGAATTGTTCAAAGGTAAGAAGCCTATTGTTTCATACTTTCATATATTCGGTTGCAAATGCTTTATTTTGAAAAATGCAAATGATCGAGTTGGTAAGTTTGAAGAAAGATCGATGAAGGCATCTTCCTTGGATATTCTACATCAAGCAAAGCCTACGAGTCTATAATAAGAAAAGCCAGTCCGTGGAAGAATCAATGAATGTCAAATTCCAAGACTCGGCGCAAGAAGATGAATCCAGACCCGGACTCAATATGAAGAGTCTCGAACTCACTCTAGACCTTTCAAGGTCTTCAACTCAAGAAGCATCTCAGACTGGAAGTCCAACATCAAGAAGCTCATGAAGATTCAAATAAAGAAAGAGATCATCAACCAAGCAAATCAACCAATAACTGGAAACACAAATCCAGTCATCCCAAAGATCTCATTATTGGCGAAATCAATGAAGGAATCCGCACTGCATCAAAAAGGCGTGAAGAGTCTAGTGCTGTTGCTCTCATCTCTGAAATTGAACCAAAAAGCATAGAAGAAGCTTTATCGATGAAAGCTGGATCGAAGCTATGCAAGAAGAGCTCGACAGTTCAACATTAATGATGTCTGGGAATTGACATCTAAACCGAAAGGTAAAACTGTCATTGGAGCAAAATGGGTATTCGAACAAGATGAACGAAGAAGGAAAAGTCGTGCGCAATAAAGCAAGACTCGTGGCCAAGGGATACACGCAAGAAGAAGGAATAGACTATGACGAGACTTACGCACCGTTGCAAGGTTAGAAGCCATTCGTCTATTACTTGCGTTTGCTTGTTACAAAAATTTCAGGTTATTCCAAATGGACGTCAAAAGTGCCTTCCTAAATGGATTTATCCAAGAGGAAGTTTATGTGGAACAACCGCCTGGATTTGAAGACCCAAAGAAGCCGACTCGGTCTTCGGGCCGAAAAGGCTCGTATGGTCTAAAGCAAGCACCTCGAGCTTGGTATGACAGACTAAGTAAGTTTCTATTACGAACGGATTTGTCAAAGGTAAAGTAGATACTACTCTGTTCATCAAAAAGGAAAACAAAAGTTTCTTACTCGTTCAAATATATGTTGATGACATTATTTTTGGATCCTCTAATGAAAGTCTCGTGCAAGAAATTTTCTAAGTCTATGCAGGGACGAATTTGAAATGAGTATGATGGGAGAATTAACTTTCTTTCTCGGTCTTCAAATAAAGCAATTGAAGGAAGGAACTTTTATCTTCCAAGAAAAATATGCTAATGATCTTGTCAAAAGATTTGGATTGGAAAACTGCAAGAAGACTGTCACACCAATGTCATGCTCTCAGAAGATAGACAAGGATGAAGAAGGGAAGAAAGTAGATCAAAAGCTGTACAGAGCATGATCGGTTCACTTCTTTATCTTACCGCTTCTAGACCTGATATTTTGTTGAGTGTTTGCATCTGTGCTAGGTTTCAATCGATCCTAGAGAATCACATCTCATTGCCGTGAAACGTATCATCAAATACGTTGCTTCATCCTCAAGCATCGGTCTTTGGTATCCAAAGAGGGGAGACTTTAATCTTCTAGGATACTCAGATGCAGATCTGGCCGGTTGCAGAGTTGATAGAAAAAGCACTTCGGAACTTGTCAACGCTTGGAAACAGGATGTGTCTTGGTTCTCAAGGAAGCAAAGCACCGTAGCTCTCTCAACGACGAAGCGAGTATGTAGCTCTTGGAAGCTGCTGTTCGCAAATTCTATGGATAAAACAACAGCTACAAGACTTTGGCTTTGAAGACTCATGCACGTAAATCAGATGTGACAACACCAGCGCGATCAATCTCACCAAAAATCCAATTCTTCATTCAAGAGCAAAGCATATTGAGATTCGTCATCACTTTATTAGAGATCATATTCAAAATGGAGAAATCTCGATTCAATTTGTTGATTCAAAGAGTCAACTAGCAGATATATTCACAAAGCCTTTGGAGAAAAATCAATTTGACTTCATCCGCTCAAGACTCAACATTTTGAAGCTTGAAGAAGTTAAAATCTAGAGACTCACCAACTCTAAAGACTCTGAATCCTGAGACTCAATCATTCATGGCTAAAGACTGTAAGTTGCTGTACGAATTCTTGTTTAGTTATTTTATCCAATCTCGAAAAAGGTACGAATTCTCTTTTAGATATAATTCGAAAATTTTTCAAGGAATTAATTTTGGTAGTTATTGATTTTGAAACGATATGTTCGTACACATTCCTTGTACCGTTTTAAACTTCTCTTTTCAAATCCGAGGTACATATATATATATACAGCTTTCTTTTTCTTCGCCCAAATCTTCAAAACCCTAAAAAGAAACTCTCCTCCCGATACTGTTTCTACTCCTTGTTCATCGTCGAGAAAGTGGTCATCTTTTCTTGGGAAAAGCAAGTGAAGGAATCTTCCAATAGTCAAAGGAAGATGTCGTCTTCGAGGAAATCATCAAGAATAGCAAGCGGGGACCACAAAGAATGGAGAAGGGGCCGATTCATTTCGATCTTACAGAGGAAGAAGACTTACCAAGTCAGCGACAAAGTCCGATTCGCTCTCCTCCACGTCATTCAGCACCTCCTACCCCACAAGATGCAAGTCAACATCTGGAAGAAGAGATAATCGAGGAAGCCGACCCAAGAAGAGTCCAAAGACCCTCCTTTATCTATATGCTTTATCGCGCGTTGAAAGCCTCTCGGTTCTCCGTTAAAATATATAGATGACTTCCTTAAGGACAAAAATTATGGAAATGAGTATCTTTTTCTGCGGAAAATGGAAGAATTGGGAATTGCTCCTAAAGGAAGGGCAGAGGAGGCTCTTGAGAACATTCCCAGTGATCCTCGTATGCCAGGACAAAATCTGATTGACGGGAACGATGATGACAAAATGTTCCTTGAATTTAAACCTAGAATGGGTGTTGCAGCAAAAGTGAAAGGAAATCGGATGGATTTGTTTAAATCCAAGGATCGGGAGAAAGTATATTTCAGATCTGTTGAAAAGAGGGGTGATAAACCCTAGAAGTGTCGATTTTGACTTCTTGGATTCCATCAACATGAACGTAAGAGAAAAGTTGAATTTGCTTCAACTTGAGACTTTCTCGCTCGACTCTACAGACGGGTATGCTCCACGACCGCCTATTTCTATTCAAATCTTAGCTTTTTGGATGCGAATAGAATTTCATTCAAAGTGTTCAAGATCAAGTCTACGTGGTAGATGTGAATATGTTGGCGGACATTGTTGGAGTTGAACGGGGACGATATCTCCCTATCAAAGTCTCACCCGCTCGTACTACTGATCTTGTTAAAGATATGGACGCAGAGAGAAAATTACCTACTCGAGAATGAAGGCCATCAACATCGTGCTTCATAAGATTGTGATTAACTGTCTCGGACACCGAAGTCTACGTCAAAGACTTCGTGTCTCTTCCCCGAAGCAAAGTTGATGTATGCGATCAACTCAGGACGGAAGTTTTCTCTCCCGCACACTATTCTCTTCCATATGTACAGAGCATTGTCAAAAGACAAAGGACAATTGCCTTATCCTGGTCAGTGACCAAGATCTTCGACATCTGAACATTGCACTACCGCATACATTTTGTGATCGACCGTGTGAAAAGATGGTGGTAGGGTTGAAAATGTTGATGAAGATGCGTCTGCAAGAACTCTCCAAGGCAATGGAGAAATTCAAAGTGAAAACTCCAGTCAATCTGCTTCAAAAAGGAAAGGAAAGGAGGCCATGGGTGCCCCATCAAAGAAGAAGAGAAGAACTCTCATCCTTGATGATGAAGATGAAGATGAAGATGATGAAGATCCCACTATCCAAGCGCCGACAAGAACAAGACGTTCGTGTCTCATCAAACAGATCTTCAGCGAACGAGAAGAAGGAGAACGAACGAGAGAAGAAGAACAACGAGAGAGAAGGAGAAAGAAGTTGAAGAAGAAGAAGAAGGAGAAAAAGAAAAGTCTGCGACAATTGGAGAAAAGGGAAATGAAGAGCATGATCATCACTCTTCCCCTTTCGATGTCCTAGAAACAGGGGAGTTAGCGAGCAAGAGAGGACTACACCTCCTGCTGCTGTCGGTGAAGATCTAAGACAATCTCCGAAGACCCGGAAGAAGTTCGGGTCTCTCAATTGCTCGAAGAAGGTGATGCATCGATTCCAAATCTGCCGGACCATTCAAAAGTGCCATCGTGCTCGCATACACACAATCCGAGAAAGCCAATGCAAGTACACAGACGGATGATTACGTAGACTTTCGTAGCATCATGAATATTCTTCGGAAATGCGGAACCGATATATGTTACGGACTCGTGAAATCCAAGCTTTGAAGAGCACTTTGGACAAGCATCTTCGCCTCTATGGAGGATAGACTAAAAGACCTCGCTCCGCAACTTCAAGCCAATGCCAAGGGAGAAGAGGTAGCTCATCCGAGAGAAGACCTGAAGAAGCTCGAAGGAGTAGTCCAGTCCATTGGGGATTTCCGGATCGTGCGCATTCCCAAGCGAGACATGACTCCTTTCTCACCCTTTTCAATGCTGACAAAAAGGGGGAGAAAACCAATTTGAACAAACATCCACAAACATCCACTTTTATTTAAACTTTGACTTTTGTGGTTATGTTTATTTTTGAGTATGACTTGAGAACTTGAACTTGGATATGAACTTGAGTGAAATTGACTGTGGATTGTGATGCTTGACTGGTTGCATTTATTCAAGTGTTGTTATATGGTGTTTCTCATGAAAGACTAACCAATTTTCTGTGGATGCGAGTCTGGTTGTTTTATTAATCTTTATGAGTTAGCCATATTGCTTGAGAAATGTTTTGCAGGTCAAAGATGTTCAAATCTTCAAGAAAGTTTTTGTCACCATCAAAAAGGGGGAGATTGTTGGAGAAATCTTTCCAGAATATTTTGAAGCCGACAAAACGTTTCTTTCGATCTAAGTCCGGATGTTCGGAGACCGTCAGTTTAAAGTCTGAAGACTTTGCTCTCTCGAGACTCAAGACTCAAGACTCAAGACTCAAGACTCAAGACTCAAGACTTAAGACTCAAGACTCAAGACTTAAGTCTATTCTCACTGACAGTCTTTCTAATCCAGTGACGAAGGAAATCCAAAGCCGAGGTTTATGGTTGAGGATTCGATTCTATTCTCTGGATCGATTCTTTGGTTGGATAATCATTTCGGATTCTTTACTTCTTATCTAAGATTGATTGGAGATCCGTTGGTCGACGAAATAATCTTGGAATGTTCTATTCATGGAAACCGAGATCCCGATTGTATGGGCGAACAGATTGATGGGCTATCATCGATTCCTTAAATAGCTCGGATGATCTTCTTGATTGATTCCGTCCAACGGGTAGATTGGAGGAATTCCTTTGGTAAGTGCCAACGGCTATGATGGCATAAAGGAGTATAAAAGGAAGACGTTCTAGTTGTTTTAAGTGTGTGATTGATAGAAAAATTCCAGTGTCGAAGACCCTTGATTATTAGTTGAGACTGTTCGAGCGAAATTGTAAACAGAGAGAGTATATACTTGGCGAGACCTTGAGTGAGTGTGGTAGATCATCTACACCTAGAAATCAAGGAAGATCAACACCGTAACATCTCTTTGATCATAGTGGAATCCAGCCAATCGGCTGTCGGTGCGAAAGAGTGGACGTAGGCTTGAATCAAGCCGAACCACTATAAACTGAGTGTTCAATTCTCTCTTTCCCTTACTCAGTCTCTCGATTGATATTTAACTCTTGCGATTGAATCATTAACTGTTTAAATATCGTGCAAGCTTCGAGAATTTTTTTTATATACCTATTCACCCCCCTCTAGGTACTCATACTAGCAATATCATATGCTTTTGGCTCAAGGTGGCAAACTCGAGTCTCGCCAAATCACGGCGAGCTTGAGCTTGGTTCTAGCCATTGTCAGGCGAGCCTCAAGCTTGCCCGTGACTGTTGCCGACTGGTCACGGTAGAGGAAGGAGGAAAAAGAAAATTAAAAAATAATTAAAAATTCGAATTTTTAGAAAAACCAAATAAAATATAAAAAATTCAATTTTTTACAATAAAAAATTATTTTAAAACTCAATTTTTTTTTTGGTCTAAGATAGAATCATGATATTGAAATCATTTTGCAATAGGATTCAAATACTAGAAAACACTTTCGATTATATATCATCAAGATTAAAAAAAAAAAAAAAAAACCATATTCCTAGAAAATGCTTTCTCATTTTCCTTGTTCATTGAGTTTCCGTGAAACAAATACACTTTAAGTTAGATATCATATTCCGATTATACAATAATAATATACAGCTTTTTCTTGGCAATATATAGAGGTGATAAAAAATAAATGTGAAATTAACATCCAAACAAGAAAACGTTATATAGCTATACCAAAGATAGAATTGCAAAACGCAACACATTAAAGTATCCAAATAGACTGTGTACAAGAGACGTCTCACGAATATATAGCTTAGCTATGATCAATTATGAATCTCAAGTAAATTCAATCTACGATAAAGTATGCTTTATATAGGTAAAGTGTTGGGAAAAAACGGATTCCCGAAAATCGGATTCGACATCGAATCGAACCCCTAAATCAATGCGGAAGACGAAGCCCGGGAAAACACGTATCACCGATCGTAAAGCATACCACGGATTCGAGCGTACCTTGTTAGCCACAGATTAAGCACCGACGCTGACAAGAGGAAGAGAAACTGGCCCTGTTCGATCCGATGGCGCCTTGAAGGGAAGAAGGACGATGCCTTATGCTACTGTTTCTTCTTTTGTTTTTGAGAGAGAGTGCGCGGGAAAGGGAACGTACGTACGTTGATTATGATTTCCAACCATCGTCTTCTCTCTCTCTCCTCCCTTTTATATGTCCCCCCATCCACGGGCCGTATTCCCATGGGCCGAGCTTTTTGGGCCCAACTTGGGTGGACGGGCCTTAAGCCATTTAATTAATAAAACCATCATCTCCCACTCGCACATGGTGGGCCGAACAGTATTCTCTTTACCTCTCTTCAACATTCATACCGGTGAATAATCCGTGCGACCAGCATACTTTGAGAGCTCGTTGCTATACATCTGTTAGGAATATATAGCAGCTCATAATGGGCGTCACACTCCGAGTAGATTTAGTATGCAGTACCCTAGATCAATCGATCACATCTATATCTCTCTTGATCTCTTTTAAACAATGATATATATATATATATATTGTATTCACAATTATAATTATCACAAAGACAGTCATAATTGGTCGACCAGTGAATACAAAACCACAATGTGATTCTCCAAAATCGATCTTCCTCTTTCCTTCAAACTCTCAATTTCAGTCCAGCTTGCTTTTCTAGAAATGCCCCATTAGATCGAATCATCTCATGACCATTGGCAACACCCTAAGATAGCAAACACTAAATAGAAATCTTGAGAATAAGTAAGAGTCCTGAGAGGACTAAAAATTGAGGATCTCTTTTTCTCAAGAGTCTCACACATCATAAAAGTTGAGATCAAACTTTTTGCCACTCTTATTGGTCGTCTCATGCATACGTAGTATGAAATACGTATTACGGTATTAACTCCTTTCCCATGGAGCGTATGTCTACACTTTTCAATACCGTACAGATGATAGTTCAGACATACTTAATGTCTAACTTGAGTTCACGTATCTACTCAATCACAAAATTCATCAGAACTCACATCTGGCATCATAGACAGATAAAGTAAAAAATATGTGGGTTATTTTACTTTCGGACATCTTTAGTATCATGTCCTCATCTTAACACTCAGTTAAGGATACATATGTATTTTAAGCTTGAGCTCTCGATTATCACCTAGATAATAAGCTTAAAAATAGTCTCATCTCTATTTATCACATAGTAAACAGAGGCGATTACCCGTGTGAGTGGGCTAATCTTATATCTATTCGACATACTTCTCAACTTAAAATAATGCACTGAGCATTAAGATGCATAAAGATCATACAAAGATTCATAGGCATTAATAATGAAACAACACAAGTTCATTGATGTGAACAACTCAGGGAAATTACAATATCCAGTACATCAGACTTTACGCAATCCTAGAGATTTTACATGACCACAAAACACATCTCTAGGTATTGGCTTTGTCATAGGATCTGTTATCATTCTATGCGTAGATATGTACTGTAAGTTCACATCCTTTCGTGCAACCATATCTTTCACAAAGTTATACTTGGTATCTATATGTTTAGTCTTGCCATGATACTTTGGATCTTTGGTGTATGCTATAGCTGCTTGGCTATCACAGTTAACTAACAATGGATTTGCAGCTTTCTCATCAACACCTAAATGATCCAGAAATCTCTTAAGCCAAACTCCTTCTTGTACCGCTGCTGATAATGCCACGAACTCAACTTCCATCGTGGACAAGGCTATACACGTTTGCTTCTTACTGCTCCATGATATGGCGCCATTGTTCAGTAAGAAAGCAAATCCAGAGGTAGATTTTCTTTCATCTAAATCTCCTCCCCAATCAGCATCTGAATAGCCTTCAAGTCGCAGATCTTTTCCTTGATAATTCAACTTGTAATCAGCAGTTCCCTTCAGATACCTCAGTATTCTTTTGACAGCTTTCCAATGTGCTGGATCTGGATTGGATTGGTATCTACTCACCATTCCAACTGCAAAACATATGTCGGGCCTTGTACACATCATAGCATACATTAAGCTCCCAACAACACTAGCATAAGGAACATGTTTCATTTGTTCCTTCTCTTATGGAGTCCCTGGACACAGTCTATGGCTCAATCCTTCACCTTTTGCAATAGGAGTGTCTATGAGTTTACAGTCTTGCATACGAAATTGTTCAAGAACCTTATTTATATAGGTTTCTTGCGAAAGAGACAACGATATCTTTGAACGATCTCTCGAAATCTTAACTCCAAGAATGTATGCAGCCTCACCCATATCCTTCATCTCAAAGTTAGAAGACAACCATCTCTTGACAGCATTAACCAACTCCATATTGCTTCCGGCAATTAGTATATCATCAACATACAATGATATGATCACAAATTGATCCTTAGATCTTTTGATATATACACAATGATCCTCATCAATCATTTTAAAATCATATGCCATTATTGCATTATGAAAACGTATATACCATTGTCTTGATGACTGCTTAAGATCATATATCGACCTCAAAAGTCGACATACTTTTTCTTCTTGGCCTTTCACTATGAAACCAGCAGGTTGTTCCATATATATTTCTTCCTCTAATTCTCTATTGAGGAAAGCAGTCTTTACATCCATCTGATGTAACTCAAGATCCAGACTAGCCACTATTGCCAGAATAATGCGAGTCGAGGTAAATCTTACTACAGGAGAAAACGTATCTTCATAATCAATTCCTTCCTGTTGATTATACCCCTTTGCCACAAGGCGAGCCTTATGCCTTTCTATCGAGCCATCAGCCTTTTGCTTTATTTTGAGAACCCACTTGTTCCCAATAGCTCTGCGTCCTTTTGGAAGATCAACCAGTTCCCAGACTTGGTTTGATTTCATTGACTCCATTTCCTCTTCCATTGCATGAATCCATTTTTCCTTACTAGGGCAATTCAGAGCCTCATTGATATTTCTTTGCTTATCTTCATCTTGTGGAGCAACTATAAAAGTTTCCCCTTCAATGTCAAAACGTCAACGGGGAATACTTTGGCGACTTGTTCGCCGTATGGGAGATTGTACACTTTGCACATCATTCCCTATTATGCTTCCACTTGGATGAACTCCACTAATATCATTATCTTGATCCAAGGTCTCAAATAGGGAGTGATCTTCCCCTATTTCGCCCTTCTTAGGAAACTCATCCTCTAAGAATGTGACATCTCGTGATTCAAATTCAGTTATACTCCCACTTTCCTACTCACCAATGAACACATACCCTTTCGAGTATTCCGAGTATCTTATGAAAATACTCTTATTTCCTCTGGGACCCAATTTCCCAAACTTGTGAGAGGACTCATGTGTATAGGCAGCACAACCCCATGGCTTAAGAAAACTTAAGTCTGGTTTTCTACCTGTCCATAACTCATATGGAGTGGAAGTAACTGATTTGGAAGGCACCCGATTAAGTATATAGGCATCAGTTAACAATGCATCACTCCAAAAGGTGATGGGTAAGTTAGCATGCGCCATCATGGACCTAACCATTTCAAGTAGGGTTCTGTTTCTTCTCTCCGCAATACCATTTTGTTGAGGAGTATATGGAATAGACAACTATCTTTCTATTCCTTTTGTCATCACATAATTTTCTAAACTCATCAGATAAATATTCTCTACCTTGATCGGATCTCAATGCTTTTATTTTCTTGTCTAATTGATTCTCTACCAGGTTCATAAACCTTTTAAAACAACTTATTGCTTCAGATTTATGAGAAATCAAATAGACATATCCGAATCGAGTATAATCATCAATAAAAGTGATGAAATAAACAGCCCCATGCCTTCCTCTCACATTCATTGGACCACAGACATCATAATGGATTAAATGCAGATGAAATTCAGCTCTTTTACATTTCCCAAATGGTTTCCTTGTCGTTTTCCCTTCTAGGCAATGCTTACATATGGACAAATCGACTTTTTCAATATTGCCCAACAAGCCCTCTTTGGCTAGTCTATTCATACGCTGTTGGCCAATGTGACCAAGTCTAGCATGCCACACATTCACATCATTATCATATTTATTAGGAGACGTGAGAAGGGAATAACAAACATTAGCATTAACATAATCAATATCTAATACAATAAAACCATCCAGAAAATAATCACAACCATAGTAATTTGTATCCAAAAACAAATTCACACATCTACTATAGAAGTTCATTTTAAAACCTAATTTAACCAACACTAATACAGACACTAAATTCCGACGAATCTCCGGAGCATACAACACATCATGAAGGAACAAAGTTTGTCCACCACGCATATTCAGTTGGCATGTGCCAATTCCTTCACTTCAGCTCTGGAGTTGTTTCCCACATAGATCCACTTAGTTCCAGTTGGTACTCGTCGGAATTCCACGAAGGATCCTCTATCCTTCGCTACATGGTCCGTCGCTCCCGAATCCACACAGTCCACAAAGGATTAGACTCGAGTTAAGAACACAGAACTCGACACATAAGCAAAGTTTTGAAAAGTACAAGGGGTGCATACCTTCTTTGGCTCACGACAGTCGCGAGCATAGTGACCCTTCTTGTCACAGTTGTAGCATTTCACCCTTGCAAGCTTTTTCATGCGAGGACGCTTCCCTCTTCCATGTTGGTTAAATTTGGGTTTCTTCCTTGAAGGACCTGCTTCTTCCTTGCCTTTCCCCTTATCAAACCAGTTAGGGCGCTTGCGTTTGGAGCTCGAAGCTCCATTTGAGCTAGAACTAGCATGATAGAGTTCAGCATCCGGCTTAGCCGCCAACAGGCGGTCCTTTTCTAGCTCAAGATGATGCATTGCATCCTCAAAGGTTTTGATATTTTCATTATGAGTTAGGTGCACCTTCATATGCTCCCAACTCTGAGGCAAGGAACGAATCACTGCTTGCACTTGCTGCTCATCTGTGAGGACATGGCCAGCATCTCTCAGCTTAGTTATCATGTTTGACATCTTTCTAAGATGTTGCTTCATGGTCTGACCATGAGGCTTCTTATAAGAGTCAAACCTGATAGTGAGCTGCCTCAGTCTAGTCACCAAAGTATGACTAAATCTAGCTGCCAATGCCTCCCACATTTCCTTGGCATTGTCAAAACGCCGAAACTCTCGCATGACGTCATTTTCCATGCTGCTCAGCAACGTGATGCGAGCTAAAGAGTTCATTCTTTTCCACGCAGAAAAGGCTTCTTTGTCTCTTTTGTACTGTTTAGTGGTTCCCTCTTCAGGTTCTACCATGGTCATGATAAGAGCCTCAAGTGCTTATTGCTCTTCCAGCACATACTGGATTTTCATTTGCCAAATTTCATAGTTGTCTCCATTGAGCTTTTCACCTTTGTTCAGCTCGGCAACTATGCTTTTTGTGGCTGAAGCCATTGATCTGAACAAATCAGACAAATATGCACGAATTATTAATGCCTATCATTTATGCATCCCTATTTACATAGACCCATCATATCAATGAATAATTTCAAGTAAGGCTTCAGAATCAAAAGGTCACTACGTTTCCAATCATCCTCCAAAAATCCTAACTTAAAACTATCATTAATATGATTGTCATATGCAAAATCAATTCTATGAAGCTACAAAAACTTCTAAAACTACCCACAGCTAATTACCCATAGCAACCAGCAATAACAGAAAGCAACATAGAATAGACATCCAATAAAAAACAATAATGCTTTCAATTAACACAATTAGGTAGTAATCATTACATAATATGTCCACAAATCACACTTAACATATATCAGTCAATACAACTAACACCAAGTCAGCACACGAACTGGGAAAGATCCTCTTTTGTTCAATTTCTTGATCTTTTCCCTTGTAACAATACAGTAATATTCATTTACAAAGTCCATCACAATTTTCTTATAGGAAGCAGCTCCGTTGACATCCCATATGCGATTCAACACATCTTGCCATTCAGGTGGAAGAGTGTTTATGAAAAATCGCACAATCTCTGACTGTGACATAGGACGACCATTCCATATGACCTGTTGAATTTTCCCGTTGACTTCAAGGACGTGATCAATTAAGTCACCTCTCTCCCATCGATGATCAGTCAGCTCAGCTATCAACTTAGACAACCTATCCTTTTGTTCATCGGTAACTGCGCGAATAGGTGTGCGCAACCTTAGGGGAGGCACAGTTCCTGCAACAAATGCAGAACAAATAAGGGATCACATTATAATCCACATAGACTTAATTGAAAAAGAAACACATTCTTTTCCTCTTTTTTTTTTTTTGGGTCAACGGTCAACGGTCAACGGTCGTCGGTCGTCGGACCGGTCGGACTGGACAGACCGGTTGAACCGGTCGGGTCGGTTCGGGCGAACCGACGGCACGTGCCGCACGCGTGCGCGGGCTGACGTCATGCAGACGTCAGTCGACACGTGCGGTGCGCGTGTCGACGTCCTCGGGTCGGGTCGGGTTGGATCGCCGGTTGGGTTGCCGGTTGGTGACCGTTCGGCGAAACGTCGTCGGCGATGACGTCATCGGTGACGTCATCCGAGCGGTTACCGACCGTTGGATGACGTCAGCACGCGTCGGTCCGCGGACAGGCGCGTGCCAATTCGCCCGCCGGTGGCGTGCATGCGCCGGTTCGCCGACCAGCGCATGCGCCGCATGCGCTTGGCGATCCAGCACTTCTGAGCGCATCGCGCCCACGCGCAGCGCCTTCCGGCCGTGCGTGTGGGCGCGTGCGGCGTCGCTCGGCGGCGCTCGACGTATCGCCAGACTCGTCTCGATGTCGCCTTTCTTCCTATGCCATCACAATTTGATTTCGACTTACGAAAACTCGGAAAAATGGCCGAATAACGCTCGGGTGTCGGGATTTTTGGCCCTATCCGTACGGCCGAAGTTCTTTCGCAAAAAATCAATCAAAAACATCAGAAAAAGGTCGGGAAAAACGTGAACTAGGGCTTTGATACCAATGTTGGGAAAAAACGGATCCCCGAAAATCGGATTCGATACCGAATCGAACCCCTAAATCAATGCGGAAGACGAAGCCCGGGAAAACACATATCACCGATCGTAAAGCACACCACGGATTCGAGCGTACCTTGTTAGCCACAGATTAAGCACCGACGCCGACAAGAGGAAGAGAAACTGGCCCTGTTCGATCCGATGGCGCCTTGAAGGGAAGAAGAACGATGCCATATGCTACTGTTTCTTCTTTTGTTTTTGAGAGAGAGTGCGCGGGAAAGGGAACGTACGTACGTTGATTATGATTTCCAACTATCGTCTTCTCTCTCTCTCCTCCCTTTTATATGTCCCCCCATCCACAGGCCGTATTCCCGTGGGCCGAGCTTTTTGGGCCCAACTTGGGCGGATGGGCCTTAAGCCCTTTAATTAATAAAACCATCATAAAGAAAAACTGTAATTGAAAAAAAAAATCCCATTGTGTTTCACTGAAAGTTATAGTTGACGAAATTTTTTTCACTCAAAATCATTCTTTGGCTTTTTTAAATTAAGATGGGTTCTGTAACGATTCCAAACAGGAGTTGTACCAATGGAAGAAAAGGAACGTATATGCTTCAATGGAATTTAATCAACGATGAAGCTTGATGACATAAAAAGTTTTGTTGGAATTTGATCGATGTTGAAGATCTGAAAACTAAAACTAAGATATATGCTAGAATTGAATTGAAAAATAGATATTTGAAACTACAACTAAAGTATAGGAATTGAAAAATATTAAAATTGCAAAAACGTAAAGATAGAGATAAATTTCTAAGATTGTTGAGTTCTTTGTTTAATCGATTGGGCTTACAGAAAGTGCAATGTGGTATTTATAGCCCACAATCTACTATTACATACATCGGTTTCAATTTTGGAATTCTAATGACAAATAACTTCCTAATGGCGGGGATGTCACAAAAATGGTCGCAGGATAATGTAAGACAGCTGTTTGTGCTTATGGGTCAAATTTTGCTGTTACAGGCGAGTCATTCATAGATTTTCGGAAATGCAACTTGGCTTACGAGCGAAAATTTAGGTGTCAACCTAATGGGCCTATGCTTAGAATAAGGGAAAATAGAGTCAGTTTTCTGCAGGTATGCCTTTCCACAATAGGTGAACTTCTTATTTAATCATTCAAGGATAGCCTTTTAGCAGCAAATTACTCAGAATTTTAGTTCAAAGCATAAAGACACTCAGTGGTGCGAGGATGGTAACATTTCTAACTATCCGAGCTGCATTTCTCTGAGTATCCTACTGGACTAGAGAAGAAGAGGTGTTTAGAGAGACATGAAGAGTTTTCACAAACACTTATTTTACTTCAAGGGACACTACCCAACTCATTACATCCTCATTGCCTTTTATAAGCATTAAAAGGTCACAAACAAACAAGAACCAAGCTCACGGGTCCGAAAACAAATAGAGACTTCGGAAAATCTAGTTGGGAATTATCCTAGGTGATGTGAACAATGACAATGAATAGTAATTTCCCTAGCCTATTACTACAGTAACTTGTTACAGTGACTTTGTTATAGACCTATCTCTTGTCACGGGCATTGTCTTATGGCTCATGAGAGTCAATAATCTCTTCCATTACGGGCATTATAGTTATAGTCTTGAGTCATCAGAACTATATGTCTCTATAAGTAGATGTTTTTCGTATTTCTATTCTAAAAAAGCGAAATAAAAATTTATACATTGTCAAAGTTCATGTTACTAAAATTTGCTACATTAATTAAATATATTTTTTGGATAAGTACACTAGAAATTTTAAAACTTGTCATGAAAGTACAATTGAGTCTTAAAACTTTCAAAAAATGCAATTAATTCCTCAAACTTATCACAAAAATGCAATAAAATCCTTAAATTTGTCAAGTTAACGTAATCAAGTCCTAAAATTTATTATATTTTTCATTTATCAAGTTAGACAGAGTTAATAGAAGGATTTGTTGGTATTAACTTGACAAATTTTAGGACCTAATTAAACTTTTTGAAATTTTTATGATCCAATTACTAAATTCATAATAAGTTTTAGAATGCTTATCTCTATTCTTTTTATTAGAGCCTCTTAGTTTTCTCTATCATGGCATATTTGTTAAATGTAAAACTTGTTCATATTTTTAATGGCTAACATAAAAAACTCAAAAGACCATCTCTCTTTATCATTCGCCGCCGTGAAGGATGTGACGTTCACTGTGGAGGTAGACGGATGGTCTTCCAAGTCCACTAGCCCTCCAATGCGGACTCCCCTTTTCTTAAAGTAGTCTTGTTGACTCTGTTTTGTTTCACACTGAAGTAATGAGAGAAGATGAGGCGATATAACAGCATGAGACCACCATTGAACGGAAGTTCTGTTTCCGTAGGCATCAAGAATATGGAGGAGGAGAAGAAGACAGTCGGCGTCCGGGGTCTGCTAGCCGTGGCGGTCGTCCTTTCTCTGTGCTCTCTCGCTGTTTCAACGGAAGAAACGAAGCAGAAGCAGTTGCGGTTGAAGGAGAACGGGGAATTCAAGATATTGCAGGTGGCGGACATGCACTATGCCGATGGCAAGACCACACCCTGCAGGAATGTTCTTCCTTCTGAGAACGTAAGTTGCTCCGACCTCAACACCACCGCCTTCCTCCATCGGATGATCCTGGCTGAGAAGCCCGACCTCATTGTTTTCACGGGTTAGTTCCCTTCTTCTATTCTCAAACAACTCAAGCTACTGAATCACGTTTTGTGCTTGTACGTATTGTACAAGCATTCGCTCTACATCACGGCTCAGCCGTAGGCGCCAATCTTGATGAATGAGGTATCCAAAGCTAACTGTTTCATGCTTTTACAATCTGATGAAGGGGATAATATCTATGCCTCTGATGCGACTGATGCTGCAAGATCTTTAGATGCTGCATTCTCCCCTGCCATTTCTGCAAGCATACCATGGGCTGCCGTATTGGGAAACCACGACCAACAGTCCGCCTTGTCAAGAGAAGGGGTCATGAAACATATAGTTACCCTCAACCACACTTTGTCTCAGGTCAATCCTGCCGGGGTTGATCTCATTGATGGCTTTGGGAATTACAACTTGGAGGTCCATGGGGTTGAAGGCTCTGGTTTTGAAAACAAATCAGTCCTCAATCTTTACTTCCTCGATAGTGGAGATTATTCGAAAGTTCCCTCGATTTCTGGTTATGGTTGGATCAAACCCTCTCAGCAATTTTGGTTTCAACGCACGTCTTTGGAGCTTCAGGTATCAATGTTGCCAGTTCCTTTCTTCTGTCTTTACTGTCTTGCTCCTTATAGACAATAAAGTCAACACGACTCAAAATCAATAGCCATCATGTAGCTTCACAATGAAAAATAATTTAATTATTGTTAACAATTTACGTCTAAATATTTTCGGGGAAAATAAAAATACTTTTTATTCATTCATTCTTGTAAAAAATACAATAATAATATTTAGGAAAATATTTTCTAAATCATTAATCCGTAAAATAAAGGAAGGCTAAGATTCTTCCACCTTATCCCAACTTGTTGACAATAATTACATGATAAACTAATTCATTTTGGGTGTTTCTGCTGCAGAAAGCATATATGAGTAAGCCAGAGGCTCAGGAAGCACCGGCGCCTGGGCTCGCTTACTTCCATATCCCTCTGCCCGAGTTTACAAATGTGGTGAATTCATCTAATTATACTGGTGTAAAACAAGATCCCATTAGCTCTGCTTCTGTAAACTCGGGCTTCTTTTCAACTTTGGTAGAAGCAGGTGATGTTAAAGCTGTTTTCAATGGCCACGATCACCTTAATGACTTCTGTGGCGAATATACCGGTATACAGCTTTGTTATGCTGGGGGTTTTGGATACCATGCCTATGGGAAGGCTGGATGGGCAAGGAGGGCAAGGGTGGTCGTAGCAACATTAGAGAAAACAGAGGAGGCGAGTTGGGGTCCTTTGAAGTCAATTAAAACATGGAAGCGCCTTGATGATCAAAACCTGTCTACCATTGATGTTCAAGTACTTTGGAGCAACAACACTCCAGGTATTCATTACAAAATCTCAGTCAATACACGGCATGCTTCCAGTCTTTGCTCGTCATTCATCAAAAAGCCTAGAGGTCTCAACTTGTTTAGAGTACGTACATACACACTGAATATGCAAGACTAACGACTAATATGATGGGAAGAGACGCAAGCGGTGAGCATCATAAATCTGTTTGACCTATACCGACTTTTCAACTGAAATTGGACATATAAAAGATTTATCTTATTCTCATCCTCTGATTATCTTGCTGAATCTCACTCCAGTCATATCAAAGAGACTTTCTAAATTCCAATTTTGAAGTCCATATAGATAAATTTCTAGTCTGTGTAGATACAGTTTTTGACATCTGATATTTAGGAAGCAAGCCCACAAATTTACTGGTTGCATCATCTTTGCGGAATAAAACTGAGTCCTTGACATATTCCCTGTGACATCTTGGGCATTGCAAATTGAATGCCGACCACTTTAGAATCTAAAAGGTGCTTGACAGTTTAGTATAGGTCAAATACCTTAATAAACATATACAATGGTCATTGCAGATAGCTGATCTGTAACAGTGAGAAGAAATAAGGCAAAAAGCAGTAACAGAAAAATTTTGGACAGCAAGAAGTTTCGCTTTAAATTACCAGACAGCCCCCTTGTGCACACTCGTGCGTGCTCGCAGAGGGAGAGAGGACTGTCGTAGAAAATAAACTCGATTGCATCTACTACTTTGGTAGTTTCATTTGCACAACTTAGTCTGATTCCAGCTTGTATCCTGTTGCTGGCTTTTCTCATCCTCTGTGCCAATTTTACAAGGAGCAGGTGGTACTTGAAGAGAACCGTGGAAGGAGGAGATCTACTTATGTACTGGAATAAGACACTCTCTGTCACGCATCAACTCTGCTAGGCTTTTGTTGGCAAGTCCCAATTTTGTATTGCATATTTATAAGAAACAAAGTCCCAATTTTGTATTGCATATTTATAAGAATGTTGGAATTATGATTGGTACCCTCTATGGGTGAAATCGGCATGTTTTGCATAGAACTCTAGTGTCTTATTGAAGCTATTAAATTAATATCATATTACCGACTTTATTAGAATTACTTATTAACATTTTTTTAAAAGAAATTATCAACTATTTTTAGGTAAGTAGTACTTGTTTGAGCCATTTACCAAGGTTGATTAGATCGTTTCTAAGTTATCAACTTTTTTGGTGACTTGCTGCTACATCGCTTGGTCTAAAGGCAAAGCCCTATTTCACTTTGTAGAATAAATCCCAAGATTACTCTCGCACAAGTTGTTTTAGTGTTCAAAATTGTAGTATCCAACTAAACTGCTCTATATCAATTTTGAAACCACAGCAAAGTATGAAAGTTCAAATAGTTTCTCATAAAGGAGAGTACAATGCCAAACTCGTTCTAATGGAGCTTGTTGGGAATAACGGATCCCCGAAAACCGGATTCGACACTAAATCGAACCCCTAAATCAATGCGGAAGCGAAGCCCGGGAAAATCACGTATCACCGATCCTAAATCACACTACGGATTCGAGCGTACCTTGTTGGCCACAGATTAAACACCAATGCCGAAGATCGAGGAAGAAATTCTGATCCGATGATGCCAATTTGCCTTGAAGGGAAGACGGTGTTGCCGTAAGCGTTTTTTCTTCTTTTTCTTGGAGGGAGAGAGGGAGAGGAACGTACGTACGTTCTTATGCCAAATGGTGTCTTCTCTCTCTCTCTCTCTCTCCTCCCTTTTATACCTTCCCCCATCCACGGGCCCTATTCCCATGGGCCGGGCTTTTTGGGCCCAACATGGGCGGACGGGCCAACTCAGGCCCATCAATAAAGAAAAAATCCATCATCTCCCACTCGCACATGGTGGTCCAAAACCAACATGGGCGGACATTCCCTACTCAGCCCCATCAGAGAAAAATCCATTATAGACTCTCACTTAACATGGTGTGCCGAACAGAATCCTCTTTTCCCCTCTTCAACATTCATACCGGTGAATAATCTGTGCGACCAGCATACTTTGAGAACTCGTTGCTATACATTTGTTAGGAATATATAGCAGCTCATAATGGACATCACATCCTAAGTAGATTTAGTATGCAGTATCCTAGATCGATTGATCACATTTATATCTCTCTTGATCTCTTTTAAACAATGATATATTTATATATATATATATATATATATATATATATATATATATATATATTGTATTCACAATTATGATTATCACAAAGACAGTCATAATTGGTTAACCGGTGAATACAAAACTACAATGTGATTCTCCAAATTCGATCTTCCTCTTTCCTTCAAACTCTCAATTTCAGTTCAGCTTGCTTTTCTAGAAATGTCCCATTAGATCGAATCAAACTCATGACCATTGGCAACATCCTAAGATAGCAAACACTAAATAGAAATCTTGAGAATAAGTAAAAGTCATGATGGGACAAAAATTGAGGAATTCTTTTCCTCAAGAGTCTCACACGACATAAAAATTGAGATCAAACTCTTGTCACTCTTATTGGTCGTCTCATGCATACGTAGTATGAAATATGTATTACGGTATTAACTCATTTCCCATGGAGGGTATGTCTACACCTTCAATACCGTACAGATGATAGTTCAGACATACTCAATGTCTAACTTGAGTTCACGTATCTACTCATTCACAAAATTTCATCATAACTCACATCTGACATCATAGACAAATAAAGTAAAATATGTGGGTTATTTTACTTTCGGACATAGTAAGTATTATGTCCTCATCTTAACACCCAGTTAGGGCGACATACGTGTTTTAACCTTGAGCTCTCGATTATCACCTAGATAATAAGCTTAAAAACAGTATCATCTCTATTTATCACACAGTAAATAGATGCGATTACCCGTGTGAGTGTGCTAATCTTATATTTGTCTGACATACTTCTCAACTTAAAGTAATGCACTAAGCATTAAGATGCATAAAGATCAAATAAAGATTCATAGGCATTAATGATGAAAACACAAATTCATCAAATGTGAACACTTAAGGAAATTACAATATTCAGTACATTAGCCTCTACACAATCCTAAAGATTTCATATGGCCACAAAACACATCTCTAGGTATTGGCTTTATCATAGGATTTGCTACCATTCTATGCGTAGTATGTACTCTAAGTTCACATCTTTTCGTGCAACCATATTCTTGATAAGATTATACTTGGTATCTATATGTTTGGTCCTGCCATGATATTTTGGATCTTTGGTGTACGCTTTTGCTGCTTGGCTATCACAGTTAACCAACAATTAATCTGCAGCACTTCCAATATCACCTAAATGATCCAAAAATCTCTTAAGCCAAACACTTTCTTACACTGCTGTTGATAATGCCACGAACTCAACTTACATCGTGGACAAGGCTATACACTTTTGTTTCTTACTGCTCCAACATATGGTGCCATTATTCGGTAAGAAAACAAATCCAGAGATAGATTTCCTTTCATTTAAATCTCCTCCCCCAATCAGCATCAGAATAGCCTTTGAGTTGCAGATCCTTTCCTTTATAACTCAGCGTATAATCAGCAGTTCCCTTTAGATACCTTAGTATTCTTTTAACGGCTTTCCATTGTGCTGGACTTGGATTGGATTGGTATCTACTCACCATTCCAACTGTAAAACATACGCCAGGTCTTGTACACATCATAGCGTACATCAAGCTCCCAACAGCACTAGCATAAGGAACATATTTCGTTTGTTCCTTCTCTTGTAGAGTCCTTGGACACAGACTATGGCTCAATCCTTCACCTTTTTGCAATAGGAGTGTCTATGGGTTTACAATCTTGCATACGAAATCGTTTAAGAATCTTATTTATATATGATTCTTGTGAAAGAGACAACGATCTCTTGAAATCTTAACTCCAAGAGTGTATGCAGCCTTACCCATATCCTTCATCTCAAAGTTGGAAGACAACAAACTCTTGACAGTATTAATAAACTCCATATTGCTTCTGGCAATTAGTATATCATCAACATATAATGATATGATCACAAATTGATCATTGGATCTTTTGATATATACACAATGATCCTCATCTATCATTGTAAAATCATATGCCATTTTGGCACTATGAAAACGTATATACCATTGTCTTGATAACTGCTTACGGCCATATATCGACCTCAAAAATCGATATACCTTTTCTTCTTGGCCTTTCATTATGAAACCGGCAGGTTGTTCCATATATTTCTTCCTCTAATTCTCCATTGAGGAAAGCAGTCTTTACATCCATTTGATGTATCTCAAGATCCATACTTGTCATTATTGCCAGAATAATGCGAATTGAGGTAAATCTCACTACAGGAGAAAATGTATCTTCATAATCAATTTCTTCCTGTTGATTATACCCCTTCGCCACAAGGCGAGCCTTATGCCTTTCTATCGAGCCATCAGCCTTTCGCTTTATTTTGAGAACCCACTTGTTCCCAATAGCTTTGTGTCCTTTTGGAAGATCAACCAGTTCCCAGACTTGGTTTGATTTCATTGACTCCATTTCCTCTTTCATTGCACGAATCCATTTGTCCTTATTAGGGCAATTCAGAGCATCATTAATATTTCTTGGCTTATCCTTATCTTGTGGAGCAACCATAAAAGTTTCCCTTTCAATGTCAAAACATCGACGGTGAATACCTTGGCGACTTGTTCACCGTAGGGGAGATTATACACTTAGCACATCATTCCCCATCATGCTCCCACTTGGATTAGGTAATAATGATGTCGTCACATCAGGTGGTTGCAATTGAGAATGAGTTGAATTCAATTCATCACATCTCATATTACTCCCACTTGGACGAACTCCACTGATATCATTATCTTGATCCAAGGTTTCAAATAGGGAGTAATTTTCCCTTATTTCACCCCTCTTACGAAATTCATCCACTAAGGATGTGACATCCCGTGATTCAAATTCAGTTATACTCCCACTTTCCTGCTCACCTATGAACACATACCTTTTTGAGTGTTTGCAGTATCTCAAGAAAATACTCTTATTTTCTTTGGGACCTAATTTCCCAAACTTGTGAGAGGACTCATGAATATAGGCAACACAACCCCATGGCTTAAGAAAACTTAAGTCCGGTTTTCTAACTGTCCATAACTCATATGAAGTGGAAATAACTGATTTGGAAGGCATCCGGCTAAGTATATTGACAGCAGTTAACAACACATCACTCCAAAAAGTGATAGGTAAGTTAGCATGCGCCATCTTGGACCTAACCATTCCAGTAGGGTTCTGTTTATTTGTGGCACCCCTCGACGGCCCCTGATCCATTAGGGTCGCGACAGTTCGCTCTACCTTTCACTTTCCCTATTAACATGTTACTCTGATACCATTTCAATTGTAGCGGGTCCATACAACCTGGGGCTTACATCTCTTTTATTTTTATATTTTTTTCTTTTTAACTAAAGGTCCCTTGCGCAATTCATATACGGAAGCACATGCAACAACTCCATTCCTTATATTAAAAAACAATGCACACCTACTAAACATTTATAGGTAAAAGCCGCACACTTTTTATTTACTTAAATCAGATGGACATCATTCATCGATACATCAAAATGCCATGGTCTTCTATATTCGGCTACACTCCAAAAGATGACCGATGTTTTCTCAAACAGTCATACACTTTAAGTCCATTGATCAGTGTCGACGTCCAAAAGCTCCTTCCCCTACTATCCTTCTCCTCACGGTCACATCCAACCGTTCAAACCATCTACTAATCTGAAATGTTGGTCTCCAAAATGGGTGAGTACAACCACTCAGCAGGTAAAGGAATCCAATAACAACTTAATGCATCATGCAAATCATACATGCATTGCAAGGCGTTACTTACCTTGAAAACCATGCGCATACTATCATGCATCATCATATCATACATGTCATCATCATCATGGCATCATCACATCACACATGTCATCATCATCATGGCATCATTATATCATACATGTCATCATCATCATGACATCATCACATTACACATGTCATCATCATCATGGCATCATTATATCATACATGTTATCATCATCATGACATCATCACATTACACATGTCATCATGCCATATTATATCTCATCATCATTATCATCATCATACATATCATCATCATGTCATGCCATGAGTGATCATCATTATTTCACATCACATATCATCATCATCATCATCATCATCATCATCATCATCATCATCATCATGCATATCATCATGCATATCTTCATGCATGTCATGCCATGGGTGATCATCATTATTTCACATCACATATCATCATCATCATCATCGTCATCATCATCATCATATCATCATGCATATCATGTCATGGTTTAATTTCCACTTTTCATCTTGGACCGCCACATATCTCATACCCGGGACCAATGTTTGCATCCCATATTCATCACTCGCGCCTAATACTGGCATTGCGAGAAACCATCCGGGCATGTATCCAAGATACAACCGGTCATCCGGCACCCCCACATTCCGGGCATCTTGTATCCCAACTCGCATCACGAGGCATCCGGGCATGTATCCAAGATACAACCGGGCATCCAAAGGGCATCGACTCATTCGAACCTTTGGGCATCTCGCACCCCACCTGGCATCACGAGGAATCTCCGGGGCTCGCCATGAAAATGGTTACCCCTACCCTTCGGGCATGCATCATGATACAACCCCTCATCCTCCGAGTATGTATCATAACACAACCGGGCATCCCGACACTCCCGGGGAAAATCTCTGGGCATGTATTCATAATACAACCAGGCATTCAAAGGGCATCGACTCCTTCGAACCTTTGGGCATCCCGACTCCCGGGGCATCGTCGGCTCACTCCTTCGACGGTATCATCATCACCACGATGCATATTCTCATAATCTCATTTCTCATCTTCCACATTTACCAATATTTTGATCTCAATTTAACATGGCACATGTCGTGACATCAAACAAGTCATACTTGGCATAGCATTCACACATGCATCACAATTCAATGTCATACATATACCAATATCTCATCATACATGCTACAATGTACAATTATTTATAAATTCAATGGAATTTATGGCCAATAAAATAATCCATTTTATTATTATTATTATTATTATTATTATTATTATTATTATTATTATTATTATTATTATTATTATTATTATTATTATTAATATTTTTAATAAATAAATATTAAATTCAATATCTATAAATTCCCAAAATTATAAAAATTCAAGCAACTACAAACCAATAGAATTACATGCAAAATTCATGGCCAAATCGAATTTCACAAAATTTCACAATTTCCACAAAACAGCCCATAATATTCGGATAAAACCAGAATGCACAGTTTCCGTAGAAATTCAATTAAAATATCCATACGGCCTCCAAAAATTACGAAATTTTACTGAGTTATAGATAAGACATTTTCGTACAACTTTCATGAAGAACTCCAAGCCAGATTCTTTTTGGATTATTTTACACGACCTCACGAAGCTTCTGGAACCACTACCGCATCGTCCAGAATACACATCTCCGAAATATTAAGATTTCACCCATCTATTCTCTTTCGTTTCCTCTGAAATTTGAGTATGTTATATACCAAGGTGTCCTTTACAAGTTTTATGAAGATCTAGGTCAAATAACCAAATTATGGTCACCATTTAAGTCCATGAAGTCTCGGGTGTCTCGGAACACATCACCAAAATCATCGTCTTCAAGATCTATTCGATTTACCAAGCTATACTTGTTATTTTTAATTAAAATTTGAGTATGTTGTAGTTTAAGATGTTCCCTACAACTTTCATGAAGAAACCGAAGTAATATTCTCAACAAAAACCAACATGCAACCATGAATCCAGCAAAAGGTCAGTAAAAACTCTCCAGATCTAAGGTCTCCGTAAGATGAGACTTTAACCCCTCAAATCTCCATCATTTTCCACGAAATTTCAGTATGTTGTAGTTCAAGATGTTAGATACAACTCTCATGAAGATATCACAGCCAAAATCGAACTCTAAACATGCATACAAGCTCTCACAACATTCTGACTCAAATAGTTCATACGAAAATATTCCAGATCTAGCATCTCCGTAGGATGAGATTTTGACCCCTAAAATCTCCATAATTTTCCACGAAATTTTAGTACGTTGTATTTAAAGATGTTAGCTACAACTTTCATGAAGAAATCGAAGCCAAAATCAGACTCTAAACACACATGAAAGCTCAAACAAGTTTCTGACTCCGAACAGTTCATGCGAAAACATTGGTGCAAGAGTAGAAAGTGGATTCCCAACTTGCCTCTAGACCTCACGAACAGCACGAGCGGACGGCACACGGCGGTGAACGGGCTCCTTTCTCTCCCTCTCGGCTTCCTCTCTCTCTCGCACGATTCTCTCTCTCTCTCCCTCACTTGGCCGAATGGCTAACCAGCCATTCTCTCTCCTCTTCTTCCCTTTTATATTGCATGCACTCTAGGTTTGCATGAGGGACAAGTGTAATTGTGGAGGAAGGCGAGTGTCCACCATGCTTCACCTCCTCCATGCCACTTGTCCTATTGCATGCATCATGGGCCTTGGAGTTGGGCTGGTCGACCACTCCTCTTGGGCCTCTATTGGGCCGGCCAACTTGGCCCATTAAAAGCTTAGGCCAATGGGCCTAACGCCCACCCTAAAAATTGACCTTTTCCTCTCTTTTTTTTTTTTTTTTTTTTTTTTGAATTTCTTTTATAAATATTTTAAACTTTAAATTTTCCACATGGCCAAAGTCTTTCGACATTTCATTTATTGAAATTTAATTTATAAAGTGCATGGCCAAGCATAGATTATTAATTTATCCTATAGTCATAAATTCAAAATTCATAAACACAAGCACAATAACACCTAGCCTTAAGAAAACTAATGGCTAACACATAGACCATAGGTAATTTCATTATCTAATTATAGGCTTTAATTTCTCTAGAGGATGACTTGAATTTTGGGATGCCACATTATTATCTCTGCAACACCATTTTGTTGAGGAGTATATGTAATAGACAACTATATTTCTATTCTTTTTTCATCACATAATTTTTTGAACTTATCAGATAAATATTCTCAATCTCGATCGGATTTAAATACCTTTATTTTCTTGTCTAATTGATTTTCTACCAGGTTCATAAACCTTCTGAAACAACTTATGCTTCAAATTTATGAGAAATCAAATAGACATATCCGACTCGAGTATAATCATCTATAAAAAAAGTGATGAAATAAACAGCCCATTGCCTTCCTCTCACATTCATTGAACCACATACGTCCAAATGGATTAAATGCAGATGAAATTCAGCTCTTTTACATTTTCCAAATGGTTTCCTTGTCATTTTCCCTACTAGGCAATGCTCACATATGGATAAATCGACTTTTTCAATATTGCCCAACAAGCCCTCTTTGGCTAGTCTATTCATATGTTGTTGGCGCATATGACCAAGTCTAGCATGCCACCATATTCACATCATTATCATATAAGGTAGAAGACGTGAAACAAGGGAATAACATATTGACATCACCACAGTCAACATTTAATACAATAAAACCATCCAGAAAGTGGCCACAACAATAGTAGTTTGTATCCAAATACAAATCTACACATTTATTATGGAAATTCATATAAAAAGCAAGCTTGACCAACACCAAAACAGACACTAAATTTCGACGAATCTCCGGAGCATATAGAACATCATGTAGGAACAAGGTGCTTCCACCACGCATGTTCAATTGGCAGGTGCCAATCCCTTTAACTTCATCTCTAAAGTTATATCCCACATAGATCCACTTAGTTCCAGTTGGTATCGTCGGAATTCCATGAAGGATCCTTTATCCTTTGCTACATGGTCTGTCGCTCCTGAATCTACAGTCCACAAATGATTGGATTCAGCTAATAATTCAGAACTTGACACATAAGCAAAGTTCTTAAATGTACAAGAGGTGTTTACCTTTTTCGACTCACAACAATTGCGAGCATAGTGACCTCTCTTGTCACAATTGTAACACATCACCCTTGACATTTTCTTCACTTGAGGACGTTTTCCTCTATCTTGTTGGTTAACTCTTGATTTCTTGCAATAAGGACTTGATCCTTTGCATTCCCACATATTGAACGAATTAATACGCTTGCGCTTAGAGTTGAAAACCCTTTATGAGCTAGAACTAGCATTGCAAATATCTATTTTTGGCTCACATGCCGTCAAGCGGTCCTCTACCAGCTCGAGGTGGCGCACAGCATCCTCAAGATCTTCCATAACATGGTTAAGAGCTACTAGTGCTTCTTGCTTTTCTAGCACATATTGAATCTTCATATTCAATATTTCACAATTGTTGCCGTTCATATCAGCAATTACATTTGTAGTTGCTGAACCATCGATCTGAACACATCAGACATACATGCACGAATAATTAATGCCTATCATTTATGCATCCCTATTTGCATAGACCCATCATATTAATGAATAATTTCAAGTAAGGCTTCAGAATCAAAATGTCACTATGTTTCCAATCATCCTCCAAAAATCCTAACTCAAAATTATTATTAATATAATTGTCGTATGCAAATAAATTCTATGAAGTTACAAAAACTTCTATTACTACCCACAGCAACCAGCAGTAAAAGAAAGAAAATATTATCTAACATCCAATAGAATAACAGTACTTTCATATAATACAACTAAAATGTCGGTTGCTACATCAACAACAATCAGACAGTAAACATTACATAATTAATCATAGAAATAAATAGGGAATGTCCCTTCTAATCTATCAGTCAAAACATCTGAGAAAAATGAAGGCACATTTGCCAACCATAGAAAAACTTTTGGAGAGCATTCATGTCGCCACCAAGGCGCATTCACTCTGCGCCATGTGGCGCTCAATCTAAGGGTTGAAGTTTTGGCCAACTCAATCCTATAGTACTCTCTTACAAAAGCTTCCACCAGCCTTTTATAACCCGGGACTACGTTGACCTCCCATAGCCGATCTAACACTTCTTGCCATTTAGCTAGAGAGTGTTTATCAAAGCCGGCACCTTCTCAAACTTTGGCATAAGATAACAATTCCAGATGATTTCCTGTATCATCTGATTGACCCTGGCCAAATGTGATACTAAATCACCGTCATGCCACCGATAATCAGCTAACTCTGTCATCAGCCTTTTAAGTCTTGCAATTCCCTTGCCCGTTCTTGGGATTGCAGGTATCCTTGCATAACGCCTCATAGTTCCTGCAACAAATGCAGAACTAAAAATGGATTACTTATAATCCATAATATACAAAAGGGAAAATACATAATTTTCCATAATTCATGCAACAAATGCAGAATTAAAAATGGATTACTTATGACCCACATAGACATGACTGAAAAAGAAACAAATCCTTTTTTTTTTTTTTCGGGTCAACGGTCAACGGTCAACTGTCAACGGTCGTCGGTCAACGGTTAACGGTCGTCGGTCAACGGTCAGCGGACGTCGAACCGGTCGGGCTGGGTCGGATGAACCGACCGCACGTGCCGCGTGCGTGCGCGGGTTGACGTCATGCAGACGTCAACCGACACGTGCCGCACACGTGCCAAGCGTCCGCGGTCAGGTCGCCGTTGGTTCGGGTCGGGTCGCCGCTGGCCAACGGTCGTCGGCGATGACGTCACCGATGACGTCATCCCGGCGGTTACCGTGACATCACGATGACGTCAGCACGCGTCGGTCCACGGATCAGCATGTGCCGGTTTGCCAACCGCCGGCGCACGCGCTGGCGAAGCCAGCGCTTCCGGGCACGTGCGGCGTCTCCCGGTGGCGTGCGACATGTCGCGGACTCGTCTCGACGTCGCCTTTCTTCCTGTGCCATTAGAATTTGATTTTGACTTACGAAAACTCGGAAAAATGGCCGAACAACGCTTGGGTGTTGGGATTTCTCACCCCGATCCGTACGGCCGAATTGCTTTTGCGAAAAATCAATCAAAAAACATCAAATTGATCGGGAAAACGTGAACTAGGGCTTTGATACCAATGTTGGGAATAACGGATCCCTGAAAACCAGATTCGACACTAAATTGAACCCTTAAATCAATGCGGAAGCGAAGCCCGGGAAAATCACGTATCACCGATCCTAAAGCACACTACAGATTCGAGCGTACCTTGTTAGCCACAGATTAAATAGCAATGCCGAAGATCGAGGAAGAAATTCTGATCCGATGATGCCAATTTGCCTTGAAGGGAAGACGGTGTCGCCGTAAGCGTTTTTTTTTCTTTTTCTTGGAGGGAGAGAGGGAGAGGAACGTACGTACGTTCTTATGCCAAAGGGTGTCTTCTCTCTCTCTCTCTCCTCCCTTTTATACCTTCCCCCATCCACGGGCCCTATTCCTGTGGGTCGGGCTTTTTGGGCCCAACATGGGCGGACGGGCCAACTCAGGCCCATCAATAAAGAAGAAATCCATCAGAGCTAAAACTAGAGGACACTACTTCTAACCCAAGATTCAGTTTATTTTGTGAAAAAAGTTTTGTCGAAAAACATTTTTCTTAATCTCCAACATTTGTATCAATTAAGAAATAAGTGATTAGCATAATTAAAGAAAATTTTATGCTTAAATTCTAAAAAATAGTTTCCTTTTTTTAATTATCAAAATTCATTTCCCAACATATGACTTGGCCCTTGGACGTAAGACCTTGAAACTTGAGCACGACTCATATGTCCGGGTCCCAAGATGCTGGGTCCTAGACTTCATTGCTCGTGTCCACGTCCTGGTGGCCATGCCCTGCACTTACATCACTAGTGCCCTGGCCTAGGTGCGTCATGGTCGGGCCGGAGTCCTTGGCTAGTGCCTATTGAACTCATGCAACTCTTGCTTACCGAGGGAAAAGAGAAGGTTATCCACGTTATGGTACAATTTCATTGTAAACTGATTCGATAGTAAGTCAGAGATTTCAAACTCGAGTTTGGTCCATGATAGATAGATTTCAAATAGAAGTTATGAGTTTTTATACGGTGGCGAACAGATAAATGTATGCGTACGCCCACATACCCATATTTAAGAATGCAAAATTTTCCTTCAATTGTTTGCCCAAAAAGTGTCAACAAACTACCTTTGAAATGTGTTATAATATATTTTATTATTCTAAATGTGATCCCAATTTTGTATTTCCCAATTAATTCAATTTTTTTCTAATTTATTACCCCCGTTTACTACCTGATATTTATCCGTTAATATGTTATCATAACGGTCTTAATAGAAGATATCGGTAACATAAGAAACGGAATAAAACGTTAAGTTGTCTAATTCAAATCCTATCACTATAGAAAACACACAATCATGTTTGAGGGATATTGGCTAATGGAACAAGACGTACACATGTGGTGTTTTCATATCTACCAAAATCGATTGTGTTTTGTGAATTCATCCAAGATTTTAGGGTTTTTCGCATTTGCAAATTTTCATCAATGGCTGGAGGTATGTTTTTTTTTTTTTTTTTTTTTTGGTATTGGAGAAACCAGCTTGCAGCCAAGATAAACCCCCAAGTGACACTTAGCGGTCACACTTAATACACCTAGCGCCTCCCCTGGGTTTTGAACCCTTCACCTCTTCATTGAGGATCAGTAGAGTCTTATCCAGTGGAGCCACCGCGGCCGGTGGTATGGCTGGAGGTATGTTGATCTTTATGTTTTCGCAAATTGATCCTAAATTTTGTATGGATTTTTCTGTGAATGATAAATCGGAATCGTCAAGTTTTATTTAAAATTAGTCTTACAATATGGAGTAACACAAACCAACAAAGGTCTTGAAAGGATCCTTTCTTGATTCTTGGACAAGAAACACAAGCAATGAGAAAATTAAAGGTACTGAGAGGAACAATTGTTGCCAGTCATGTAAAGGATAATTGATCGTGAATATAAATCGGAAGTAAAATTGAATAATTGATGCTCTTTTATTGATTGTTAGTCCTTTCTACAAATAAAAATTCAAATATTTACACCTATTCCTAACAGTTTACAGTGATTTAAGACAACTACAAAAGCTATACATGATTCCCACAATTTGACACCCCTATCCATGGAAACTTTTCTCTCTTCTTGGTAAGAGATCCTCTCTATCCATGGTGATAGCTAACCTAACTGCCCCCATCCCAAAACCCTAACATTACCATGGAACTCCCCCGTACTCCCCCGTTGAATCTCTACACCCTGTTTTGGATATCCCTCCCTCTTCATTATCTTCCCCACCGAAATCTCTCCCACACAAACATAGTAACCCCAATCCAAAACCCTAACATTACAATAGTGCTTGCCCCTTGAATTCCACCACCTTGTGATGTATACCGACATTCTTTGCTGTTCCCCCGCCCCTCTCCCCCCCCAAAATTACACCCATGCAATCAAACATCTGATGCTTAGGACATAGGCCCACAAGTTTACTGGTTGCATAATCTTTGTGGAATGAAACTGAGCCCCTAATATATTCCCTATGACATCTTTGGTAATGCAAATTGAATGTTGACAACTCTTAGAATCTAAAAGATGCCAAACAGTATAATACAAGTCAAATACCTTTATGAACGTATACAATGGTCATTGTAGATAGCAGATCTGCAACAATAAGAAGAAATAAGGCAAAAAACGATAATAGAAAAATTATGGACAGAACAAAGGTTTACTTAAAATTACCAAACAGCCCCCTTCCATTCCATGCACACAGTGCATGCTCGCACGGGGAGAGATAGAGTGTTGTAGAAAAGAAACTCGATTGTATCAACTACTTTGGTAGTTTCATTTGCATAACTTGGTTGCATTACAGCTTGAATCTTGTTGTTGGCTTTTCTCATCCACTATTTGCCAATTTTACAAGGAGCATGTGGTACTTGAAGAGAACTGCAGGGGGAGGAGATCTACTTGTATGATGGAATAAGACACTCTCTGTCAAGCATTGACTTAGGCTTTTGTTTGCAATTCATATCATTGTATTGCATATTTGTATGAATGTTGGAATTATGATTGATACCCTCTATAGGTGAAATGGGCATCTTTGATGCCTATTGCATGTAGAATTCTAACATCTTATCAAAGTTAATGAATTTAGATCAAACTACCAACTTTATTAGAATTACTTATCAACATTTTTTCTAGGGATAAGTGTAATAGAAGTCCTAAAACTTGCAAAAAGTGCAATTAAGTTCTAAAACTTGTCAAATTGGTTCAATTGAGTCTTAAAGTTAACACCATCAAACTCACTAATGGAAAATGTTGACGTGGTGCGGATGTGACATTTTAAATAAATTTTAATTTTCCACATGGCTTTTTAATTTTTTTTTCAAAATTAGATTTAAAAACTAAAAAAAGAAAAGCTAAAATTTATTTTAAAAAACTATTAAAAAAAAGAGAAAATGGCAGCTCCTTTGCCGCCGTACATTGCTGGAGGGGCCGGCGACAGTCGCCGGTCGGGTGGCAGAGGTCGCCGGCCGGCCACCTTCGCCGCTTGACCAAGGCTAGGCGTCGCTAGCCCCTGGCGAGGGCCAGCAACCCTCGCCAAGCGTGGGTGAGGGCACCCAGATCTGGGCACGCCGGCCCTCACGGGAGGTCGGCGACTGTCGCTCGCCCTGGGCGAGTTCTCGCCTAGGTCTGAGGAACAACGGTCACCAGTCCTCAATGAGGGCTGGTGAGGCCTCGCCCAAGGCGAGGGACAATCGCCGGGCCCCCGTGAGGGACGGTGTGCCTAGATTTGGGCGCCCTCACCCACACCCGACCCTCACCTGGGGTTGGCGAGGCCTTGCCTAGGGTGAGTGACGATCGCCGTGCCCCCGTGATGGTTGGCGTGCCTAGATCTGGGTGCCCTCACCCACACCCGACCTTCACCTGGGGTTGGTGAGGCCTCGCCTTAGTCGGGCAATGGCCAGCGACCTCGGCCCAAGGCCTGCAACCGTCATCGGCCCTTTTGGCAATAGGCAACGGTGGTGGAGGACTTGCAATTTTCTCTTATTTTCAATAGTTTAAAAAAAATAAATTTTAGTTTTTAAATCTTATTTTTTAAAAAATTGAATAAAAAATAATTTTAAAAAGCCACATGGAAAATAAAAAATCATTTAAAATGCCACATCCACACCACGTTAGCATTTTCCATTAGTAAATTTGACAGTGTTAACTTTAGGACTCAATTGAACCAATTTGACAAGTTTTAGGACTTTTATTGCATTTATTCATTTTTTCTTTCAATGAAATTATCAGAAAGTTTTCGGTCATCAGTACTCATTTGAGCCATTTACCGAGGTTGATCTGAATTATCAACTTTTCTTAGGACTTACTAACTTTCTATTAAAATTACAAAATCTTGATTCAAAGTCTAGCTTCGAGGCACTTTAACATTGATGCCACGATCACTTTAACATTGATGCCGCGATCATGTAAATGACTTATCTTAGACACAAGTTATTCAAAAGACGGGCCATTTCCTTTTATAATATGTTTTTTTTTTTTTGGTAAGAGTAAGCAATATATTAAAATGGGTCAAACTGTACAAACAACACGGCTCCAAAAGCTTACACTCAAAATGAACACGCTCATTAAGAGTGAAAGGAAGCCGCGAACAAGCAACAAAATGACCAAAGAAAGCCAATGGTAAACAAGCCTGGCAAAAACACCTAATCAACCATTGAAAAACCTATGTCAGACTACAATAAGAGGAAGTGAAGATAATGGGGTCCACATCCCACGAGCGTTGCATCCGCCTGTTCTTGGGAGAGTCCTCGACATTCTTAAAGGTAAGGGCCTTATCCTTAACAACCTTAAGGAGATGTTTTTTCATGGCTGAAATAGATAACGGCTCCCCCCTGAACAGAATATTGTTCCTGTTTCTCTAGATGATGTGACACAGCCCCCAAAGGAGAACCGGGCAACACACTTATAAAACTCCTTACTATTGAGCAAGGTAATGGCCCAACTAAGAGTCTCCTCCCAAGTCCTGTTGGTCCAGGGGAGATTGCATCTAGTAGCCTAGAAAAAGGCAATACTCGAGGTAATGCGACAACCAAAAAAGAGATGATTGATTGAATTAGGCACCTTGTTGCAAAAAGGGCAGGAAGCAGCATCAATCCTACCATAAGACATGAGAATAGACTGTGTAGGTAACCTCCTCTTGGTGATGAGCCATAGGTTTAGTTGGTAGCGAGGCAAGATGGCATTACTCCAAATGAAACAATGCCAATTGACTCTGGCCTTCTTCCTCCTTAAGGCCTCCCAAGCCGAGGCCACCGAGAACAAGCCCGTCAAGTCCTCCCTCCAATAGAACCGATCTTGGGTTCCGGACAAGGAAGGAAGCGGCGAACCCCAAGACTCAATCTCGATTTGATAGCTCATCCATCCTCGAGAGAAGAGATTGGCAACCAAAGCCTGCCTAGAGAGACCAGAGCTATAGATGAGGGGATTCGTGAAATATAAATTCAAAGGACCCTTGGGATGCCAATTGTTGAACCAGAGCGATGCTGATAATCCATCGCCTAACCTCCAGTGGAAGTGAAGTCAACAATCTGTCCTGAGTTGTAAAATTTTATTCCACGCCCAAGAGCAGCAGGTTGGCTTTTTAACTACCCAGAAGTTCTTGGTTTTTAAGAAGGTCGAGTGGACTCACTTACACCATAACGATTCTTTATGTGAAAATAAATTCCAGATATGCTTGAGCATGGCCACCTTATTGCACTCACGCAATCTCCGAATACCAAGACCTCCCTCCACTTTAGGGAGGCATACCTCTTCCCAGGAGACTTTGGCACCCCCTTGCCTAACTCAGGTCCCTTCCAAAGGAATTGTCTGAGAATACGCTCTATCTAGTCTAGTATAGCTGCAGGAAGAATAAAGACACTTGCCCAAAAATCCTGAATGGCATGGAGGACTGACCTGATCAGCTGAAGTCGGCCGGCAAAAGAAAGAAACCGATGAGTCCAGGACTGCACCCTGGAGGTGATGCGCCTCACAAGCTCAACGCAATCTGCCTTCCGGGGCCTCGATGTGATGATTGGAACCCCAAGATAACGGACTGGAAGGTTACCCTCAACAAAGCCAAGCTCCAGGAGGATTCGATTTTTTAAGGTCGACAGGCCTCCCGAGATGAACACCTCGCTTTTCCTTAGGTTTGGGAAAAGTCCGCTCTAAGAAGAAAACATATGGAGACCATCCCTAAGAAGCTTCACGGATGGCAGGTGGCCCTCGCAAAATAGTAAGACATCATCCGCGAAAAACAAGTGCGAGAGGCAAGTAGACTTACATCTCCAGTAGAATCTGAAATCCGGCTGTAGCGAGCACCTCCCAAGAATCCCAAAGAGCACCTCCATAACCAACGTGAATATGTAGGGAGAGATGGGGTCTCCGTGACGTAAGCCTCACCCACTAGAGAAGAAACCATGTAGCTCCCCATTCAACGCGATGGAAAACTGAGGAGTCCTCACACAGGTCATGATGAGGTGAACTAATTGATCAAGAAATCAAAAAGCAAGTAGTACACTCTTGAGAAACCGCAAATCCACAGTATCATACGCCTTTCTGAAGTCGACTTTGATAGCACACTTGGGAGAATAGGGTTCGACATGGAACTTAGAGAAAAGTTCTTGCGCCAATAGAATATTATCCCTAATTCGTCATCCCTTGACAAAGGCACTCTGAGATAGATTGACAAGGTCTTTTAGCACTATTGCAACCCTATTCGCCAACACTTTGGTAATAATCTTGTAGACCGTGTTGCAACAAGCAATAGGCTTGTAGTCATCAACGGTAGTCGCATTGGGAACCTTCGGAACCATGACCAAAATGGTGTTATTGATTTCTCTAAGCAACCTCCCTGATGTGAAAAAGTCCTTCACGGCTTCTGTGACCAACTGACCCATCGTATCCCAATTCTCTTTGAAGAACTCAACCATGAAGCCATCCGAACCTGGTGCCTTACCTCTGACAAGGGAAAAAAGAGTATCTCGAATCTCAAGATCAGCCATAGGGCGAGCAAGAAAAGAAATCTGATCATCATTCAACTGGGTGCAGATAACTTCCCGAATCTCCGATACCTAAGGGGTGTCCAGCTCCATCCTTGGCATAAGGAGATCATGAAAATGCTCCACAAAATGTTGTTCGACCAATTAAGGCTCAGTGATTTGGTTACTTGAGGAATCCACAACAAAGAGAATTCTATTTCTCATATGTCTCTTACTAACATACTAGTGAAAGAACTTTGTATTCTAGTCACTTTCTTTGAGCCATCTTATACGAGCTTTCTGTCTAAAGAATGACTCTTCCTGAGACCTAAGCTCCACTAAAGTACGCTGCTTAACTCTCTCCAGGTCCGCGAGGACCATGCTGGTAGGGTCATTGAGGAGGCCCACTTGAGTTTGCTTTAAGGCTTCCCTTGCTTCAGAAGTCCTTACGGAGATGTTGGCGAAGGAATCTCTATTTAACTGCTTGAGCCGACCCTTCAAGATTTTTAGTTTGCGCACCAACCTAAACATGGGCACTCCATAACCCGGATTCTCCCAAACTTGCTTCACAATTGAGTCGAAATGTGGGTGTTGCATCCAAAAGTTGAAGAACTTGAACGGCCTTTTCCGAAGGCTCGGGTTCTCCACCTTTACCACCATAGGTGAGTGGTTGGAAATCCCAGGCGCAAGGAAGGACGCTTCCGACAAGGAAAAAATCTGGCTCCAATAAGGGTTTACCAGGACTCTATCAATCTTTCTTATCTTCCGAGAGGGCCCTTAAGAGGTCGACCAAGTGTATCGAAACCCCACATACCGAAGGTCATCCAGCTCCACCTGATCCAGACATTGCCAAAATTCATTGAAGCACGACAGCCAAAGGTTCGAGCCACCCAATCTATTTGAGGGGTCCTTTATAGCATTAAAGTCTCCCAAAACAAGCCAAGGCATGTCCTGCAGAGAATAGCTTCTTGCCACCAAATCCTCCCAAAGAGGTCGATGAGTAGAAAAAGAGTGCCCAGGATAAATAACAGAGACATAGCAGGCCACTTTGGTCTCCAACCAGCAAAGCTTCCCAAGAATCATTTGCTGCGAGATCGATAAAATTTCAAAGGAAACCATAGTAGGATCCCAACCAACCCAAATCCTACCCCGATTAGAGTACTCAGAATTAGCCTGCCAGCACCAATTCAAAATCAAGTTCCCAGAAATGGCATTGAAGAGGTTATGAGGGATTTTAGTCTCAACTACCCCGATCAAAACCAATCGGTTCGTCAAAGCAAAGTTCCTCACTTCCGCTTGCTTGAGAGGGGCACTAAGCCCCCTAATATTCCAGCAATCTATGTACATATATATACAAAAGAAGAGGGCAAGAGCATTACCTTCTTTTAGAGGACTACGCTTAGTAATAAGCGGAGCTGTCCGGATTGTCGAAGGAGGAGGATCCGGGGCAAGAGCAAGCAGGTTGTCCTGTGTAGTCGAAGGAGGATGCTCCGGTGTCTCAGTAGGCCTCTCCTCATCTACAGATGCCTTCGGTGAAGTGCAAAGGGAGAGGAGGTCATCCTCCGACAAAGAGATGTATGTGCCCCTTGCAACCTCCAGGCGGGGCACCGCAGTGTCTACCGGCACCGAAGTGGTGATAGCTTCAGCCGAAGTAGTTGGAATAGTATGACCCTACTCCGAGATAATCAAAGGCCCCCTAAGGGGCCTATGTGAATAAGTGCCAGGCAGCCTCTTCTCCACAGTCGTAGTCTTGAGATTCAAAGACCTCTCTCCTTCGCTCGGATTGCCCGGACTGGGTGACATCCCCTCCAAAGGTTGAGCCTTGTTCTTCTTGCTCTTCACTTGCTTCCAGCCTTGCTCCGGGTCTTCAGGAGTCTCGGAGGGTTGGTCAAGGGGGCAAGCAGTGTCCAAAGGAGCAGGAAGAGGCGGAATAGGGGGAGGAGCAACATCACATTTATGTCCAAAGACCCCGCACTTGGAGCATTCAAGGGGCCTCCATTCATAGTCCACAGCAATGGACCTAGTGACCCCATCAACATTCACTTCAACTTTCGAAACTCTCGGCCGATTAGCTTGGATCTCCACGCATACTCTGGCAAAGGAAATCATCCTCGTGCACTTGATTCGTTGATCCACATGAAGGGGTTTGCCAATGGAGCTGACTATAACACTAATCGCCGGTGCAGACCACAAGTCAAGAGGAAGGTTCATAAGTCTTATCCACACCGGAACAAAGGTTTGCTTAGCCTTCTTCAACTCCATAAGGTGTTTTCATTGTTGTAAAATAAGGGGAATCCGAGCAACAGTGATCGGTCCCTCCTCTAAGATCTTCCTCTTGAACTCCGGATCCGGGATATTGAAATAGTAGAACCCTTGGTCATCCACCAGCATATCAACTAGCTTTATCCCCCAAGTATTCTTCAAAGTCTGTTCGATCATCTGAAAATGGAGCTTTCTCCCAACAAAATATCCTACCAAGAACTCCTTCCATTTGGGATCCGCAGCCTGCAACACTTCTCCCGACAGATTTACAACCGCTTTCTCCCCCACAACATTAGCAAGAGGAATATAGGAAAGCTCATAGCCCTTTGTGGCCAATTGTGCCACATTAGCCCACGAACGGGCTTCGGGGGGCCTTGACGAGCTCGTTGGCTTGCTCGGGGCCCTCTTAGTAGGAGCCCGAACTTGACTTCGACCCCGAGAATGGCCTTCCCGAAGAGGCCGAGAGATCGGCCCACATCTCGAGCTATCCCCTGCCACAAAAGACCCTCCTATTGGTCGGGATTGCTGGCCCGACTTGCTAGCTTGCCGGTCCACAGACTTGTGAGGAGGGGAGCTCGGCCTCTTACCCTTGCTACCACCTAGCAAAGGTTTTGTCGAAGTAGAGGCCATCGAGCCATTAAGACAACAAAACTCAATGGCCAAAGAGGAGCTCCATACCAGGTCAAGCTTTGAAGAGGAGGGATACTCTAGACCACCCCATCCGCCTCAAACCAGAGTCGAGCGGGCCATGACCCCGAGCAGCTCCCGCAAGTCACGAACTAGGGCCGAGTGGGACTCCAGCAAGTGACGGTCGACCAGAGCTTAGACAGGTCCAAGTGTGAGCAGCTCCCGCAAGGACTACGAACTAGAGCCGTCTTGATCTAGAGTTGAGACGGGTCGAAGCGTGAGCTGAGATGGGTCCGACTGTGAGCCGAGAGGGATCCCTCAGCCGTCCCAAGCTAGAGCCGAGATGGGTCCGAGTGTGAGCAGCTCTCGCAAAGACTGTTGACCAGAGCCGAGGAGGAGCTCTAGCCCGTGACAGTCAAAATAGAGCCGAGGGGGGTAGCAGGAAACTCGTCTCGGGGAAGAAAACGAGTCGATCCACTCACCGGGAAGATGGAGGAAGGAGAGGGGAAGAAAACCCCAAAAAATCGAAGCAAGAGGGAGGCCGAATCGTCCAGGCCGAGTAGGGAACCAGTCAGCATGAACAATGCACGATCGCCTGCCTTGAGAGAGGAGATGAACAGTGATCGCCTTCCTTTTATAATATGGTTAATTCCACAAAGAACTCAAAATTGGTATAAGTGCGTAGCAAAGATGGCAATGGTTGATATATTAAAAATATAGATCACTTCAGCTCAATGCTGCATAATTTTCGAATAGCTTTAGATGATATTTAGGTCAATCAATTGATATCATTATTCTGTACATGCACATGGACACACATATGCAAAAACTAATGCATGAAAAAAGGGATGTACGTGCATTGGCACGCACACTTGCTTGCTAGCACACCAACAACCCACATGCTTGTGCTCTTGCAAGCACGCACATATATGAGAGCATGCTCAAACTGGTAAACGTATGTCCGACACAAGCTAGACGTGTTACTTTACAAGAACAATTGGCATTTACACCATGGAAATCGGGTGTTTTCCTCGTGATTGCATTCAGATCAACGTGAGATAGTGTTGTTTGTGATTCATCCACAATTCAATGTTCATTCTGGGGTTAATTATTGTTTGCGCATCGGAATCAGGTAAATTGTCTTCCGCCAACTTGAAATTCAACATTGGTATTAGAGCTCGGTCGTGATTTCTGCCTTGTTTTCATCGAATTTTCTCATTTACCATATGATATTGAGATCAAGAGATTGAATTCTATTCTATTTTGGATGTTTATCACTCGGAATTGCAATCTGAATCCTCAAAATAGAACCAAAGCGAAGAATGGGTTCGGGGTCGCATACATCCATATGGTTTTGGCCATTTTTCGGAATAATTTTTTGGCTAAAATAAAATTTTAAATATACAAGGTGTAGGTACCCGTCAAGATGAGTCCGACGATGGGTCAAACTGGGTGCGCAACACGCACCGGTCAAAGGCTTACGTGGCGACTTTCCAGTGAACTTGGTCCAAAACGGGCGTCGTTTTGCACGTTGACGTGGCGGAGAAAATGCAAAAACGACGCCGTTTCGTGTCTACGTGTAAATAATAATATAAAAATCAATTAAATTAAATTTAAAATATTCAAATTTTTTTAAAAAATAAGAAATTTTTTAAATTTTTAAAAATTAAGAAAAAAAGGGGGAGGGGGGAGGTCGAACGAGGCGGCTCCCTCGCCGCCGCCTCCCCCGCCGTCGCCAGAAGGGCCGGCGACAGAGGGGGAGGGTGGTCGGATGCACCGGCCCCGGCCGACCGACGGCGAGGGCTGCGAGCCCTCGCTGGATTGCGGCTAGGGCCGCGACCCTCGCCAAATCGTGGCGAGGGCTGCAACCTCGACCTAGATCCGGGTGAGGGCTCGCAGCCCTTGCCGCCAGCCCCGGCTAGGGCTCGGCAACCCCGGCCGACCCTCCCCGCTTCGTCGCTGGCCTTTCCTGGCGGCGATGGGGAGGCGGCGAGGGCCCGCGACCCCTCGCCGGATCTGGGCGAGGGTCACGGTCCGCGCCGAGATCTAGGGCGAGGGTCACAGCCCTCGCCCGCCCGCGAGGGCTCGCGGGCCCTCGTCGCCTCCCCGTCGCCGCCGGGAAGGGCCAGCGACGGAGCGGGGGGGTCGGCTGGGGTCACCGGGCCCACGCCGGGGTCGGTGAGGCCGGCCGACCGACGGCGAGGGCCCACGAGCCCTCGCCCGGGATCTGAGGTGAGGGTCGCGCCCTGCGCGCGATCCGTTGCGAGGGCTCGCAACCTTGCCGTCAGGTGCCGAGGGCCGGCGACCCCGGCCGACCCTCCCCTCCGTCGCCGGCCCTTCCCGGCGACGGCAGGAGGCGGCGGCGGCGGGAGCCGCCTTGTTCGACCTCCCCCCCCCCTTTTTTAAATTTTTTAATTTTTAGTTTTTCTTAATTTTAAAATTTTTAAAATTTTTAAAATTTTCTTAATGTTTAAAATTTTTAATTTTTTAAAATTTTCTTAACTTTTTAAAAATTTTAAAATTTTCTTAATTTTTTAAAATTTTCTTCACTTTTTAAAAATTTTAAAATTTTCTTATTTTTAAAATTTTTTTGAATATTTTAAATCTAATTTAATTAATTTATATATTATTATTTACACGTAGACACGAAACGGCGTCATTTTTGCATGTTCTCCGCCTCGTCGCATGCAATACGACGCCGTTTTGGACCAAACTCGCCGGAAAATTGCCACGTCAGCCATTTAGCCGGATTTTCGCCGGAGTGGCACTTAAGGGTCCCATTTTACTCCGATATTAGTACTTAAATATACCATTTTAAAGTTATGGCACTTAAGTGTCCCTCCGTGCCAAGTTATGGCACTCCAGGTGTCCCAACCTCGAAAAATGTGATAGTATTGATTCTGCGTTTATTATGTCAATGTGTTATAGCAATTGATTATGGTTTCGGCATCGAAGACCATTGTGGCTAACCTCAATAAGGGTGAGAAGCTTAACGGTGACAATTATGATATTTGGCATCGAAAAGTTCAATATATCCTTGAGTAAGAAGTTTTGGAAACCCTCAACCATATCATGTATGAACTTGAGCATGGAACTTCAGCTCATCACAAGAGAGATCTAGAAGCTTATCAAGCTTGGAAAAAGAAAAATAGCATTGCTCGCATCACGTTACTGAGCTGTATGCAAAATTATCTCATGTGTGAGTTTGAAAGTTATGATAAAACTCAAACTATGTGGGTTGCCTTGAAAGATAAGTTTGGGGGTACATCTGCCACTAAGTTGAGGAGACTCACCATCAAATTTGACACATTCTGAAAGCACCTAAATGTAACGATGAGGGAACATCTTCATGAGATGTCAAACATGATTCGTGAGCTGAAGTTGGCAGGTCACTCCCTTACTGATGAACAGCAAGTTCAGGCTGTTATAAGATCTCTTCTTGACAATTGGGAGCATATGAAAATCAATATGACGCATAATGAGAATATTGTCACTGTTGATGATATAGCGCGTCATTTGGAATTAAAGGATGAGCGTTTAGAGGCTGTGAGATCCTCTACTCATGCTTATGTTGTTGAATCGAGTTTGCACAAAGCTTCGGGTTTCAAGCGCAAAAGGAATTCTCAATTCAACAATAAAGGGAATAAGACTGATCAGACACCTAAGAGAGCTAAGACCTTCCAACGCAAGAAGCGTGGTGGGAAGAAGGATAAGGCCAAGATGAAGTGCTACAATTGTAGCAAGATGGGTCACTTTGCTCGTAAATGCACTGAGCCGAAAGAAGTACCCTATTACTCAATTATTTTAAGTAATGCTTTTGTTTCTAGCACTATAATGCTTGTTGAATCTCATCCAGTGTGGACTGTAAATTTAGGAGCAACATACCATATAGTTAGAGATCGAGAAACATTTGTGGAGTATCGTCGGATATCACTTGGAAAAAGATGGACATATGTTGGGAATAACTCAAGAGTTGAAGTGAAGTGAGAATTGATCGCGGGCGTGAATACTTGTTTGTTCATTAGTGACTTGATATTTTATCAATAAGTACAAATCCATTATGAGACTAGTACATACACACATATATTATTAGAAAGTATGTTAGCAGGCAATGATTGACTCACTCACACGAGCAATTGCCTCAAGTGCTGTAACTAGCACGTTGAGATGAGACGTTATGTACAAATAAATGCTAAAAAGTAAGTCTAGTACATAAAATACGTCGCATTGATTGGAGTCAAGATGAGGTCTATAATTTGTTTATAATAAGACTGAATATGATAGTTCCACAATCATATATGCCTGTAAGATGTCGGATGCGAGTACTTAATTGAATGCTATAAAAAGTAAGCTGATATAACACTCGAGCTAAACATGAGTACGTGAGAAGCACGTAACTATGTTTAGGCTAAGATCTGTATAGTGGATATATTTGATAAATGACATACGCTCTATAGAAAAAGAAATCTACTATAGCATGTAATTCATACTACATATGCATTATACGACCGATAAGAGAATGTGGGTGAAAGAATCCCTATTTACTCATTATATGAGCCATTGAGGTAATTTATAATTTACCTCATTTTGTGCTCTATATTACTTCTGACTATGTTCTCGAAGTGAAAGATCAATGTTGTTACTTTAGCATGTTATCGGCAGTCATGAATAGATATAGCCTTATGGGACGTGTTTAGGAAAGCAGTTGTTCTGAAATGGAGAGAGACATGAGTACGAAGGAAGACTATTGTTGTTTTACATCTATCACATGCATTTACTGGTCGACCAATTATATTACCTTATGTGGTTGCGGAACTAATTGTAAATATATGGTGTTTTGAGAATAGTCAAGTATAGCCTTTAAGGGATAGATATACTTGGACTGATGTAACAAAATATGTTTGGGGGCACTGTGAGACATCGATTGGTTATTTCTTTTCGGAGTTGTAGCCATTATGTTATCCCTAACAGGTGCATAATTTGAGCTCCCAAGTGCAGGTGTACTCACTGGTCGCACGGCTTACTTGACAGTATGAATTTTTTTATAAAGTTGATGAATGTTGAACGCCTTATATTCTTGAAAGAGTGCTATCAAGCCCATCATGTTTGAGTGAGAGATGTTGTACTTTAGCTGAGGTGCAATTGGCATGCACCATTTCGCCTTGATATGCTACGATGGAGAAGTGTGATGGGGTCATATAAAAGACCCCTAAAGACAATCGTTAGACTGGTTGGAACAACATACGTTCAGAAAGTTCTCTTCTTGTCTCTCCCCTTTCCATCAAGGCATTCCATTTCTACTTTACAAGAACAATCGGCATTTACGTTGTGGAAATTGGATGCTTTCCTCGTGATTGCATTCAGATCAACGTGAGGCAATGTTGTTCATGATTCATTCGCAATTCAACATTCGTCCCGAGGTTAATTTTTGTTTGCGCATCGGAATAAGGTAAGTCGTCTTCCGCCAACTTGAAATCCAACACCATATATTATGAAAAGAAATAAATTCTTGTAAAGAAATTGCATTATCAACAAAAGGGCGATGATTGAGAGTTGGAACAATTCATATGAACCAATTAAAAGGGAAAGGATACGCCAATCACAAAGACACACACATGCAACTTGTGAGGTTTGATGCCTAAAGGTCAAAATCTAGAGGTTTAAAGCTCCCACTTCAATTAGATAAAAAAGGGTTTACCCTCTATGCGTTTGTTGGATGGTGCCACTCCCTTATGGTCGGAATGAGCGGAATTGAGAATGGATTACCACGAGTACTTTCCCCACGTGGATTCCACACACAACACCGCCCAAGATTTACCTAATGCAACCAAAGGTTTTTTGGATTATGGGTTGTGTATGCAATGTGTAGTGCTAAAGTGTTAAAGGCATGCATAGTGAATTTAAATCAATAAATGCTTCTAAATAATCGTCATTCATTCAATACATCATTTCTTCACCTACAAAACATGGGATTAACAAATAAGCTTCCCCTTATAACTCCAAACCTCCAAGAATATTTAACATGTGGTTAACTAACCTTGTATTCCTCATGACTTTCACGCACATTGCCATTAAGACCACATTAGTGAACAATCAACCAAGTTAATCTAAGCCAAAGTTCTTTTAATATAACCAATTCCCTAATAGAGTGGCCCAGCTGTCACCATCCTTTTTTTTTTCTTCTATCAAAGGAAAAGGAATGAGGATTAAATGTCATGCTTAAAAGGCGGGCCGATGGCCCTCGATTACGCGCATATTGTCCAAAGCTCTTACCTTGTGTGACATTAGACTTTGTTTTAAGTTCGGATTTATTCTAAAGTATTCTATGTGAGATTGGAATTGCCATTAGCATTTTGGGTTTTGCTAGAAATCAAGTGAGGCACATGAGATTGTTTCACTTCCTATGTGACTGGAGTTTTCTACATTTCGGGACTTGGTTACTCCATTATTGTCTATCAATGCCATTTCAATACCTTTAATTTGGTTAGATGGTTCATCTAAGTAATCAAACAGTCTTTTCCAAATATGAATCCTAAAGGTCATTCAATTGCTTTTGGAAGTTTATTATGATCCTACGCTTATTGTAGCCATGTTAAAGAGGGGAAAAAACAACCAATGTATTAAAAGTGATAAAAGTAAACATCTTGGTATTGACAACGTTTAAAGAAAAGTACAAGAAATTTCGATACTTGTTGGGCAAAAAACATACATGGCTTTGTGCTAAGCCTTGGGATGTGAACTCCCCATAAATTTGATCCTAGAGACTACCCCTAATTCTTAAATTTGAACTAGCTTATGGGGAGTCTAGTTTCTACTCATTTTAGTAAGGATTGTACTAATATAGACTAAGCTACTCCATTAAGAGAATGATTCTAAATCTAAATTTATTTATTTATTTTCTATCTAGCTTTGGGTTTCGATTTTAGGAAGGGAAATGATCACTCCAATCTTTATTGGATGGACAGAGTAAACTGAAAACATCGAATTAAGAAAGACTTGATCCCTAATTTTGACATTCCGAGTTTCGTTAATCAAATGGTGTATGACGTGAGCAAAAAATACCACATCACAAAAAATTTATGTGGGAAGCTTTATCATTTCAAAACCGCTATTCGAATCCCACATAATTTATGAATACTGCCATCCAACAAAATGCTTCTCATTCAACTCAATAGAAATAGAAATTAAAAAAAAAAAACTGAAAAAAAAAAAGAAATCAGGAAATTTGAATCGAACAGAATTGAACTATTTTTGGTGTGTATAAGCTTTAAACCAAATTGCAGCCCGAACCGAATATAATCAAGAACCAAAAACTTGGTTCTACTCAATTCACTTGTTTTGACTTTTCTTTTTGTAATATTAAGAAGAGGTTTAATGACAAAGGAGAGAGGTCGTGTAAATACTAATATTATGAGGAGAGTGAGTCAAGTTGGAATGGATCATGACTGACCAAACTGAAGTCTATTGTTCTTATATCAAACTACAATTTTGCTGTATTCAGGCAAATGAGCTTACACAGATTTTTACCACGAGACTGGTTGTTTGTGTTAGTTGCAATCATGAGTGGAGAAGCTTCAGCTCATTGCAACTTTAGTAACTTGCTATTGTCACAATAGCGAGATTCCCTATGGACAAGGAACGTGTATGATCCAGGAAGACCAAGCAGGTCACTTCGAGTTTTCGGAGTCCTCTAGAATATTTATAGGACGGGCAATACGGTAAATGTATCATGTTCTAAAGAATTCTTGTCATGAATGTCGGTAGTTAGTAGATGGATGCAATTTCTACGGTTAGATTTAGAGAAAATCTACGGTGGTAATAAGAGAGTTTTTAAATCTCTAGAATATTCCTAGGACAGGCAATATGGTAAATGTACCATGTTCTAGAGAATCTTGGGTAGACAGGAGATTAGATTTAGAAATAATCTACAGTTGTAATGAGATGCTCTCTTGTATAAATAGGGAGCTCTCCCTCATTTGCATCCACTAAACACTTAAGAGATACAAAGTACAAAGCATTCTCTCGCTGAGGTTTTTTATCTCTAAACTCTTTCTCTTTTAAACCTACTAGATTTTTGGTGATGAATTGATAGTTTATCTTACTGTCTTGCATAATATTTAGGGGTAATCTTGAATGGCTGCTACCTACACCATTCCCTCACATATTTTGCACTTAAAATATTACCAATGTGAGAATATCAATTATTGAATAACTAGTAAATTGACTGCATACCCAGTAAGAATACAAAGATACTCAACTAAAAATCATCCAAAAAATTCCAGCTAGACATGTCACGTGGAAATTTTGCATACTATATTCTTTAGTGCCTCCATGCCCCTAAGGAGCAAGGCTACTACCAATGGTACCACCACTAGCTCTAGTAGTTTGTTCAACTGCATTTTCCATAGTAGGAGTGCCATCAGTGGACTCGCACAACTCATTTTGAAACCTACAAAGTTGGAGAAAACCCTAATAGAATCAGTTTTTTGTCCGCGTGCATATAGGCGGGCACGCAAGGAAGGAGAAGAACGTAAACACACAGAACTAGCAGTGAAATTCTCTCAAGGAAGCGATTCACAGGCGCTACTTTTAATATCCAAAGCTGCCAGTCCATTGATTATGCGACTTTCCACTGTTCTCATTCTTGTGCTGGATGAACTCCCTATTTTCCTTTATTATGCAATCCAAGTATTTGAAGAACTCTACTCTCGCTTGACACACGATCGCCGAGTCAGATTGCCTGTCGATATGACCATCTTTCATCACTCGTGTAAACTTGATATAGGGGGATTAGTGTGGGCTCATTATGACTTGATAAAGAGTGGGCTTGGGTGAGCTTAGATTCAAAGATGGGCTTGTGAAGTTTTAACGGAAAAGGCTTATTAAGCCCATTTGTGATTTGTTCTTGAGCAACCCAAATATGCATCTTGCATGTGGATCGAGTAATAGAGCTTGGCCCACATTTTTGTGAGTTTAAGTCTAACCGAACTCACAGGCTAGGCCCAAGGGCCTAGCTCGAGTCCTTTTTCTTGAAATAAATAAAAATAAAACATTCCAAAAAATAAAAAAAGTAGAAAACAAAAAATGGTCAGAAAATAGGCCTTGTATAGATAGTAATATCTTAATATTAGATTTAGCTTAGGGCCATTTAGTATTCATATAGTTTAGAGATTTTAGTGAATAGTTATAGTTTAGTTTTGGTAGATTGATCTTATAGACGAGCAATTGTATTTTATTTAATTGTAGCTCCTGAGGCTTAAAAAAGAGGCCATGTCATATTCTTTGCCTGACTTGCATCAAATTATTTTACAACACTGCATTTTTTTTTTATAACTTTCTCCTTTATTGTCTCTTTTGATGTGTGTGATTATTCTAGGTCATTTCTTTTATTGTTTTTCTTCTGTTTTGTTTAGCTAGTTGAGATGGTTAGGCCATACACTAGGATCATAATAAACATCACACGGACTCTTAGTGGACAAGAACTTATGACTTATAACTGCATAGAAAAACTGTGTGGACACCTTAGTTAACAAGTAATTAAATTTAGGTACTAGAGGGCACTAGTTAAGTAGCTATTGTAATCAAGTTCCAGACTCTAGAAAATCTCTAGTTGAATAGCAGTGAGTTATACTCCCATGCTTCACTTGATTTCTAACCAATCCCAATAGGTTAGTAATGACTCATCAAATAGAATTTTGATAGGGTTAATTGACTTTAAATAAATTCCCAAATCTTTTTCAAGGTAAGAATTTGGGAGAACCTGCACTGAATCGAGACTATTGGTCCCAACTTGGTATTACTTGTAAACCTCATCCTTTTCCTTAATGGAAAAGAAGGGTCACGACACCCGTTGAATGGTCATGCATCACCAATCGACATTGAGATCAATTAATCATCAATTCAATCACAAGTAAGGTCAATTAATAATGCATTTAGGCTAATTGGCATTATAAACCACAAAATCAATTAGTTGAGCAAAAGAGCAACTTCTCTGTTTTACTCCTAATTATGACCTCGAAGGTCTAATTGAATGCCTCATCAATTAGCATTATAAACCACAAAATCAATTAGTTGAGCAAAAGAGTAACTTCTTTGTTTTACCCCTAATTGTGACCTTTCAAGTCTTAATCTAGTTAAATGCCTAAACAAACTCCAAATTGAATAATTACAACTGCTAATTGAAACTTAGGATGTCTACTTCAACTTTTATTACAACCACTTTTCTTAATTATGGGCCAATTAATACTTGGAAAAATCAATGGAACTTGATCGTTGTAGATTATTCCTTGTTCCGATCTGACTTTTCAAAATTAGGAAAAGATACTTAGTCTTAATTTGACGTTACATTAACACCACGATTCACGTGTCATTTTCTGCCATCGACAATGCCATGGATTAATTAATATGACAATTTCATGAGAGTAGTTGACCAAAGATTTAAATTGCACAAGTTGAGAAAGTAGAGAATTTGGTTGCATAAAATAAAACTTCGGGGATCAAATGACATGGATCACTAGAGTTCGAGAATTTAATCGAACACAATAAAGGTTAAAACATGAAAGTTTAATTACATGAGCATCGAAGTTACACATTTAATCACACGAAGTCTGAAATTTAAAGGATTAATGCTATACTTAACCCTATATAGCTCTTTTGAGTATGTCTCATTTCTTCCGGTGATTGCCGGACTTGTTGCAATGATTTTGTCACCAGAATCTTGCAATTTTCTGCTCAATGGACTTACAAATAGACATTGGAATTTTTAAAATAGACATAGCATATTGCATAGAGTCAAATATGACTATGTGTGATTAATTGGGTCTTCACAGCATTATCCCAAGGAATCCGGACACAATTTATTGGCCAGTTAAGACTATTATCATATTTCATTCGAGGACCGCGTAGAGTCATTTATGTCATTGTGATCTAATGATAGTTCTCTTTGCTTTGACTAGGTCACACAATTGGATATAATCTCATAAATAAATATGGGAGACTTCAAGGAAATTCAAAGAAAGACCACCTGCATCCTTATCGCAACCATTGGTTGGAATCTCAAATTGTGCCTCGATTTGATGCTCAATCACTATTATCAATTGGAAAAATCCCGGAAATTTCCTTATGCTTATGACATGATTATCCAAACCATCGACTCGATGACGCAAGCAAGTCATTTTATCTTAGGTTGCTAGCACGTAAATAGGGTAGGCCTCAATATTCTAACCATATGGCAGATGTCTATGGGCGTCAAGAATCAAGTTGCAATTAGAGGGCGGTGATTTTCCTTTCCTCGAGAAATTTAATCATCATTCATCGCCGAAATCAGCTTTAACCGAACCAAATTTTTTTTCTCAAAATGAAATACGAGTGCTTAATTTTTTATTTTCCTCAACCATTTTCTTGATCTCACTAAATCACCAACTCGGGCATCCCTTCGAGGATTAAGTGCAGTTTCGATCTTTTAAGTCTTAATGTTTGTTTGATTTAATAGTCTGACTCTTATTTTATGCGACTGAATCCTCTATATTTTCATTCCATGCAATTTGGTTGTACAAATTTCTTTTATTAAATCATACCCTATAACTGTTTCAGTTTGTGCAATCGAGTGTTCTGCTTACCTGCTTAGAAAACACTATCAAACAACGGTTTCTTTGTTCTTTTTATTCCAAGTTTTTTTTTCCTTTTGTCAGTTTGACGTTACGTTAACATCACGATTCACGTGTCATTTTCTGCCATTAAGACAGCCATGTCATCAATTAATTCGACGGTTTAGTGCGATCAAATTGTTAGAAGATATGCAGCTTTTGGTTTGGACGTTTATGATCTGATTTGATTATGATTATGTGTATATCAATTAAGGATTAGATTGATACATAGAATTTTTTATTTCCGATAATTGTACAATCCTAGTCTTATTTTTAGGAGTCTGTACATTCTCAATACAAGTGAATATAGAAAATTCTTCACTCCTTCAGCTCCTTCCGCTTCAACCTATTCTTCTTTCTTCTCTTTTACTTTCTTACATGGTATCAGAGCCGACAGGCTTCTATTCTCAGCTTCCGCTTCAATCTTCCATCTCGACCTTCTACCCAAAAATTATGACCTACAAAACATAATTGTTTTAGGCATTAGTGTTACTCTCAAGGAAGATTTTTTTTACTTACCATGGCTAATCCACAAGATGAAGCCTCTACCATCCGTAACCAGCCTGCTGAAGGAGTTGTCCCTTAGATCTCGCAGGCTTAGAATTCACCCCACGCAGCTCGCCCGCATGGGGCAACCCATGATGGGCCAACCTCTTCCTTCAATCGAAGAATCTTCAGTGATGGGACAACTTCCGTTCCTCAGACTTAATACTCAAGCCCAACCCATTCAATGGCGGCCCACGCAATAAAGAGTGGACGTAGGCTTGGATCAAGCCGAACCACTATAAACCGCGTGTTTAATTCTCTCTTTCCTTGCTCGCCTTACATTGATTATTACTCTTTGCAAATCCTTCAACTGTCTAAGTATTGCGCAAGTATACAGAAATTATCGAGGAAATTTTTTGTATACCTATTCACCCCCCCTCTAGGTACTTATACTAGCAATATCAATTGGTATCAGAGCCCGTGTTCTTACTTTGTTTGAAGTGTTTTACTTCAGAGTAAAGATCCATGGCTAGTATGCTAGCACCGGGCCGATGGAAGGGCAAAGCAATACCACCACCCTACTTCGATGGAAAGGATTACAACATCTGGAAGAACAAGATGAAAGCTTTCCTACGATCAAAGGATCCTCTAGAATGGGACGTTGTGGAAAGAGGAATCACTCCTGCTGCATCGCTCGAAAGAGGGAAAGAAACCGTTGAAGCAATGAAATGTCTCGGAAGAGATAAACAAGAGACAAGCACTCGATGCAAAAGCAATTTACTCTTTATATTGTGCTTTATCTCCAACTGAATATAACAGAATATCTTCTTGTGTTACAGCAAAAGAAGTATGGGATAGATTACACATCACCTATGAAGGGACAGATCGAGTAAAAGAGACCGAATTAACATTCTCCTCGGTCAATATGAAGCCTTCAAAATGAAACCAGGAGAATCTATAACCGACATGTTTAGTCGTTTTACAGATATTGTCAATGGTCTTGAGAACCAAGGACAAAAATTTCTGATCCCATGAAGGTGAACAAGCTCCTGCGTGGACTCTCCAACGATTGGAATCATATAAAGACTTCAATAAGAGAGACGCAAAGAATCATGCCATTATCTCTAGACGAGCTGATTGGAACTCTTCAGTCTTACGAAGTGGAACGAATTAATGAAGACGAAGATCCAAGAGGTAAGAAATCTATTGCACTAAAATCAAATGATGATTCTGATGATGCAGATTCTGAAGGGTATGGGGCAACCCATGATGGGCCAACCTTACTAGTGGATTCCTTATCAGCTTTACCTTGGGCCAAGCCCAAATTCTTCATCGCCTGGATATGTGGGCCACCAAAGCCACGTCCAAACGAACGGGGGCCCACCAACCACAAGTGGGGCAAGCCGAACCGAAGGATTGGAGCGGACAGACGGGTAAGGTGAGCCGGGTATGGGAACAAATCCCTACCCGGGTTTTTACAATGCAGATTATCCAATCGAGTCAAGTGAATCGGGTCTAGGAGCGAATACCTACTTGAACTTCGCACCCAGTTTTCTACCGTTTCCAGCGGTGACCTTCACCAGACGACCAGAACTCGGTGACCCACTGTTCGTTTCTAGCGCCACGGACTAGAACTGCGGCTAATCAGCCAGCAGCTGACCGGGCTAGAGAATTACACGAAGTGGTCACAGGAATTTCGATGTGCTCTGGCAACAAAAGACAAGCAAGGTTTCCTCGACGGAACTATTCCAATGCCTACAGAAGAGCGATTAGCCCGACTCTGGAGGAAGAGCAACCACCTGATCCGAACCTGGATCAGCAACTGCATCTCCTCAGAGGTCACGGTTGGACTTCCACCAACAGAAGACGCAAAAAACATGTGGGATAACATCAAAGAGATGTACGGGAAGTTAGATCAGGCAAAATTTTTTAATCTAATGCAGGAACTCAGCGAATTGAAGTAGGGGAACATGACGGTCACAGCCTGCTTTAACAGGCTCTTGTCTTTATGGAACAACCTCGAAGTAGCTAGGAGAAGCTCGAGGGCCCAAAATCCACAATCAAGCAGTATAGATCCATCAAGGACAGGGAGAAAGCTACACGCTTTCTCCCTATTATGAACGAAACATACCTCGGCTTTCGTTCACAGATCCTTGCAACGGATTCGATGCCACCGATCAGATGGATCTTCCAGCTAGCTGTACAGGAGGAGAGTCAGTGGCTCGTGACGCCGGACCACACCGGTGGTCCGGCGAGAGCGTTGCACTCGTTGCTCGCAGTGAGCAGCGAGACACGGCCACCAAAACCCTAGCCCTAAATCGAGAGAAAGAGGGGCGAGCGAAATTAGGGTTCGCAGAAGAGGAATCCGGGGTCTTTAAATCGGCTCGGATGGACAGTCAAGATGGGATGCGAGGATCGGACGGTCCGCAAGGACTTAATCTTGCGATCGGATCGAACGGTGGATAGGAGCCCGCACTTAAAGGGATGGACGGCTAGATTTTTGCCACGTCATCAAGGAATTTTGCAAAAAATTTCAAAGAAAAGGGTAAATTATTTTGCGAATATTGCAAACGTACTAATTATATGATTGATAATTACTGGAAATTGCATGGGAAACCCAGTGAAAAGGAGAGAAAAATTTCAGCAACTTATCAACTTAGTGGACCAACTGGTAAAAATACTGAACAGCCCATTTCATATGGTCAGTATCATCAGCTGATGCAGGCACTACAGAAAATGGATACTTCCAACAAAGGAGGGAGTTTCTCAGGTATTACATATTGCTTGATTAATTTTATCTCCAGAAAGGCATGGATAATTGATTTAGGGGCAAGTGATCACATTATATATGACAAGGGATTTTTTTTTCAAGTATAAATGGCAGATTGAATTATCCTATTTCCGTGCAATTACCTAATGGGAATGTTACTCATGTCAATATGATAGGAACAGTGAATCTCAGTCCCCAGATTATTCTTCGGAATGTTCTCTATGTCCCAGAGTTCCAATTTAATCTGAATTCTGTGTCAAAAGCCTACCAAGAAAATTCATGTCGGGTAGTTTTCAGTGTTAACACATGTTTATTTCAGGACCTTTCGACTAGGAAACCGATGGGCTTGGGTAGTCTCTCTGAAGGACATTTTTTCTGGACAAGTAATTTCAATTCTTCCTGCAATTCCCTGAATAAATCATCATTGTGTAACTTGATTAGCAATGATAAAAATCTCATTCTGCATTTGCGATTAGGTCATAGTGCCTCTTTTCCTTGTCCACAATGTCCCATATGTCCCCTTGCCAAACAATCTCGTACGCCTTTCCCATCCGGTAGTTCCCGATAGTGAGATTTTTTCCTTGATTCATGTGGATATTTGGGGACCTTACCATACGATAAATCATGATGGGTCTCGTTATTTTCTCACCATAGTAGATGATTATTCTCGTGTGACATGGATTTTCTTGATGTAGTCTAAGAATCAAGCTTATTCTCATTGAAAGGGTTTTCTAGCATTATCCAAAAATCGGTTTGGAAAGTCCATTAAGCGGATACGTACTGATAATGGAAGAGAATTCTTCAGCCATGATTGCTCCTTACTATTTAACACACATGGCATACAACATGAAAGCTCATGTGTTTATACTCCACAACAAAATGGAGTGGTTGAAAGAAAGCACCGTCACCTATTGGAAGTCGCACGAGCCCTGAAGTTTCAAGCATTAGGCCCAGATGATTATTTGGGTGATTGTGTAGTTACTGCGGCTTATTTTATCAACCACATGCCCACTCGGCTACTTAAAGGGAAAACTCCTTTTGAATTGCTATTTAAGAAGAAGCCGGAGCTATAGCATCTCAAAGTCTTCGGTTGTTTATGCTATGTCGCAATAGTAGGACCTCGAGACAAGCTAAGTCCACGTGCACGGAGATGCATTTTCATGGGATATCCCAACTTACAAAAGGGGCATCGTGTTCTTGACATTTCCACAAAGGAATTCCTTGTAAGTCATGACGTCATCTTTCATGAAGACATTTTCCCTTTCTCTAAGAAGGTGTCTTTAGATGAAACCGCAAGAACAACATCTCATGGCCTCTTATCTGATGAAGCATTACCTCAAGGTCCCACTTACATACCGCTAGCAGAGTCGAGGATTGTTCATCCTATTCCTCCATTTATTCCAGCAACAACATCAACTTCAGCTGAGAATCCTACTTGCTCTGAAGATGTTCTAGAAACAAGACTCGACAACTCTCCTGCTATTGAGGAAGATCCGGATATTCTTTTGCCATCCCCCAATGAGGCATCTCCTTCTATGGAAATTCATTATCCACGACGTTCCGGTCGCACAACACAACCTCCAACTTGGAGTAAGGATTATATCTATGCTACTCACAATTCTCCAGGTACTCAATATCCATTCTCTTCCTATGTTTCTTTCCATAGATTATCACAGGAACATAGATGTTGTGTTAATCAGTTATCAGAAGAGAGGGAACCGTCTAGTTATCTTGAGGCATCCATTGATCCAAAGTGGCAGCAAGCTATGAAGGTAGAACTTTAGGCACTAATTGATAATAACACGTGGGATCTTGTCCCACTTCCATCTGATCGTAAACCGATTGGCTGCAAATGGGTCTACAAGACAAAATATCGTGCCGATGGCTCCATTGAACTATATAAGGCACGCTTGGTAGCTAAGGGATTCACACAAAGAGAAGGTTTTGATTATCACGAGACATTCTCCCCAGTTGCCACAAATGTCACGGTTCGTTCTTTTTTTACTGTTGCCGCCATTAATGATTAGACTCTACATCAAATGGACGTGCACAATGCCTTCTTACATGGTGACCTAGATGAGGAAATATATATGGATATTCCTCAAGGCTTACGGAGACAAGGGGAGAATAGAGTATGTCGTCTCCGTAAATCCCTTTATGGATTGAAGCAAGCATCCAAACAATGGTATGCCAAATTTGCAAATGCTCTTGCAAAAGCAGGCTTCCAACAGTCTAAATATGATTATGCTTTATTCACACGGACTGAAGGTATGTCATCTATTTATTTGATGATATATGTCGATGACATTCTTGTTATGGGAAATGATAAATCTTCTATAGATAATTTCAAGGAATATTTACATGCCACCTTCCACATTAAAGACTTAGGGGCACCTAAATATTTCCTTGAATTGAAATTGCTCGATTTGATCAAGGAATTTCCCTTAGTCAGTGAAAGTTTGTGTTGGACATCATATCAGAAGTAGGTTTATCAAGATGCAGGCCAGCCGTTATTCCCATTGAACAGAACACTAAGTTAACTACTGTAGAATATGTTAAAGGCATATCTCAAAATGATGATCACATACTCATAGATCCATCAGGATATCAAAGACTTGTCGGGAAGCTCATATATCTGACTATGACTAGACCCGATATCTCATATGCAGTACATACACTTAGCCAGTTCATGCACAATCCGAAGCGGTCTCATATGGATGCTGCCTTAAAAGTTTTGAAGTATTTAAAAGGGTGTCCAGGATTGGGAATACATCTTTCTAAACAATGTGACATGAAGATGACGGCATATTATGATGCTGATTATGCTACATGTCCCATAAGTCGAAGATCAGTCACCGAATATTGCATCAAATTGGGAGAATCTCTCCTCTCATGGAAGACTAAGAAGCAGAGTATCGAGTTTTGGCTAAGGCCACTTGTCAGATAGTGTGGATATAGGGATTGCTTAAGGATCTAGGAGTACAAGTGCATGGACCAACAAAGTTATATTGCGATAATGATGTGGCTCTCAAACTGGCAGCAAATCCTATAGTTCATGAGAGGACCAAGCATATAGAAGTGGATTGTCACTTTACACGAGAAAAGATCCAAGAGGGGGTGATCGAAACAGAAGGAATTAGGACATCGGAGCAGCCAGCAGATATCTTCACCAAGCCTTTGTGTCATCACAACATGCATATCTATTAAGCAAGCTGGGTGTCTTGGACATCTACAAGCCACCAGCTTGAGGAGGAGTGTTAGAAGATATGCAGCTTTTGGTTTGGACGTTTATGATATGATTTGATTATGATTATGTGTATATCAATTAAGGATTAGATTTAGATCTAGATTGATATAGATTGATACATAGAATTTTTTATTTCTGATAATTGTACAATCCTAGTCTTATATCTTAGGAGTCTGTACATTCTCAATACAAGTGAATATAGAAAATTCTTCACTCCTTCGGCTCCTTCCGCTTCAACCTATTCTTCTTTCTTTTCTTTTACTTTCTTACACAAAAGATCAAAGGATTGGACTGGACAAGTCGAAAAAGTAGAGAATGTGGTTGCATAAAATATATCTTAGATGATCAAATCTCATGGATCAATGGATCAAGAAAGTTACAAAATTTAATTGAACAAAACAAAGGTTAGGAAACTAAAGTTCAACGTTTATTATACGAACGCTCAAACTTAAGGGATTAACAAAATACTTAACCCTCTCTTTTTTGGTGTAAGTACCCTCTCTTTCTTTATACTAGCTCATCTATGAAGAAAATGGAAAAGTATGACTCCGTGTGATTGACTGGGTCTTCACAACATTATCCACAGGAATCCGGACACCAGTATGACCGGTGACCACTATTATCATATTTCATACATGGACCGCGTTCGGCTCATGTCATTGGGATCTTATGATAATTCTTTTTTCTACACCTAGATCACACAATTGGATCTAATCTCAAAAATTAATATGGGCGTCTTCGAGAAAGTTTAAAGAAAGACCGCTTGCGTCTTTGTCGGTACTATCGGATCAAATTTAATAAATAAATAGGAGTCTTCGAGGAAGTTTAAAGAAAGACCGCAGGCATCCTTGTCGACACCATCAAATCTAATTTCATAAATAAAACCAGGAGTCTTTAAGAAAGTCTAAAGAAAGAGCGCTCGCATTACCATCAGATCAAATCTCGCACTAGGCTTCAGTTTGATGATTAATTTATATTATCAGTTGGAAAGTCCCGAAATTTCCTTCTTCTTTCGACATGATTTTCCAAACTTTCAACTCGACCAAGCAAGCAAATCGTCTTATCTTGGGTCGTTAGCACGTACATATGATAAGGCTCAATAATCTAATCATACGACAGAGGGAATGGTTAATTAATTTTGGAGAGCAGTGACTTCCCTATGGTCGAGAATTTTTTTTTTTTTGGGTCGAAAGATAACATATATTAGATTATAAAATAATACAAGCAAATGCACTAGTGTCCAAAGAGAGAATAGCTTGGAAAATAGACAGAGGGAATAGAAGCCAATTTCTAGGTGGGCCTTGATCCCTGTGGGCTTTAGCAGCCCAGTCGGCTGCTAGGTTTGCTTGACGTCTAACATGTTGAAACGAGAGATTAGGGCATTGCTGAAGAAGATCGCAGAGAATCGCGAAGAGATGGCATTCCGTCTATGGCGGCCGTTGTTTCCGTCGAACAATCTCCACCAACATTAAGCAATCAGATTCGATCACTAAGTGCTAAAGATGGAGTCCCTGCTGGATCAGCCGTTGAAGAGCGGAAATGAGGGCGTAGATCTCAGCTTGGAGAGCCGATTTGGCAGGCACAGATCTGGTAAGCACATCGGTAAGAATACTTTTACTATCTCTATAAATACATGCGATTGATCCGTGCTCCGACCCCATGCGAAAAGCCCCATCAATATTACACTTTATACATCCTTCTGCAGGCGGTTTCCATCCCTAATCTAAACTGACGATTTCGTTGTTGATCTTCTGGACATAAGGGTTTAAAACCTTGAAGATTCTACTTTGGGTAAGGGCATCGTTGAGGACTTGGAGTGGATCCAGTGGGTGATGACGAAAAACCGCATTATTTCTTTGACGCCAAATCTCCCACAGAACATTAGCGATCACTTCAAACTCTGGAGACGCTTGTGGGATAGAAGCTCTGGTGGCCACCCAAAAACGCTAACTGAGATAGGTAAAATCTCGATCCTAATTTCTTCGTGACTCAAGATGTCTTTTGTCCAAGGGCAGAAGAAAAACAAATGCTCAATCGTTTCTAGAATATTATTGTTGCATAGAGAACAGTAGGGATATGGGGAGATATGGCGTTGATAGAGATTTTCTGTTGTAGCAATGGCATTTTTGCAAGCTAACTAGAGAAATACCCGAAGCTTTGGAGCAGTACGCATATGCCAGATTTTCCTCCATAACTGGGTAGGGTTGGTATAAGATGATGATGCTTGATTCATTGGGGTTTGATTTGCCAAAGAGAGATAATGATAACAACTTTTCACTGTGTAGGTACCAGAAGACGTAGCTGTCCAAACCAGTTGATCATGTAGGAGTGAAGGATTAAGAGGAGTAGTTAGAATTGCTGCACTAACCTGGGCATCAAATAAGGCAATAACAAGAGATGGCTTCCATGCGGAGTTCGGTAAGTCAATTAGATCAGCAACTAGTTCAGGTTCTCCCTCCTCTGCGAAGCCTCCTATCTGACCTATCGGTAACCAGTTATCTTCTCTGATGCGAATCTGTGATCCATCCCCAACTAACCAACGTAGTTTAGGAGTAATAGCTTCGCGTCCTTTCAATAAACTCTGCCACCCCCAAGAAGGACGATATCCTGAGGGAGCAGTTTGAAAGGATGAAAACCGAAAATATAATCCCTTAAAGAGCTGACTCCAAATAGCATTAGGTTGCTGAAAAAGACGCCAAGCTTGCTTGCCAAGCATAGCTTTGTTGAAGTTAATTAAATCTCTTAATCCCATCCCCCCTGATGCTTTTGAGTGCTTTAATTATGTCCAATTTTTCCAATGTATTCAAGATTGACTATTATGTTTACTCCACCAGAATGCTGATATATTTCTTTCTATCAATCTGCAGAGAGACAGTGGAAGCTTGAAAATAGACATGGCGTAGTGAGGTAAGGCCTGAATTACTGATTTCAGTAAGATTTCCTTGCCACTTTTCCATAAAAAATTTTCTTGCCAACCTGCTAATTTAGCATTGACTCTTGCCAAGATCCAAGAGAACATCTCCCGTTTGGAACGGCCCCAATCCGAGGGAATGCCCAGGTACTTACCAGACTAATAATAGGAATTCTGAGTTCTTGTGCTAGATTGTGTTGTAAAGTAAGAGGGCAATGTTTGCCAAAGAAAACACCGGATTTGTTTCGATTAATGAGCTGGCCTGTAGTGAAACAGTATTGGTTTAGGAGATTGGCAAGGTTGTGGCATTCAGTAAGTGTGGCTTTGAGGAAAAATACCGAATCATCAGCAAAAAACAAGTGAGATAGCTTAGGACAGTCTCTATTAAATTGAATCCCCTGTATATGTCCCATAGCCACAGCTTGAGTAAGAGTAGTGGACAAGCATTGGCAAGTAAAATAAAGAGCTATGGAGATAGGGGGTCACCTTGGCGCAGCCCTTTAGTAGGCTTAAAGTAGGGAAGTTGTTCACCATTAAAACAAATACTGAAAGAGACTGTAGTAACGCAAGCCATTACCAGAGATACCCAACTGTCAGTAAAGCCCAAATGCTTCAAATAGGCTTCAAAGAAATCCCATTCAACCCTATCGTAGGCCTTCTGCATGTCTGTTTTGAGAATAAGGTTGAATCTTTTCTTGCATGCTCGCACTTTAAATTGATGCAGCACTTCTTGCACTACCATTATATTGTCCTGTATCTATCTATCACTAATAAAAGCTACTTGTTCTTTTGAAATCAAACTAGATAGCCAAGGCTTAAGTCTGTTGGCTAGAATTTTTGAAATAATCTTATAAGCGAAGTTGCAAAGACTTATGGGTCGGTACTGTTCAATGCTTTCTGGATGCTGAACTTTAGGAACTAGGGCAATGATTGTTCTATTTAGTCTAGGAGGCATACAACCTGTTGTGAAGAAATCTTGAATTGTTTGAATAATGGTTGTTTTGATGACATTCCAATGTTGCTGATAGAAGAGGCCATTTAGACCGTCAGGTCCAGGAGCCTTCAAAGCCCCCAACTGGAAGGTAGCCTGGTAAATCTCCTCCTTTGTTACCATATTCATCAAGTGGTTATTCATTTCAGGTGTTACCACTGCTGGACATTGCTCTAAGAACGGACGAAAATCCCGATAACCCACTGATTGGTATAGCTGAGAGAAGAATCCCATTGTTAGAGATTTGAGCTGTTCTGGTTCTCTGGTCCATTGCTGGTTATTATTCTTGAGCATAGTAATTCTATTGCGTTGTATTCTCTGCATAGTGTAGGCATGAAAATTTTTTGAATTATGATCTCCCCATTTCAACCATTGAATGCGAGAACGCATAGCCCAGAATTGTTCGTCTTGAGTCCAGAGTTTTTGAATTTCACTTCTAATAGCAGTGACTTGCTCCTTATCCCCAGCCTGATAATATGTTCTATTAGTAATTGTCTGCAGTTGAGATTGCAATTGAGAGATTCGCTGATGGCAATTGCTAAAACATGCCCTGCTCCAGCTCGTTAATCGAGTAGCAACTGCCTGTAATTTTGATATCAATGAGGTATTACTTCTCTCCCACGCTTGTTTGACCACTTCTTGACACTCCTTATCATGATTCCAGAAAGCTTCATATTGAAAAGTCTTGGCTCGCTTGACAGATGGTGGACTAGCGTGCAACATTATTGGACAATGATCCGATCCGATAGGTGGTAGGGCAAATACTTCTGCAGAAGGGTATGATATCAGCCGTTCTGTTGAACAAAAGACACGATCGAGCTTCTCCTTGACCAGAGCATCCCTAGCTCGATTATTGGACCAGGTAAATTCGCATCCTTTACTTTGTAGTTCTAGTAAGGCACAGTCATTAATGACACTCCGAAAGGATGTCATGCGCAAAGTGATTGCTGGCCTCTTGCCCATTTTCTCCTAGGGGGAAAGGAAGTCATTGAAATCACCTACACACAGCCAAGGTAAATGATTTGCAGCATGGATGACTCTAATTGTATCCCAAAATTCCTGGCGAAGTTGATATGTTGAAGGTGCGTGCAGGCACGTGATATGCATCGAGGTTGCTATCCTAGGCTCAAGGGCTATGAAATCAACAAACTGAGCATCCGAATGTACAATAGTAATTTCAAAGGTATCATTCCAGAACAGAGCAAGACCACCCGTTAAGCCAAGTGGGTCCTTCAAAAAAGAGTGAGGAAATTTAAATTTTCACTGTAACCTATTCACAAGAGGTTGAGCATTCTTTGTTTCCATTAAAAACACAATATCGGGCTTGTCAAAGGCTAACATCGCCTTTAATGCTTGAATTGTCAGGAGATTGCCCAACCCCTGACAATTCCAACTTAGGAGTTTCATTGGGAACACGGTGGCTGTTGAGGGCCAGCCACCAAAGCCTAAGGAGCAGGATTATCTGCCTCCAACACCAGTGTGTCCAGAAGGATAGACTCATCAAAAGCTGTTGAGGAAGGAAGCTTAATGTCATAGGGTGAGTATCGTTTTGGTTTCTTACTTGATCCCCCAAGTGGCATTGGGCGAGGAATTTTAGGTTTCTTCTGTTGAAGTATGTCCACTGGAGGGGGCTGAGTGCTTTTCATCTTTGCTTTTGCAAGTACTAAATCGGTGGTAATAGCAGTTGGAGTGACAAGATTTAGATGCTTAGAAGTCCCTTTTGGTAGAACAGGGGTCGAAACAGCATCCTCTGAAGCTGGAATAGGAGGAAGAGCTGGGATAGCAGGTTGCATTGGAGGTGGAGTTTCAGGTACTGTCTCTTCCATTTGCTCGATAGGTACTGTAGGGTGATAAAAAGCATTCCAATAAGGGCTAAATTGTTTAACCTCTACTCTGAGCCAGGGTCCATAGACCATCGTATCACGGCCTTCAAATTGGGCTTCCTCATAAGGGTACTCTGGACATGAAGCTGCATAATGACCAAGCCTTCCATAGGAATAACAGTAATGGGATAGTCTCTCATACCTAAAGTCGAGCCAGAGAGTTTTTCCTTCAATACTGATGAGTTTTCCTGACTTTAAAGGATTTTTCAGATATAATTCTATCCAAATTCTTGCAGATGTGTCATTTTTCACTTCCAGAACTCTTCCTATCTGGTGCATAGCTCTTCAGAGAATGGGAGGAGTAGTCCACTCCAAAGGTAAGCCTATCACATGCACCCAAAACAGACATTTGCCAAAATCATAGCATTGTAAGGGAGTATTAGGTTGCCATGGACGTAGGTTAACCAATTGACCTAAAAACAACCAAGGGCTACCGTCCAAAATGCGTCGTTTTTCCACTTCAGATCTGAATTTAATTATATACAGCCCAGTATCAGCTGGAGAAATCTCTACATGATCAACTCTCCAAGCTTTCTTCATCGCAACGTGAAAGGCAGGTAAATTGACCGTAGGATTTGTAAAGATATTACCCACCAGTATAAGGCGACAATCCTTCAGTTTGTCCGAAGCTGGGATGTCATCCCAAACCTCCAACTCCTGTTCCGAGCATAGACGGCCCAAGCGATGGCATAGTGAAGCAATTCTTGAGGTATTGTCACTTTCCTCCACTGCCCAAGTTACAGTAATTCACTAGTATGGATAATTAGAAATAACAGATTACTGAAAATGGATTTTCTGGGGTTGCATGTTCCAGATCGCCAACATGCAGACCAGAAATTGCAGAAATTTGTGGAAAACAGAAGACCAGCAGTATCAGCAAAAGGGTTAGGAAGAGAAAGAAGAAGGCGATGCGTGAGAGAAACTGCACTTGCAAAGAATCGACAAGGAGGAGGAGCAGTTATGGTGGAATGAGCAGGAAACAACGGTAGTTCAAATGAAACACGAAGTTCAGGAGAACAGCTGGGTAGAACAAAGACACTGCGAAAGACTCGAGCAAAACGCGAGAAGAAGCTCTAACATAAACGAGAGGATTTTGGGGTAAACACAATCAAAAATCATTCTTTATGGTCGAGAAATTTAATCATCACCCGTTGGTGAAAAATTAGATTTAATTTAACCGGCAATTGTTCTCGAAGTGACATGGGAATGGTTAATTAATTTTTCTCAACCATTTTCTCGATCTCACTGCCTACTCAGGGATCCATTCGCAGATAAAGTGTTGGTTCAATCCTCTAAGTTTCAGTGTTTGTTCGATTTGATAGCCTAATTTCTTCTTTTTTTATGCAATTGCGTCCTCTATTTTCTCATTTTGTGCGGTTTGGTTCTGTAAGTTTTCTTTTATTCAATCAAATCCAATAACTTTTTTAGTACGTGCAATCGAGTGTTTTGCTTACCTGCTTAACTAACACTACCAAATAAGGTTTTTTTTTTTATTTTTAAACTTTATTCCAAGTTTTTTTTTTCTTTTGTTAATTTAACATCACATTAACATCATGATTCACGTGCCATTTTCTGCCATATTGGCAATGTCATGCACATTGATTAATTTTATGATTTAGCGAGAACAATTGAATGAAGAATTTGATCGCACAAGTCAAGAAAGTTAAAAGACTTGGTTGCACAAAATAAAACTTAGAGGATTGAGTTGCACAAATCAAGAAAGTTAAAAGAACTTAAATCAAACGAAATAAAGGTTAGAAAACCAAAGTTTGACGGGGAATTACACGAATGCTAAAACTTGAAGGATTAACACCATACTTAACCCTCTCTTGTACTAGCTCGTATATGAAAACATGGCAAAGTATGACCCGTCTGATTGATTGGGTCTTCCTCACACACCGACTATTGACCAAGACCACTATAATTATATTTCATGCATGGACCGCGTTGACTCATTCATGTCTACCTTATATTTCTGAGTGTAATTACTAATTTTCCGTCGTGCTTCTTGCCTACCTTCACTCATCCACACACGGGCCACTTCACGGCGCTTCTCAATCTTTTCCATTTTAATTTCTGAACTTTTTCTGTTTTGGGCCAAAGCGACTCACAAAGTTGATAATATTAAAAGCCTGAGCAACGTACATAGTTCGATTCTGTTTACACTATCATCCATGATGAAGCCTTTCCCTAAAGACAAAATATAAAAATACCCAAACCAATATTATATTCCCACTTTTTCCAAGGAATTAAGTAAAATTCAAAAAACCAAAGCTCTCTTGCTATATTCTATACCTAATATTAACCCCAACTTCAACGAGTGCGTCCAGTCGGCCCAGCGGTAAGCCTCCGGTGATGAAACGAGCGGCGATCTCAAACCGGAAGAAGAGGTCCCAGCGGCCAGCGATATCGCCGGAGGTGAACCACGAGCTAAGAAAGGGATTGCCCCCCGTGCCACTGCGAGCGAGGAATGACGGCACAAAAAGGGAGGAGCGACGGATGACGAACTGCCGCGCGGCGGCGGCGGTGGCGGCGGCAGCATTGAGGATGACGGGCGAGAAAGAACAGGAGAGAATCGGAATCATGTCGAGAGAGGATCTTCTTTCTTCTCGGAACGCGTGAGCGCTCGTCTCTTTCGTCGCTACCTCGAGTCCTATGCAAGGCGCTTCGAGGTAATCAAAGAACTGCTTCCTGTTGGGGTATTCAGGGAAGTCCTCAGGTAACGGCAATTTAGGAAGCTGGCAAAATTGCTTGGGAAGGTGAAGCTTGAGCCTATCGTTGGTTCTCTTTTGCCATAACGAGGCAATGCAGTCCGCTCTCTCTAGGACCACAAAGGGCACTCCTTGTTCTCTGAGGCAGGCAGCGGTGGCGAGCCCGGAAGGCCCTGCACCGACGATGACCGGCCCGCTGACCCAAACGCAGCGGCGAGCGAAGAAGTCCTCATGGTCGACTAGGCGGAACAAGTTCTCCATTGTTTGGGAAGGGTGTTTTGATGTCGAAGATGTAACGGGGTAGCTAGAAATGGGTGTGGGTGCTTGACCTGCAAGGCGTTTTCTCTCTTTTGATGTTCTGGGTCTGGGGCAAATGGAGGAAGTTGATGGTGGAGAAATTGGATGTGTGCTTTGTGTCCTGTATGTTTGAAGATTGACTTGGTTGGTTTGGAGGGAGAGGAAGGGAGGGGGTTTAAATAGGGAGGAGGAGGCCATGGGAGAGGGCTGCATGTGATGGGACTCGGGGGAGTAATTGTGTGAACTTGCGTCGCACTCCTTGACTATCTTCCTATTGTTTAATATTAGGTATAGAATATAGCAAGAGAGCTTTGGTTTTTTGAATTTTACTTAATTCCTTGGAAAAAGTGGGAATATAATATTGGTTTGCGTATTTTTATATTCTGTCTTTAGGGAAATGCTTCATCATGGATGATAGTGTAAACCAAATCGAACTATGTACGTTGCTCAGGCTTTTAATATTATCAACTTTGTGAGTCGCTTTGACCCAAAACAGAAAACGTTCAGAAATTAAAATGGAAAAGATTGAGAAGCGCCGTGAAGTGGCCCATGTGTGGATGAGTGAAGGTAGGCAAGAAGCACGACGGAAAATTATTAATTACACTCAGAATGCATAGGCGTGATGTATATGATCTTTCAAATCCCGCGGACTCACATGAAATCCACACGATCCAACGATCGATGTGCATTGTGTCAATTATGATGGGATAACGATGGTTGACATGAAAGTACACCAAGCCAAAGAAGCAAAACCCCCAAATTGCATCAAGCGCGTAGTGACCAGAAAGGACGGCGAGAATCAGCGTTGAAAACCACTGATTGTTTGGAGTCCTTTTACTCCAATCAGAGAACCGACAAAGCTTTTTGTTAAGAATGTTTACTAAGAACGGAGGTAGAACGACGGGCGATTTCCCCGACCAATTTTCCTTTCCATCCATCCGTCATCGATGGAAAAGCCACGCACCATCGACTTGACTTCTCTTGCCGATACGACAGGAACGTCGGTGTATTGGTTTCATTTTGGCTATACGAGGATGACTTCTGCGGCCTACATTTCGCCATTTTTACGGATCCTATTGTCTGTTCAGCTATGACCTCATTGCTCAGCCTTGGGCGCCAATATTGACGAATGAAGGTATCCAAAGCTAACTGTTTCATGCTTTTACTATCTGATGAAGGGGATAATATCTATGCCTCTGATGCGACTGATGCTGCAAGATCTTTAGATGCTGCATTCTCCCCTGCCATTTCTGCAAGCATACCATGGGCTGCCGTATTGGGAAACCACGACCAACAGTCCGCCTTGTCAAGAGAAGGGGTCATGAAACATATAGTTACCCTCAACCACACTTTGTCTCAGGTCAATCCTGCCGGGGTTGATCTCATCGATGGCTTTGGGAATTACAACTTGGAGGTCCATGGGGTTGAAGGCTCTGGTTTTGAAAACAAATCAGTCCTCAATCTTTACTTCCTCGATAGCGGAGATTATTCGAAAGTTCCCTCGATTTCTGGTTATGGTTGGATCAAACCCTCTCAGCAATTTTGGTTTCAACGCACGTCTTTGGAGCTTCAGGTATCAATGTTGCCAGTTCCTTTCTTCTGTTTTTACTGTCTTGCTCCTTATAGACAATAAAGTCAACACGACTCAAAATCAATAGCCATCATTTAGCTTCACAATGAAAAATAATTTAATTATTGTTAACAATTTACGTCTAAATATTTTCAGGGAAAATAGAAATACTTTTTATTCATTCATTCTTGTAAAAAATACAATAATAATATTTAGGAAAATATTTTCTAAATCATTAATCCGTAGAATAAAGGAAGGCTAAGATTCTTCCACCTTATCCCAACTTGTTGACAATAATTACATGATAAACTAATTCATTTTGGGTGTTTCTGCTGCAGAAAGCATATATGAGTAAGCCAGAGGCTCAGGAAGCACCGGCGCCTGGGCTCGCTTACTTCCATATCCCTCTGCCCGAGTTTACAAATGTGGTGAATTCATCTAATTATACTGGTGTAAAACAAGATCCCATTAGCTCTGCTTCTGTAAACTCGGGCTTCTTTACAACTTTGGTAGAAGCAGGTGATGTGAAAGCTGTTTTCAACGGCCACGATCACCTTAATGACTTCTGTGGCGAATATACCGGTATACAGCTTTGTTATGCTGGGGGTTTTGGATACCATGCCTATGGGAAGGCTGGATGGGCAAGGAGGGCAAGGGTGGTCGTAGCAACATTAGAGAAAACAGAGGAGGCGAGTTGGGGTCCTTTGAAGTCAATTAAAACATGGAAGCGCCTTGATGATCAAAACCTGTCTACCATTGATGTTCAAGTACTTTGGAGCAACAACACTCCCAGAGCCGCCAGCGAGGGTCGCGGCCCTCTATGGGTACCCTGGTACTTGAAGAGAACCGTGGAAGGAGGAGATCTACTTATGTACTGGAATAAGACACTCTCTGTCACGCATCATCTCTGCTAGGCTTTTGTTGGCAAGTCCCAATTTTGTATTGCATATTTGTAAGAATGTTGGAATTATGATCGGTACCCTCTATGGGTGAAATCGGCACGTTTTGTGCAGAACTCTGGTGTCGTATTGAAGCTATTAAATTAATATCCTATTACCGACTTTATTAGAATTACTTATTAACATTTTTTTTTCAAAGAAATTATTCAACTATTTTTAGGTTAGTAGTACTTATATGAGCCATTTACCAAGGTTGATTAGATCGTTTCCAAGTTATCAACTTTTTTGGTGACTTGTTGCTACATCGCTTGGTCTAAAGGCAAAGCCCCTTTTCACTTCGTAGAATAAATCCAAAGATTACTCTCGCACAAATTGTTTTAGTGTTCAAAATTATAGCATCCAACTAAACTCCTCTATATCAATTTTGAAACCACTGCAAAGTATAAAAGTTCAACTACTTTCTCATAAAGGAGAGTACAATGCCAAACTCGTCCTAATGGAGCTAAAACTAGAGGACAATACTTCTAACCCAAGATTCAGTTTATTTTGCGAGAAATGTTCTGTCAAAAAACATTTTTCTTAATCTCCAACATTTGGATCAATTAGAAAATAAGTAATTAGAAATTTTTTTCATAATCAACGAAAATTTTATGCTTAAATTCTAAAAAATAGTTTCCTTTTTTAAATATTAAAATTCATTTCCCAACATAGGACTTGGCCCTTGGACGTAAGACCTTGAAACTTGAGCACGACCCCTATGTCTGGGTCCCAAGATGCTGGGTCCTAGACTTCATTGCTTGTGTCCACGTCCTCGGTGGCCATGCCCTGCACTTACGTCACTGGTGCCTTGGCCCAGGTGCGTCATGGTCGGGCCAGATTCCTTGGCTGGTGCCTATTGAACTCAGGCAACTCTTGCTTACCGAGGGAAAAGAGAAGTTTATCCACATCGTGGTACAATTTCCTTGAAAACTTATTCGATAGTAAGTCAGAGATTTCAAACTTGAGTTTGGTCCATGATGGATAGATTTCAAATAGAAATTATGGGTTTTTATACTGTGGCGAACAGATAAATGTATGCGTACGCCCACATACCCATATTTAACAATGCAAAATTTTCCTTCAATTGTTTGCACAAAAAGTGTCAACAAACTACTTTTGAAATATGTGTTATAATATATTTTTATTATTCTGAATGTGATCCCAATTTTGTATTTCCCAATTAATTTTGATTTATTGCCTAATTTATTACCCGTGTTTATTATCTGATATTTGTCCATTAATATGTTATCAAGTCTTAATAGAAAACCTTTACCAAAAAAAAAAAGTCTTAATAGAAAATATCGGTAACATAAGAAGCAGAATAAAACGTTAGGTTGTTTAATTCAAACCCTATCACTATAGAAAACACACCATCACGTTTGAGGGATATTGGCTAGTGGAACATGACGTACAAATGTGGTGTTTTCATATCCTCATATCGATCGTGTTTTGTGAATCCATCCAAGATTTTAGGGTTTTTCGCATTTGCAAATTTTCATCAATGGCTGGAGGTATGTTGATCTTTATGTTTTCGCAAATCGATCCTGAATTTTGTATGGATTTTTATTGTGAATGATAAATCGGAATCGTCAAGTTTTATTTAAAATTAGTCTTACAATATGGAGTAACACAAACCAACAAAGGTCTTGAAAGGATCCTTTCTTGATTCTTGGACAAGAAACACAAGCAATGAGAAAATTAAAGGTACTGAGAGGAACAATTGTTGCCAGTCATGTAAAGGATAATTGATCGTGAATATAAATTGGAAGTAAAATTGAATAACTGATGCTCTTTTATTGATCGCCGGTCCTTTCTACAAATTAAAATTCAAATATTTATACCTATTACTAACAATCTACAGTGATTATTAAGACAACTACGCAAGCTATACATGATTCCCACAATTTGACACCCCTATCCATGGAAACTTTTCTCTCTTCTTCGTAAAAGATCCTCTCTATCCATGGTGATAGCTAACCTAACTGCCCCCATCCCAAAACCCTAACATTACCATGGAACTCCCCTATACTCCCCCATTGAATCTCTACACCCTGTTTTGGATATCCCTCCCTCTTCACTATCTTCCCCACCAAAATCTCTCCCACACAAACATAGTAATCCCAATCCAAAACCCTAACATTACAATAGTGCTTGTCCTTGAATGTCACCACCTTGTTATGTATACCTTCATTCTTCGCCGTTCTCCCCCCCCCAAAAAAAAATTACACCCATGCAACCAAACATATGATGCTTAGGAAGTAGGCCCACAAGTTTACTGGTTGCATAATCTTTGCGGAATGAAATGAAGCCCCTAACATATTCCCTGTGACATCTTTGGTAATGCAAATTGAATGTTGACGACTCTTAGAATCTAAAAGATGCCAAACAGTATAATACAAGTCAAATACCTTTATGAACGTATACAATGGTCATTGTAGATAGCGGATTTGCAACAATAAGAATAAATCAGGCAAAAAATGATAATAGAAAAATTATTGACAGCACAAAGGTTTACTTAAAATTACCAAACAGCCCCCTCCCATTCATGCACACAGCGTATGCTCACACGGGGAGAGATAGAGTGTCGTATACTTTGGTAGTTGCATTTGCATAACTTGGTTGGATTACAGCTTGAATCTTGATGTTGGCTTTTCTCATCCGCTGTTTGCCAATTTTACAAGGAGCATGTGGTACTTGAAGAGAACTGCAGGAGGAGGAGATCTACTTGTATGCTAGAATAAGACACTCTCTGTCAAGCATCAACTTAGGCTTTTGTTTGCAAGTCATATCATTGTATTGCATTTTTGTATGAATGTTGGAATTATGATTGATACCCCTTATAGGTGAAATGGGCATCTTTGATGCCTATTGCATGTAGAACTCTAACATCTTATCGAAGTAAATTTATCGACATTTTTTCTAGGGATAAGTGCAATAGAAGTCTTAAAACTTGTTACGAAATTACTATTGAGTCCTAAAACTTGCAAAAAGTACAATCAAGTCTTAAAACTTATCAAATTAGTTCAATTGAGTCCTAAAGTTAACATCGTCAAACTTACTAATGGAAAATGTTGACATGGTGCGAATGTGACATTTTAAATAAATTTTCATTTTCCACATGGCTTTTTTTAAATTTTTTATTCAAAATTAGATTTAAAACTGAAAAAAAAAAAGCTTAAATTTATTTTTAAAAAATTATTTAAAAAAAGAGAGAAAATGGTAGCTCCTTTGCCGCCGTACATTCTTGGAGGGCCGGCGACGATCGCTAGCCTTGGGCGGAGGTTGCTGGCTGGTGACCTTTGCCGCCCAACTAGGGTGAGGCTTCACTAGCCCTAGCTGAGGGCTAGTGACCCTCGCCAAGTGCGGGTGAGGGCGCCCAGATTTGGGCACGCCGGTCCTCATGAGGGGCCAGCAATTATCACCTGCCCTAGGCGAGGCCTTGCCTAGGTCTGGGCAACGATGGTTGCCGGTCCCCAGTGAGGGCTGGTAAGGCCTTGCCCAAGGCAAGTGACGATCGCCAGCCTTCCGTGAAGGCTAGCATACCCAGATCTAGGGGCCTCACTCAACCCTCACCTGGGGTTGGCGAGGCCTCACCTTGGTCGAGCGATGGCCGGTTGTGACATCCCAAAATCTGCAATTCTATTTTCAATTTAATAAATCGGGCCTTTCATCGACGTGCCTATAGTGATGTTCTCAGAGTTGATCACTCTTGAGATAACTAAACTATCATGGGAAGTCATTGAGAAATTTTAATGCATTAGAGTTGGGAATTCGACCAGGTTTCGAATACTCGACCGTGCTCATCTGTAGAGGTCATTATGGGACAATAAAGATTGATTAGAAATCAGAAATAGATCAGTTCAACTGAGATGTGTGGTTAAACATGGGTGATTCCACCAAATTGAGAAATTCTCGTCAATCTGCATTATACTGATTTTTCTATCGTTTTGGTATTTTGTGTTCGTATTTGAATCCTCGAGATTTTCAAGACAATCAAGAGTCGTTAATGTGTCAAAGAGATTCATTATGGCTCGAAGAAAATCAACCACAGGTCATTTGCACTAAAAATTTCTAAAAGTTATCCGGTAACTTAGGTCACACTTAAATCGCGTCAGATTGAAATTAACCGCGAATTTGAATTGTTGGAGTTTTGAAAGTAAATATATTATATTTTTGGTTGAGTTCAATCGTGTACCCACTCACAATTATTTTTATTAGGTATTTTTAACATGAGGAGAATAGGCCAAGGTATTATGTTAATTGAGGAGATTAATTGTGAAGTACAATGTTGTTGGCCATGGGTAAATCATCCTGTGATGGTTTATAGTCGTAATAAAATGACTATTGAATAACAAAGTGATGTATGTTGTGCGTGTTGGTATGGGTTGGGTTAAGGAAATTGCTGAAGTATGGCTATGCCTATTGGACCATAATCAACCGCCAAAGCATGGTTGTGCCTATTGGGCCGTAATCAACCGTCGAAGTATGGCTATGCCCATTAGGTTGTAATTTACCACCAAACTTGGAACGGGCTGTGCCCATTGGGCCATAATTCACCACTGAACTTTTAGTAGGCCGTGCCCATTGGGCCAAAATTAATAGTTGGAGTGAGTAATTGAAGTGATCGTGTGATGATCTTGATGACATGAGATCAACTAAGTCGATTGATCGATGAGTCGATCTAGTGTAATGATTTTACTTGTCGATGAATTGTACTAACTTGTAGGAAGGAAATGACGCAAAGGTAAGTCCTTTAATTGGTGCTTGTGCTTAGGCAGCTCTTGTGGCGTATTTTCTTCCTAGTCAAGTATTAGGGGATTGAACTTATTGAGACGTTGTCCCACCCTGTTGTGGGATAACATTTTCAGGTCCCTAGATGGCAGCTCCTCCTGAGCATTTTGGTCAACCGAAGAAGATCACAGAACAGGTACTCTATGTTCCGATTCATGGGCACCCTAGGGGTCTAGTCTATGAGCTCGTGAAGTTTGTGGTCTAGGTTGATGAGGCTCTACCCCCTAAGGTACCTCATCGATACAGATCATGGTACCATCATGAGCGGCATGGAAAAAGAAAGGGTCCTATACTGGAATCCGAGGTATCTGTGTATGTGTTGGAGGTTGCTTTTGGAAAAGGCATTACAGATCTCCCTGAAGGTTCAATGGTGGACCCGGTGGATCCGGATCTTGAAGACCTAGGAACTTCGGTGTTCTCGGAGGAAGGCTCCAATGTTAGTGAGGATGTGGAGCCGAGGGGGATTAGTAGTTGTTTGCAAACCCCTTTGTTTTGTAGACCTAGCATGTACATATATATCGACTTGGTTTGTGTATGACTTGATATGATATGTATATATAAACGTGTTGTTGGTTTTCAAAATTTAAGGCTCTACTTTCCTATCCCATCTTGTTCTTGTCTGGGGAAATTATTTATTGCTTCCGCATGCACATATTAAAATGAATGGGTTGACGATGCGTCATGAGATGTCGGTATTTAATCGATCATAAAGGGATGGGCACGTGCTCGGAGGATCGGGGTGTGACACCGGCGACCTCGGCTCAAGGCCTGCGACTGTCATCGGCTCCTCCAGTGATAGGCAACGGCAGTGGAGGAGCTGCCATTTTCTTTTATTTTTAATAGTTTTAAAAATATAAATTTTAGTTTTTAAATCTTATTTTTTTTAAAAATTGAATAAAAAATCATTTTAAAAAGCCACGTGGAAAATAAAAAGCATTTAAAATGCCATGTCCGCGCCTTGTCAACATTTTCCATTAGTAAGTTTGATGGTGTTAACTTTAGGACTCAATTGAACCAATTTGACAAGTTTTAGAACTTGATTGCACTTTTTACAAGTTTTAGGACTCAATTACATTTTCGTAACAAATTTTAGGATTTCTATTACATTTATCCCTTTTTTCTTTCAATGAAATTATCAGATATTTTTCGGTCATCAGTACTCATTTGAGCCATTTACTGAGGTTGATATGAATTATCAACTTTTCTCATGACTTACTTTATATTAAAATTACAAAATCTTGATTCAGAGTCTAGCTTCGAGGCACTTTAACATTGATGCCATGATCATGTAAATGACTTATCTCAAACACAAGTTATTCAAAAGACGAGCCATTTCCTTTTATAATATGGTTAATTCCACAAAGAACTCAAAATTGGTATAAGTGTGATAAATTTACTACAAACTAATTTTTGACTACTAAAAATTTTAAATCAGTATATCAGTGACAAATGTACAATGTTACTATCAAATTATTCAGTTAGATTACATGTGGCAATTAATAGGGATATTAGTTTGAGGTTTTACCTTTTGTTTATTATATGTATACCATTTTGTGATTTTTGTGATATTAATCTAATTTAACATAAATTAGTAGAGGATAGATTTATCACAAATATACTAGTTTTGGAGGTTTTTTGGAGATTAAAAAAAATTAATATGGGTAAATTTGTTACAGAAGTATCAATTTTGAGTTTTTAATCATCAAAAAAATTAATTTGGAGTAAATTTATCACCTGTATACCATTGTACATATTTGCGTGGTATTAATTCATTAGTTTTCTTATTATTTCATATGATGTAGCATGTTAGAGATAGGTTAATATCATGAAAAATCTTAAACTAATACACATGTGATAAAATTACCAAAAACTAATTTTTCACAAACAAAAACCGAAATTGATATACCTATGACAAATTTACTTTATATTAAATTTTACCATTAAATTATTGAGTTAGATGACATGTGACAATTGACGAGTATCTGAGTTTAGAGTTTTACCCTCCGTATGTCACAAATGAATTTGCCAAACAAATAATCAATCTACCCCCATGCTTGTATCAAATACTCAAAATACTGCTATATATCGCATTTTATTTCAAGATATCTTTTATACTCACCAAAAAGTGTCAATGTGAGTTGCAAAATAGTATATAGTTTTCAAACTCTAAGTCAATTCAACCTAAATAAGAAAGGGTTAATGCAACAAAAACCTTAAATTGATATATTTGTTACAAATTTATTTTTAACTAATTTTTGGTCACAAAAAGCTTCAAATTGGTATATCTGTAATAAATTTACTCTTTGTTAGTTTCCACTAAATTTTACCATCAAATTGTTGAGATAGATGACACAAGATAGTTGTTGACACTTGATTTTTAGTTGACACATCATTAAAAGGTAAAAAAAATCGAGATTCAAGTTTCTAATCACGACAAAGCCCTTTCTCTCGACCAAAAAGTGTCATTTTTCATTTCTTTCTTTTGCATTACTATTTTTAAGCAGTTTTTAGCTCATTTTCAAGAAAAAACCCAAAAAGTCAAATGATTGACTTTCAAATTGACTTTTTGGTCAACCATTTGACTAAAAGTCAACCCCAAGTCAAAAATTGACTTTTTACCAAAAAAAAAAAATGCACTTAACTTTAATTTCACTTTTTTCAAATCAATTTCTTGATAATTCAAAGATTTGACCAAAAATCAACTTTTTAGGAAAATCAACTAAATTGTTAACTTTTGATCAAACATTTGACCCAAAAAATTAAAAAAATTAAAAAATGCACAAATATATTTCTTTTAATATCAATTTGACTTTTGTGTCAAAAATTTCATAAAATTCGGTTAAGAACATTGATTTCAGAATTTTTCAATTTTAGGTTCTAAATCGACCAAAAATAAAATTACTTTTATTCTAGTTATAATTAGGTATAGTTCATTTTATGACATTTGGTTTAGGGACTATCTGAAATCTATTTGAGCATTTAATTTTGTGATCTATCGAGTCAAAATACGAAGTGCCATTTTTAGCCCTAATTATGAGACTAAAATCGATCATTCATAAGTTACAAACGGATAATTGGTTCTCACTCATTTTCTTGAGATAAGTCCAAATTCGAGATTGATTTTGTGAAATTCACACAATAATTCATTAATTTGAAGAATTTTATCCTCCCAAGCATTAGAAAATCAAGCAATTAAGCTTCAATCGTAGCTATGGTTTAATTTCATGAATCTAGGTCCAATTTTAATATCAGGCTTAGATCTATTTTTTACCTAAGCTCGAGCGCTTCAATTCAAGGTCAATTTGAATATGACAAGTGATCTTACATATGGGTAGCTCATTAAATAGGGCAATTATGACAATAATTGAGTTCACTTTTAGTTAATTTGCAATTTTGCCCATTGAATTGCAAATTTTACCATTTTAGCCCTTTAGGCCCAATTCAAAGTACCCATAGTTTCGACTCATTGTTTTCCATGATAATCATTCGATTAGGTCAATAAAAGACCCCTAGATCACATTTATCAAATTAATTAGCTTAATTGTATCTTAATTGGTCAATTTCTTCATAAAAAGGATTAAATTCATTTTCAATTTGGTCTTTTACGGGTCAAATTGCATAAATTTTTGACCCACAAAGATCCCAAGTTGACAAAATAGCAAAAACCGGACCAAACTAGTCAAGAATCAGTCAAAATTCGACCAAATCGAACCGAACTGGTCCGATCAGTCTGATCGGCCATCGCCGGGACTAGCCAATTCGAGCTCTTGCCTGCCGGTTCTTGACCTCCGGCCACTGGTTTTGAAACTCTCTCAATCCAATTTCACTTCTACACCTTCAATTCCTCAAAAAAAAAAAATTCATATTGGTTCTCGAATTTTGTCAAATTGCAAATTAACCTCTAATTAGACATTTTGATGCAATTCCTAATTTTGGCTTGGTTTTTTACAAATCAAACCTAATAGATCAATTACCTGGTAGCTCAAGATCATGATGGAGCATTCAAAATGAATTTTTGACCGTCGGATTGAGATTTCGACCGTCGGGTTGAACCGACAGCCGAAATCGCTTAATGTGAGGAGTATAAAAATGAAATATTTAGCACGAAATATCCTCTCTCTTCAAGCCTCTCTCTCTATTTTCTCCCTCTAAAATCCCACCCAAATAGATCACTCACTCTCTCTCTCTCTCTCTCTAAAAGTTTTGGTTCACCTCTTGGATTGATTTCGTTCTAGGCTCGAACTAGCGGTCACCGGAGCTCCCAAGCATCCAAGTTGCTAATGATCTGCAGTAGTAGAGGTCTTTGACCTTGCTGTGAATAGAGAAGGTTAGATCGGTGGCCGGATCTTTACTAGTGACCCAATCTTTGCCGGCGGCCTGATCTTCACTGGCGAGTCAAGGCCGATCCATTTTGGACCGATTCTTCCTTTTTCCTTGAGCCAATGGTTCGATTGATCCCTATTCGAGTCGTAGTGACCTGATCTACATTCTTGGAGTCCTAATCATGATCCAACGGCTTGATCTGATTGATTGTGGTAGAAATCGATAAAAATCGCGATGAAGGTAATGATTCGAAACTTGAATCCGATTAAGCAAGATTGAGTTAGTCGATCGTGGCTAGGATTCGAGATTATGAGCTTTTATATACTTAAGATCAATGAACATGAATGCTGCAATGATTTGTTGATGATTTGAATGATGATTGTGTTTTTTAGCATAATCTGTGATTTTCATAGGTTTGTACATAGGTCACTATTTTGGCTAAAACAAGGTCCGAAACAACCTCATTTCAGCTTGAGTCCTTAGGATTAGATAATAGACATCCCGAGCTTCAAAACGAGAGGTTGCACACACTAATCGAGTGTCGTTTGACCTCAAAAAATACCTCCGAAGATTAATGATTCTACAATAGTTTAGGTTTTTTTCAATTATGATTTTGTTCCGCCTTTTGGCTTCTTTTTTTTTTTTTTTTTTTTTGCCAACTTTCATGATCATTTTTTGATAAAATTTTCTTCATGATTTTTGTTCAAATCGTCTCATACATCTCTTGTAATTTTTTCATGATTTTTGGATTTGTTCAACTAAGTCAGATCTACTTAGATCTACGCTTAGGTCAATCCGTTCCATATCAATCTATGATTTTGCTACTTTTGTGCTGATTTTTGTGATGAGTCCTGGAACAAATTTCCTCATGAAATTTGCTCATATAGGTGCTGTGCATATTCTATACTTTTTTTTTCAAAATTTTTAGACATGTTTAGGTAGGTCAAAATCGCTTAGGATTTGAACATAGGTCAATCTGTCATGCATCGGTCCGAGATTTGTTTTGATGAAATTGAGTCCATAGATGCACCTATCCAGTCTCAAATCCTTCATGAAAGTTGAAATATATTATATCTATGTTCAATTGATGCATGCTTTGCAAGGTTTTTACATTAGCAAAGTGAGTCAATTGCACGCATTAGAGTAAAATGTACTATAGCAATATGTGCTGGACATATAGTTTGGTAGGATTTATGCGTGTTTTGAGGATGGCCGAAATCATACTTGTTCTATAAACTCAATGCTAAAATGAAACATTGTCATATGTGCACCTTTCCATGCTTGTTTGAGTCATTTAGTGATCAAAATCTTACGATCATACCTTCTTGTTGATTGAACCACATGTTGTAAGGTTTGCATAGATGTTTAGGTCATGTCCATTGAATATCATCTTGCACATTAAATTTGTCTCACAAAAAGTGCTTATCGCACTTAGGATTCCCAAGCACACCATTAGAAATCATGAGTCGTCTCATAATATCATTTGAATTGTATAACATTTTGCATACCGACTTAGGATTAGATGACTATCCAAACTTTCCGTCACATCCAATCCTAAATTCCATGTGATTTATTCATGTCGTTTGTGCATTCTTTGAGTGATTTTGAGGTTTTCTAATGAATGCTTATGCTCTGTTTTCTTAATTATTGATGCGCACACTTTTAGAGATCTCAATTTTATAATACCAAATTGACCTAATTTGGACTCGAGCTCTTCTAGGATGATATAAGGCACACTTAAAAGTTTCTAATGCCACTAATTTCATGTTAACCGCTCATCATTTGGATTCATTTCCATTTTTCAAAACTAGATCACAATCTGGACAATGGATCAAATTCGGACTCTCGTTCTAACCCCTATCTGGACAGACTTTTCATATTTTTGTTCCATTTTTTCTATTTGGAATTTGAACTTGGCCTCTAGTGAAACTTGTTTGTAATCATGTTAGCTATGTTGTATGTAAATTTGATGATTTTTAGACATGTTTTGATAAGACAAATTCTTGTGATATTAGCTGAATGTCCTGTTGTTTTGGCAAATTTATGATGTGTTGTTACTTGTTATTTGATTTTTGTAAATTCATGTGTAACTTGTTCAAGAAATTTTTTTTCATGAAAGTTGTTCATTATCATGTTGTACATATTAGAAAATTTTTCATAGTTAGATTGTCAATGGGTATTACTCAATTTTGCTGTCCTTACACGCTTGTTCTGAAGTTTCCTGATGTAGACATGATTGCGATTGTTTAGTTATACTTTTTAGGCTAATTTGTGCATGAAATTAGGCCATGTCATCTTCATGAAAATTGTTCTAAATGCTTTGATCTTTGTTATTAAATAATTAGCCTTTTCAAATTGTATCTTAAAAAAAAAATGCTTTAGTGCATGTGATGTTTCTCAAAAACAATTTATGAAAAAGCTTTTCTCCAAAACTCGATTTGGCTTAAGGAAAAATAGTGATTTAGACCATATTCAAAATGCCTACGATGCTTGTAAGTGCATTTATGCGAGCCCTAGGCTAGCCTTGGCAATTGAATGTGTTCCATAGCCTAGATATTCTTTAATCCTAAATATTTTCAAACCTTTTTAAAATCATGTTTTGACATCGTGAAAGTCACGGTTTGAATTGTATTCAAAATGCGTGTGATGCTTGTGAGTGCATTTATGGGAGCCCTGGGCTAGCCTTATCAATTGAATGTTTTTTATAGCTGAGACATTACTTTATCTCAAAACTTTTTCATGAATGATTTCGAGATATGTTTTTGAAATATCACATGTACCTCTCATGCACTAGAAATTGCCTTCGTTTGTGATTAGCGCATGCTCTTGGTAACAAGTGACTTGCCGACGATTCACTTTCTTGCTTGATTGGTTGAGAAACAAGGTTCAAAGAACCTGCATGCATGTTTAAATTTTTGCAATACATGTGACTTTTAAATAAATGGTAGGGTCGATACATGATATCGAGAGAAAACCTTAGGATCATGTAGATTGCTTGATTAGGAAACTCGTTATTGGTCATGCGAGAATACAATTGGTCAACAATTGCTATAAGTCACAAAAACAAAAAATGGATTGAATATGTGTCTTAGTGGGACTCTTGCATGAAAGACAAAGGCCGACCCTGGGGCCCCAAAATTTGACTTTCATATTGCACTTCCTTTAAATGATTGATCTAGATATGATGTCCTTTTTTTTTTTTTTCGTTTTGATGTGAATGCTTGTTTCTTTCCATTGTATACACCTAGTTATGAGTTTCTTAGATTAGGTTTAGATTAGGACCCCGAAAACGGAGAAAGTGAGAAGACAGTGGAGGTCGATGTCCATTCCGATCATTATCATGTACTATTCATTTCCCCGATATATGTCTTGGGTTTCATTTGTTGTATGAAGCCCTATGAAGCCTAACGAGTTGCAGGTTTTCTCTCTTTCTCTCATCTTTTTTCAATTGTGTTTCTATTTTATATTTGATAGGATTGCATGGTAGATTTACTGCTTTCTTTGATTGTTTATTTATTATATTGTAATTTTAATTCCGTTGATTGCTTTTTTTCTTTTCTTGTTTTTCTAGAAATAGAATATAATGAAAATGATTAACCATGCATGATCATTTAGTTTAGGACTAATGATCCTAAAAATGTAAAAAGAAATGCATGGTCATATTAGGAAAACACAACATATTGTTTAGGTACCAAAATGGCGCTAATAAAAATATTAGTGTAACCCAAGTCCTCGAATCTAGACATTAGTTGCATAGGAATCGAGGGAACACTCCTAATCCTCAATTGGGTTTTCTAGTCGACCCTCAAAATGAGGCTAGTGGCGACTCCCGTCTTATTTTTAGGTTGTCATAAACAACTAGACCGTATAAATAAACCCATTGTGCGGGGTACGAGTTTCGATAAAACCCACTACGGTTTAGTATACTCAATATGGGAGTACCCTGAAGGATGAAGTGATGCCATCCTTATGAGCAAGGCGTACTGTCAAGAGGGCTACCATGGTAAAAGTATCCTTAAATTTGATATCCACACTTGACCCGTTCTTCTAAGGTGTGTCGCCCATTTGAGTATGGATAGTGATACTTTGTTGTCACGTGGGGTACGAACTTGAGAGAGCTCGCGATCTCATGGAGGGAATTCACGAGAGGCTTGATTCAAAAGGCGCGGTGATGACGTCTTTTAGAACGCGAACCGTGAGGGAACTCTCATGATTAAGTACCCCTAAACCCGACCTTTCCCCATTTTTTTCTCATGATGATGAGAGATTTGAGGGCAGTGAGATTGGGTCATGGCAACAGTTGACGAGTGTACAAATTTGAGATTTTACTCTCTAATTGTCACAAATGTACTGGTTTTTAGTTTTTGTGTTATTAATCCAAATTAATAGAAACTAACATAGGTATTCTAGGATGATCCTTTGGAATTAATATCAATTATTGGATCTCTTATCTCTCAATATGATCTCTAGCAAGCAAAAGTGAGAGTCAGCCAATTCAAGCAAGTTCTAGCAACAATTGGAGGTGGTGTCAACTATGATTGGGTCGATACTTTGACGAGGCCAGTTGCATGAAGAGATTGGTGGTAAAAAATTGGAATTTTGCTAGTGAAGGGTCAGAGCTTTTCTAGAGCAAGGATGCTAAGAGAGAGAGAGAACGATATGGGAAAAAAAATTAAAAGATAATGGGAAAACGGTTTGGCCAAAAGAAAGATATGGGAAAATATTGAGGTCAAATTTTAAAAATGACTTGATCCTAATCTTACGCCTCATTATATGATCCAATGGCCATAGCTCATTACTTAAAAGAGCAAGTAAGGAGTGTTAGACACCCCAAGTGTCAAAACTTGGTATGAGTGGATATTTAAGTGCGAAAACTTTCAAAATGTATACCAAGGGCTAAAATCGAAAAGAAAGAAACACTTTAGTGCCAATGGTGAAAATTTTTGGCCAAATTATTGATGTGGCCTTTTCCAGCGGTATTTTTTTATTGACGTGGCAATTTTTTAAAATAAAATATTCACGTGGCGTCTTGGCTAGATAAGCCTAAAAAAAAGGTCATTTTGCCCCCAAATTTGATTTTTAAATTAAATAATTATTAAATTATTAAATTAAATAAGAGGCAGCATTCAGTGAGGGCTTCTACAACCCTTGCCACCTCTACCCACCATCATTGGAAAGGGCTTCCATAACTCTTGCCACCGCCGCCCTACCATTGTTGGAAAGGGTTGGTGATGATGGGCCGGTAGTGGCGAGGGCTGTGCTGAATGTTTTTTTTTTTTTTAATTTAGTTTTTAAAATTTAATTTAATTAATAAATTTGAGGGCAAAAGGATGTTTTGCACATTGATTATTAAGTGGATATTTCGGTGAGTTACGTGGACCACTTCTATTATTAAAAACCATGACACGTCAGTACTTAAGTATCTAATTTTCAAAAAAAGTAACACTTAAGTGTATTTTTTGGAAGTTTTGGCACTTAAAAGTCCACACATGCTAAGTTTTGGTACTTAAGATGTATTTTAATTAAGCATATGATTGACTCTTGTTCTTTCGTGTCGATAGGGGACATGGGACCGTCTAAGGCCAAGATTGAGTGAAAAATGAATGGCGTTGGTGAGGGTTTTTAGGCATTGATGACATAGATTGATTTTTGATAATTTGGGAAAATGACGTTTTGTTAGATAGGCAAAGAGGGGGCCAGCCATGGGACTCTGTGCTGTATTTTGTTAACTTTTGTGTTGACTTGGTTGACTAGGGTTAAAATTGGTTAAATCGGATTGACCTAATCTGACCAATTTGAATCGAGATTCTCAATTGTTCTATTTCTTTTAATAGGGGATGGGTTTGGCCACTTCATTTGTTTCTCCCATTGGGCCGAATTGAGTTGCGGTCAAATTCATCATTTTGTGCTTACTTCTCCAAATTATTTTAATTGTGTCCAAGTTCACATTGAAAGTGATTTTTCTTAAACTAATGGGATTGAAAAAAGTTAATCATAACCCTAAACTCACGTTCAAACATCAGCCGTCTCGTTTGAACATAAAATCTTAAAATAAGCACGACATCTTGAGTCATTCTAGTTTCCTAATCCAATGTTTAAAAATGAATTAAATCAGTGAGCTCTGAAAATTTGTTGGCGAAAATTTAGATGTCAACACCAACGGAACATCCAAAGATATTTTTCTCAGTTACTCAACTTCTAAAAATCATATCGTGAATTTAATAAAGTTGTGCTAGAAGTAGAAGAATCCATAAATATTGGATTCGAAGATATTTGAATGGTGTACAAGTTAATAATGATGAAGAACTAGTGCTGTTGCCAACACCAATTGATCATATTCCCCAACATTGGTGATCCACAATACAAAGTTCAAAATCTGCACTATCACCAAAGGATTGCAGACTCAAATCAAGTCATCCTAAAGAGCGAATCCTTGAAGCAAATGACAAAGAAATCAAAACCAGATATTCATTTAAAGAGTTTATGAACTAGATAGCATTAATGACCAAAACTGAGCCTAGAGAAGTTGACGAAGCTATTGTTGATGAGAATGGGATCGAGGAAACTTTGTGAATTTAAAATCAACAAAGCATGGGAATTTCTGCCTCCTCCTCATGATCATTCATTCATTGGAACAAATTGAGTATTCATAAACAAGCTTAATGAAAAAGGTAATGTTATATGTAACGAAGTAAGACTAGTTGTTAAAGGATCGTTGTTGCTACCATTGGATTTACTCATATATAAATATGAGTCTTCAAGGAAGTTTGAAGAAAGACTACTCGCTTCATTGTCCTTACCATTGGATTGAATCTCACATCGTGCTTTGATTCGATGCTTAATCTCTATTAACAATTGGAAATATCCTGGCAAATTCCTTCTTGTTATGACATGATCATCCAAACTTTCGACTCGGTGACACAAGCAAGCCATCTTATCTTAGGTCATTAGTACTTACATAAAGTAAGGCTCAATAGTCTAATCATTTGGCAGAAGGTTTAGGGGCCTCCAAGAATTAATTCTCGACTGGAGTGCAGTAATTTCTCTTATTTCTTGTGTCAATTTGATGTTACATCAATATCATAATTCACGTGTCATTTTCTACCTTTGATAGTCACACGTATTAATTAATTTGTCGGTTTAGTGAGAGTGGTTGACTGAAGATTTAAATTGCACAAGTCGAGAAAGTTGAGAATTTGGTTGCATAAAATAAAACTTTGAGGATCAAAGATCAAGAGAGTTAGAGAATTTAATCGAACCAAATAACGATTAAACATCAAAGTTCAAAGTATAATTACACTAGCATCAAAGCTCCACATTTAATTACACGAACGCTGAAACTTAAAGTATTAATACTATACTTAACCCTATCTTTCCTTATACTATATCTCAAATATGAAAAAAAAAAAATGGAAAAGTGTGACTATGGGTGGCGTCTTCATAGCATTCTCCCCAGGAATCCAGACGCAATGTATTGACCAGTGACCACTATAACCATATTTCATGCATGGACCGCGTAGAGTCACATAATTGGATATAATCTCATAAATAAATATGGGAGTCTTCTAGGAAATCTAAAGAAAGACCGCCAGCATCCTGATCGCTACCCTAGGATGGAATCTCAAAATGTGCTTCGCTTTGATGCTCTATCTCTGGAAAAATCCTGGAAATTTCCTTCTTTTTATGACATGATTATCCAAATTTTTTACTCGGTAATGCAAAGTCTGCCAAGTCATATCATCTTAGGTTGTTAGCACGTACATAAAGTAGGCCTCAATAGTCTAACCACAGGACAAAAGGTCTAGGGGCCTCCAAGAATCAAATTGCGATTAGAGGGTGGTGATTTCCCTTTCATTGAGAAATTTAATCATCACTCATCATGGAAAATCATCTTTAATCGAACCGAAAAATTTTCCTCAAAATGAAATAGGGAAGCTTAATTTTTTAGTACATTTATCTCTATTTTTTTTTTTAAATTAGAGCCTCTTGGTTTCCTCGGTCATGGCAGGTTCTTTAAATGTAAAATTTGTTCAAATTTTACATGGCTAACGACTCAAAGACCATCTCTCTTTATTATTCGTCGCTGTGAAGGATGTGACGTTCACCGTGGAGGTTGACGAATAGTCTTCAAGTCAACAGGTCCACCGATAAGGACTCCCATTTTTTCAAAGAAATCTTGTTGACTCTGTTTGGCTTCACACTGAAGTAGAGAGAGAAGATGAGGCGATATAACAGCATGAGGCCACCATTAAACGGAAGTTCTGTTTCCGTAGGCATCAAGAATATGGAGGAGCAGAAGAAGACAATCGGTGTCCGAGGTCTGCTGGTGGCGGCGGTCGTCCTCTGTCTGTGCTCTCTCGCCATTTCGACGGAAGAAACGAAGCAGAAGCAGTTGCGGTTCAAGGAAAACGGGGAGTTCAAGATATTGCAGGTGGCGGACATGCACTACGCCGATGGCAAGACCACACCCTGCAGGGATGTTCTTCCTTCTGAGAACGTAAGTTGCTCCGACCTCAACACCACCGCCTTCCTCCATCGGATGATCCTGGCTGAGAAGCCCGACCTCATTGTTTTCACGGGTTAGTTCCCTTCTTCTATTCTCAAACAAATCAAGCTACTGAATCACGTTTTGTGCTTGTACGAATTGTATATACATTCGCTCTACATCACAGCTCAGCCTTGGGCGCCAATATTGACGAATGAAGGTATTAAAAGCTAACTGTTTCATGCTTTTACAATCTGATGAAGGGGATAATATCTATGCCTCTGATGCGACTGATGCTGCAAGATCTTTAGATGCTGCATACTCCCCTGCCATTTCCGCAAGCATACCATGGGCTGCCGTATTGGGAAACCACGACCAAGAGTCCGCCTTGTCGAGAGAAGGGATCATGAAGCATATAGTTACCCTCAAGCACACTTTGTCTCAGGTCAATCCTGCCGGGGTTGATCTCATCGATGGTTTTGGGAATTACAACTTGGAGGTCCATGGGGTTGAAGGCTCTGGTTTTGAAAACAAATCAGTCCTCAATCTTTACTTCCTCGATAGCGGAGATTATTCGAAAGTTCCCTCGATTTCTGGTTATGATTGGATCAAACCCTCTCAGCAACTTTGGTTTCAACGCACGTCTTTGGAGCTTCAGGTATCAATGTTGCCAGTTCCTTTCTTCTGTCTTACTGTCTTGCTCCTTATAGACAATAGAGTCAACACCGATTCAAAATCAATAGCAATCATGTAGCTTCACAACAAAAATAATTTAATTATTGATAACAATTTATGTCTAAATATTTTCGGGGAAGATAAAAATATTTTTTATTTATTCATTTTTGTAAAAGATACAATAATAATATTTAGGAAAATATTTTTTAAATCATTCATTCTCCGCGAAACAAAAGAAGCCTAAGATTCTTCCATCTGATCCCAACTTGTTGACAATAATTACATGATAAACTAATTCATTTTGGGTGTTTCTGCTGCAGAGAGCATATATGAGTAAGCCAGAGGCTCAGGAAGCACCGGCACCAGGGCTCGTTTACTTCCATATCCCTCTGCCCGAGTTTACAAATGTGGTGGATTCATCCAATTATACTGGTGTAAAACAAGATCCCATTAGCTCTGCTTCTGTAAACTCGGGCTTCTTTACAACTTTAGTAGAAGCAGGTGATGTTAAAGCTGTTTTCAACGGCCACGATCACCTTAATGACTTCTGTGGCGAAAATACCGGAATACAGCTTTGTTATGCTGGGGGTTTTGGATACCATGCCTATGGGAAGGCTGGATGGGCAAGGAGGGCAAGGGTGGTCGTAGCAACATTAGAGAAAACAGACGAGGCGAGTTGGGGTCCTTTGAAGTCAATTAAAACATGGAAGCGCCTTGATGATCAAAGCCTGTCTACCATTGATGTTCAAGTACTTTGGAGCAACAACACTCCAGGTATTCATTACAAAATCTCAGTCAATATACAGCCTGCTTCCAGTCTTAGCTCGTCATTCAACAAATAGCCTAGAGGTCTCAACTTGTTTAGAGTACGTACATACACTGGATATGCTAGACTAACGACTTATGTGATGGGAAGAGACGCAAGCGGTGAGCATCATAAATCTGTTTGACCTATACCAACTTCTTAACTGAAATTGGACACATAGAAGATATATCAACTTCTCATCCTCTGATTATCTTGCTGAATGTCACTCCAGCATATCAAAGAGACTTTCTACATGCCAATTTTCAAGTCCATATTAATCAATTTCTACTCCATGTAGATACAGTTTTTGGCATCTGATGCTTAGGAAGCAAGCCCACAAATTTACTGGTTGCATCATCGTTGCAGAATGAAACTGAGTCCTAGACATATTCCCTGTGACATCTTGGCCACTGCAAATTGAATGCTGACCACTCTAGAATCTAAAAGGTGCTTGACAGTTTAGTAAATAGGTCAAATACCTTAATAAACTTATACAATGGTCATTGCAGATATAAAAGTGAGAAGAAATAAGGCAAAAAACAGTAACAGAAAAATTTTGGACAGCAAGAAGTTTCGCTTTAAATTACCAGACAGCCCCCTTGTGCGCACTCGTGCGTGCTCGCAGAGGGAGAGAGGAGTGTCGTAGAAAATAAACTCGATTGCATCAACTACTTTGGTAGTTTCACTTGCACAACTTAGTCGGATTCCAGCTTGTATCCTGTTGCTGGCTTTTCTCATCCTCTGTGCCTATTTTACAAGGAGCAGGTGGTACTTGAAGAGAACCGTAGAAGGAGGAGATCTACTAGTGTACTGGAATAAGACACTCTGTCACGCATCAACTCTACTAGGCTTTCGTTGGCGAGTCCCATCGTTGTATTGCATATTTGTATGAATGTTGGAATTATGATCGATATACTCTATGGGTGAAATCGGCATGTTCCGTGCAGAACTCTAGTGTCTTATTGAAGCTATTAAATTAATATCATATTACTGACTTTAAGAAATACTTATTAACATTTTTTATCAAAGAAATTATCGACTACTTTTAGGTTAGTAGTACTTATTTGAGCCATTTACGAAGGTTGATTAATTCGTTTCCGAGTTATCAACTTTTTTGGTGACTTGCTCCTACATCGCTTGGTCTAAAGGCAAAGCCCTTTTTCCCTTCGTAGAATAATTCCAAAAATTACTCTCGCACGAGTTGTTTTAGTGTTAAAAATTATAGTATCCAACTAAACTCCTCTATATCAATTTTGAAACCACTGCAAAGCGTGAAAGTTCAACTATTTTCTCATAAAGAAGAGTACAATGCCAAACTGTCCTAATGGAGCTAAAACTAGAGGATAATACTTCTAACCCAAGATTCAGTTTATTTTGCAAAAAATTTCTGTTGAAAAAACATTTTTGTTAATCGCCGGCGTTTGAATTGATTAGAAAATAAGTAATTAGAAAACCTTTTCATAATCAACGAAAATTTTATGCTTAAATTCTAAAAAATAGTTTCCTCTTTTTAAGTATCAAAATCCATTGCCCAACATCTGACTTGGCCTTTGGATGACCTATGTCCAGGTCCCAAGAGGCTGGGCCCTAGACTTCATTGCTTGTGTCCAAGTCCTCGGTGGCCATGCCTTGCACTTATGTCACTAGTGCCCTGGCCCAAGGGCGTCATGGTATGGTCGGGTCGGATTCCTTGGCTGGTGTCTATTGAACTCGTGCAACTCTTACTTACCGAAGGAAAGGAGAAGGTTATCCACATCGTGGTACAATTTCCTTGAAAACTGATTCAATAAAAAGTCAGAGATTCCAAATTGATATAGAGTGTTAAACTTCTCAATGAGTCAATTCCAGCTCAAATAAGAAAGGGTTTATAGCACAAAAAAGTCAAATTGATATATTTGTTACAAATTTACTTTAAACTAAAAATTTCAAATTAGTATACCTGCGATAAATTTACTCTTTGTTAGTTTCCACTAAATTTTAGCGTCAAATTGTTGAGATGGATCACATGTGGTAGTTGACGAATGTACCAATTTGAGATATTACTCTCTATTTGTCACAAGTTTATTGGTTTTTAGTTTTCGTGGTATTAATCCAAATTAATATAAATTAACAGAGGGTAAATTTGTCATAATTATACCCGTTTGAGGTTTTTGATGATCAAAAAATTAATTTGGAGTAATTTGTTGTAGATGTGCTGGTTTAAGTTTTTTGTAGTCAACAAATTAATTTGAGGTAATCTTATTACGTGTACAAAATTGAGTTTTCCGTGACAGAAAGAGGCATAATAAGCTCCCTTAAGAAGATAGGGTAAGAGAAATACCTTTCTGTCAAATGTTCCAATGTAGTATTTCTTTCCTTAGAGCAGATCTGCTTGCTAGGTCGCCAATCCCTTTCTCTTCAGAATCTATTTGACTTCTTTAGAAGATAGGCAACCGGAAACCTGATCTTTCAAATTAGCCTGTGGTGGTTAAGTCACAAAAGAGTTGTCGACTATGTGTTGAGGAGACCGAACTATATTTGTACACGCAATGCTAACATTGTGATTAGCCGAAATGTCTTCCACTTTATCACCATCCTACGCTAACATTTGATGGAGCGTAGAGTGTACACAGTAATTATTATGTATCCAATTTCTTCCTAGCAAGATGTTGTAGGAAACATCGACATAAATAATGAAAAAGGTAGTCATAGATGTAGTTGTACTAATGGTAACCTCGACCACTGTTGCCCCCTTACTATCACTAACTTCCATGGCAAGATTCGACAAGGTAACAATGGACGGTATAATCTCACTCATCATTATCTCTGCCCCATTTCCTCAAGCATTGGTATGACATTAGTTTGGTGTTGATCACCACCTATTAGAATTTTGGCTAGTGATTGTGTGATGTCCCTGTAGTATCACATACTAAACACAAGCGGAAACTAATTATCATTACATTAACAAGATCACACTTGTCTTAATCAATAATTATGCTAAGATATTCCGATTTAAATGATTAGCATATAGAACATGAATATTACAAGGTCTTGGAATCTCCTAAGACACGATCGTCCTATCCTATCGTTAATATCAACAATCCATCTATAGACATACTCGATTCATCATGGAAGTGGCACCATCTCATTACCTTTTACGATCATCACCTATTACTTACTTACATAAACATGAGAGCATACATGAACTATGCATTTATAGGGAAATATTTACATGATGTTAACCGAAAGTGTAAAAGTTAATCCTGGGAAAGGGTCAAAAGTAGTCTATCTTCACTACCCCTTAAACTAACCCATGTTGTTCAAAAGAAAAAAAAAATTCTCAACTTCCACACGAACTAGGTGTTCTAAGCACCACCTGCTCCAACTCTAGGTCCACTATCATCAAACCAATGAGGCCTAAAGAGCTCTCCTTTATGGTTAATGAACCAGGCCTCAAATTGCATAGGGATTCAGTCGACACGCTCATCGTCCATCCATAGTGTGGCTTCGTACTGGGTGTAGGTTCATTTCAATGTTAAGGTCATAAACATTGTGGAAAGACACGTCAATATAGCAATGACCCCATATTGTGCCACAGGCAAAAGGTCCAATCTAATGATCTAAAAAGATAAAGGAATGAGCAATGCCTAGTTAAGAAACAATAGGGCTCTAAACTAGGTGATCCATTAGTCGCTAAGAAAAGTGCAAGATTCAACAATAAGCAACATATATAGACTAGGACAAACTATCACATAGACCACTCCATTGTCACCCTTATTCACATTCATAGTCACCACAAACAAAGCACAATAATATCAGCATGCAATTCTTATGCAACTGACCAACCCAAGATATGATGCAAATCACAAACAAACACACATGCCTAGTGTATTTAATTCATCATGTATTTCAATATCTACCTTTGAATTGGATTTTCGTTGGATCATGAGACGATTCAATCGAGTCACTTCCAGAATCCCTCATTCGGACTTCCACGGAATCCCTACTATGGGCATCTCATTCGAAGGCATCTCAATATCACACAATTGAGACATCTCAATCACACTGTTCACACAGTAAGGGCATCTTGTTGGAGAAAACTCTTTTAATGTTTTGAAGTTGACAAAACTTATCCAAAGTTTATTCTGAAGATTTTCAGACTTCTATGTCAAAGTCTGAATACGACCAGACTTTAGTGTCAAAGTCTAAAGACTACCAAACTTTAATGTTAAAGTCTATTCAACATCAGAATTCTACCCACATTGACAAATTCCAGACTGAACACTACTAAAGAATGAAGACTTATCTAAATGCGAGATTTTGTTTATCTCTTCAAAAGTTCGGTTCGTAGCAGTCACATTTCTGGTTTAGGGGTTTATTTTGATATTGAGCATTTGTTGATAATTTTAAGATCTAGTTAAGGTAATTCAAAGATGATTTCAAGCTAGGTGCTATGACTACTTTATGACATTCAGTTATCCAATAGATTCTTCGTGCCCATTTGGTGTAGAGCTTTATTGTAGAGCTTGGGGTTTTATTGAGGTTACTTGAATCTCTTTCTTAGTTTCTTTAGGGGCTATATCAAGTCTAGGGATATTTTTATTATGGTTAGGGGTTAATAATATGTTGTTTGGATCTTTAGGGTTTTGGTGTTATATTCTTGTTTTTAGTAAGACTTTTGAGCGTGGGTATGGGGCTACACTTTTGGCTCGTGTTGTTTCCCATTCAACGTAATATGAAGGAATTTTTGCTATTTCAATATTGATCATTTATTAATGGTTTAAGTGTGATATGGGGGTCCCTCTCGAAGATTTGCCGTCTTAAACTCAACATACTAGGACGAATAATTGGAGAAACGTCAAATTTGAACAAAAAAAAAAAAAAAAAAAAAAAGTGTGACACGGGGGTTTGAGACACGTTTTGAGCTATCTTGGGTTTATTTTAGAATTAGTAGTTATTTCAAGATCATGGTTACTCATGATTATTTCTTTTATTTTTACATTTTGGTGTTATATTATTGATGCTTTGTTTTTTTTAATGTAATATGGGGTTTATGAGTTATTTAGGATATTGAGCCTATCTAGTAATTCTTGATTTCTAAAGGGCTTTGGGGTTAGATGGGGGTTATTTGATGCTCAATTTGAGTTTTCTTGTTTCAGATGTATTGCTTATTTCAAAATTGGGGTTACTTGTAGGTATTTTGAGTTTAGGAATTATTTTGAGATTGACCATTTTTAACGATTTTAGGATGAAATCAGAATTATTCAAGCGTAGGGGTAATTTCAAGATCGGAGATAATTCGTGGCTTTCATGGCTTTTTTCCCCACAATTTTAGGTTTTGTTGTTATATTCTTGGTATTCTGTATACTATATGTTATATAAAGATTATCCTTATTTAGGATATTAGGTTTATCTAAGTTGCTTGAGTAATTAGAGGTTATTAATGAGTTGTTGAGTATTGATTCGGCCACTGTAGTTCTGGTTTATTGGTAAAAGTAGGGTTTTTAGATTATAGGGGTAATTCTGATGTGCTGCATTTATTACCAGGCCAACGTCCAATTTTGATTTATTTAGGAGCTTTTCTTTTGACGATTATGGAGGTTTGTGGCAGGGGAAGATTATAGAGGCTTGAGAAGCTAATTTTTCTTGGCTTTTGCAATTTAAATGTTATTAAAGGTTTATGAGTATAATAGATTCTTCCAAGGTCATTTGGTGTAGAGGACTTATGGGTTATATTGGGAAGGCTTTATTTGAGTTTGTTTACAGGTTGTTACAATTTTTGAGTTTTGGGATAGTATTTCTTGTTTTTCTACAATTTAGAGTATGTGACGTATATTGGGTAAAATTACTAAATTAGTCATAAATATATTATAATATCAATTCAATCATAAATCCTTCAACTTTACTAATGTAATTTTAAACTTTTTGGGTGAAATTTCAATATGCTTTTTCCGATCAATTTTCACTTACTATTTTATTTTATATTTAAAGTCGCAAAGTCCTCCTCGTCTCTCTATCTCAGGATTTGGGACATCATGTGATACTCATGAAGAGAGCATCTTGAGATTGGGGTACTCACTCCCGAAATTGGGGCATTCCAACTCTCTTAACCTCTCTCTGTCTACTTCAACTTTGAATGAAATGGGTTTCTAAATATTCTCTCTTCCTAATATTCTCTGAAAGTCGGTTTCGAATGGAACAAGTTTCACCCTACATTAGATGAAATCCAAAAAGATGATCTTATTACCAAAGTATGCTATATTGATTGAAAAAATATTGGGTGGTTTGGGACCGTCACGTCAGCGTGGTCCTAGACCACCCACACGGCGCCACGTGTATGGGGAAGCCAGACAAAGGACGAAAACCGGGGCCCACTTCTCTGACGCTCTCTCTCCTCTTTCTCTCTTTTGTCTCCTTCCCTCATATGTGGCGCCATATGAGTGGTCTGGGACCATGCTGACGTAGCGGTCCCGGACCACCCAATATTTTCTCATATTGATTAGTCAATTTCCTTTCGTCAAAGCCTATGTAGATTTCATTTTCAGTGACGTGTTCTTTACGCATGAAATTTTTTCGAATGTCGCTTAGTGGCCAATCAGAAAACTCAAAGCCCATCACTCCTTTATTAATAAAATTCAGCATGGACCCCAATAAATGAGAAGACAAAAGTAGGTTGCACCACGTACGCTGTATAATAATGACTTCTCCAATAGGAAATCGCCACGTGTTCTCCAAGTCAAGTCAAATCGTTCCTTGGACATCAATCATCGCTAATCTAACTCGCCACCGCTGTTCGGCTTGTGGAGTGGCGAACTCCGCTCGGTTGTTTTTTGTCCGCGCCTGAACAGGGGAGCTCTGTTTTCCGTCGGCATCGGGAGCACGGAGGAGGGGAAGATGAAGAGGAAGGCGGTCGGCGTCCCGTGTCTGTCGGCGGCGGCGGCGGCGGCGGCGGCGGTCCTCTGCCTGAGCTCTGTCGCCGGCGCGGCGGGAGGGGCGGGGCAGAAGCGGCTGCGGTTCGGGGAGAACGGGGAATTCAAGATACTGCAGGTGGCGGACATGCACTACGGCGACGGCAAGACCACGCCCTGCGAGGACGTCTTTCCTTCCCAGATGGCGGGTTGCTCCGACCTCAACACCACCGCCTTCGTCCACCGGATGATCCAGGCGGAGAAGCCCGACCTCGTCGTGTTCACGGGTTATTCCCCCTTCTCCCTATTCTCAAGACGCCACCATATCTTGTCTTTTTGTGCTTGTGAGTTTGGTATGCGCGTACGCTCTAGATGACAGTCGCTTGAGGTGTAGAGAGATTTTGCAAATTGTAATTTATACTTAGGGGCCAATCTTGATGGATGAATGCTAGGATCTGTTTGTCTTTTGTGAGAGTTGCAGCTGTCAAAGAAAGGACGATCTCACTGTGATTTTCTTCTGTGATTCTGAATGTGGTAATTGCTTTTCTGGGTTTCTGGGTTTCTTATCCTAATCCTGATTATAGAAATTTTGGGCAATTAGAATTCACTGAGGAATACTTGAATTTCTGGCTGGTAGTGTGTCTTTGTATATTGAAAGATCTGAAATATTAATGGCCATTCTTGGTTGGAGCTTTCGGATTCTCCAGTCCTTTGATTATTTTTTTTTCCCCTAATTTGGCTCTGCTTCCCTTCACATCAGTAGGTGAGAGGTTGTAAGGTACCCAAAGCTAACTGTTTCATCTTTTACAATGTGATGAAGGGGATAATATCTTTGGCTTTGATGCGACTGATGCTGCAAAATCTTTGGAATATGCATTTGCCCCCGCTGTCCTCAAGCATACCATGGGCTGCCATATTGGGAAACCACGACCAAGAGTCCACCTTGTCAAGAGAAGGGGTTATGAAACACATAGTTACCCTCAAGCACACTTTGTCTCAGGTCAATCCTACTGGGGTTGAAATTGATGGTTTTGGGAATTACAACCTGGAGGTCCATGGAGTTGAAGGCTCTGGTTTTGAAAACAAATCAGTCCTGAATCTCTATTTCCTTGATAGTGGAGATTATTCGACAGTTCCCTCAATCCTCGGTTACGATTGGATCAAACCCTCTCAGCAAGTTTGGTTTCAACACACATCTAAGAAGCTTCGGGTATGAATGTTGCCAGTTCCTTTCTTTTGTCTTTTACTTTCCTCCTTACAGGCAACAGAGTGAACATCAATTCAAAATGGATAGCTATCGGGTGTAGATTCATAGAAGGAAAAGGCATAGTTGTTGATGTTCTTTTTGGGTATCTAATGGAGGTACTAATGTCTGTCATAAAACAAAAGAACATTGGTCAGGAACTGCATTGACTTTAATTTTCCAGGGTAAGAAATGAAGAGAAAATTCTTTTCTTCCTTTTAAATAAGAGGAGCTAAGGTACTTAATCAATTTATTACCTTGGTTTATAGGTAGAAAATGCAAACTCAAAATGAGAAATTAATCTTTGTTGCCGTAACTGACCCACTGTTGCTACATTGCTGTGGATCCATGCACTATATGGTTTATGGAAGTGTTGGTCATACATATTTTGAAGGATGTCTCTAACTATCTCTTAATTAGGATCACTTAATTCTTAAGTTTTGATTTTTATTTGGCATTTCTTCATGAATAATCTTACTGAGTGTTGGATGATTTTTAGAAATGTTCCATCCTTTTCTTCCATATATGCTCCTGATGAATGTAAACCTGAGCCTTCACTCAAGAAAGAACAATCAGTTTGCTTCCAGCGAAGCACTTTGTGCGCTTCAAAACAGTTAGCCAATTACCAAGCCATCTCAATCAGGCTGTTGTGCTACTAAATTGGTTTCGTAGGCTAGGAGCCATCAATGATTAGTCTTGGGGCATTTTAACAGAGAAAAGAAACAGACGAAGATTCTTCTGGCTTATCCCAGCTTGATGACAACAATTATGTGATTAACTAGTTTGTTTTGGGTATTTGTGTTTCAGAGAGCATATACGAGTAAGCACCGGAAAGCACCTGCACCAGGGCTTGTTTATTTCCATATCCCATTGCCCGAGTTTGCTAGTTTTGATTCATCAAATTTTACTGGTGTAAAACAAGAAGGCATCAGCTCTGCTTCTGTAAACTCGGGCTTCTTTGCAACTATGGTAGAAGCAGGTGATGTTAAAGCTGTTTTCACGGGCCATGATCACGTTAATGACTTTTGTGGTGAATTAACTGGTATAGAGCTTTGTTATGCTGGGGGTTTTGGATACCATGCCTATGGGAAGGCTGGATGGGCAAGGAGGGCAAGGGTGGTCTTGGCAACGTTAGAGAAAACAGACAAGGCAACATGGGGTCCTGTGAAGTCAATTAAAACATGGAAGCGCCTTGATGATCGACACCTCACTGCAATTGATGGTCAAGTACTTTGGAGCAAGAGAACTAAAGGTACTCATTACAAAATCTCAGTCAATATGTAGCATGCTTCAAGTCTTTGTCCGTCGTTCAGCAAATAGTCTAGAGGTCTTCACTTGTTTAGAGTATGCACGTAAGCTGGATATGCTACACTAATGACCAGTGTGATGGGAAGAGATCATAAATCTGTTTGGCCTAGACCAATTCATTCTCAACTGAAATTGGATCATATAGAAAATTTTCATATTCTCATCTTTTGATTATCTTGCTGAATCTCACTCAAGTCATATCAAAGTGGCTTCCTAGATATCTCTAGATTGATCAATTTCATCTCCATGTAGATATAGCTTTTGATATTTGAAGCTTAGGAAGCAGGCCCACAAATTTACTGGCCTTTTTCTCTGTAACTTGCTGTATGGTTCCTTTCATAATTTTTACTCGCTATTCCACGAGTAAGATCCTCTGGCCCCTCTTTGGAACTATCAACAACAAATAAAGCCTCTGTCAAACAAGGTTGCTGGAGATATCTCTCCATGTTTTATAGCATTCCATGCCTTATCTACCTGCACCTTGCCACAAAGGCAGACTTCTTGCTAGATCACATTGAGATTTCATTTTCCTGTGTTTAAACCTCTTTTGACCAATTTTGTCTATCTTCATCCTCAGTTTTGGTCAAATCAATTATTTCTCAAATACCAACATCTGACTCGCCTGGAAGAACTCTGAATCATCAGAATGGATTGATTGCACCATCATTGCAGAAAAAATTGAGCCGTTGACATATTCCCTGTGATATTTTGCATAATAATGTAATGCATATTGAATACTGACCCCTCTTTAGAATCTAAAAGATGACTGACAGTTTAGTACAAGTCATATACTTTTGGTTTTTACCTAATAAATTATGCTTCCTAATCCTTCTTCCCCCAATATAAGTTTTCTAGAGCCGCATCCTTCTCATCTCACCACGTCCATGCTAATTTTTAGAATAATCTCAGTGAGTATGCTAGATATGGGATAAAGCAACTGCCTTTTTCAATGTTTTCCTTTATTACCTGATAGAGTAAGAGGAACCTTTGCTTTGTAAACTTTCCAAATTCTTCTATCTGATGAGACGGGCTTCTCCTTAATGTATCCCAGATGGTTGGCAAACTCAAGTGTTTCCCAGACTAGGAGCATTCACTATGTATGATTTAATCTTTGTTCATCTGCTTTGGACTATAAGCAGTACAAAGCAAAGTTGTTTAACTGGGATTTTTTATCTTGCCAAGAAGCGCATCTTATCAAGTTGCTTCATCTTCTCACGGTGTTTATTACTGGCTGCGAGGAAAGCAATAAAACTTCTACAAAAGCAGAGGGGACGGCATTATTACTTCTCTTGATAGTGGAAGCTTAATATAATTTCATGAACATATACAACAGTCATTGCAGAAAGTGGAGCTGCAGCCATAAAAATAAAAAAGATACAAAGGGTTCAAGGAAAAAAAAATCTGGATGGCAAGAAGATTCACTTTAAATTACCAAACCCACTTTCACTCAGCTGCACACATGCACATGTTTGCCTGCACTCACAGACACACAGACACACACAGGTCGAGATAGACCGTCGAAGGGAATCAACTCAATTTCATCAACTACTTTGCTAGCCTCATTTGCATAACTTAGTAGGATTCCAGCTTGTATTCTGTTGCTGGCTTTTCTCATTTTGCCAACTTACAAGGAGCAGGAACTCGCAGAAAGAAGCAGATCGGTGGTGCTTGAACAGAACTACGGGAGGAGGAGATCTACTTGTATGCTGGAATAATCGCGGAGCACCTTATTTTCGCAAGCCTAATTGCTTGCAACTTTATACCCTAGGGAGGAGTACTATTTGTGTTGAGGTAAGGAGGTAGATTGATGCTGCCGTAAGGGGATTCTTGTTCATCTGTTCTTATATTCTGCCTAGATAAGAATCCAACGAAACATATAAATGTAAAAGTTGAACAGTATTAGCAGATTATAGGATCTCGTTGAATAAAATCCACTTATATTTTGGTAATATCTGTACACAAGTTTCTATCTAAAGGATTGTCTTTGTCCTGAGTGTTGCGAAGGATTGTGCAGCGAAAGATTCTGTACGCGCATAGACTTTCCTAGGCTTTTGTTGGCAAGTCCTATTGTTGCATTGCAGATTGTATTGTTTGACAAATTCGAATGCAATGAATGGATATGTCTAAATACCTGTTCCACGCAGAACTCGTAAGTTTGCTATTAAATTTTATGTCAAATTGCTATTAGAATTATTTATCAACAACTTTTCTTTCGATGAAATCATCACATAGTTATAGGTTATTACTAGCTATTAGAGCCATTTACCTAGGTCGATTAGATTGATTCCAAACTATTGACTTCTCGAAATGACTTGTTTTCTATGAAAATTACTGAGTCTTAACAGGAGAGTCCCCATCTTTTCATTGTTTTTGAGATTTGACTTGTCCCATACACACAAGTTATTCATTAATAATAATTGAGGAAAATTTTGATTTGCCTCCATTCTTGTGTCGAATACACAATTTACCCTATAGATCGCATTTTGTTTTGAGATATCCACTATGCTCACCAAAAGTGTCAATGCAGAGTCCCAAAACAATAGAGTTTTCAAACCAGATAAGTCAATTCCAGGGTTAATAATAAAAAGTATAATAAGCTCTACTGCTTATAACTAGCAAGAAATTATGATGGATGATGGGAGTTAGATTTGCCCTAAGTTTGCTCTATCATAAGCACGAGAGGTTGAAGATGTTGGCATTCTTCTTGCTATCGAGGAGACATGTAATTTCACAGCTACATTATTTGTCCTGAAGACAAAGCCCTTTTCAACTTGTGGACTAAATAGGCAGGCATAATTTTTAGGGAAAGTCATATCGAAAGCGAGTAATCTCCAAATGTACATGAACATTGGATGCACATGGGCCCAAGGAATAGTCACATTCTCAACAGCAGATGACAAAGTACAGAAGGCAAGGTGAGACTTTTTCAGAACTGCTGAGAACACGAGAACAGGGATACTGGTTTACAAAACAGAATCTAGCATGTGCCGAGGGTGCACTCGACTATCTTTTCCCATGAGGTACAAGTTTTGTCATCCGGGTCGATCTTGTACAGCGCGAGGCGAGAGATCAGGAAGCCAAGGCCATTTAAGCTCCCATCAAGGTCATTGGCTTTTTCCTGAGCTTTCTTCTTCTCTTCGTCCGTCAGGTCTCCATAGAGGAGGCTCAGATGTGGCATATAAGCTACAGCATCAACCAACAGAAGCAACACATAAGCACTTAAACAAGAAGTCCCCTTCTGTCAATTACTTTTCATCAGTAGCACTTGTTAATGGTCAACACAACGGGACCTCATCGCCACATCAAAATGGGCAGAGTAACAAAAGTTATGGTGCCAAGTGATGTTAAGACGAAAAGAATTAAATGGTAAAATTGAAAGAACAAAGGGCGTGCCCACAGAATTCACATTTTTGCTGAATTACTATGAACAGGTATGTGTGGAGATAACACTAAGCTCAGATGACCTAGCAGAGACAGATGATGGCACCAGGAACTATACTAACCGTTGCCCTGCATGCTCATTCCCCGGGAAACCCCTACTCAAATTCACAGCAAATAAATGAAAGCAACGGAACTCCAAATAGGTCCTACAGGCACAAACTTTGTATTCATTCACATGTCCGGAACAGCAAAGCACTGGAGAAAGGGCAAGGAAAGTAAAGACTTAACCCAGATATACCTGTTCGCTGTTCACATGTATAGTGGGATTCCCTTCCCCAGACATCAATACTAATATTCGTTATGGATCTGCATTTCATCCTGTCCTCAAGAATTGATGGGACACATTTAGAAAGATCCCAGAGAAGGCCTTGCAACTTTAAGAATTACAGCCATAAGATCCTTCAACATGAATCCACTGATACCTATATCTTTGCTTAATCCCAGCTTAAAGCCTATGAAGATCTTAAATTTGATACAATTCCTAGCAAAAAGCGAAAAAAGGATTTAAGGGAACAGACCATCTTCTCCAGACTCTCTAGGAGTTGTTTTCGTCTTAAGACAAGTTTCTACTGTCAAGGCAGAAATGGGCAGATGCTCAGTAATCCCAAAGTATACAATAATGTCATGGGTGACTATAGATTATAATCTTCCATCAGACTCCTGTCAGCTTCCTTGAATCTATTGCTGGTTCTAATTTTGTAAATGGAAGCTCTGTGGTTTTTCCTTCTTGCTTCACTAAAACAGAAAGTAAATCACTCAACCTATCATCACAAATTTAAATTGAACCTGACTTTTTGGAGATCACCTCAGTGACTATCTAAGAAATGGACAGAACTTGCGCAGATGTTTTGCGAATGCAGTGACACTTGAAGCAAAGATACCACCTTTTCAACTGATGATTATTAAATGGAGTAAACGCTTGCCAAGGTTAAGCCAAATCCCAGACAACGGTCATTTCGTCCAATGTGGAGTAAAGAAACCATCTCAGCCTATACAATCAGAGAACCCATGGATTGACCAGAACAAAAGTAGCAACATCCGGAACTTACGTGTATTGCTCTTGTAACCTAGAAAAGCACAGCAACGATCACTGGCTTCGACAACCTGGAAGAAGAAAATGAGTGAATCACCTATTTCACTAAATAAAAGAAGGAAAAAATGTTCAGGTTTCTCAAACATTTCATTCAATATAATGACACCATGTTCTCCAATTTTGCGAACTGAAGTTTGTGCCTTTTAAGGGAATCGGACTTACTAAAAGCCATTAGCCAACTGTTTATACTGTGTAAGATATCGCTCTAGATCAACTGATGATGGGTACAGCTTTCATGAGCCAAAGTTAGTCGTCAGAATTTGATTTTTTCAGGCACCTCGTGAGTGATGAGTTGAAACGAAACCTGCCCGGTTACCCCTTGTACAACTTTAAGATTGCAAGAACTGTAAATCTGCAGAAGCAGATTCTTCTAATCTTACTAGACTCAGATGGTGAACATGATATGACCAATACTACAACACCATAACCCTCCAACTTGAAAGTTCCGTAAGAGAAGTACGCCCATCAAGAATGCGTCAGGAACTCGAAACACGCGAGAAGTTACCTCAGCCGTGGGACGGAGGAGCAGGTACACGCACTGGTAGAAGAAAGTCCCCGTCGCCACGCGGTCAACAGTGGCGGGGTACGCCCGGAGCCCATCGCAGGCGGCCCTGAACTCTCTCACGGCATCGTCCTCCTTCAGGCCAACAGGCCCGACGACCGTGACGTGGGGCACGAACTGCGGTCCGCCGAACTCCGCTCGGAGCACGTCCATCAGGCTTCCCAGCCTCGGAGCCAGGTCATCTGGGGGGAGCGCGAACACGCAGTAAGCCACCTTGGGCGGGCTTGCCATGGAAGAAGCGGAGTAGGGGCGGAGGCGAGCTGCCGGCAAGACCGAGAACGCAGGGCGGTCAGCGACGGGGAGGGGAAGGGGACGACTAAGGAGTTCACTTTTAGCGGCGTTGCCACGCGGGGGCGGGATATAAGAAAGGGAGAGAAGGAGGCGTGCGTTGCCAGCATTGATGAGCTTGTTGACGAGTTCGGAGGAGGTGGAGTAACGCCGTCCGATTCCTTCGATTCCCGTGAAGGCAATGCGCGATTGGGTGACGGGTACGAGAAAGGTTGGAAACTTTTCCTGGCATGTGAAGTATAACTATATATATATAAGTGGGGACCGTCGCCACCTTCCTATATGGGAAGAGGGAGGTCTGGTTCGAATCCTCCCATTTTGATAAGAGTTAAGATAGAGAATGTGAATTTCAACTTTCACCCTCTTAAGGGGATAGGACAAAAATGTGAATATAATAAGATTGACAAAAGAAAAAAAAAACAAATAAATATATAAAGAGGACATACTAAGATAGTGCATAATGGAATGGCGCATTTAGTAACTTACCAAATAGTAACCGATTCTATATTTTTGTTTTCAGGAATAAATTTGGAACAAAAATCTGTTTGGTAATTTTTTTATTTTCAGAAACAAATTTGTTCCTAAAATTAGATTTATAATAGAATCAAAAAGTTTAAAAAAAAAAGTTGCATCTTTGTTTCTATGAACAATTCTAGAATCAAGCTAATCCAAATTGTTTTTATTTCTCATTTTTCTTATTTTTTTCTTCTTGTTATTCTCTCTTGTTTTTCCACCGCCGCTGTTGTCGATTGTTGCCCCAAATGATCGGTTAGACGAGGTCTGGTGAGCTCACCGGAGGCTCATCCAACCACCAGCAAGTCTTGCATAGGCTTCCCCAAGCCACCGACGAGGCTTAGCTGATGAGGTGGGACCTCGCCAAGGGATGGTGACGCTCTAGCTAGGTTGTTGACCTTTGTCTGGCCGATCGCTAGTGATCCCAAGGCCAACAACTAGACAAAGCTTAAAAAATAAGAGAAAAAGAAAAGAAAAATGTAATAAAATTATTCAAAAATTAAAAGAAAATGGTTTTGATTAGAAATTTTGAGGACAATGCCAAATGCAAATCTATTTTAGGAACAGTAAGTTTTAACCAATTACCAAATGTCTTCATGCTTAGAATTTATTCTCAAGAACAAAATAAAAAGAAATATTTTTATCGAAATTGTTCCTAAGAACAAAATGATTACCAAACGTACCATTACACAACAAGAATCAGTGATATGCATCACAAAATCATAATAGCAAATTGACAAATAAACAATCAACAACAAACCAATCATATCTGAATTTTGACATTGAAGATACGAAGATGAAATTATATTGCATATAATGAGTCAATTTTAGGTCAGACCCATTTTTCGACACACCCAAATCTAACCTAATCCGACCCCAATCCAGCATATACGTCTGATAGGTCCAATTGATAGCAAAAACATCATGAAATTTAGAACTTGAAGCTGCGAGACTAAACGAGTGATCAAGCCAGCAGAAAGAACGTAGAACTTCTCCTTATCTAGCTCTTAACTAGATAATGGCATGTCACTAAAAAAAAACTAAATAATGTGATAATTAGACTCAGTTTGTTTCGCATAAAGTTAAAAATTTGAAAGCTATTTTTCTAAATATGACCAATTGTGTCGCTTATAAAAATATATGAAGGAGAAATATTTTTATTTTTAATTTAAATATAAATTATTATCGATAATAAAAATATTTTTCTTTGATTAATTTTTTAATCGATACAAGAAATATTTTTAGGAAAATATTTTGCAAATCATATATTTTTACAAAACAAAAGGAATAAAACAGGCTTTGTGACAATTTTTGTACGGAGAAAAAAATAATTAAATACATATTAAAGTGTTGAAATAATTGGAAGAAATTTTTTAAACATAAATAACACATATTAAAGAGAAGTTCAGAAGCCCATGTGTCCCGAAAATTATTACGTACAGCTTTGATTCTAACGTGATATAATCATGTTGCCCGACACCATGCTACGGTCAGACTCCTTCTGGAAAATAGAGAAATTAGATTCTCTCTCCTACCAGGCCCATCAAAGAAGAGAAAATATTGGAGAAAATATTGGGTACGTCGTGGGGCCCAGCGTGGCAAACAAGAAAGCGATAGAAATGCGACACGTGTCCTCGTGGAGCCCATAATTCGGACTTGACTGCACGGGACGTCTTGTCCCTCTGTCAATTTGAAAAAGCAAACTCTCTCCGTAAGAAAATATTTACTGGACCCACCAGAGATCATCCTCTCACGATTAATTTGAACTTGAACGGAAGCGTGAGACTCTCTCTCTCTCTCTCTCTGTCCATTTGTCATTCGATTCTCGCCCGGTCGCTTTGCTCTTCGCTTCTTTCTTCAATGGATGATGGAACCTGCCATCCCATGAACCATGCCGCTACCACCGCTTCCGCATCTGCTTCTGACATGATTCCTCTGCATCTGTCAACACCGCGTCCTTCCCGAGAATCTCTCCCGATCGCTCTGGCCTTCGCTCTTTCTTTAACGGACGGACAATGGAGCCCACCGTCCGACCGATGAACCACGCCACCACTGTCGCTTCTGCATCCGCTTTTGACACACCTCCTCTGCATCCATCAACGCCGCTTCCTTCCCGAGAATCTCCCCCAGTTGCTCTACCTTTCGCTCTTTCTCCGGCGGACCACGAACGTCGTCGCCGCCTCCTCATCCGCATCCGCTCGTCTCCCTTGACTCGCTTTCACCCTCTCCATCGCCACCCAATAAATTAGGGGTGTCAAAAACTAAATCGAAAACCGAACCGAACCAAATTAAAAAATTTGATTTTTTCGGTTCGGTTTTCATTTGATTTAATTCTCATTAAAAATCAAATTTTTGTTATCGGTTCAGTTTTATCGATTAACCGAACCGAATCAACAAACGATAAGAAACTTATTTCTTGAAAATAAAAATATATACAATTAAAAAAACCAAAAAAAAAAAAAAAAACAAATGCAAAAAGTTGAAAACCAAAATCAAAAACCGAACCGAACCAAATTTTGGTTGAGTTCATATTCGGTTCAAGTCTCATTCGGTTCGGCTTGGAAGTTTTTCTTTAACAGTTTGGTTCAGTTTGATTTTTCAAAAAATTAAACCAAACCGAACTGAATTGTTGACATCCCTATAATGAACCACTCTGCCTTGCCTCGACCTTAGTTTTTTTTGTCCTTTTTCTTTGTCTCCAGTTCTCACCCTCGCCATGGTGACCAGTGTTCTTGCTGATATGGTTTTGTTGTGCCAGTGAGGCAAGTCTAGAATCTTCATCTTTCCTTTTTTGAATTTGATATTTTGGTTGCATCTAGGCCAACTCATTGACACGAGAAATCACTGCCCAGGAGTTTGCCACTTTCTACTCAGAAACTCAAGGGGCCACCTGACAAACCACTCCACTACCTCCGAATGAACCACTTTGCCTTTGCCTTCGCCTAGGTACTAATTTTCTTGCATTTTCTCAAATATTGTGTTTTTTGTTTTTTGGCCATCGATTTGTAAACTTAGTTTTCTCTTTCAATTCAAGGTTTTTATAATTTTTCCTCACCCTCGCCGCTTGACGAATGTGTTTGCATCCATCTCGTCCCACTGTTCGACAAAACCATGCCGAACGACACCTCGATCTGTTTCACACCGCCCCTGCTTTCTACCTCTGCTAGGTACTGAATGCTTTGTCTTTCCAGCCTTATGATTAATTAATGGTTTAAAAAATGCAATCTATCATGAATTTATGGACCTTAGGTCTCTAAAATGGTGTAATCTGCCTCCTGGCAAAGTGATCTTTATGTTCTTGTGGTTAAAACAATGTGTGTGAGGCACATAATAGCGTCCTTACCTAGATATAATCAACACCCAAAAGTGATATTGCAAATGTCTTGAATCAATACCAAAATTTTCACCTTTCCTTTTTTGGGTTGATCTTTTGATTGCATTTAGGCCAGCTCATCGATCCGAGAAATCACTACTCAGGAATTTGCCACTTTCCACTCAGAAACTCAAGGGGCCACCAAACCACGTTGCCGTTGGCCGATGAACCACTCACCTCCTCCACCTTCCATTTTCTCTAACATTGTGTTTTTTTTTTCTTTTTACCATTGATTTGTAAATTTAGTGTTTTCTTTCAATTCAAGGTTTTTGTTAATGTGTCTGCATCTACCTCATCTCACTTTTCGACGAAACCATGCCAAACAACACTTCGCTCTATCTCGCAGCGCCCTTGCTTTCTGCCTCTGCTAGGTACTGAACTATTGAATTTTAGTAAGGCAATCAGAAAAGAACACAAGGATTACGAGGTTCAGTAATGTGCCTATGCCCTTGGACAAAACTCCCGACTCTCTTATTTTTGTCATAACATTCTTTTGCAATTTGTACACAGGGTTCACGCAACAAAAAAGGGAAATTTCAAAAATAGGAAAATTATCAATACAAAGATTTGCCCACAATATGTACTTTCCTTGAATAGGAGAGCAAATCTCGGCAATACTCCCCCTCAAGTTGGAGTGAAGATATCGTCAGAGGTCAACTTGTTCATCATATCCTGAAATACTCCCTTAGGTAAAGCTTTGGTGAAGACATCAGCAAGTTGATCCCCACTACGAATATATGGTGTCTCTATTGTCTTGTCTTGAACCTTTTCCCTTACAAAGTGACAATGGACCTCTACGTGTTTAGTCCTTTCATGAAAGACTGGATTTGAAGCAATGTGTGTTGTCGCTTGATTATTACAAAATAGCTTCGTAGGTTTAGACATGGCATCACAACCCAATTCTTGAAGCAATAGACGAAACCATATAATCTCACTAGTGGCAGTAGCCATGGCTCGGTACTTAGCTTCCACACTAGATCTAGTCACAACTGTTTGCTTCTTACTTTTCCAAGTAACAATATTTCCACCAACAAAGGTACAAAAACCCATGGTAGATTTTCTATCCATGGGGTTCCCAGCCCAATCAACATCAGTAAATCCCACAATCCCTGTATTGCCATTATTTTTCAACAATATTCCTCTTCCTGGAGAAGCCTTTAGATATCGAAGGAGCTGGTTTAGCAACTCCATATGTCCTTGTGTAGGTTTTTGAATAAATTGGCTCACATAGCTAACAGAATAAGCAATGTCAGGTCTAGTAATGGTTAGGTAAATCAATCTCCCTACCAAACGCTAAAATTGCTCAATATACTATAATGGTGTTTCCTTAGACATAGTCTTATTGTTGTAATTAATAGGAGTGCTAGCAAGTTTAACACCTAGCTTACTAGTCTCCTTCAATAAATCTAGGATATATTTCCTTTGAGTCAAGAACATACCTTTGTTAGAACTTGCTATCTATCCCCAAAAAATACCTCAATTTTCCAAAATATTTAATGTCAAACTCCTTGCTCAACAATTGTTTAAGTTCTGCAATACTTGCTAAGTTACTGCAGTAATAATAAGATCATCAACATAAATGAGAATAGTAACAATACCTTCACTAGTTACTTTAGTAAACATCGAAAAATCAGATGCGGTCCTTTTGAAACCAAATCTAACGAGTGCAGAACTTAGCTTGCCATACCATGCTCTAGGTGACTGTTTGAGACCATATATTACCTTCTTTAATTTGCAAACCATTCCCTTATTATTCTCTAAGGGATGTCCTGGAGGAAGATCCATATAAACCTCTTCTTTTAAGTCTCCTTGGAGGAAAGCATTCTTCACATCCATCTGAAACAATGGCCAGTTACAATTAATTGTCACAGATAGAATGACACGAACAATGTTCATTTTCACTACAGGAGCAAATGTGTCCTTGTAGTTTATCCCATATGTTTGAATATACCCTTTTGCGATAAGCCGAGCTTTGTACCTCTCAACCAAACCATCACTATTGTATTTGATCTTGTAAATCCACCGACATCCAACTATCTTTTTCCCGTTTGGCAATTTAACAAATTCTCAAGTATGGTTACAATCCAATGCTTGAAGTTCATCTTTCATGGCATTCACCAACACACTACTTTTACATGCTTCCAAGAAGGTATTGGGTTCCTGTTGATTTTCAATGGTAGATAAGAAACTTAAATAATTATGGGAAATTCTATCATACCCAATAAAATCTTGAATAGGATGCTGAGCCGTATGATATGTTAAAAAATCATGGAGCCATGTTGAAGGCCTTGGAATGTGTGATGACCTGCGGGTTGAGGCTGAGATATTAGGTACCGTATCTGCTAGATCTACCTTTGTTGCATTTTCAACCTCTACTTCCAAATCAGCCCCATCTGTTGTGATGGCAGCTATATCAGGAACGGCATCGACATTAGGGACAAGCTGACTCCCTTGAACAGCTGTTGTTGGAATTTCCTCTTGATTCAACATTGAATCCCCAATAGGTAGGATAGGAAGCAAAAATTCAGAATAGTCATCTTGCTCCCCCTGAATTTGATTCTTAACAAAAAACATGTGAGCCTCATCGAAGACAACATCACGAGAAATATAAACACGTCTAGTACTTGGTTCATAGTATTTGTATCCCTTCTTGACATTTGAGTATCCCACAAACACACACTTTCGAGCCCATGGATCCAGCTTGTCACCAGATTGAGAATGCACATAACACACACATCCAAAAATTCTTAGGTGAGAGATGCCAAATTTTCGGCCATACAGACTTTCAATTGGAACTTTATACCCCAACACTTTACTAGGCAAATGATTGATTAAATAGCAGCTAGTAAGGACTGCGTCAGCCCAATATGTCTTGGGCAAATTTCTTGAGAATAATAATGCTCGGGTAACCTCAAGCAAATGCCTATTTTTTTTTTCTTTTAGCAACTCCATTCTGTTGCGAAATTCCAACGCAAGAGGTCTGATGAATGACTCCCAAGCTACGCAGGAACACTTGAAAAGCCCGATTGGTATATTCAGTTTCATTGTCTGTACGAAGAATCTTCACCATAGTGTTAAATTGATTTTTCACCATATTGCAAAAATATTAAAACACAGTCATAACTTCACTCTTGGATTTAAGCAGATAAAGTCATGTAGCTCGAGATTTATTATCAATAAATGTAACAACATACTTGAACCCCTCCTTAAAGTCAATAGGAGAAGCTCCCCAGACATCCAAGTGAACTAAAACAAAAAAACTGTTCCAATTTATGTGTACTATGTGGAAAAGGTAACCTATGCTGCTTAGCATAATGACAAGGATCACAACAATTGGAAACATAACTTAAAGTCATATCAAGAGAATGTAACACTCGATCAGAGAGATGACCCAGACGCCAATGCCACAACTAAGAAGTGTCAACAGTCTTCCTTTGTGCCATCAACGCTTCGTTGTTGAGGTCCACCATATACAGCCCATTTTGCAACCGCCCTTCACCAATCATCCTCTTGGTGGTTCGATCTTGAAAAAACACATTTTGAGGAGTAAAAATAACATTGCAATTCCACTGATTAGTATATTTGCTAACTAACATTAAATTTGAGGATAATTCAGGTACCAACAATGCTTCAGAATTATTTGAAAAGAAATTAATTTGTCCAACACCACTAGTTGGAACCTACCCACCATTAGCAATAGTAATAGGTGGATATGACACACCTAAAGTAATATTGGATAGCAAGTTTGGAGAACTACACATGTGATCTGTAGCCCTTGAGTCAACAATAAACTGAGTTTTGGATAAAGCTAAGTAAGCATGGACATTACCAGACGTCATAGCCAAATTTCGGTTTCGGTGCTAGAAGTGTTCGTTCCATTGCCATGTATCTGAAGTAATTGCTGAACTTGTTGAGACAAAGCCTCCAACTTGGATTGAAAATCATTTGGATTTTCTTGGATTGCCACCTTAGCTTCCGAACCCCCGTCTTTGGAAAGACGCAAATGCAGATGAAGAACCCAACACCTCTCTTTGGAATGGCCATCGCGATTGCAATGGTCACAATGGAACCGTGCTGGTTTCTTAAATTTTCCTTTGGCAAACCGAGCAGTGGAGTCTCCTTGCTTCGTGTTGGTAGCACTATGGGCCGATTGTTCACCAAGCTTTCCTGATGTTTGGAACTGAAGGCATGACGCGTCTCCCTGCTTCCTCACTTTGGATTATGGCATAAACTTCATTGAAAGTGGGCAATTCAGGACTCATAAGAATTTGACATTTGGTGTCCTCAAATTCAGGCCTGATGCTTGCTAACGATTGAAAGATTTTATCTTGCTCTTCTCGATTGACATAATCCATCATATTATGAGTCGCAAGTCTATACTGACGAAGCTCATCCCATTGCTTCTTCATTTTTCCTAAGTGTTTAGTGAAAGATTGTGTTGCGCCTTGCTTAGAAGAAGCAAGTCCTTGTTGCCATTCAAAGATCCGAGATGCATTCATGGCTTGACCATACATCTCGTTTATCGAATCCCACTATGCCTTGGCTGACTCTGAATATGCAAATATCTCGTAGATGGTTCCATGCAATTGAATATCCAAGACATCACACTGTGGTCATTCGCTTGCCATTAATCAAATATGGGATCTGTCATGAGAGGGGCTCTAATCTTCCCATTGATGTGACCAAGCTTCGATCTACCCCCGAGAGCAATAGTTACAGCTCGTGACCAAGGAAGGTAATTTCTTTTGTTTAGCAACAACAAAGTCAACTGCTGATTGCTTGTCTCAAGCACCTTTGTTGTGTTGGATGCATCTCCTGACTTCTTTGACCCATCCATGACGCGTTGCTAGTAATAACAATGGGGAACAAGCACTAACCGAAAAATGCATATTGTCGTAGAACAGGAACGGTCTCGAAAATAAGCAGATTGAGACAATCAGATGTGCAGAAAACAAACCAAAAAAAATCACAAGTTGAATCAAACCTGCTCTGATACCATGTTGAATTTTAGTAAGGCAATCAGAAAAGAACACAAGAATTACGAGATTCAGTAATGTGCCTACATCCTCGGACAAGACTCTCGACTCTCTTATTTTTGTCATAACATTCTTCTGCAATTTGTACACAGGTTCACCGCAACAAAAAAGGGAAATTTCAAAAATAAGAAAACTATCAATACAGAGATTTGCCCACAATATGTGCTTTCCTTGAATAGGAGAGCAAATCTCGGCAATATGAACGTTCATCTTTCTACCTTTGTGATTAATTAAAGATGAAAAAAATTGCCTTGCGTCATGAATTTACAGACTTTAGATCTCTAGAAAGGTGTAATTTGCCTCCCAGCGAAGTGGCGTTTGTGTTCTTGTGGTCAGAACAATGTTCTCGTCCATCCGAGAAAGAGCGAAGGGTAGAGAAACCAAGAGAGATTCTCAAGAAGGAAGCAATGTTGGCGGATGCATAGGAAGCGTGTCAAAAGTGGATGTAGAAACGACAGCAGCGGTAGTGTGGTTCATCGGATGGCGGGCTTCATCATCCATCAGAGAAAGAGCGAAAGGCAGAGCGATCGAGAGGGATTCTCGGGAAGGAAGCGGTGTCGGCGGATACAGAGGAAGCATATCAGAAGAGGATGCAAAAGTAGCAGTGGCAGTGGCAATGTGGTTTGCCGGAAGGCGGGCTCCGCGTCTGCCAGAGAAAGAGCGAAGAGCAAAGCGACCAGGTAAGAGTCGAACAAAAAAATGGAGAGAGAAAGTCCCCCGCTTCCGCTCAAGTTCAAGTTAATTGTGAGAGGAAGGATTTCTAGTGGGCCCCAATTAATATTTTCTTGTAGAGAGAGCTTTGCTTTTTCAAATTGACCGAGGGATAGAGACATGGCTCTCTGGTGGACCTAATAGGAAAGATAACCAAAATTCTCTAGAGAAAATATTGGGTATCCTAACAGTGCCACGCAATTCGTGCTTTGATCCATTCACGGGTTGACACCTGTCCGCTGGCAGGTCCACGTCGGCTCCCTCTTCTCTCCAACGTCGTTCCAATTTAAACCAACGCACGGGCATTTAAAAAAGTGAAAAGGGCATTCTCTCTCCTCTGTCTTCTCTCTCCTCTTTGCTCTCTCTTCCTCCTTCGATGCTCCTTTCGGTCTAGCGATTCCTCCGACGACCGTCGCTCCCCCCCCACAACGGCCTTTCTCTCTCCACTTGACGGCCTCATCTTAGGGCTCCATTCTCTCGGCGCACTTCTTCCTAAATCGCGCTCTCTCCCGACGGCCGATTTCGCTTGCCTCTCTCCATCCCCCGACTTGCAACCGAGAAGTAATCGCTCCGCCCTGCTCGAAGCAGTTGCTCGAGAAGCCCTAAATCTTTGAGTCAGGTTCGATTTTATTTCCCGAGGTTTTATGTTCGCATCTTTGTTTTGGGGGAGAAAGCTTGACCTAAATCTGCGATTAGAAGTTCACTCCTTTATTGCTTCTGATTCTAAGCGCAGCAACGCCGAGAAGTGAAACTGCGACTGTCTCTCTCTCTCTACCCTTGTCCGGTTTTTCCGTTCTTGGCAAATTCGAAGATGAGCCCACTTCTGGATACATGATCTTAGGCCGACCTGTCAAGTCGAAGCCCGACGTAATCTCGCTCCTTCACTCCACTGAGCTGTTGAATCGCTTGTGTCTAGGGGGTTTCAAGATTTTCCGAGGGGGCAATCGCATGTTCCGTCATTGCATACTGCAATCGTAGTATTCAATAGATACTATGTGATGCTGCAATTGTATTGCTGCACATTTAATAAGCCACATCGATTAAGACTAAAACAATATTAAAATAAACCACATAGACAACTACCTCAAATTTTCAACAAGTAAAAAGTTTGTGCCAGGCTAATGAAAAAAATGTTGAAAATTGAGTCACCTTTAGTGCATTTTACCCTAGGCTTAAAAATGCGAAAGTCTGAATAGAGAAGCAGTTGGAAGAAAATGTGTCTTACAAATAGGCAAAGGACAAAAAAAATTGATGAGATTACACACATTTTAAAGGAAAGATGTTACAGGTGAAAAGTGAGAGCCATTTGTTCATGTGCTTGACGAAAAGTTCACAAGCAATTTGACTAATTCCCTTTATGGCAAAACCAAAAAAGAGAATGAGAAAACAAGAAAAATGGACACTAAAGTCAGATACAAAGCATGAGCAGAGGAGCAGAAAACGCTTATCAATAAAAAAAAAAAAGAAATGCAACCATTTAATTCAATTCCAGGGTGTTCATGAATCTAGATACACCCATAAACTATTCCAAGAGATCTCAAGTAATATTAGCTTCCCCATGTGTTCAGTTCATCGAAAGAATCACATTAGTTCAGTGTCTACTCTTCCTATAATTTTGCTTGACAAACAACATCTAAGATTAACTAGCTTTCAACAAACAGAAATGCTGTGACTCCAACTTGTCCAACTTCAACAAGATCAAAATTTTCAGCAAAACCCACTTTCTTGCTCATTCCCCACCAAAGCTCATAGCTCATGCGAACCCACTTTCATTCAAAAATCATACCGTTCGCCATATACGGGACGTGGGGTCGACCACTCCCGCATTACTCTCTCACAATTCAGGCGAAACCTCACGGCCCGATTCCTTTCTTTTACTTGTAACATCCCCACCACTTCCTGAAACCAAACGACGGGGGAAAAAACGAAAGCAGAGAAGGGATGACGACATACCGAGAGAGGACAAAGGAGGCGGTTCGGTGTTGGGGTGATTATTGTGGGCACATTTCTTCTCGCCCGGAAGTCTGCAATGACGGAACAGGCGATTGCCCCCCCGGAAAATCTTGAAACCCCCTAGACACAAGCGATTCAACAGCTCGGTGGAGCGAAGCAGCGAGATTATGTCGGGCTTCGACTCGACGAGTTGGCCTAAGATCATGTATCCAGAAGTGGGCTCATCTTCGAATTTGCCAAGAACAGAAAAACCGGACGAGGGTAGAGAGAGACAGTCGCAGTTTCACTTCTCGCGTTGCTGCGCTTAGAATCAGAAGCAATAAACCAGTCAACTTCTAATCGCAGATTTAGGTCAAGCTTTCTCCCCCAAAACAAAGATGCGAACATAAAACCTCGGGAAATAAAATCGAATCTGACTCGCAGATTTAAGGTTCTCGAGCAACTGCTTCGAGCAGGGCGGAGCGATTGCTTCTCGGTCACGAGTCGGGGGACGGAGAAAGGCGAGCGAAATCAGCCATCGGGAGAGAGCGCGATTTAGGAAGAATGCCGAGAGAATGGAGCCCTGGGATGAGGCTGTCGAGTGGAGAGAGAAAGGCCGTTGTCGGGAGGGAGCGACGGTTGTCGGAGGAGGAAGAGAGAGCAAAGAGGAGAGAGAAGACGGAAGAGAGAGAATGCACTTTCCACTTTCCACTTTTTTAAATGCCCGCGCGTTGGTTTAAATTGGAACGACGCCGGAGAGAAGAGGGAGCCGAGGGAGCCGACGTGGACCTGCCAGCGGACAGGTGTCGACCCGTGAATGGATCAGAGCACAGATTGCGTGGCACTGTTAGAGTACCTAATATTTTCTCAATTTCTCTATCTTCCAAAAGGAATTTGATTCCAGCGTGGCACCGAGTGGACTATGATTATGCCACGCTGGAATCAGAGCCGCAGACAATATTTTCTCTGTGTCTCCTGGGAAGAAGGGAGAGAGATACGCCCCTAAGCATGGAAACGGCAACAGATTGTACGCGAGAGAAAGAGGCACGAAAGCGCGCACAAGTCCATATCGAGCTGCAAAGCATGACCATGTTGCTCGCAGAGAGCTTCCGGAGAATCTTCTTCCTGCTCAGCTACGTGCTCCCCGATGGATGCTTTCGCATCTTGGCAGCCAAAGCTTTGCAGATGCGCAGGTGGGGCTTTGCCAGCGGGTGATTTTGACTGCAGCCCGCGCTCTCCGCAGATAGAACATGTCAACCTTCGGGAGAATAAGGAAAGCTTCAGCAGTCTTGCAACCTTTGTTAGAGTTTAATGCCATGTTCAAGACTCGATGGCAAGCCTCGGATGATGTGGTGATTTATCCATTTCCATTCACAGGAAAGGAGAAACTCCTGCGTCACATATCATTCTTGTTTAATGCATGCTCTATATTGTCTTTTCATTCAAGAGCAGAAGGTTACTGGGCAGGATCGGTATCTATGTCAATTCAGCATCTACCTTGTTAAGTCATTGGCTTAGTAACTAAATTTCCAGGAAGTGGAGGTCGAAGCGAACCGCCATCAATTACAAGGCCGGTTTCGGGGATCATTGCAAGCACCGGATGGAGTAAAATGGGAGTCCAAGACTGGAGCTGAAGTGATCGTACTCTGGTATTTATTTATCTTTGTCGAGCATATGCAAATCCTTCAGAGGATATAATTAGATTTTGATGTCTTCTGATGCAATAGTTAGTATCATCCCAATTTAGCTGCTTACTGAGTAAATAAGCTCTTTCCTATTGCATCCCCCTTCAGCTGCTTTGGAGACCATTGTTCACAGCATGAAATTCCGACCCGAAGTTTCGAGTTACTTATTGTGTACTTCATGTATAACCGTGATGTATGAATGAGCAATTCAGTTAGTGTCATTTCCTAGTCTACTGTCTTTTTCCTTGTACTGTGGTTGAATTTTATGGTCTTTTGACCCTTGAAATCAAATGTAAGCATGCACCATTTGCATTTCACCAGTGTACCTCATGACCCAAATGGGAAATTTGATCCTGTCCACCTTACGCTCAAAACAAGTTACTCTAGGTCACACCGGGAAAATAAGATTCGGCTTTAGATGCTCATCGATTGCTCCAGCCATTTTCTTTTCTTGCTAATACAAAGTCAGCTGGTTTATAGCAGAAAACTAGAATATGATCCTAATGTGAGAGTAAATTCAGTTTGGTTGAGGATTTATATTTACTTGTTCTTACAGCAACGTGAGCATCTCATTTAACTCCTGTATCTCCTGTTTATCATCGTATGGGAGTATCTTCCATCATCTTTGAACATCAATGGTAAGGATTCCCTTCAAGCTTCCCATAAAAAGGACATGTTTGAAGAGCTGTCTCCATCGCCCAGATTGCTTTTATAGGATCCATCTTAACACTGTTTTCTATCAATTATTAATAAGAGAAACAAACTAGGATGTTCCCTTGCTAGCATCACAGCTCACCACAATAGGACCATATCAGTGTAACTTCGTAAAATTTCTGTCAACCCAACTGAAAAGTATGGGCAACTTAGACCACTCAATTGGTACGTTCACCATCCGACTACTTTTAAAATTTTCACGTCCTGCAGAGCAAAACATCACCGATTAAAATTTAAATTTCACCTGAAATATGCCAAATGTTAATTAAATTATCACAATCAGCCCCAGCTGCCTCCAATTATGGTCACATTTACGATCTCTCAATGCATGACCCGTGCAGTTGCAAACTAGTCTCATAGAAATAGCTCCAGTACTGTTTGCAGGAACTTCTACTTCTGAAGCAGGTTGGAGTAGAAGAATACATACGAGACGTGCTTAGGAATCGAAGAAATGGGCTAAGACTGTTTCGAAAGTTATTGAGTAGCCTAATCTGAGGTCAAAACAGGAGCTGTTGAAAGAAAGTCTGGCAGTTGAGAAAATAGAGAATGAGGGCTGGTGTCAATGAAGTGCAAGGAGAGTCTGACAAAAGTAACTAAGGGCGTGCATGGAAACGTTTCTAAGAAACGTTTCCGGCACACTTCTGTACGGAAAGTGTCTTGAACAAAAAAGAACAGAAACGCGTTTGGTTGCGTTTCTTTCCTTTTTGTTTTTTTTGTTTCTGTAACGAAATAAGAACAGAAAAAAAAGAAACAACAATTTGTTGTTTCTTTGCTAAACGTTTCTTGAAGAAACGTTTCTCCCTCTCTTCTTCTTCTCTTTTTCTTTTCTTCTTCTTCTTTTTTTTTCCTTCTTTTTTTCTTTCACCGGTCGCCGCCTCGGTCATGGCGGCGACCCGGCCGTCGACGGCCGTCGAGGCTCGGCCTCGCCGAGGGGCCGGCGAGCCTCGCCGTGGCCGGGCGAGGCTGCTGGCCCCGTCGACCGGTCGCGGAGGCCGGTGACCGGCCGAAAAAAGAAAAAATAAAAAGAAAGGAAAAAATAAAATAAAAATGTTTAAAAAATTAAAAGAAACAAAAAAAGAATAAAATTTACCAAACGTGTTTGTTCATTTTTTATTCCCGACCAAACGTTACCAAACGCGTTCTTTTGTTCAAAAATTGTTCCCCGAATAGAAACACTTTTTTTTTTTTCTGTTCCCTAACAAAAAAAAAATGTAAACGTTACCATTCGCACCCTAAGTAATCTCATCACTTTCCGCAATCTCGTGCACTAGTTTTTTCCCTGGCTTGAAAAGATTATCACCTCTCATTACTTCCCGCAAACAATTAGCTGAATTTTTAGGGAAAATAGATTGAAAGTGAGCAATCCACAAATGTACAAGGACACTGGATGCACATGCCCGTAGAATAGTCCCATTCCCAACACCAGATGACAAAGTAGAGAACACAAGAGTTTTTCAGACTGTTGAGAACAAAAGGAAAGGGATACTGGTTACAAGCAGAATCTAACTTGTATTGAGGTTGCATTCTGCTATCTTTTCCCACGATTGACAAGTTTTATCTTCTGTGTCAGTTTTGTACAGTGCCAGGCGAGAGATCAGGAAGCTGAGGCCATTCAAGCTCCCATCAAGTTCATTGGCTTTTTCCTGAGCTTTCTTCTTCTCTTCATCTGTCAGGTCTCCATAGAGGAGGCTCAGATGTGGCATGTAAGCTACAACGTCAACCGATAGAAGCAACATGTGAGTGCTTTCACAAACAAAAAATTCCACCTCTGTCAATTATTTCCATTTATCAGTAGCATGTGTTAACAATTAACAACATGGGACCTCGTCAACACATCAAAATGAATAGAATAACAAAAGTTACAATGCCAACTGATATTGAGATGAAAAGATTGAATGGAAAAAATGAAGACAAAAGGCGTCTCCAGAGAATACTCATTTTGCTGAATCACTTTGAACAGGTTTATGAGGAGAAAACACTTAGCTAATGCAACTTAGCATAGCCTGATGATAGTACCAGGACAATACTAACCGTTGCACTGTATACTCATTCCCCAGGAAACCCGTACTTAGATTCACAGCAATTAAATGAATGCAACAAAACTCCAACTAAGTTGCATGGACACAAATGTATTCATTTGCATGTTCAGCACAGCATAGCACTGGAAAAAAAAAGGTAAAGAAAGTAAAGACTCAATCAAGATAAATGGGTTCGCTCTTCATATGTATGGGATTCCCTTCTGGAGACATCAATATCATTCATCGAGAATTCGAGAATTCCGCATTTCTGCCTATCCTCAGTAAATGATGGGACACGCTTCGAACGAGCCCAGGAAAGGCCATGCAACTTTAAGAATTACAGCCATAAGATCCTTCCCATGAATTCAGTGATACTTATATCTAACTTAATCCTCACTCAAAGCCCATGAAGGTCTTAAATTTAACACCAATTCTAGCAAAAAGCCAAAAGAAGGTTGAGGGAACAGAGCGTCTTTTCAAAACTCTCACGGGCTTCTTTTATTTTCACCTTAAGATGAGGTTCTACTGTCAGGTAGAAATGGTCAACTGCTCAGTAAACCCAAACTATACAATAATGTAATTGGTGACAATAGATTATCATCTCCATCAAAGTACTGTCAGCTTGCCTCATTCTATTGCTAATTCTAACTTAGTAAGTGGAAGCTCAGTAAAAAAAAAAAAAAAATGGAAGCTCAGTGGTTTTTACTTTTCATTTCACTAAAACAGAAAGTAAATCACTCATTCTGTCATCATGAAATTAAATTTTAACATTACTCTTTGGAGATCATATCAATGACTATCGTGCCGATGTTTGGCTACATGCAGTGACATTTGAAACAAAGATACCAACTACAACTTCCGAAAAATATTAAACAAAGTAAATATCTCCCATGGTTAAGCCAAATCCTGGACAGCAGTTGTTTCTTTTAATATAGACTAAAGAAACTATTTCAGTGTACAACCACACAACCCATGGATAGACTAGAACTAAAGCAGTAATGTCCAGAACTTACGTGTTGGCCTCTCATAGCCTAAATGAGCAGAGCAGTGATCACTGGTTTCAACAACCTGGAAGAAGAAAATGAGTGAATTAATTATCCCATTAAACCCAAAGAACAAAATTTGTGCAGGTTTCTAAAACATTTCATTCAACAAAATGCTACATGTTCTTGCAATTGTGCAATTGGGCTTCTTAACAATCTCGATTCATTCCAACCAGGAGGAAATTCTCTGCAAGCATGTGAAATGCAAACTAATACCAACAGAATCCAATATCATACAAATCTGACACGGAATGAGACACGAAACAAGTGACAGCACACAAAACTAAAATGAAGAAAAGATATAGACAGGCCAAACACATTGTCGACACACAAATAGGCCCATTCTGAACACAAGTCGATCCAGAGCACAAATATGCTCTCAACAGTGGGTTCAATGCCTATCTTCAATGTCCTAAAGAAAAAGGAAAAAGAAACTCACAATGTGCATCCCAAACAATGAAATACCATAATTAACATGTACTCTGTTGAACTCTCTAAATTGACAAATTGTGCCTTGTCTGAACTTTGTCCGCAAAGCTTTGCTGCCATGCTTATACTTTGGATCAATTGTTTTTATGGTGAAAGATTTTAAATTGGATCAACTGATGATGGGTATAACTTCTGTTAGAAGATAGTTGTCAAAATCTAAAGATTTAGGCACCTCATTAGTGATTATTCGAAACCGACCTTGTGATTTCTTGTAGAACTTTGACATTGCATTAATTGTAAATCTGTTGAAGAAGCATATTGTACTCTTACTCGACTCAAATCTTATGTTAAGAATATTTATTATACATATCAATCAAGACTACAACTTCATAACTCTTCAATCAGGCAAAGAATGAAGAAAAGGAAACAAAGTGCATATCTAACAATCCATGGTCAACTAGCATCAGAAGCAGCCAATCTCTGAAGCCCAACTTGAAAGTGCGCCCTCCAATCACACCCACAACCCAAAGAAAACGGAAATACAACAAAAAGAAGCAAATGAGCCATCCATTCTTGAATGGATGATGGACCAAATATGCGATCAAACAAGCAAGAAAGGTCGCTGATCAGATTGATAAAACAAAACTAGCAAGCATTATAGTTTCTTTACTGACGAATATGATCAAAACTCAAATTAGCCTTAAAAATGTCAATTGCTGTAAGCGAAGCACGTCAATTAAAAATGTGTCAGGCTATTAACTCTTCTCCAGCAAATCACACTAGTCTACCCCCAAAGCCATAAAATCTCAATCAAACCCAGAGCACCATTCCAAAAGCAAAATGAAGTCCCCCCACAACAGAGTCAACATTCCCATTGACTCATTGAGGCATAAAAACAAACCACAGGGCACCCAGTAGAAGCCATTAGGGACTCGAGACGCATGCCCAAAATTACCTCAGCCGTGGGACGGAGGAGCAAGTACACGCACTGGTAGAAGAAAGTCCCCGTGGCCACGCGATCCACGGCGGCGGTGTACGCCCGGAGCCCCTCGCAAGCCGCCCTGAACTTGCCGACGGCGTCCTCCTCCGTCAGGGCGATGGCCCCGACGACGGTGACGTGGGGCTCGAACCGGGGGCCCCCGAACTCCGACCGGAGGCCGTCCATCAGGCCCCTCAGCCTCGGGGCCAGGTCGTCGTGGGGTAGCGCCCACACGGAGTACGCGAACTTGGGCGGGGCTTCCATGGCAGCAGAGGCGTCGGCGGCGGGCTGCCGGCGAGACCCAGGAACGCAGAGCGGGCGGCGACGAGGAGGAGACGAAGGGGGCACGATTCTCGACGGTGTTGTTACGCAGGGACGGGGCCGAAGGAGAAGGGAGGGAATGGTGGGTGGGCCATGGATGAGGTCGGAGAAGCAGAAGAGCATATGCTGGAATCGTGGGGGACTGAACAGGCGGGAGATGCGCAGGGCATCCCGGGGGAGCTTTGATTGGCATTGCACGTGGACGTGGCAAGTGTAATTTTGGATAAAATTATCCTTCCTTTATGCTTTTTTATTTTGATAAATATATTGAAAATGCTAAAACTTTACATGAATGTGCAATTAAGGTTTTGTTTGTTCCGTGAAAAATATCTTTCTTCGTTCTATGGAGTTTGGTTTGGTTAGAAAATGAGTTGATAAAATATTCTTACTTTTCCAAAACTTAAATTCAGAATGACGATTTTCTCTTAAAAGAACTAGAAAACGTTTCTTTAAAATATAACTAGATATGAGCATTTCAACTAGAGTCCCTATGCTTGGGCACGGATCCCAACATTAGTTTGTAGGTCCTGATGGCTGTGCTTGGGACCTCGATGCTCAACCCTGAATACATGATGTCCACACCTAGTTTCATCAAGGCCGAGCCCAAACCCCTAGTGATAGTACCAAATGCTTTGGCACCTGAGCTCGAGTCCATAAAAGCCCTTTCTCATGTCTCTAAGCTTGAGCTCTGGTCCTACCTAGGTCCACAAAGGCCTTGCAAAGGTCCCTGGCACTTGGGTTTGGTTCTTTGGTTAATGAATCATGTTAGACAAAGGCTATCCTCAATTATATGTTTCTATGCTTTAAGTTTAGGCTAAAGTCCAATTTATGCATAAAGGAGAGTGTTAAAGTAATTAAATATTAAACCATATCTTCGTCTAATAGCTTAAACTTTTAGAATAATTGGTAGTGGTCTCACAAAATCTAACATGGTATTAGAGTTGAAGGTCTTGAGTTAGGCCCATTTGCCTCTCCAATTATATTTCACACTTAGTAATAGACAAAAGACTAAACTAATCCTTACCAAAAAAAGAGACTAAACTTAGCATGAAATTGAGTGTTAGAGTAATTAAATATTAAACCACGCCTTAATCTAACATCTTAAGCTTTTAGAATAGTTAGTTGTGGTCCTACAAAATCTTACATTCTATCAAAACAAGAAATCTTGAATTTGGATCTTTTTGGGGCCCGTATTTGCCTCCTGAGTTATATATTCCCACTAAACCTAAAGTCTAGCCTATGCGTGAGCGCGTGAGAGGAATTGTTTGAGTAATTAAATATTAAGACACAACTTTGTCAATAGTTTTAGCTTTTAGATTACTAGTGATCTCACAAAATCTTATAAAATATTTATGTTTACAAAAATAATTAAAAAAATTGATTTTTAGATTTTTTTTTAAAAAAGATATATTTTTTAATCATCTTAATTATTTTTATTTTAACATATTCTTTTCTTTCCTTTCTTGTTCATTGGCCGATCACCCGCCACAAGCAATAGTCAGTGACCAACCACAAACAAGCTTCAAGCTCACCACGAGCCAATGAGGCTTGAGGCCTCACTTTGTGGCCGGCTCTCTCAAAGCCCGCTTAATCAATGAAGCTTGAGCTTGTTGGCCTTATATAAATTGATGACCCAGAACCCCGCTTGCTTGTGACCGGTCGTCGACCATCACCCCGGGTGACGCTAACGCTGACCCATTAAGGAAGAAGAAAAATGAAAAGAATATAATATATAAAAATTTAAAATAATTTAAAATTTGATTTTTTTTTAATAATTTCCATTACCAAATGATATAAATATTTTCATGTCCTTTTTAGATTTCAACCACACATGGGAAAATAAAGTTATTTTCTTAGAAAATGACTTCTCAAAAATATTCTATTTTTCACAAAACAAACGAACTCTGAATCTTAAAACTTTTAAAAAGTGCGATCAAGTTCAAAAATTTGTTAAGTTGATGCAATCAAATCTTTCTATTAACTCTGTCAACTTAACAAATGGAAAATATGATAAGTAAAGACTTGATTAAGACTTGATTTTATCAATTTAATAAATTATAAACTTGACTACATTGTTTGAAAATTTTAATACTTAATTACACATCTCTAACAAGTTTTAGAATTTGATTATACTTTTGAAAAATTTTACCTGCCAATCGCATTTTTATGATAAGTTTTAAAATTTTTAATATATTTATCATTTTTTTTAAATCAACCGATTACTTTTAAAAGGGTTCAATTATTCATCGTTTGGTGATGGTTTCTGCTTACGCGAATTCAATGTGATGTAGATTGAATGTTTCTTTCTCTAGAATGAATTTGACCTTTCCAGTCAAATGATTGTCAAGGCACTTTGCAATGCAATGGTTGAATCAATTGACCTAAAAAATTAGAACCATGTTCAAACATAAATTACTGTTGATGAAAATAATTTTTATTAGTTAATTATTTCAAATGATAAAAACTATCAATTTCAAAATAATATTTTCTAAATCATTCATTTTTCATGAAACATATGGAACCTAAATAGATTCGATTTTCTATCCTTCATTAAGAGAGAAAGAGGAGAGAGAATGTCATTGATCTAAAATCTGATGGAGATAACTTTCTAGTAATAAAAACTGCCCTTAATTAATCACCAAAGTATCATTATCCTATAAGTTGGTCCTAAGCAAGACCTTAAAAGGCTTTGACCACATTCCTGGTATTCCCTGGACGTGGGGAAGAAAAAGATTCAAGTTCAACTGCCGGGGACAAATTAATCAACTTAATGGACTCCCCCGGAAGAAAAAGATTCAAGTTCAACTGCCGGGGACAAATTAATCAACTTAATGGACTCCCTGGGCTTAGATCTCCGCAATGTTGGTACCGATCACGGATGATATAGAGACATGAAGAGCAGCTGGTTTGGTCCTAAGCAAGACTTTAAAAGGTTTTGAGCACAGGAAAAATCCTGGTATTCCCTAGATTTGGAGAAGAAAAAGAATGTGAGAAAATTATCTTATCAGTACAAATGAATGTGATTCTCTTACCAATTTCACATGAGAATTTTTTTTTTTGGTAAGGTTCACATGAGAAAATTCCTCGTCAATAATGTCAACAATCTCTTTTTAAGGGAGTAGATAGAACCCGACTAATCATATTGCAGGAAGAGAGTTTGGGATTATTACCGATGAGGTAGGCGTGGTGGTCGTCGCTGTCGTAGACGTTGCACCGGAGGAAGTCCTGGTTGAGCTGCGATCTGGCAGCGCGCGCCGTGGCTGTACAGGGCGAACCTGCACGCGTGCTGCTTCAACTACTTCGCCGGCGCCAGAGACTGCATCAGCTCCGCCCCCTTCTGCACCACGTGCTGCCATACCGTCGTTGGCTCTCCGGGCTGCTGCTCCTCCTTCGTCGGCGGTGGTGGTGGCGGCGTCTTCTGCTCGTCTGTCGAGGCCACCGTCTTAAATCAAGAAAAACCGATCTCTTTCGTCGTCGCGGGTCTCTCTCGAGTGTTGGCAAGCGTCCTTCTTTCGGTGTTCATTTTCATGCATTCTGCTGTAAGAGCTCGGTGGAGTTGGGCATGTGTGATTGACATGTGTTGGGTCGATTCTGAGGGATTGCGTGGATGCTGGCGAAGCAACCAAAGCGTTGCGAGGTGGCTCAAGAAGTGTGCCGTGGACTGCCATGTGTCGAAAGTGTCGAAGCATATAGCTTGTATTGACATCGAATATGTAACTTTGACATAAGACCAGGCTCAAAATTAGAGCCCAAACGTAGAAAAAAGTTAATGCCCAAATTGGGTCAGGATAGCATATTAGATCCACGGGTCTGATCGATGAGATCCCTGATGAGCTCACTCATCATGGTTTTTCTGATTGATAGAATTCAAGGAAGTACATGACGCGTGGTGATGATCAATTGATTGACTTGAAGCATGACCATGGGATTACCCTCACTTAAGAATCGGGAGCAATTGCAAATCAACTTTAAAACACGTGCAAACCAAATTTATTAAAGATTCATGCGAAGGAAGATTGGAATGCATAATAGAATGGTCCATTTAAAGACCCAAGAGGAATCGACAACATGCATAATAATAACACAGGGAAAATGTCATAAATGGTTCATGAACTTTCATCTAATGTTTATTATTCGAGTAATTTACATATGCAAAAAAAAAAATCAAAATGCAAGATTCATCTTTGTTTATTACTAATGTCCATTTTTCCATATGTTTTTAATATGGAGAAAGGAAGAAATATTGACCTTTATTACTTTGCATAAATGTGGTATTTTTTTTCAACCAAAAAAAAAAAAAAAATCCAGTTCGGTATTTTTTATTTATTAAAAAACAGTTTGGTATTAAAAAAAAAAAAAGGAAATTGGTTAATTTTCAAATAGTTAGGGACTAGATGGAACATTAGATGAAAGTTCAATAACCAAATTGAGCAAATCGAAAGCTCAGTGATGAAATTGAACATTAGATGAAAGTTCAATGACCAAATTGAACAAATTAAAAGCTCATGGATAAAATTGAATATTAGATCAAAGTTCAAGGACCAAATTGAGCAAATCGAAAGTTCAATGATAAAATTGAACATCAGATGAAAGTTCATGGACCATTTGTGACATTTTCCCTAATAACTCATATAGAAAAATAACAATCAACTACAAACCAATCATTTCTAAAAACAAAACCTTTCAACTCTAAAGATACAAAGACGAGAAGATCATTCATAGTAGATCATATTAGATTTCCCCTTAAATTGGATTGAATTTCGAATTGGATTAAATTTCCTAATTCCGACATTCATCTTTATTTATAGAAGTATTATAGTCTTATTTTCTAGTTTTCTTACCTTCTTTACAAATTCCAGTCATTTCCATTGCTAGATCATGTTCAATAACCCCAAATCGACTCCCTTAAAATTTTAGAGGTCCTTGATACCCTAACACAGTAGCCTAAAGTTCTAATTAATTTGAAACTACAGCTTAACCAACAAAATTTCATCGATTAGATAAATTAAGGTTTTGAATTTGTACCCAAATGAAGTTATCTAGTGCATGAAGAAGTCCATGGCGCCTCTGAAATCTCTCTCTCTCTCTCTCTCTCTCTCTCTCTTTGAGGTGGCCATAAGAGCTGAGAGAAGTGACTGGAAAAATATGTTGCATGCTCCTAAAGGATATGAGTGTATATAAATTCCTGAAATGAATTGGGCTGTCATGCTTTAGGAGTTTGCAAGAATTGTTCATTTGATGGTGTACGTATCGTTGGTGTTGAATGCATGTGAGGATATAATGCAACGGTCCATATTGAAAGAATTGATGAGTATAGCTTCAATGTATCACTAATTAGCTCATGTAAATAGACTTCAATTTAAGCTCTCTCTCTTGGTAGTCTTTGCAGGTTAATTTTGTGTGCTTTTGCAATGTTTTCTCTAATCATTCATTTTCCATGAAACAAACAGAATCCAAAACAACCTCTTACATCAAGAATTTGGCCACTAAATTCATTGTTGGAGACATTCAATTCCTCCAACTTGGCACACTTGACTTATGTACTCCATGTCAATTTTGAGATATACACTTGTTTTCATGCGTATATCTTGGAATATGCACATGAAATCGAAAGTTTATGAAAAATGTTTTCATTATCGACAACAATTTAAGTGCCAAAATTTTTTTGGACAATCAAAATCATTCAATTTGTAACCAAATCCCATTTAGGAAAACATTTTGTGAATCATTTATTTTTCTCAAAACAAACAAAGCTTAATGCAAACAACTTTTCCGAAAATCTTCATTTATGTGGGCAATTGTTACCTAATCGGTGTCCCTCAAGGTTGACGGATCGCATCCTCATCAAGCAAGGTGGTACATGGCATCCCTACTTCCCACCAAATTTAATTGGCCAAGGCAATTGTCTCTCGTTTTGTCGAGTTTTCTCTCTATCATGGGATAGAGTTCTTCTTCTCCGTTAACTCTTTCTTCATAAGCTGGTTATCTGGTTTTTCTCCTCGCCGTTTGCAATGCGAGTGGCAATCCGTCATCTTCCTCTACTCTCTTTTCCAATCCATCCTCCCACATCATCGAGGAACCATCATCCATAAACTAAATTAACAAATATTATCCATACCAACAACATAGCAGCTCACCCATCTTTCACATACCAAACTTTTCCCCACTTCACTCACCCTTCCTGTGCTTCGTATTTTCATCATCTGGGTTTCTCTTCATTTGCATGTCCTCATTTAAACGATCTACGGCCTTCTCGTCTACGGCAATTTACCTTCTTTCGCAATAGCTCCATCTGCATGTGCATTTTTTCTTAGTCTTCGTCTGAATCTAATCGGGAGACATTCCTTATATACTAATGGCTAGCGACGATGATATAGGCACATCTCGAATTGCAGCACTATGTCAAAAATTGGGACGTTTATGCTCCGAAAAAGAAATTGATGAATGGCATGTTCAACCCCCACCTGAAGCAGTTGAGGAATGTAAGTTGACTTTAATCGGTAAGATTCCTTCGAATCCTTCCTTTAACTTCCAAGCTTTCCAATCGGTTTTGAAAAGGGCATGGAAGTCAGAGAAGGTTGATATCCTGCAACGAGAAGAGGGTATTTATCTAGCCAAATTCCGGTCTCAAGCTGAAAAACAAAGAATTCTAGAAACTGGACCTTGGCAATTTTCGGGACACCTCATTAACTTCAAACCTTGGGTCGCCAACACACCTCTGCACTGTTATGACTTTTCTACCTGTGCGTTCTGGGTTCAGGTTATTGGACTGCCTCTTGAATGCTGTACAGATGATATGATTCGTAAGGCAGTAAGTATAGTTGGCCCTGTTTTGCAAATAAAATCAGATTTTGTACTTGGTTCCACCCTGAGAGCCGGTCGAGCACGGATTGAGCTGCCTTTATCTGAACCATTGAAGGTTGGTCGAATCATTAAATACAATAACCAAACTCTCTGGCTGGATTTCAAGTACGAAAGGTTACCTCACTACTGTTACTCCTGTGGTCGATTGGGTCATTACACTGATGCTTGTCCGTCTATACCTTTTGAGGAAACTATGATCACAGACTCGGAGAAAACACCTTATGGTCCCTGGTTAAAAGCCGAGGTTCAGCAATATAGTCCATACTTGAAAGTTTATTATGGAAATTCATCTGTTGAGGAGGAAAGGGAGGAATCTGTACCTGAGACACCTCCGTCCAATGCTCAACCACTCCCTCTTTTACCACCACCTCTCCCCCAAGAACCTCTTCCTGCGCAGCAAATGAAATCATCAATGTCAAAGGGTTGTTCTGACATAGTGAACTCTACTACCCTAACACATCATAGTATTACTACTGCCCTAATTCCAGCGGAGGACAAGCTTAAAGGGGTGCAGATGCAGACATTGCCTCCCCTGGCAAAGAAAGGCAAGAGTTCTCGTCAGAATATTAAAATAGGCCCTGCAAAGAAACCTAGACGTTATAACCCATATGATATACCTACTGAGCACCTGGGAGGTTTTGATGATTCACTCTTATTGGATACACCAATTGTAATGGCGACGGAGGACAACATAAGGGCGTCGGTGGCTGGCCCACAACAGCCACCTGTGCAAAGATGAAAATCATCAGTTGGAACTGTCAGGGTTTGGGCAATCCCCTGACAGTTCAAGCTTTAAAAGCCCTAATGGCAAAAGAAAAGCCTGACTTGCTTTTTTTTTTATGGAAACTAAGAATGGTGATGATGTTTTATTACGTTTGCAACGTACCTTGCGTTTTTTGCATCTTCGAGTTTTCAGCCCGTTAGGCTCTGCGGGTGGCTTGGCTCTTTTTTGGAATGAAGGCTTTCAGTTGTCTAATTTTACCTCCTCTCGGTATTTTTTTGATTTCATCAGCAAAGATACTTCGGAAGGCAGGTCAATGCGGATTACTTGTATTCATGCTCCTGCAGTTTTTCAAGATCGTCAGTATATTTGGCAGACTTTGAGACGATATAGCAGATCTAATGCGTTACCTTGGGTATGCCTTGGTGATTTCAATGAAATTCTTCATCGTTGGGAGAAAATAGGTGCTCGACCTGCTGACTTTTACCGCATGACTTCTTTTCAAGATTTTCTTAATGATTGCAGCTTACTCGATCTTCCTTCTCATGGCTGCGCTTTCACTTGGTCTAATAATCGAGAAGGAGATGCCTTGGTAAAGGAACGTCTTGATAGAGCTGTGTGTAATGCTGACTGGCGCGTTTTGTATCCAAATGCTCAGGTACTTGCACTCCCTGCAGTCGGTTCAGACCATGGTCCACTGGTTTTAAATACTCATCCGAGCATAGTTCGAAGAAAAAGACATTTTACCTTTGAGATCTTCTGGAATCAGGATCCTGATTGTCGTGTGGCCATTCAATCCTCTTGGAACTCCATTTCAAGAAAGGACTCCCCGCTCTCTATCAAACTACGTGCAGTTGCTATGGATTTGTCCATGTGGAGTCGTATGAGGTTTTCTCATAACAGGCAACAGGCATCACAGTTGGAGCACCAGTTAGAATTGCTGACTAATCAGTATCCTACCTCTCTAAATCAAGCACAGCAACAACATGTAAAAATAGAACTTCATAAAGCATGGCAGAGGGAAGAGCAATATTGGGCAATGCGCTCTCGGATAAATTGGTTAAGGTGGGGTGACCGTAACACTCGTTTCTTTCATGCCACGACTCTCCAAAGAAGACAACGTAATCATATTTCAGTCTTGCGAGATAATCATCAACAATGGATTCAAGACCCTCACCAGCTCCAACAAATGACCACAGATCATTTTTCTCTCCTCTATACAACCTCGGGCCCTAGATGTTATCAACAAATTCTACAACAATGTCCACAAATGGTTACCACAGAAATGAACAACACGCTTCTAGCACAGGTAACAATGGAAGAAGTAAAAGAGGCCACCTTTCAATTAGGTGCTTCAAAAGCCCTAGGCCCCGATGGTTTAACTGGTATGTTTTATCAATCTCATTGGGAGGTAATTAAGGAGGATATCTTTCGGGAAGTGCAAAATTTTTTCAGGTCGGGATCTTTACCGGTGGCCTTAAATCAAACTGCTATAACGTTGATTCCCAAAACCGCAAACCCAGAGTGCTTGGATCAATATAGACCTATTAGCTTGTGCAACTATGCTTATAAAATTTTCTCTAAAGTACTTGCTAACAGGTTAAAACCTTTACTGCCTGTTTTAATTTCTGAGGAACAGAGTGCGTTTGTTGCTGGAAGACAGATACAGGATAATGTTCTTATGGTTCAGGAAGTGATTCACCAGCTTAGAACTAGAAAAAGAAAGCATCATTTTCAAGCGGTACTAAAAGTCGATATGCAGAAGGCCTATGATCGTATTGAATGGGATTTTCTTCAAGATTACCTACTTTGTCTAGGTTTTCAGCCTCATTGGGTACAGCTAATCATGCAGTGCATCTCAACTACATCTTTGTGTGTTAAAATGAATGGTGATTATCTTCAAAGTTTTCATCCGACTAGGGGCTTTGGCGGGGGTGATCCTCTATCCCCCTACTTATTCATCATCGTTGCTAACCTCCTATCACTCCTCATTAAGAATGCTCTCGATCTAGGATTACTCAAAGGTATAAAATTGAATCAGTGGTGTCCCACTTTATCTCATTTGTTATTTGCTGATGATGCTGTGTTTTTCCTCAATGGAACCTTGATGGAGTGCCAGAATCTTTCTAACATACTAAATCAGTATTGTTTGGCCACTGGACAGGCTATTAACCGAAACAAATCTGGCATTTTCTTCAGTCCATCTTGTCCTATGTCACTTCAAGAAAATTTGGCAAGTGAATTAAGGGTTCCTATTTTGCAGCGATGTGGTAAATACCTAGGGATACCTACTGATTGGGGCAGATCTAAGAGGGATATGTTTTCTTGGATCCTGACTAGAATTCAATTGAAATTACAGGGGTGGAAGGAGAAGCTTATATCTAAAAGAGGGAAGGAAGTTCTGCTAAAAACTGTGATTCAATCTATTCCCCAATATGCCATGTCTGTTCTTAAGATTCCTAGGTCCTTATGTAAAATTATAGAACAACGTATGGCAAAATTTTGGTGGAACAATGACACAAGCAAAGCTGGAATTCATTGGCAATGTTGGGAAAGACTACAACACCAAAAAGAGGAAGGGGGTTTGGGATTCAGAAAATTAATCAGTTTCAATGAAGCCATGCTTGGTAAGCAAGCGTGGCGTTTTATTCATCAACCATTCTCATTATGGGCTAAGTTCTTTAAAGGACTATATTTTCATTCATCCACATTTCTTAAAGCTGTCAAGGGCTCCCGCCCATCATGGGGCTGGCAGAGCCTCTTCAGTGGACGAGCAGCTATCCTACCGAACATTCGTTGGTCAGTAGGGGATGGGAAATGCATCAACATCAGAACAGACAGATGGTTACCCATGGGTATTCTAGGTGGACCAAAGGCCCAAGCAGAACCCCTTCTAGTAGCTGATCTTATTGATCAGTCTACTGGTTCATGGAAAACAGACCTATTGCATAGATTTTTCGACTTGCCAATAATTCAGGAAATCACAGCCATTCAAATTCGACCAATTTGTACTAAAGATGCACTCATTTGGACAGCTACAACTCAGGGTTCATATACTGTTAAGTCGGCTTACCACGCAATTACTCAGACTAAACTCAGTGGATTAACAGATGGTGCTTCTACTTCATACAGAACCCCTACTTGGTTTTGGAGAAATCTCTGGAAGATGCCTGCTGCTCCTAAAGTCCGTATATTCCTCTGGTCCATTTGTAATGACTCCATAGCAACGAGACATAACCTGCATAGAAGACACATCATCGACAGTCCGTGTTGCCCAATTTGTAAAAAACAGATTCCTGAAACGTTAGAACATTTGTTTTTACTATGTTCGTGGACTAAACAGGTATGGTCACACTCTCAGATTGGCATATCTATTGATCCTACTAATATCCAGAGGCTGGACTCATGGCTTGTATCAACGATTGCTAATGGGAACCGCTTACCTCGACTTGCGCTGATAGCAAATGTATTGTGGCAGATCTGGAAGGCTCGAAACGGCTTCCTCTTCCGGGGTAAATTTCCTAATCCGACCATTGTTGTAGAAGCAGCTTTTACTAATACCCAAGTAGATCGACTGTCTTCGCCATCCTCTGCACACCAGAAGCCCTCAGTCATTCAAATGGGTCATTTATGGCGTCCCCCAGATCCTGGTACACTGAAGATTAACATTGACGGATCTCATCACCAAGGTAGCACTCACGGTAGTATCGCTAGTATTTGCAGGGATCACCAGGGCAAACTTACCGATATTTTCTCAGCAAGGGTTGAAGCTTCCTCCGCTCTGCAGGTGGAGATCCAGGCCCTATCTTTAACGCTTCGTCATCTTCTTGATCAGGGGCTTCAAAACGCCTCACTTGTTGTTGATTCTGACAACCTCTCTCTGGTGGAAGCATTGAATCGACAAGCACAGCCGCCATGGCCGGATCGTGCTCTCTTCTCGGAGGCGGCCTTTCTGTTCTCTCTCTTCCCCAATCTTTCGCTAGGGTTTTGCCCTAGGGAAGCTAACGCGGCGCCGACCGGGCTGTAAAGCCCATAGTAGAAATCCTACGATTAGCATATCCCCTCTTCATCCGCCCCTTCCTCTATTGAATTTGTTATGTGCGGATGCTCTTGCAGCTGGTTGTACGGATTTTTATCATTAATATATGTCGCTCTTCCACTGTTAAAAAAAAAAATAACCATGTTGATCAACAAGTTGAGAAATTAATAACGAGCATTCATCAAGTCGTCGAAGGGATGATAATGATATGACTAACAAAGTAGCTGAATGACTGGCTCAAACTTTACAGCCAATTTTCAAAAAGGCAAAGAATTGTCGATACCAATCTCGGAATTGCGCCAAAGACTCGTCAATGCCTCTCAAAAAATGGATGAATGTAAGAAACCTCGTTGATGAGGCTTCTGGAGAAATTCCAAATGGTGCCCGCAGGAACAACGGCCATATGAGTGGATGAACTCCCATTCGAATTCATCCAATTTCTCAGGAAATAATTTTTTACGCGCCACACTCAACAGCTGGAGGAAGCTGCAGTACCAAGAAAATGGGCATCTTCTGAAAGAAATCATTACCCTTTAGGAGAAGGGAACCATCACAAGTAGCCCATAGAGAGGCCGATGTCAATAATGACAGAAGTAGAGAACCACGCCTGGCCCTTAGGAGGCTAGAAATAGAGAAATTCCTGAAAGAGGACTCGATGGAAACGAACAAAGAGTAGCTAATCCTCTCAATCAAGAATGTTTGGCTAGGACAATAGAGCATCTGGACGGACCTAGATTTTAATGGAATAATATGGCTCCGCATGGGAAACCAAGCCCTGATCACATAAACAGAAACTATCCCTTCTTCAAGGGGGTATGGAGGTTCTGAATTTGCTTTGTTTACTGGCGAAGGTGAAATCACGGCCATCAAGCACATTGCTCAATTCACTTATCAGTGTGGAGAAATGTCTATTGATGACTTTGTCAAGTTAAGGATCTTCCCTACTTCACTGTCAGGTCCAGCTTTTAATTGGTACCTCAACCTGCCTGCGTATTTGTTAGGAATTGGCAGGATATGCATGTCCGATTCTGGACATATTTCTCTCAAACTTATCCCAGAGTGTTGGTGGCTGAACCGGCAAGATACGCCAGCAATCTGGAGAGTCCGTTGAACAATACTTAATGAGGTTTATAAATGACAGAATTCAGTGCAAGACTAATACGAAGAGTTCCCCCCCTAGTGTTGAGCTGAGAAAGAATAAATCTTTAGAGATCTCGCTGAATTTTCCTAGAGAGCAACTCAATTAAAGGGGATAAATTTCCTAAGGGATAAGAACGCTTCAAGTGCCAAAAGTTACGAAAGGTACACTGAAGTGTCACATTCGAAAAAAAAGGGATCACTTAAGTGCCACTCCGGCCAAAGTCCGACCAAAAGGCTAACGTGGCATTTTTCCGACGAATTTCCGGCGAAGTGAACTCAAAACGACACCGTTTTGCATGCCGACGTGGCAAATAATGCAAAAACGGTGTCGCTTTGGGTTAACATGGTAATAAAATAATATAAAATTTAAATAAATTAAATTTAAAATTAAATTTAGTTAAAATATTAAAAAATAATAATAAATTAAAAATTACATTTAGTTAAAATATTAAAAAATAATAATTTTAAAATTAGATTTAGTTAAAAAATTAAAAAAATAATTTTAAAATTAGATTTAGTTAAATTATTAAAAATAATAATTTTAAAATTAAATTTAGTTAAATTATTAAAAAATAATAATTTTAAAATTAAAAAATTTAAAAAAGGGGGCGGTGGCTAGGCTGCCCTCAGCCACCGCCCCCTTTTTATTAATTTATAAATTTTTGATAATTTTTTTTAAATTAAATTTTTAATTATTATTTTTTAATATTTTAACTAAATTTAATTTTAAAATTATTTTTTTAATATTTTAACTAAATCTAATTTAAAAATTATTTTTTATTATTTTTTAATTTTAAAATTATTTTTTATATTTTAACTAAATTTAATTTTAAAATTATTTTTTAATATTTTAACTAAATGTAATTTATAATTTATAATTTTTTAAATATTTTAACTATTAAAATTATTATTTTTAAATATTTTAACTAAATCTAATTTTAAATTTAATTTATTTAATTTTTATATTATTATTTTATCACATGAGCCTAAAACGACGCTGTTTTTGCATTATTTGGCCATGTCAGTGTGCAAAACGACGTCGTTTTGGACTCGGTTCGCTGGAAAAATGTCATGTCAGCATTTTGGCCGAATTGGCACTCAAGTGATCAATTTTGCTCCGATTTTGGCACTTAAGTGCACCTTTCGTAACTTTTGGCACTTAAGTGTCATTTTGTGCCAACTTTTGGCACTCCAGGGGTCCTTGTCCCAATTTCCTAAAAGGCTTTCCCGTGAATTTAGTCCATTAGTTGATATCTCAAGCACTAGCCATCATCATTAAGAAGAGAGACTAACATGAAAATAGATAATTAAGGGAAGATTACAAGCACCAGTCGTCATGATTGGACTCCAATTTACCAACTGCTTCATGAACACCAAATGACATCTCAAGAACCCACCCTTTCCCTACACACAACGCAAAGCAAGGGACACCAAGCTGTAGCAACATTCGACTTCTGATGTGATTCAAACTGACTTCCACGTTACAGTCCCTCACTTCCTCACCTGGTGTTGCTTTCATTGGTGACTCCTGTACTTGTATCCCCTTGCAACAATCAAATAGACGAAGAAGTTGATCAAGCTAAGCATGGAAAGCAACAAGTAGAACAGGTTCAAATGGTTCCGGTTGATGTTGTTCCCAGCCAACCAGCCTCCACTCCTCGTTGTCCCCTTCGTCACACCGTTCACAATCTTCACCATTATCGTGCTGCAGAAGTATCCAAGTGCTGCGGAGCTCCAGAAGAAGCAAGTTGAGACCGATTTGAGGTCCTTCGGCGCTTCAGAGTAGAAGAACTCGAGGAGTCCCACATATGTGAACGAGTCTGCAATCCCGAAAATGAAGTACTGGAAGGACAGCCAGAACACGCTGATTGGGAGAGGTTGGAGCGCAGGCATTGCATCGAGCATGTGGTGGTTCCTTGCCACAGCTTTTCGCTTGACCTCAATGGCCGCAGCCACTGCCATCGAGATAGAGGACAGGACCAGACCAACCCCAATGCGCTGCAGGTGCGTGATGCCAGCAGGGTGGCCTGTGAGCTTGCGCGCAAAGGGTACAAAGCCCTGGTCATAGACTGGGATGATGATAATCAAGAAGGCGAATGGGATGATGGGCAGGGAGGCGGGTGGAATGTGGAAGGAGCTAGTGATGCTTGTGTCCATGGTTTGGCCTTGTTGGATGGAGAAGGTTTGAAGCTGAGCAAGGCATAGAGTCATGATGAAGGTGCAACAGAAGATAGGGACCATGCCTAATATGATCTTGGCATTTGTGTGACCCGGCACAACGCCCATCGATTTGGCCCTTTCGCACCTCCATATTGCTCCGGAGAAGCTGTCTGCATGGCCGCTTTGTCAAGAAACCTAACAAGCAATAAGAGGAGGACCATCGAAGCAATTTAGATGTGATTTTTGCCCAATTTTGGGATGTCATTACTTCTGATTTTCCTACGATTTCAGCATATTTTTTGAATCAGAACAGTCGAACCAGTATGCTTGTTATTTTTGCAATTAGCGAGTCTAATATAATATTGCTGATCCTTGCTAAAGGTGGGATCAACCTGAAACTTTCAGTGTGAGGTAAAAATTCTGCTTCCAACCCTGCTTCTCCGTCTTTATCAAGTTCATAAAGCTCTTTTGGGTCCTTAGGAAGTTGAAGATCTCGTTTGCTGATTGCAGCTACATATACCTGCACAAAAGAACAAGATCGAGATAAAACAATAATTGGAGTGAAATACACATATGAAAGAAGATGATGAGTTCATACCTGAATGATTTTAATGATGGCACTCGATTTCTGAACTGTCTGAATCCGGTACAGTGGCAATCCCACGGCGAAGATGATTATTGCCAAGATCATGGCAAAGGTAGACAGGCCGAACCCCCAGTCCCATCCTTTGTTAACTTGGATCCAGACAACCAGCGACAGGCTCACCACCGCCCCGGTGCATACAGACAGCAAGATACAGTTAAAGAAGCTCGACATCTGCCTCGCCTCCCGTGGATCTCTTTCATCAAACTGGTCGGCGCCATGGGCTGGCAGGGAGGCCTTCATGCCCGCGCTGCCGGTTGCCAACAAGTATAGGCCGAGGAATAGGAGAGCAGCGTCTCCACCGCTGATTTTCTTGCAGTGGGAAGTGTGATAAACATTGCATGGCGGTGGTCGGAGCTTTGGATAGTGAGCTTGCACTGTTAGGAGTGCCAGTCCCTGTTTGAGCATTCCCAAGTAGAGTTGAGTTGCTCAAGAGCTTTGATGGATTCGTGGACTCATTTATAGTCTATAATAGAGGGTTTCACTATACTTCACAACTAGAATCAATTAAAATCTGGAGAAATTAATATGTCAACATGGCCAAAGATTTGAACTTGCAGCCAGGGACCAACTAATAGTCTAGGAAGGCCCTTTCCTAATGCTAGATAATTCGTTCGAGTCTAAAGAAAGTTCAGAGATCACCAGTAACACCAATTGCAAATTCAGTTACTATGTAGTGTTAAACAAACTATTCAGGCAATGTGTACCGGTAATTGGATTGAGGCTGAAATGAGCAGAGTCTTGAATCTGCCAATGAAAGTGTCGGCAAGAACGGCTGCCAGTATGGAGAGGATGTAACTAGTCCCCATAAAGTTTGTGAGCTGGTTAGCTGCTTCAGCCAGCTCAAAGTGCATCACTCCATTGAGGTATGTCACCAAGTTGACAGCAAGTGCTATAATCGCCAAGCTCTCAAAGCCATTTGCTGCTGCGGAATTTGCATTTTTAAGCCAAAATGAGATAGTGAAAAAGAGTCAATATTGCTTTAGATCATTATGATACTTAGCCAGTTCAAATTCCTTCATAAAAAATATTAAAAATATGTCTCGAGTTTGAGCCGTTGACAAATATATGTGAATTCGATCACGTGAGAATCCAATATTGGCATATGTGAATTGATCAGCCGAAATTGTTAGAAGAAGAAGATTACATGTGGGTTCATTTATGAGCCAACAAGAGTGAAGCGGTTTCTTTTGTTGTCTTGAACTCATCTCTGCAGCACGTGAAAATAAAGATAGCAGAAGAAGACGGAGTCGAAATGGAGGGAAGACCATCATGAAGAGAGGGGATTTGTCAAAGTAGAAAATTGTGGGCTTTGTTTGTCCTCTTTCTTTAACTTATTTTGTATCTCTCCTTTGCTATTTTCTTCTGTTGTAGCCGACAAAAGGAAAGAACAAGTGAAGCCTCGCGTGCTGCATTTAATGAAGAGCTCTTGGGAAAGAAAGAGCAAAGAAAGTTGCAACGACGCATGACTTGCATAAATGCTTGGGGATGCTCAAGGAGCTATTCAGTCCTCCCTAAGGATCATGTGCCATTGCTTGCGTACCTTTAGGTGATGTTCAAATCAGACGAAAAGAGAATAGTGAGACAAACATGGCGCAGGAACCTCTCGACTATCATCGGTCCAGAAACCGACACGTGAAACTCTGAGAGGTCCTAAATCCCTTGCGTGCAAGACCGCGATCATAGCAGTGAAGTAATATTAGTACCTACCCAGAATGAGCAAAGAAACTCTCATCCCACCATGCTTGTGCTTCAAAGCTTTTCTTCCCTTCCAATCCACCTTCCCCTCAACAAATTCAGCCTCAGTCTCCTGGATGACAACGTTTAGTTGGAAAAAAGAACAGACTAAACAAAAGAAGATGAAACCTACACAAAACTCAGGCAAATAAATCGATGGAGAGAAAAGAGAATATACCATAAATAGGTTCAGTTTTCCTTCATCAGTAAACATAGGAATCAAGAAAGGGAAATAGAACAATTCTTGCGGATATCTTCAACGAGTTCAAGCGTAGATACTTAAAGCGGGAGGGTTCCCATTTGAGAAAGATGAAAGAAAATGGCTACTTTAAGAGCTGTGCATGAAATTACTCATTTGTCAGTTGAGGAAATAGTGAACTGGAAAAAATGAATCCTCATGCAATAACATTTTGTGACTAACGATCGAAGATTCCTCAGCTGAGTCCAGAAAACAATCTGTTGGGTGCTAAGACAAAGAGTGGGGCTTATAATCTTAAATCTAAAGAAAATCAAGTCAAGGGGTAGAGGGCAATTCTATATCTCACTATCAAAGATAAGACTCATTATTCAATTTGTGCATGCCAATGATTCCTTTTGAGCAGATCCTGAGCTTTATGGACATCAATGATGCTTTTCATATAATCTAAATGAAGCATCTCACTCGTAGCCTAACTCACTCAAGGTATGCATCGTCCACTTTGACCTATCCCATACCAAGCCTAATTTTGACTTGTGAAGATGTATAAATAAACTCTTTTTTCATAAGGTTATCGATCTTTATAATGCACTCTCGCCTAAGCATATTAAGGTTGTGATACTAACTAATGCATATTATACCTAAGGACATCTATTTTAGTTTCACGTACATAATAAGCTAGGAAAAACTTTCCCATTGGTTAATGCATTGCTTAGTGTATTTCAACTCTCTTTATCATTCAGGAAGCCTGTGAGAAGTCACACGTTGTTTAGGCACCTCTTGCCTATGATCATTCCCATGGTACCTTGACGTTACTAAGAAAGTCTGATGGTACATCTTTTTCATATGAGATTATATGTTTAGTAACCTAAAGAGTTAAGTAAAACTTTAGTTGTCTAAGTTTCATTGTTTGTGGGATTTGGTCCCTCTTACCTTTGCTCTGCGAAATCAAGGCCATTTTGCTATCTTTCTCAAGTTATGCAATTTGTTACTCAAAGTGTTATTTTGTGTAATCAAGTCTTTTAAGTTTCTTAACGTATGCAATCAAATGCTTCATTTACCCGTAATAACTAATACTATTAAATTAGGACCTAATTTTTATTTTCCCAATTTGTCTTTTGCTAATCTCAAGAGTGCAATTAGCAACATATTAGCATCACCTCCCATTTTTAATCACATAAGCAATGGCAACTCATTAATCAATGGGACAAATGAGGACTAAAGTGCCTTTTTTTTTCTCAAATAATAGCCTAACGTGAATATTATTTTAAACAAGGACATTAAGGACCATCGTTTTCTCAAATAAGAGCTTAAAGTGGATCTTATTTCAAATAAGAGATTGAAGTATCACGTCAGTATCAAAGAAGGACCTAACCTTAGCAGCCGATCAAGGGAATTTCCATCATTTACATTTTAAAAAGTTTCTTTCCTTTTTTTTTTTCTTTTTTTTTTCCAAAAAAGACAAATTGAAAAAGGAAAAAGAAAAGGCTAAAAAATTAATATATATAGGCAGGAGGGCTAGCCCCGTCCCTTTCGCCTGTTTTTTTTTTTTTTTCTAATTATTTGTGTTTCTTTTTTTTTTTTTCAAGTTTTAACTTTTTCTTTTTTGAGTTTCTTTTTGGGAAAAAAATAGAAAAAGAAAAAAAGGAATAAACAAGAAAATAAAAGTAAAAAAAAAATAAATCGTGTCCCCAACCAGCTAGTTAGGTCAAGCTCTTCTTTAATACTAACATGGCACTTTAAGTCTTATTTGAAATAAGGTCCACTTCAAGCCCTTTTTTGAATAAATCATGGCATCCACAAATGGAAAAAATTAGAGTTTTTTTGTATTAATCTTGAGTGCACAAAATAAAACTTAGAAGACCAAATTGTTTACCGGTTTGGGGTTTTTTATGGTCAAAAAAATAGTTTTGGGTAATCAAAAAAGGTATTAACTTAAACTTAGATAAACCAACTAAAAATTAGGCAAACGCAGAAACTTAGAGGACTAAAAAAACCACACTTAATACCTAATCTTTGGAATTTGTTAGGGGAAATTGTCCACTCTATCACAAACTATTATATGGGTGTCAATTCAATCTTAAACTTTCCAATTTTACCAATTTAATTATAAATCTTTGTGCAAAATTTCCATATTATCCATCTGATTGTTTTTCTCAAGAAATCACTGATATGAAGATGTGCCAAATGGGACAGCTATTGATGATCGGATCATTACATCAACAACTTTTTGGCAAAAATTGACCAAAAGAATTACACTGGATTTGTAGGAAAAAGTTTAGTATTAAGTTGGTAAAATTAAAATGTTTAGAACTAAATTAGCATCCGTACAATAAGTTTATAACTAATTGGATATTTTTCTCAGAGTTGCTTGTTTGATGTTTTTCTTATTCTACTGCTTTTTCTCTTTACTTTGTAGTTATTTCCAACCTCAAGTAACCAAATGCAAGAGGAATACTCTTCATGACAACAGACTCAAATTCTTTTTTTAAAATAACCACGTAACATCCCAATCAATTTGTCATAATATAGTCCTAATCTTAATGTTAGCCTTAATATTAATAAGTCAAGCTTTAATAGTCACGTTTAGCGACTAAGTCAACCAGGATATGACGAAGTGCAAAAGAGTCCGACATCTTGCTCTCTCTCTCAACTAGATACGTTCGATTCTTTCAAAACTCAACTACATGTCCACTTCGCTAAATGTATTAACGAAAGCGATGTACTATTTAATTAGGTACCTCAATTGAATATGATAAATTTATTAGGATATAAATCACCCAATCCTTAGTATTAATCTACTAATCGGAATTCGAAAGTCACAAATGAACAGTACGCTATCTTGCCTTCTCCTCGGTGAAGTCATTGGATCGTGTTGCGTCCGAAAATTCCTTTCGCTAGCAAAAATGTCAGATGTGATAGGTTGATTGATGAGGCTTGAATAGGAGTGAGTTGTTTGTTTTCAATGGAACCTCCAAATTCTGATGAATTTCCAAGCTCGCATGCGCTCGCATGGCCCCCCGCATGCACCGGTGACGCGTAAAACGGAAGTGGGCATGGTGTCCTTTGCCGGCTCGTTATTGTTTACATCTGTGATTGTGAGGTATTATTTATTGAATTTATTTTAAAAGAAAGAGGTGGACAATGAAATAAAAACTAAAAAATAAAGGAAAGATTTTTACCTTTGGAAGTATCTGTTCGCCCCCTTTGCCAACCCTTCGTTTCTAGAAGGTTGGCTAAAGAATGTTTGTCCCGTCCAACGCAATGAAGGAGCCAGCAAAGCCCTTTCAAGAAATGCTGGATCGTTTGATAACTATTCCAAAGGAGTTTTTAAGTGAGAACCAACATTGAGAAGGCTAAAACCCTAATGCTAATAGGGACTAGGCTGCGTTTGGGACCAGCATTTGCAAGTAGCTTTGGGTGTCCAAAGCTCATTTGCCCAAATATTAGGCATTTGGGAACATTTTTGAAACCCACTTCAAAGGAATGTTAGTCTTCCAAAGGCTAAAAGCCCAAGGTAGGTTGGGGGCTACCTTGGGCTTCTGGCATTCTCGGCATGCTAAGCTGAGGGGATAAGAAAAAAAATTTCTTCTCAAATTATCCTTGTTGATTTTTCAATTTTTCAGTTTGGCCCTCACTACTCATCTTCTTCTTCTCCATGAGCAGTCACCAACGAAAGGCAGGCAGTCGCCGGCAACCATCGTGCTTGCCGCACCATGACCTCCGTGCGGAGGTCACCGGGGCCGCACGACCCATTTGGTTGTAGATTTGATCGCGACCAGATGTGGTCGCCACGAAGGTCACCACCCTTAGGGTCGCGTGACCCATCTAGTCGCAACCAGATGTGGTCACTGGCAACCGTCGCGCCCACCACACCGCGACCTCCACATGGAGGTTGCTAGGGCCGCGCAACCCATCTAATCGCAGATCTGGTCACAACTAGATGCGGTCACCATGGAGGTCGTGGGGGCCGTGCAACCCATCTGGTCGCAGATCTAGTCGCGACCAAATGTGGTCGCCGTGGAGGTTAGAGGTCGCGACCCATCTGGTCGCAGATCTAGTTGCGACTAGATGCGTTTCCCAAAACACTTTCCCCAAACACAATTTACATCTATGATTGTTAGGTATTATTTATTGAATATATATTAAAAGAAAGAGGTGGACAATGAAATAAAAACTAAAAAATAAAGGAAAGATTTTTACCTTTGGAAGTATCTGTTCGTCCCCTTTGCCAACCCTTCCTTCGTTTCTAGAAGGTTGGCTAAGGAATGTTTGTCCCGTCCAACGCAATGAAGGAGCAAGTAAAAGCCCTTAATGCTAGACCGTTTGACAACTATTTTGAAATAATTTTCAAGTGAGAGCCAACATTGGGAAGGCTAAAACCCTAATGCTAATAGGGACTAGTATTAGGCTTTTAGCATTTGGCCAAATGCTAAAGCTCATTTTTTTCTTTTAAAACTACCCTCACCAAATTTTCAAATTTTCAATTTTGTCCCTTGTTATTTCTTTTATTGAAAAAGGATTGAACCATTTGCTAGTCCAACGAAGGGCTATGACCACCGATGAGCCAAATCTTACGTCGGCAACCATCGATCAAGATTGCCTAAGGTTGGGTGACCTCCGGCAAGGGTTGTGTGACCCTCATGAGGGCAGCAAGAGGTCACACAACCTCGGCCGACCTAGGCAACTGACACTTGGGTCGCTCGACCTCACGCACCACCAGAGGTCGCTTGACCTCAACCAACCTCAACAGACAGTCGCCAACACTAGATCTAGCTCGTCAACGGTCGTGGCCCTTCGTTGGACCAACAAAGATTTTGGTCTTTTTTTTCCCCTAAAATGATATAAAATTGGTTTTTTTAGTATTATTGTCAAAATTTATATTTAGAAAGTTGCATACATTATTTTTTCAATTTAAAAAAATAAAAAATAAATATTTGTCACCCAAAGAGTTTTTCAAATGTGTTTTTTACTAAACAACATTTCTCTCAAATTTGTTTTTCAAAGCGTAGTTTACCAAATGGCATTTACATTTACCCAAAACCCTTTAAGCTAAACTATTTTACATTTCCCAAATAGGCTTTCAAATTAATGAACTAAATGCACCCAAAAAGGGTGAGAAAAATATACAAGATTTTGTTTTTAAAATTTTTAGGATTCGTTTATTTCATGAAAAATGAATTATTAGAAACTACTTTTCTAAAAATGATTACTTATATTGCTTAAAATAATTAGTCGATGAAAATTTTGTTTATTACTGATAACAATTTGTGTCTAGATATTTTCCCAAACAAGGAGAATATTTTTTGTTCATTCAATTTCATAAGTGATATTTATGATTTTTAGGAAAATATTTCTTAAATTACTCATTTTTCACAAAATAAATAGAGTATTAGTCTTTCAAAAAAAAAAATCAATCTCCTAGAGCACCCGTGATAAAAAAAAAAAAAATAGTGTAATTAAAGAGACGACGGATCAAATGGCACGACCATGGAAGGCGATTTTCTCTCTTGGAGCTTGGGAAAATTAGAAGTAGAATACGAAATGAACTCCTCACGACCGTGACAGAAAGTAAAGTGTTGACGTCAGATCACACGACCATGGAAAGGTCACGTATGGTCTGACGTTCCTCAACGTGAGATCACACGTGACCTAATGGAAATGAGGCAGGTGTCCCGTAGGTTAAGTGAGTCCTCATTAGATTAAGGTTTATGTTTTTAGACTCTATATTCTCAAAAAATATAACGTTTCTAAAAAATATTTTTAGAAAAATTGCTATATTTTTTTTTTATATTCAATAGAACCTTGAAAATAAAGTGAAAAATATTTTCCACTCTTTAATATGAAAAATCTTTTTCTCCATTCACTCCTTTTAATAAATTTTTATTTTTCTTTTAAAAAACCAATCCTAAGATCATATCTTTCTTTTTCTTTTTCGTTTCTTTCTTTTTTTCTTCTTTTTACTCAGCCAATCACCGGCCATGGGGATGGTTGGCAACCAACGCTGAGCTCGAGCCTCACCACAAGCCAATAAAGCTCCAGCTCACTAAATACTAACAAGGCCAAGCTCTCTTCAAGGCCAGTGAGCTGGGAGAGGCACGAGCCTTACTCAAGGTGGCCAAAGCCTTGCTAACCTTTGGCGACCTCCGACAAGCTTGAGCCTTGCCCAGCTCGCCGCTGTAGCGAGGCCTTAGCTCACCCATCAACCATGAGCAAGCTCAAGCCTCATTAGACTATGGCAAGGCTCAAGCTCACCCATGGCCAGTCATTAGTTGCTGGCAACTGATCGAGGAAGAAGAATAAGAAAAATAAAGAAAAGAAAAAAATTAAATTAAATAAAAACTCGAGTTTTCAAAAATATATATAAAAAGAAAAGAAACTTGTGTTTTGTGAAAAAAAAAAAAAAAGTGAAGTGAAAGAAGATATGGAAAGTGTTTTATCCAACTTGAAAAGTAGAAAACATTTCCCCCATTTTATAAGCTTTTCTCCATTGATGGGAAATTTTTCCTCAATTAATTCATTTTCATTGAAACAAATACCAAAAAAATTGGAAAATATTTTCCTAGAAGTTATTTTTTGTGCTCCATTCGTTTCACAAAAAAAAAAAAAAGTGATGTTTTTAGAAAATATTTTCCGCTATTCGGTAAAGAAATTTTTTCATCATGCACTCTTTTTCAATAATTTTTATTATTTTATTTTTAAATTTGATTTTGATTTTGATTTATTTTTATTTCTCTTTTCTTTTTCTTTTTCTTTTATCTTTTTCCGACCTCTACCAAACGGGTTCAAGCCTCGCCACAGGCTAACAAGGCTCAAGCTTCTTAGATACCAGTGAGGCCAAGCTCACTCAAGATTGTTAAGCAAGCTCAAGACTCTTTAAATCCAACGAGTTAGGTAGGGCGCCTCGCTTGAGGTCACTAGAGGTTTGCCAACCTTGCTTGAGGTCGTTAGAGGTTAGCAAACGTGACAATTCATTTTTTTCATAAGCAACGAGATGGTATGTTCAGTATCTTAAAGAATAAGCTACAACTTAAATCTTTTGTTTCAACATTTGTGAGATTTGGTCCTCTAACTTTTAGCTCTATGCAGTCAAGCCCTTATTGTTATCTTTCTCAATATGTGCAAATTTGTTTCTCGAAGTTTTAGTTTGTGTAATCAAGCTCTCTAAGTTTCTTGATTTGGACAATCAAGTGCTTCGCTCCCCCACCGTAACTAATGCTGTCAAATTAGAGTTTCTTTCTTTTCTGAGCTTGTCTTTTGTTAATCTCAGGCACTCATTTGAAACCATATTAGCATTCCTTCCCATTTTCCATCACATCACTGATGCCTACTCATGTTTAATATCAGTTATCGAGCAAGCATGTTCTCCAAAAAGGTAGGTCATCTGTTTTGATTCAATTGGGTTTGATGCAATTTTCTTATTGTTTTCAATTTACAGACTGCATCATTGGTAATTCCAATTTCGCCGCGTCCTTGAGGCTTTAAGACATATAACAAACCATTTACATTTAATTCTGAGTAGAACTTAACAATTTAATTGGCCGTCGATCAACCTCAACCGAATTTTAATCACTAATTGAAACCATTGAGTTTCTAGACGACCACAATCCTGCTAAAAAGTCACATAACACATCTTTTGGCGTCCACAATGGGTGAATAGAATGTCTTGTCGGATTACTAGAATTGTGTCTAGGCTTCAGATATTTAAAGCCAACTGCTTAAATAATCTGTAGTTCAATCCTAACCCAGCAAAAGCCTTTGAGGCTAGGGATGGTATGGTCCCATGGATGAAGGCCGCTATCTCAAGGCGCACATGATAATTATTTTATTTTTGTTCTAGAACTATTTTTCTATTCCAGACTTGTTTTTTAAATAGAAATCTATTTGGTAAAACTATTTCATTTTTCTATTTCTAAAATAAATTTTTACTCTAGAATTAAGTTTGGAACAGCAATCAAAAATAAAATTTATTTACTTCTCTATCAATGGAACATGAATGAAAAATAAAAATTATTCTCATTATTCGTCCTCGCTACTAGCTGGCCGCCCATCCATTGTTGTCGACCGCCGTCCACTAGTCGCCGCTTGCCATTCGCCACTTGCCATCTACCACTCGCCATCCGCTGCTACTAGCCGATCTCTTCCCCCCCAAGTCCACCGAATTGCCTATTGCCATCCTCCGCCACCGCCCCGCCGATTGTCGGTCATCATCTACTATTGTCAATCACCAATTGCCATCCATCACTACCCTTGCCGCCTGCCACTACTCAGAAGAAAGAAATTTGTGTCATTATCAAATGCGTATTTTTACTTAAAAACTTATCTGAGAATAAAAATAGAAAAAAATTATTTCTCTTTATAAATCAATTTTTAGCTAGAATGGTTATCATTTACACTCTTAATTTGTTGTTAGAAGTAAGCAAGAAGATCCCTTTGATTGATTCACTAGGATTGTTTTAGTGATTCAAGATAAAACCTTATAGAGATTGGAAAGTGAGATCTTGAACCCTAGTGGCGACACGGAAAATCAAATTGAACACACTGCTTAGATGAAACTTTACTCTGGCAACATGGTAAAAGAAACAAAATGTCAAATCATTTGCCATGTTGATCAACAAGTTGAGAAATTAATAACGAGCTTTCATCAAGTCGTCGAAGGGATGATAATGATATGACTAACAAAGTAGCTCAATGACTGGCTCAAACTTTACAGCCAATTTTCGAAAGGCAAAGGATTGTTGATAGCAATCTCGGAATTGCGCCAAAGACTCGTCAATGCCTCTCAAAAAATGGATGAATGCAAGAAACCTCGTTGATGAGGCTCCTGGAGAAATTCCAAATGTTGCCCGCAGGAACAACGGCCGTATGAGTGGATGAACTCCCATTCGAGTTCATCCAATTTCTCAGGAAATAATTTTTTACGTGCCACACTTAACAGCTGGAGGAAGCTGTAGTACCAAGAACATGGGCATCTCCTGAAAGAAATTATTACGATCCAACGAGGCAAAACACCCTCTTGGAGGCAGATGTCAAGGCTATCCTCGATCTGGCTTTAGCCCAAAAAGGCCTGGACACCATGAGCTACCCTTTAGGAGGAGGGAACCATCACAAGTAGCCCATAGAGAGGCCGATTTCAATAATGACACGAGTAGAGAACCACGCCTGGCCCTTAGGAGGCTATAAATAGAGAAATTCCTGAAAGAGGACTCGATGGAAACGAAAAAAGAGTAGCTAATCCTCTCAATCAAGAATGTTTGGCTAGGACAATTGAGCATCTGGACGGACCTAGATTTTAAAGTAATAATAATATGGCTCCCCATAGGAAACCAAGCCCTGATCACAAAAACAGAAACTATCCCTTCGTCAAGGGGGTATGGAGGTTCTGAATTTGCTTTGTTTACTGGCGAAGGTGAAATCACGGCCATCAAGCACATTGCTCAATTCACTTATCAGCGTGGAGAAATGTCTATTGATGACTTTGTCAAGTTAAGGATCTTCCCTACTTCACTGTCACGTCCAGCTTTCAATTGGTACCTCAACCTGCCTGCGTATTTGTTAGGAATTGGCAGGATATGCATGTCCGATTCTGGACATATTTCTCTCAAACTGATCCCAGAGTTTGGTGGCTGAACCGGCAAGATACCCCCAGCAATCTGGAGAGTCCGTTGAACAATATGTGAACGAGTCTGCAATCCCGAAAATGAAGTACTGGAAGGACAGCCAGAACACACTGATTGGGAGAGGTTGGAGCACAGGCATCGCGTCGAGCATGTGGCGGTTCCTTGCCACAGCTTTTCGCTTGACCTTGACAGCCGCAGCCACTGCCATCGAGATAGAGGACAGGACCAGACCAACCCCAATGCGCTGCAGGTGCGTGATGCCAGCAGGGTGGCCTGTGAGCTTGCGCGCAAAGGGTACAAAGCCCTGGTCATAGACTGGGATGATGATAATCAAGAAGGCGAATGGGATGATGGGCAGGGAGGCGGGTGGAATGTGGAAGGAGCTAGTGATGCTTGTGTCCATGGTTTGGCCTTGTTGGATGGAGAAGGATTGAAGCTGAGCAAGGCATAGAGTCATGATGATGGTGCAACAGAATATAGGGACCATGCCTAATATGATCTTGGCATTCTCCACTTGTGTGACCCGGCACAACGCCCATTGATTTGGCCCTTTCGCACCTCCATATTGCTCCGGAGAAGCTGTCTGCATGGCTGCTTTGTCAAGAAACCTAACAAGCAATAAGAGGAGGACCATCGAAGCAATTTAGATGTGATTGTTGCCCAAATTTGGGATGTCATTACTTCTGATTTTCCTACGATTTCAGCATATTTTTTGAATCAGAACAGTCGAACCAGTATGCTTGTTATTTTTGCAATTAGCGAGTCTACTATAATATTGCTGATCCTTGCTAAAGGTGGGATCAACCTGAAACTTTCAGTGTGAGGTAAAAATTCTGCTTCCAACGCTGCTTCTCCGTCTTTATCAAGTTCATAAAGCTCTTTTGGGTCCTTAGGAAGTTGAAGATCTCGTTTGCTGATTGCAGCTACATATACCTGCACAAAAGAACAAGATCGAGATAAAACAATAATTGGAGGAGTGAAATACACATATGAAAGAAGATGATGAGTTCATACCTGAATGATTTTAATGATGGCACTCGATTTCTGAACTGTCTGAATCCGGTACAGTAGCAATCCCACGACGAAGATGATTATTGCCAAGATCATGGCAAAAGTAGACAGGCCGAAACCCCAGTCCCATCCTTTGTTAACTTGGATCCAGACAACCAGCGACAGGCTCACCACCGCCCCGGTGCATACAGACAGCAAGATGCAGTTAAAGAAGCTTGACATCTGCCTCGCCTCCCGTGGATCTCTTTCATCAAACTGGTCGGCGCCATGGGCTGGCAGGGAGGCCTTCATGCCCGCGCTGCCGGTTGCCAACGGGTATAGGCCGAGGAATAGGAGAGCAGCGTCTCCACCGCTGATTTTCTTGCAGTGGGAAGTGAGATAAACATTGCACGGCGGTGGTCGGAGCTTTGGATAGTGACCTTGCACTGTTAGGAGTGCCAGTCCCTGTTTGAGCATTCCCAGGTAGAGTTGAGTTGCTCAAGAGCTTTGATGGATTCGTGGACTCATTTATAGTCTATAGAGGGTTTCACTATACTTCACAATTAGAATCAATTAAAATTTGGAGGAATTAATATGTCAACATGGCCAAAGATTTGAACTTGCGCCCAGGGACCAACTAATAGTCTAGGCTAATAGTCTAGGAAGGCCCTTTCCTAATGCTAGATAATTCGTTCAAGTCTAAAGAAAGTTCAGAGATCACCAGTAACACCAATTGCAAATTCAGTTACTATGTAGTGTTAAACAAACTATTCAGGCAATGTGTACCGCTAATTGGATCGAGGCTGAAATGAGCAGAGTCTTGAATCTGCCAATGAAAGTGTCGGCGAGAATGGCTGCCAGTATGGAGAGGATGTAACTAGTCCCCATGAAGTTTGTGAGCTGGTTAGCTGCTTCAGCCAGCTCAAAGTGCATCACTCCGTTGAATTATGTCACCAAGTTGACAGCAAGTGCTATAATCGCCAAGCTCTCAAAGCCATTTGCTGCTGCGGAATTTGCATTTTTAAGCCAAAATGAGACAGTGAAAAAGAGTAAATATTGAAGAAAAGAATCTGTTTTCTTATTTCTCATAGAGTGATTACAATGAGCATAAATACATTAACAGAGAACCTAAATTAGGTAAGAAACCTATTTAGATAAAGATCCTAAGTTGCCTCTAATATCTATCAATATCTAATTTACAGCTAACAGAATAAAAAACAAATCACATAATATCACGTAATATAATCACGTAATATAATCAGGGAGAAATTCTAGAAAATTTCCTAATACATTCCAACACTCCCCCTCAAGCTGGCTTGAAGATGTCTTCCATAGACAACTTGTTCACTAGACGGATGAATTGCCTTCTATGTAATCCCTTGGTCAGAATGTCAGCAGCCTGATCATCACTTGAAATATACGGCATACAAATTAGTCCGCTATCAAGTTTTTCTTTGATGAAGTGTTTATCAACTTCCACATGCTTCGTCCGTTCATGTAACACGGGATTATGAGCAATTGCGATTGCTGCCTTATTGTCACAATATACTTTCATTGGTATGGAACTTGGAATTTGTAGTTCATCTAAGATACCTTTAATCCACATAACTTCGCATACACCATGTGCTACTGATCGAAATTCAGCTTCAGCACTACTTCTTGCCACCACACTCTGCTTTTTACTCTTCCAAGTGACTAAATTACCACCAACAAACGTGCAATAGCCTGAAGTAGATCTCCTATCCATATTGCTTCCAGCCCAATCTGCATCGGTGAACACCTCAATTTCCAGATGTCCATGTTTTTCAAACATTAGACCCTTACCAGGACTTCCCTTCAAGTAGCGTAAAATTCTATATACCGCTTCAAAATGCCTTGGCCCTGGTGAGTGCATGAACTGACTCACCATACTTACAGCAAACGATATATTAGGTCGAGTATGAGATAAGTAAATAAGTCGACCAACAAGCCTTTGATACCTTTCTCGGTCTATTACTTCTTCAGCCTTGGCAAGTTCAAGCTTCATATTTGGTTCCACGGGGGTCTCTGCCGCTTTACATCCTAATAGACCTGTCTCTTTGAGTAGATCAAGAACATATTCGCGTTGGTTTATAAAAATGCCCTTTTTGGATCTCGCAAATTCTATTCCAAGAAAATATTTCAAGACACCCAAATCCTTAACTTCAAACTCCTCAGCCAACTTCCCTCGCAAGCTTTCCAACTCAACTTTGTCATCACCAGTTAATATTATATCATCAACATAGACGATTAGAATTGCACGCTTACCTTCCTTTGAGTGTTTATAGAATAGAGTGTGATCTCCTTGACTTTGGTGATAGCCAAACCTTTTAACCACCTTCCCGAATCGTTCAAACCACGCTCTTGGAGATTGTTTAAGTCCATACAGCGACTTTTTTAATCTGCAAACTTTGCCTTCAGTTTCTGCAAAACCTGGTGGTAAACTCATAAACACTTCTTCCTCCAAGTCACCATTCAAGAATGCATTCTTCACGTCTAACTGATGTAAGGGCCAATCAAATGCAGCAGCCAAAGATAGTAAAATTCGAATAGAATTTATCTTCGCAACTGGGGCAAAAGTCTCCTGATAGTCTACTCCATAAGTCTGAGTGAACCCCTTTGCCACCAACCTTGCTTTATATCGCTCAACACTCCTATCGGGTTTACATTTTACAGTAAATACCCATTTACAGCCAACAATCTTTTTTTCTTTTGGTGCATCAACCAACTCCCATATGCCATTCTTCTTAAGTGCAAACATTTCATCCTCAACAGCCATCTTCCACTTTGGATCCTTCAAAGCTTCATGGATATTTCTAGGAATAGATATGTGAGACAGATTTGACACAAATGCTCTATGATGATGAGACAACTTTTGGAATGACACATTTTTTGATATAGGATGCTTAGTACATGATCTAACTCATTTTCTAAGAGCTATAGGCATATCAAGATTAGAAGCATTAGTATTAGAATTTAAGATAGGAATGGAGGGAAAAAGAGTACTACTAGGATCACCTGATGACGAAGGCAAGAGATCATCTCTCGGGGCCGCAGACGGATGAGGCTCCAGGACAAAGTTCTGATCTGCAATATTTTGAAGAGTTGTCCTTCTAGTATAAACCTAAAACTCGGGCTTGTTGATCACATTGTGATCTTGAACTTTTTCTCCCCTTATCCTTGACACACCAAGATTTGGTAGAGGTGTTTTCGAAGATTCAAACAAAGGAGTAGGAAGGACAGGAGAATTAATCTCTTCACTAGCTTCTCCATTCTCCCCCTGAAGAGATTTGTTAGAAAAAAAATGGTTGTGACTCGATAAAGGTTACATCCATAGTGATATGAGTTTTACCAGTATGTGGACTGTAACACTTGTAACCTCTTTGATTAGGTGCATACCCTATAAACACACACTTTTCAGCCCGAGGATCTAATTTAGATCGACATTGAATTGGGAGATGGACAAATGTAGTGCAACCAAACACCCTTAGAGGAATATCAAAAAAAAATACGAGCTGTGGGGTACACTTTTTTGAAACAATTTAAGGGAGTAGTGTAATTTAATACCCGAGGAGGCAACCTATTAATAAGATAAGATGTTGTTAGCACAGCTTCCCCCCATAAGTATTTAGGTACATGCATTGAAAAACAGAGGGCATGCGATACTTCAAGGAGATGACGATTTTTGCGTTCAGCAATGCCATTCTGTTGGGGTGTAGTTTGGCAAATCGACTGGTGAAGGATGCCTTTTTCTATCAAAAAAACTCCCCAAAAATTGGTTATAATATTCAATACCATTATCAATACGAAGAATACTAATAGTAGTACGGAATTGAGTCATAACCATTTGATATAAAATTTTGAACAATGACTCAACTTCAGATTTGGCGCTCATCAAGTATGTCCAACATAAACGGGTATGATCATCTATAAAGGTAACAAACCATCGTTTTCCGGTTTTTGTTGGCATGGGTGAAGGACCCCAAACATCACTATGGATTAAGTAAAAGGAGATGATGCACAATACTGTTTTGGATTATAATGAGTACGATGACTTTTAGAAAAAAGACAATTGTCACAATGTAGTGAAGAAACATCCACATCTTTGAACAAATGAGAAAATAAATGTTTCAAATATCCAAAGCTAGGATGGCATAATCTATGATGCCAAACCATTATTTGTTCTTGAACAGGGAAGAACTGAAAGTTCCATACGCCCGAGCTTTTTATTAGAGACAAACTCTTCAAAATAGTAGAGACCATCCCTCATCCTAGCATTGCCAATCGTCTTCCCTGAGATCTGATCCTGAAACTCACAATGGGAAGCAAAAAAGACAACACGGCAATTAGACTCTTTAAAAAGTTTACTAACAGACAAGAGGCTGCAGGCTAACTTAGGAACATGTAGTACATTATGAAGTTTAATAGACTCAGAAAGTGGAACTAATCCTTTGCCTGCAATAGATGAAAAACTCCCATCGGCAATCCAAATTTTTTGGTTGCTAGGACAAGGAATATAGGATTTGAACAAATATGGAAGATTATTCATATGATCGGATGCCCCTAAATCAATGATCCAAGGTACAGATTGTGAACAACAAGAGAGGGCCTTTAGATTTCTACCTTGGTGGGCAATCGAAGCATCGGGTTACGGACCCAGCCTGAAGTAGTTGCAGAAGATGGTTTAGTTGTTCTTTGCTGAAAGAGAATGCAGTGGCCTCATTAGCTGTAGGAGGCATACGCTGAGAAGACTTATTATCACGGCTGAATGAAGTTGGTCTCCTTGCTTCACTAGTTGTAGAAGCTAGACGGCCATGAATCCTCCAACAGGTCTCCCTTTGTATGATGGGGTTTGTTGCAAAAATCACACCAAATACGAGGTTTCCCATCTGGTCTTCGCAAGTTAATGGGGATCTTGCTTACATTTGCCTCGGAAACTATTGTTGTAGGAACATGGCCCTTCTTGTCTTCAAATATAGTTAATGCTGAACCTTCCAATGATCCATCCTTTATGCCGGTAGCTGACTTGCCCAGCATTATTCCCCGTCTACTTTCTTCTCTCCGAACCTCTGAGAAGACCTCTCCAATAGGTGGAAGAGGCTGGTTCCCAAGTATTATGCCCCGTACTTCATCAAACTCATCTCTAAGCCTTGCTAGGAAAGCATAAATACGTTCTGCTTCTACAATTTTCCTATATCGATTACCATCTTCAATACACATCCACTCATGATCATTGAATACATCCAATTCTTGCCACAAACGTTTCAAGGAGTGAAAGTATTTTGTGACAGTTTCCTCTCCTTATCGCATCTTCCCCAGCTTCAAGGTTAACTCGTAGATTTGAGATTGATTACCCAAATCTGAATACATCTCACACACCGCATCCCAGAGTTCCTTTGCAGTATAATAGCCTAGATAATTTGCACCAATATCTTCTTCCATGGAGTTGGTCAGCCACGTCATAATCGCTAAATTCTCTGCATCCCAGACAACCCAAGTGGGGTCATCTGTCGCTGGTTCTACATTATCTCCAGTTAGATAGCCAATTTTTCCTCTACCCCGTATATACATTCGAACGGATTGAGACCACCGGAAACACCATTCAGCTTTATGGAAGTGATCTGAATGGGATGAGCTTCGGTGGACTTTGTAAGAAGTGACGGAGGGTTAGACTGGGTGGTCGATGATTCGTCCGACATAGTGATCGAACGAATATATATATATATATATATATATATATATATATTACTCGAGGTAAATAGATGAAGGACCTTTGGGCTCGATACCATGAAGAAAAGAATTTGTTTTCTTATTTCTCATAGAGTTATTACAATGAGTATAAATACATGAACAGAGAACCTAAATTAGGTAAGAAACCTATTTAGATAAAGATCCTAAGTTGCCTCTAATATCTATCAATATCTAATTTACAGCTAACAGAATAAAAAACAAATCACATAATATCACGTAATATAATCACGTAATATAATCAGGGAGAAATTCTAGAAGATTTCCTAATACATTCCAACAAATATTGCTTTAGATCATTATGATACTTAGCCAGTTCAAATTTCTTCATAAAAAATATTAAAAATATGTCTCGAGTTTGAGCCGTTGACAAATATATGTGAATTCGACCACGTGCGAATCAAATATTGGCATATGTGAATTGATAAGCTGAAATTGTTAGAAGAAGAAGATTACATGTGGGTTCATTTATGAGCCAACAAGAGTGAAGCGGTTTCTTTTGTTGTCTTGAACTCATCTCTGCAGCACGTGAAAATAAAGATAGCAGAAGAAGACGGAGTCGAAATGGAGGGAAGACATCATGAAGAGAGAGGATTTGTCAAAGTATAAAATTGTGGGCTTTGTTTGTCCTCTTTCTTTAACTCCTTTGCTATTTTCTTCTGTTGTAGCCGACAAAAGGAAAGAACAAGTGAAGCTTTGGAAAGAAAGAGCAAAGAAAGTTGCAACGACGCATGGCTTGCATAAATGCTTGGGGATGCTCAAGGAGCTATTCAGTCCTCCCTAAGGATCATGTGCCATTGCTTGCGTACCTTTAGGTGATGTTCAAATCAGACGAAAGGAGAATAGTGAGACAAACATGGCGCAGGAACCACTCGACTATCATCGGTCCAGAAACCGACACGTGAAACTCTGAGAGGTCCTAAATCCCTTGCGTGCAAGACCGCGATCATAGCAGTGAAGTAATATTAGTACCTACCCAGAATGAGCAAAGAAACTCTCATCCCACCATGCTTGTGCTTCAAAGCTTTTCTTCCCTTCCAATCCACCTTCCCCTCAACAAATTCAGCCTCAGTCTCCTGGATGACAACGTTTAGTTGGAAAAAAGAACAGACTAAACAAAAGAAGATGAAACCTACACAAAACTCAGGCAAATAAATCGATGGAGAGAAAAGAGAATATACCATAAATAGGTTCAGTTTTCCTTCATCAGTAAACATAGGAATCAAGAAAGGGAAATAGAACAATTCTTGCGGATATCTTCAACGAGTTCAAGCGTAGATACTTAAAGCGGGAGGGTTCCCATTTGAGAAAGATGAAAGAAAATGGCTACTTTAAGAGCTGTGCATGAAATTACTCATTTGTCAGTTGAGGAATTAGTGAACTGGAAAAAATGAATCCTCATGCAATAACATTTTGTGACTAACGATCGAAGATTCCTCAGCTGAGTCCAGAAAACAATCTGTTGGGTGCTAAGACAAAGAGTGGGGCTTATAATCTTAAATCTAAAGAAAATCAAGTCAAGGGGTAGAGGGCAATTCTATATCTCACTATCAAAGATAAGACTCATTATTCAATTTGTGCATGCCAATGATTCCTTTTGAGCAGATCCTGAGCTTTATGGACATCAATGATGCTTTTCATATATTCTAAATGAAGCATCTCACTCTTAGCCTAACTCACTCAAGGTATGCATCGTCCACTTTGACCTCTCCCATACCAAGCCTAATTTTGGCTTGTGAAGATGTACAAATAAACTCTTTTTTCATAAGGTTATTGATCCTTATAATGCACTCTCACCTAAGCATACTAAAGTTGCGATACTAACTAATGCATGTTATACCTAAAGACATCTATTTTAGTTTCACGTACATAAGCTAGGAAAAACTTTCCCTTTTGTTAATGCAATGCTTAGTGTATTTCAACTCTCTTTATCATTCGAGAAGCCTGTTAGAAGTCAAACGTTGTTTAGGCACCTCTTGCCTATGATCATTCCCATGGTACCTTGTCATTACTAAGAAAGTTTGATGGTACATCTTTTTCATATGAGATTATATGTTTGGTAACCTAAAGAATTAAGTAAAACTTTAGGCGTCTAAGTTTCAATGTTTGTGGGATTTGGTCCCTCTTACCTTTGCTCTACGAAATCAAGCCCTTTTTGCTATCTTTCTCAAGTTATGCAATTTGTTACTCAAAGCGTTATTTTGTGTAATTAAGTCTTTTAAGTTTCTTAACATATGCAATCAAATGTTTCATTTACCCGTAATAACTACTACTATTAAATTAGGATCTAATTTTTATTTTCCCAATTTGTCTTTTGCTAATCGCAAGCGTGCAATTAGCAACATATTAGCATCACCTCCCATTTTTAATCACATAAGCAATGTCAACTCATTAATCAAAGGGACAAATACGGACGTAAGTGCCTTTTTTTTCTCAAATAATAGCCTAACGTGAATATTATTTTAAATAAGGACATTAAGGACCCTCATTTTCTCAAATAAGAGCTTAAAATGGATCTTATTTCAAATAAGAGACTGAAGTATCACGTCAGTATCAAAGAAAGACCTAACCTTAGCAGCCGATCAAGGGAATTTCCATCATTTACATTTTAAAAAATTTTCCTTCCTTTTTTTTTCTTTTTCTATTTTTTTTTCCAAAAAAGACAAATTGAAAAAGGAAAAAGAAAAGGCTAAAAAAATTAATATATATAGGCAGGAGGGCTAGCCCCATCCCTTTCGCCTGTTTTTTTTTTTTCTAATTATTTGTGTTTCTTTTTTTTTTTCAAGTTTTAACTTTTTCTTTTTGAGTTTCTTTTTGGGAAAAATAGAAAAAGAAAAAAAGGAAGAAACAAGAAAATAAAAGAAAAAAAATAAATCGTGTCCCCAACCAGCTAGTTAGGTCAAGCTCTTCTTTAATACTAACATGGCACTTTAAGTCTTATTTGAAATAAGGTCCACTTCAAGCCCTTTTTTGAATAAATCATGGCATCCACAAATGGAAAAATTAGAGTACTTGAGTGCACAAAATAAAACTTAGAAGACCAAATTGTACGAATCAAAAAACTTAAACTTAGATAAACCAAATAAGGCAAACGCAGAAACTTAGAGGACTAAAACCACACTTAACCTGATACCTAATCTTTGGAATTTGTTAGGGGAAATTGTCCACTCTATCACAAACTATTATATGGGTGTCAATTCAATCTTAAACTTTCCAATTTTACCAATTTAATTATAAATTTTTGTGCAAAATTTCCATATTATCCATCCGATTGTTTTTCTCAAGAAATCACTGATATGACGATGTGCCAAATGGGACAGCTATTGATGATCGGATCATTACATCAACAACTTTTTGGCAAAAATTGACCAAAAGAATTACACTGGATTTGTAGGAAAAAGTTTAGTATTAAGTTGGTAAAATTAAAATGTTTAGAACTAAATTAGCATCCGTACAATAAGTTTATAACTAATTGGATATTTTTCTCAGAGTTGCTTGTTTGATGTTTTTCTTATTCTACTGCTTTTTCTCTTTACTTTGTAGTTATTTCCAACCTCAAGTAACCAAATGCAAGAGGAATACTCTCCATGACAACAGACTCAAATTCTTTTTTTTTAAATAACCACGTAACATCCCAATCAATTTGTCACAATATAGTCCTAATCTTAATGTTAGCCTTAATATGAATATGTCAAGCTTTAATAGTCACGTTTAGCGACTAAGTCAACCAGGATATGACGAAGTGCAAATGAGTCCGACATCTTGCTCTCTCTCTCAACTAGATACGTTCGATTCTTTCAAAAGCTCAACTACATGTCCACTTCACTAAATGTATTAACGAAAGCGATGTACTATATAATTAGGTACCTCAATTGAATATGATAAATTTATTAGGATATAAATCACCCAATCCTTAGTATTAATCTACTAATCGGAATCCGAAAGTCACAAATGAACAGTAAGCTATCTTGCCTTCTCCTCGGTGAAGTCATTGGATCGTGTTGCGTCCGAAAATTCCCTTCGCTAGCAAAAATGTCAGATGTGATAGGTTGATTGATGAGGCTTGAATAGGACTTGTGAGTTGTTTGTTTTCAATGGAACTTCCAAATTCTGATGAATTTCCAAGCTCGCATGCACCCGCATGCCCCCGCATGCACCGGTGACGCGTAAAACGGAAGTGGGCATGGTGTCCTTTGCCGGCTCGTTATTGTTTACATCTGTGATTGTGAGGTATTATTTATTGAATATATATTAAAAGAAAGAGGTGGACAATGAAATAAAATCTAAAAAATAAAGGAAAGATTTTTACCTTTGGAAGTATCGTCCCCTTTGCCAACCCTTCGTTTCTAGAAGGTTGGCTAAGGAATGTTTGTCTCGTCCAACGCAATGAAGGAGCCAGCAAAGCCGTTTGAAGAAATGCTAAACCGTTTGACAATTATTCTAAAGGAGTTTTCAAGTGAGAGTCAACATTGGGAAGGTTAAAACCCTAATGCTAATAGGGACTAGTATTAAGTTTTCAGCATTTGGCCAAATGCTGAAACTCATTTTTTCTTCTAAAACTATCCTCACCAAATTTTCAAATTTTCAATTTTGTCACTTGTTATTTCTTTTATTGAAAAAGGATCGAACCCTTCGCCAGTCCAACGAAGGGCTATGACCGCCGACGAGCCAAATCTTGCGTCGGTAACCATTGATCGAGATCGTCCAAGGTCGGGTGACCTCCAGTAAGGGTCGTGCGACCCTCATGAGGGCCGCAAGAGATCACACAACCTCAGTCGACCTAGGCGACCATTGCTTGAGTCGCCCGACCTTGCGCGCCACCAGAGGTCGCTCAACCTCAACTGACCTCAACGAACGGCCGCCAACACTAGATCTGGCTCGTTGACGGTCGTAGCCCTTCATTGGACCAACAAAGATTTTGGTCTTTTTTTTTTCCCCCCTAAAACTATATATATTTGGTTTTTTTAGTATTATTGTCAAAATTTATATTTAGAAAGTTGCATATATTATTTTTTTCAATTTAAAAAAATTAAAAAATTAATATTTGTCACCCAAAGAGTTTTTCAAATGTGTTTTTACTAAACAACATTTTTCTCAATTTTTTTTTTCAAAATGTAGTTTACCAAATGGCCTTTACGTTTACCCAAAACCCTTCAAGCTAAACTATTTTGCATTTCCTGAATAGGCTTTCAAAATATTGAACTAAATGCACCCAAAAAGGGTGAGAAAAATATACAAGATTTTGCTTTTCAAATTTTTAGGATTCATTTATTTCATGAAAAATGAATTATTAGAAACTACTTTTCTAAAATGATTACTTATATTGCTTAAAATAATTAGTCCATGAAAAATATTTTATTAGTGATAACAATTTTTGTCCAGATATTTTCATGAACAGTGAGAATATTTTTTGTTCATTCAATTTCATAAGTGAGACAAATTATGATTTTTAGGAAAATATTTTTAAATTAATCATTTTTCACAAAATAAATAGATTATTAGTCTTTCAAAAAAAAAAATCAATCTCCTGGAGCACCCATGATAAACAAAAAAAAAAATAGTGTAATTAAAGAGACGACGGATCAAATGGCACGACCATGGAAGGCGATTTTCTCTCTTGGAGCTTGGGAAAATTAGAAGTAGAATACGAAATGAACTCCTCACAACTGTGACAGAAAGTAAAGTGTTGACGTCAGATCACACGACCATGGAAAGGTCACGTATGGTCTGACGTTCCTCAACGTGAGATCACATGTGACCTAATGGAAATGAGGCAGGTGTCCCGTAGATTAAGTGAGTCCTCATTAGATTAAGGTTTATGATTTTAGACTCTATTCACTTCTCAAAAAATATAACGTTTCTAAAAAATATCTTTTAGAAAAATAGCTATATTTTGTTTATATTCAATAGAACCTTGAAAATAAAGTGAAAAATATTTTCCACTCTTTGATATGAAAAATCTTTTTCTCCATTCACTCCTTTTAATAAATTTTTATTATATTTTTGAAAACCAATCCTAAGATCATATCTTTCTTTTTCTTTTTCGTTTCTTTCTTTTTTCTTCTTTTTACTCAACCATTCGCCAGCCATGGAGATGGCTAGCAACCAACGCTGAGCTCGAGCCTCACCACAAGCCAATAAAGCTCTAGCTCACTAAATACTAATGAGGCCAAGCTCTCTTTAAGGCCAGTGAGCTGGGAGAGGCTCGAGCCTTACTCGAGGTGGCCAAAGCCTAGCTATTCTCTGGCAACCTCTGACAAGGCTTGAGCCCTGCTTGGCTCGCCACTCTAGCGAGGCCTTAGCTCACCCATCAACCATGAGCAAGCTTAGGCCTCATTGGACTATGGCAAGGCTCAAGCTCACTCGTGGCCAGTCATTAGTTGCTGGCAACTAACCAAGGAAGAAGCATAAGAAAATGAAAGAAAAATAAATTAAATAAAAATTTAATTTTTAAAAAGAAAAGAAAATTGTGTTTTGTTAAAAAAAAAAAAAAAAGTGAAGTGAAAGAAGATATGGAAAGTGTTTTATCCAACTTGAAAAGTAGAAAACATTTCCCCCATTTTATAAGCTTTTCTCCAATGATGGGAAATTTTTCCTCAATTAATTCACTTTCATTGAAACAAATACCAAAAAATTTGAAAAATATTTTCCTAGAAGTTGTTTTTTGTGCCCCATTCGTTTCACAAAAAATGTGATGTTTTTAGAAAATATTTTCCAAGAAAATATAATTAATGTTTGGTGTGCATGTAAAACCTTATAAAGTAGAAAATATTTTCCGCTATTTGGTAGGAAATTTTTTTCCTCCATGCACTCTTTTTCAATAATTTTTATTATTTTATTTTTAAAATTGATTTTGATTTTGATTTATTTTTATTTCTCTTTTCTTTTTCTATTTCCTTTTATCTTTTTCCGACCACCGCCAAACGGGTTCAAGCCTCGCCACAAGTTGACAAGGCTCAAGCTCGTTAGATACCAATGAGGCCAAGCTCGCTCAAGATTGTTAAGCAAGCTCAAGACTCGCTAAATCCAACGAGTTAGGTAGGGCGCCTCGCTTGAGGCCGCTAGAGGTTTGCCAACCTTGCTTGAGGTCGTTAGAGGTTAGCAAACGTGACAATTCATTTTTTTCATAAGCAACGAGATGGTATGTTCAGTATCCTAAAGAATAAGCTACAACTTAAATCTTTTGTTTCAACATTTGTGAGATTTGGTCCTCTAACTTTTAGCTCTATGCAGTCAAGCCCTTATTGTTATCTTTCTCAATATGTGCAAATTTGTTTCTCGAAGTTTTAGTTTGTGTAATCAAGCACTCTAAGTTTCTTGATTTGGACAATCAAGTGCTTCGCTCCCCCACCGTAACTAATGCTGTCAAATTAGAGTTTCTTTCTTTTCTGAGCTTGTCTTTTGTTAATCTCGGGCACTCATTTGAAACCATATTAGCATTCCTTCCCATTTTCTATCACATCACTGATGCCTACTCATGTTTAATATCAGTTATCGAGCAAGCATGTTCTCCAAAAAGGTAGGTCATCTGTTTTGATTCAATTAGGTTTGATGCAATTTTCTTATTGTTTTCAATTTACAGACTGTGCATCATTGGTAATTCCAATTTCGCCGCGTCCTTGAGGCTTTAAGACATATAACAAACCATTTACATTTAATTCTGAGTAGAACTTAACAATTTAATTGGCCGTCAATCAACCTCAACCGAATTTTAATCACTAATTGAAACCATTGAGTTTCTAGACGACCACAATCCTGCTAAAAAGTCACATAACACATCTTTTGGCGTCCACAATGGGTGAATAGAATGTCTTGTCGGATTACTAGAATTGTGTCTAGGCTTCATATATTTAAAGCCAACTGCTTAACTTGTTTTTTAAATAGAAATCTATTTGGTAAAACTATTTCATTTTTCTATTTCTAAAATAAATTTTTACTCTAGAATTAAGTTTGGAACATGAATCAAAAATAAAATTTATTTACTTCTCTATCAATGGAACATAAATGAAAAATAAAAATTATTCTTATTATTCGTCATCGCTACTAGCTGGCCGCCCATCCACTGCTGTCAACGGCCGTCCACTTGTTCGCTTGCCATTCGCCACTTGCCATATGCCACTCGCCATCCGCTGCTACTAGCCATCTCCCCCCCCCCCAAGTCCACCAATTGCCTATTGCCATCCTCCGCGCCACCCGCCGATCGTCGGTCATCATCTACTATTGTCAATCACCAATTGCCATCCATCACTACCCTTGCCATCTGCCGCTACTCGGAAGAAAGAAATTTTGTGTCATTATCAAATGCGTATTTTTACTTAAAAACTTATCTAAAAATAAAAATAGAATAAATTTATTTCTCCTTTATAAATCAATTTTTAACTAGAATGGTTATCATTTGCACTCTTAATTTGTTGTTAGAAGTAAGCAAGAAGATCCCTTCGATTCATTCACTAGGATTGTTTTAGTGATTCAAGATAAAACCTTATAGAGATTGGAAAGTGAGATCTTGAACCCTAGTGGCGACACGGAAAATCAAATTGAACACACTGCCTAGATGAAACTTTACTCTGGCAACATGGTAAAAGAAACAAAATGTCAAATCATTTGCCATGTTGATCAACAAGTTGAGAAATTAATAACGAGCATTCATCAAGTCGTCGAAGGGATGATAATTATATGACTAACAAAGTTGCTGAATGACTGGCTCAAACTTTACAGCCAATTTTCAAAAAGGCAAAGAATTGTTGATGGCAATCTCGGAATTGCGTCAAAGACTAGTCAGTGCCTCTCAAAAAATGGATGAATGCAAGAAACCTCGTTGATGAGGCTCCTGGAGAAATTCCAAATGGTGCCTGCAACAACGGCCGTATGAGTGGATGAACTCCCATTCGAATTCCTCCAATTTCTCAGCAAATAATATTTTACGTGCCACACTCAACAGCTGGAGGAAGCTAGGCAAAACACCCTCTTGGAGGAAGATGTCAAGGCTATCCTCGATCTGGCTTTAGCCCCAGAAAGGCCTGGACACCATGAGCTACCCTTTAGGAGGAGGGAACCATCACAAGTAGCCCATAGAGAGGCCGATTTCAACAATGACACGAGTAGAGAACCACGCCTGGCCCTTAGGAGGCTAGAAATAGAGAAATTCCTGAAAGAGGACTCGATGGAAACGAAAAAAGAGTAGCTAATCCTCTCAATCAAGAATGTTTGGCTAGGACAATAGAGCATCTGGATGGACCTAGATTTTAAAAGAATGATATGAATCCTTATAGGAAACCAAGCCCTGATCACATCAACAGAAACTATCCCTTCTTCAAGGGGGTATGGAGGGTCTGAATTTGCTTTGTTTACTGGCGAAGATGAAATCACGGCCATCGAGCACATTGCTCAATTCACTTATCAGTGTGGAGAAATGTCTATTGATGACTTTGTCAAGTTAAGGCTCTTCCCTAGTTCACTGTCAGGACCAGCTTTCAATCGGTACCTCAACCTGCCTGCCTATTTGTTAGGAATTGGCAGGATATGCAAGTCCGATTCTGGACATATTTCTCTCAAACTGATCCCAGAGTATTGGTGGCTGAACAGGCAAGATACCCCAGCAATCTGGAGAGTCCATTGAACAATACTTAATGAGGTTTCAAAAAGACAGAAATCGGTGCAAGACTAATACTCCCGAAGAAGAGTTCCTCTCCCTAGTGTTGAGCTGAGAAAGAAATTCGATGAATAAATCTTTAGAGATCTCGCTGAATTTTCCTAGAGAGCTACTCAATTAAAGGGGATAAATTTCTAAAAGGCTTTTTTGTGAATTTAGTCCATTAGTTGATATCTCAAGCACTAGCCATCATTAAGAAGAGAGACTAACATGAAAATAGATAATTATGGGAAGATTACAAGCACCAGTCGTCATGATTCCACTCCAATTTACCAACTGCTTCCACTAATGAACACCAAATGACATCTCAAGAACCCACCCTTTCCCTGCACACAACGCAGAGCAAGGGACACCAAACTGTAGCAACATTCGACTTCTGATGTGATTCAATCTGACTTCCACGTTACAGTCCCTCACTTCCTCCCCTGGTGTTGGTTCCATTGGTGACTCCTGTACTTGTATCTTCTTGCAACAATCAAGTAGACGAAGAAGTTGATCAAGCTAAGCATGGAAAGCAACAAGTAGAACAGGTTCAAATGGTTCCGGTTAATGTTGTTCCCGGCCAACCAGCCTCCGCTCCTCGTTATCCCCTTCGTCGCACCATTCACGATCTTCACCATTATCGTGCTGAAGAAGTATCCGAGTGCCATGGAGCTCCAGAAGAAGCAAGTCGAGACCGACTTGAGCTCCTTCGGCGCTTCAGAGTAGAAGAACTCGAGGAGCCCCACATATGTGAACAAGTCCGCAATCCCAAAAATGAAGTACTGGAAGGACAGCCAGAACACGCTGATTGGGAGAGGTTGGAGCGCAGGCATTGCATCGAGCATGTGGTGGTTCCTTGCCACAGCTTTTCGCTTGACCTCAATGGCCGCAGCCACTGCCATCGAGATAGAGGACAGGACCAGACCAACCCCGATGCGCTGCAGGTGCGTGATGCCAGCAGGGTGGCCTGTGAGCTTGCGCACAAAGGGTACGAAGACCTGGTCATAGACTGGGATGATGACAATCAAGAAGGCGAATGGGATGATGGGCAGGGAGGCTGGTGGAATGTGGAAGGAGCTAGTGATGCTTGTGTCCATGGTTCGGCCTTGTTGGACGGAGAAGGTTTGAAGCTGAGCAAGGCATAGGGTCATGATGGTGGTGCAACAGAAGATAGGGACCATGCCTAATATGATTTTGGCATTCTCCACTTGTGTGACCCGGCACAACGCCCATCGATTTGGCCCTTTCGCACCTCCATATTTCTCCGGAGAAGCTGTCTGCATGGCTGCTTTGTCAAGAAACCTAACAAGCAATAAGAGGAGGACCATCGAAGTAATTTAGATGTGATTTTTGCCCATTTTTGGGTTGTCATTACTTCTGATTTTCCTACATTTTCAGCATATTTTTCGAATCAGAACAGTCGAACCAGTATGCTTATTATTTTTGCAATTAGCGAGTCTAATATAATATTGCTGATCCTTGCTAAAGGTGAGATCAACCTGAAACTTTCAGTGTGAGGTAAAAATTCTGCTTCTAACGCTGCTTCTCCGTCTTTATCAAGTTCATAAAGCTCTTTTGGGTCCTTAGGAAGTTGAAGATCTCGTTTGCTGATTGCAGCTACATATACCTGCACAAAAGAACAAGATCGAGATACAACAATAATTGGAGGAGTGAAATACACATATGAAAGAAGATGATGAGTTCATACCTGAATGATTTCAATGATGGCATTCGATTTCTGAACTAGCTGAATACGGTACAGTGGCAATCCCACGGCGAAGATGATTATTGCCAAGATCATGGCAAAGGTAGACAAGCCAAACCCCCAGTCCCATCCTTTGTTAACTTGGATCCAGACAACCAGCGACAGGCTTCACCAATGCCCCGGTGCATACAGACAGCAAGATGCAGTTAAAGAAGCTCGACATCTGCCTCGCCTCCCGTGGATTTGTTTCATCAAACTGGTCGGCACCATGGGTTGGCAGGGAGGCCTTCATGCCCGCACTGCCGGTTGCCAACAAGTATAGGCCGAGGAATAGGAGAGCAGCGTCTCCACTGCTGATTTTCTTGCAGTGGGAAGTGCGATAAACATTGCACGGCGGTGGTCGGAGCTTTGGATAGTGAGCTTGCACTGTTAGGAGTGCTAGTCCCTGTTTGAGCATTCCTAAGTAGAGTTAGAGTTGCTCAAGAGCTTTGATGGGTTCATGGACTCATGCATAGTCTAGAGAGGGTTTCGCAATACTTCACAATTAGAATCAGTTAAAATCTGGAGGAACTAATATTGTCAACATGGCCAAAGATTTGAACTTGCGGCCAGGGACAAACAAATAGTCTAGAAAGGCCCTTTGTTAATGCTTGATAATTCGTTCGAGTCTAAACAAAGTTCAGAGATCACCAGCAACCCCAATTGCAAATTCAGTTACTATGTAGTGTTAAACAAACTATTCAGGCAATGTGTACCAGTAATTGGATCGAGGCTGAAATGAGCACAGTCTTGAATCTGCCAATGAAAGTGTCAGCGAGAATGGCTGCTGGTATGGCGAGGATGTGACTAGTCCCCATGAAGTTTGTGAGCTGGTTGGCTGCTTCAGCTAGCTCAAAGTGCATCACTCCGTTGAAGTATGTCACCAAGTTGACAGCGAGTGCCGCATTCGCCAAGTTCTCAAAACCAAATGCTGCTGCGGAATTTGCATTTTTAAGCCAAAATGAGATAATAAAAAAGAGTCAATATTGCTTTAGATCATTATGATATTTGGGTAGTTGAAATTCCTTTGTAAAAAATATTAAAAATATATTTTGATTTTGAGCAGTTAAATGAAATTGGACCGGCGAATCTATATGTGAATTCAACCATGTGCGAATCAAATATTGGCATATGTGAATTGATCAGCCAAAATTGTCAGACGAAGAAGATTACATGTGGGTTCAACAAGCGTGAAGCGGTTTCTTTTGTTGTCTTGAACTCATCTCTGCAGCCATGTGAACGTGAAAATAAAGATAGTAGAAGAAGACGTAGTCGAAAATGGAGGGAAGACCATCATGAAGAGAGAGAGAGAGAGAGAGAGAGAGAGAGAGGATTTGTCTAAGTAGAAATTTTTGGCCTTTGTTTGTCCTCTTTCGTTAACTTCTTTTGTTTCTTTCCTTTGCTATTTTCTTCTGTCGTAGCCGACAAAAGGAAAGAGCAAGTGAAGCCTCACGTGCAGCATTTAATGAAGAGCTGTTGGAACAGAAGGAACATAGAAAGTTGCAACGACACGACTCGTATAAATACGAGTAGCTACTGGGTCCTCCCTAAGGATAATATGTCATTGTTAGCGGACCTTTAGGAGGTGTTCAAATCAGACAAAAAGGGAATAGTGAGACAAACATGGTGCAGGAACCTCTCGACTATCATTGGTCTAGAAATCGACTCGTGAAATTCTGAGAGGTCCTAAATCCCCTGCGCGCAAGACTGCGATTAAAGCAGTGACAATTGAAGCAAAATTAGAACCTACCCAGAATGAGCAAAGAAACTCTCATCCCACCATGCTTGTGCTTCAAAGCTTTTCTTCCCTTCCAATCCACCTTCCCCTCAACAAATTCAGCCTCAGTCTCCTGGATGACAACGTTTAGTTGGAAAAAAGAACAGATTAACAAAGAAAAAGATGAAACCTACACAAAACTCAGGCAAATAAATCGATGGAGAGAAAAGAGAAAATACCATCGATAAGTTCAGTTTTCCTTTATCAGTAAACATAGGAATCAAGAAAGGGAAATAGAACAATTCTTGCGGATATATCCAACGAGTTCAAGTGCGGATACTTAAAGCGGAAGGGTTCCCATTTGAGAAAGATGAAAGAAAATGACTACTTTATAGGCTGAGCATGGAAGTGCTCATATGTCAGTTGAGGAAATAGCCAAAGGGTTAAAAATGAATCCTCATGCAATAACATTTTGTGACGAAAGATCGAAGGTTCCTCAGCTGAGTCCAGATAACAAAATGTTGGTTGCTAAGACAAAAAGTGGGGCATATAATCTTAAATCTAAAGAAAATCAAGTCAAGGGGTAGAGGGCAATTCTATATCTCACTATCAAAGATAAGACTCATTATTCAATTTGTGCATGCCAATGATTCCTTTTGAGCAGATCCTGAGCTTTATGGACATTAATGATGCCTTTCATATATTCTAAATGAAACACCTCAGTCTTAGCTTGACTCACTCAAGATATACATCGTCCACTTTAACCTATCCCATACTAGGTTTAATTTTGGCTTGTGAATGTATAGATTAAATTTCCATAAGGTTATTGATCCTTATAACTCATTCTCACCTAAGTACACTTAACATTAAAGTTGCGATACTAACTAATGCATGTTATACCTAAAGACATCTATTTTAGTTTCACGTACATAAGCCAGGAAAAACTTTTCCTTTGGTTAATGCTTTGTTTACTGTATTTCAACTCTCTTTATCATTCAAGAAGCCTGTCAAAAGTCACACGTTGTTTAGGCACCTCTTGCCTATAATCATTCCCCTACCTAGTTGTGGTACCTTGTCATTACCAAGAAAGTCTGATGGTACTTTTTTTCATATGAGATTATATTTTTAGTAACCTAAAGAATTAAGTGCAACTTTAGTCGTCTAAGTTTCAATGTTTGCGAGATTTGGTCTCTCTTACTTTTGCTCTACGCGATCAACTCCTTTTTGTTATCTTTCTCAAGTTATGCAATTTATCTCTCCAAGTATTATTTTATGATGTCAAGTCTTTTAAGTTTCTTAATGTATGCAATCAAATGCTTCATTTACCCGCTTTAACTAATACTATTAAATTAGGATTTACTTTTTGTCTTCCCAATTTGTCATTTGCTAATCTCGGGCGTGCAATTAGCACCTTGTTAGCATCACCTCCCATTTTTAATCACATAAGCAATGCCAACTCATTAATCAATGGGAAAATTTCAAATAAGTGCCTAAAATATCATCATTTTCTTAAATAATGACCTAAAGTAAACATTATTTCAAAGGAAATAAAGGACCCAGGTTTCCTAAAAAATAACCTAAAATGGATCTTATTTTAATTAAAAGTCTAAAGTGTCACATCAAAAAAATCTTTAAAAAATGGCCTAACTTTAACAATTAATCAAGGGAATTTCAGTCATTTACTTTTTAAAAAATTTCATTCTTTTTTTCTTCTTCTATTTCTTTTTCCAAAAAAGAAAAATTGAAAAAGGAAAAAGAAAAGGCTAAAAAAAAATTTAAAAAAAAATACAGGCGGGATGGTTAGCCCCAGCCCTTTGGCCTTTTTTTTTTCCTAATTATTTGTGCCTTCTTTTTTTAATTTTTAACTGTATTTTAGTTTCTCCTCGGTGAAGTCATGGATCGTGTTGCGTCCGAAATTTCCTTTTGCTAGCAAAAATGTCAGATGCGACTGGTTGATTGATGAGGCATGAATAGGACTTGTGAGTTATTTGTTTTCAATGGAACTTCCAAATTCTGATGAATTTCCAAGCTCGCATGCGCTCGCATGCCCCCGCATGCACCGGTGACGCGTAAAACGGAAATGGGCATGGTGTCCTTTGATTGTTAGGTATTATATATTGAATATATATTAAAAGAAAGAGGTGGACAATGAAATTAAAAAAAAAACTTAAAAATAAAGGAAAGATTGTTGAATAACCAAAGAGTTTTTTGAATGTGTTTTCTACTAAAAACAACATTTATGTTAAATTTGTTTTTCAAAGAGTATTTTCAAATGGTCTTTACATTTGCCCAAAATCTTTTTAAGCTAAACCGTTTTACATTTCCTCAATAGGTTTTTAAAATATTGAACCAAATGCATCCAAAAATTGTGAGAAAAATATACAAGATTTTGTGTTCTAAATTTTTTAGGTTTGTTTATTTCATGAAAAATGAATTTTAGAAGCTACTTTTCTAAAAATGATTACTTATATTGCTTAAAATAATTAGTTGATGAAAATTATTTTTATTATTGATTAGATATTTTCTTGAACAATGAGAACATTTTTTGTTCAATCAATTTTTAAGTGATATAAATGATGATTTTTATGAAAATATTTTTTAAATTATTTATTTTTTATAAAATAAATAGAATATTAGTCTTTAGAAAAAAAAAAATCAATCTTCTAGAGCACCCGTGATTAAAAAATATATATAGTGTAATTAAAGAGACGACGGATCAAATGGTATGACCACGGATGGCGATTTTCTCCCTTGGAACTAAGGAAAAGTAGGAGTAGAATAATGACATTACGAAACAAACTCCTCACGACTGTGACTGTGACAGAAAGTACAATGTTGACGTTAGAGCATACGTGACCTTCAAAATAATGACATTACAAAATGAACTCCTCACGACTGTGACTATGACAGAAAGTACAGTGTTAATGTCAGAGCATACGTGACCTTCAGAATAACGACATTACGAAACGAACTCCTCACGACTGTGATTGTGACAAAAAGTACGACTGTGACTGTGACAAAAATGTGAAGTGTGACATCAGAGTAAAGAGTTGACGAAAGCCATGGAAGGTCACGTATGCTCTAACGTTCCTCAACGTGAGATCACACGTGACCTAATGGAAATGAGGCATATGTCCCGTAGATTAAGTGAGTCCTCAATAGATTAAGCTTAATTTAAGGTTAGTTCAGTTTCAACTTGGAATTAGGTTTTTACACTTTGTTCATTTCACAAAAAATATAATGTTTCTAAAAAATATTTTCCAAAAAAATAGCTATATTTTTTATATTCAGTAAAAACTTGAAAATAAAGTGAAAATAATTTTCCCCTATTTGATATGACAAATCATTTTCTCCATTCACTCATTTTAATAAAATTTTATTATTTTATTTTTCCAAACCAATCCTAAAAATATATCTTTCTTTTTCTTTTCCTTTGCTTTCTTTTCTTCTTCTTTTTCCTCAGCCAATCACCAGCCATGAGGACAGCCAATGGCCAATGCTAGGCGAGGCTCAAGCCTCGCCACAAGTCGATAAAGCTCCAACTCACCAAATACTAATGACGCCAAGCTCGCTTTAACGCTAGCAAGTTGGGTGAAGCTTGAGCCCCACTTGAGGTGGCCAGAGCTTTGCTGACCTCATGCAAGGCTCAAGCCTTATCTAGTTCGTCACTCTAGCAAGGCTAGGTCACCCAACGACCACGAGCAAGCTTAGGCCTCATTGGATTATGGCAAGGCTCAAGCTCACTTGTGGTTGGTCACCAGCTGTAGGCAACCGATTGAGGAAGAAGTATAAAGAAGAAAGAAAAAGAAAGTTAAATTAAATAAAAACTCGATTTTTCAAAAAAAAAAATGAAAATAAAAGAAAAGTTGTGTTTTGTGCAAAAAAAAAAAAAAAAGAAAGAAGTGAAAAAAATATGGAAATTTTTTTTTATCTAAATTGAAAAGTGGAAAACATTTTCCCTATTTTATAAGCTTTTTCCCATTGTTAGTTCATTTTCATTGAAATAAATACCGAAAAATTTGGAAAATATTTTCCTGGTTCTGTGCTCCATTCATTTCACAAAAAAAGTGATGATTTTAGAAAATATTTTTCAATAAAATATAATTTATTTTTGATGTGCAACTGAAACTTGAAATGTAAAGCAGAAAATATTTTCTATTGTTTGGTAGGAAAAATTTTCTTCCATTCACTCTTTTCCAATAATTTTTATTATTTTATTTTTTAAAATTGATTTTTAAATTTATTTATTTTCTATTTCTCTTTTCTTTTCTTTTTTTTTTTTTTTAAACGGGTTTAAGCCTTGCCACAGTCTGACGAGGCTCAAGCTCACTCAAGGTCGTCAAGCAAGCTTGGGCCTTACTAGATTCAATGAGCTAGGTAGGGCTCGAGTCTTGCCTGAAGTCACCAGGGATTCATCAACCTTGCCCGAGGTCACTAGAGGTTAGCAAACCTTTGGCAACCTCGAGCAAGGCTTGAGCCCCGCCCAATTCACTGAATTTGGCGAGGCCCGAGCATGCCCGATTGCCTTAAGTGAGCTCGGGCAAGGTGAGATGAAGTCTCACCACAAGCCAACGAGCCAAAGAAAAAGAAGAAAAAAAGAATGAAAAGAAAAATAAAAAATAATTTTAAAATGGATTTTTAAATAAATTAAAATAAAAGGAAAAAGTATTTGGTGAAAGAAAGTGAGATAGAAGAAGATAAGGAAAACCTTTTCCTTTATTTCAAAAGTGAAAAACATTTTTTCTTATTTTAAAGATATTTTTCCATTAATGAAAAATGTTTTGCAGCAGAAAATGCCGATTTTCTTGGCCCTCTCTCGTCTACTGATGATCCAATGAAAATGGCCTTGTCGCTCCAAGACCCACATCATATGGGTGTGCAAAAGCGCAGCATGCGTCAACAATTTTTAATAATGTTTTATTTCTTTTTCGATTTTTTATTAATTTATTCTTTTCTCTGGTTTTTTTCTTTTCTTCCTTTTTTTTTTTTTTTTTTTTTTATTGCAAGGCTAGCCTTACCCACAGCCCCAGGCCTTCACAAGGCGCCTCATGGTCCTCCCTCCCACCCCTCCCCTCGGGCCCAATCAAGCCTTGTCGACCTTGATCTAAGGCGATCGTGTGGCCTAGGGGCCACAAGCGAAGGCGACCATGGCCTTGCTAGCTATGGGCGAGGCCACTTTTGCTCATGGTCGGTAAGGCTATGGCAAAGTTGGCCTTTGCCCACAACTCATGCCGGATATTGTGGGGCAAAAAACAAAAGTAGGAAGAAAAGAAAAAGGAATAAGGAAAAGAAAAGAAAATATTAAAAATTTAATAAAAAAATTCAAAAAAGACATAAAATTTTATTAGACAATCGTTAACGTTAGCATCGGACGATCAACATCTATGTCGGCACCAATTAGCCAAAATCAGTTTGAAGAAATAAATTAACACAAATATAAAAGATTTAAAACTGAATTGGTAAAAGAAAAAATTAAATACAATTGCAATAAATCGAAGATTTTTTTGGGAAATTTTCTCAATCTTCTCTTTGGGCAAAGGGATGCTAAGACACATAATGCAAGTCAAGCAGATAGAAGACGGTCAAAATGGGAATGCGAAATATTAGGCCATGCATTATAATCATTCTATTTATGGTCAAAATTATTTTTCTATTCTCAAGAATTGATTTAGAATAGAAATCATTTACTAACGCAATTTCATTTTTCTATTTCCGAAATAAATTTTTAATTCAACAATAAATTCAAAATAAAAATTAAAAGTAAAAATTTTCAACTTCTCTATTTCTATAATAGAGATGATAATATTTTATTCTCATTGCTTTCTCTTGCTACTAGCCAACCACCCAATTGCTACCACCCACCGTTCACCATTGCTATTTGCCGACCACAAACACAAGTCACCCAAGAAAGAGAAATTGTGTCATTATCAAACGAATTTATATTCCAAAAACTGAAATTTTCCATCATTATCTAACACATATTTTTGCTTAGAAACTCATTCATTCGGGAATTAAAAAAATATAATCTATTTCTGAAACTAAAAAAAAAAAATAAAACAGAATAGTTATCATTTGTGCTCTTAAATGTCTTGAAATAGAGCGGCTACTCTTAAGGAACTGACTTCCAAATTCAGGCCTTTCAGCTCGTAAGAAGTGATACGTCAAGGCGGTAAAACAGAGTCAACAAGGGGGGTTCCCCCTACAATTTCACGCCACTACCTTGCTTTGATAAATCTATGACCATTTAAGTCCCCGGATGTGGTACTAGGATCACGGATGGATTAGCTGTTTGGACCTACCTATATCCAGTCATAACGTAGTAATGCGGACAGATGCATATAAAGGGTGCGTTTGGTTGGGCATTTAGAAAGCCCCTTCAGACCTGAAAGCCCTTTGGGAAAAAATTATTGCTACTAATGAGCGAAATGCTAAAGAGCATATAAGTGCATATAATGCTACTAAAGAGCGAAACACATATATACCCAAAATTTACCCACACAAGGACAGTGATCCAATCAAAAGCAAGCCAGAGGAATTCGACTTGGCTACAACCCTTGAAAGAATGGAGAAAAACTAGATTACTGATGCTTCTAGATTACCAATGGGGGTATTTTACAGGGGGGAAAAATTGACCACCAGACTCGAGTATCTCGCACTACAGCACGAGCAAACCACCAAAATTTTACCTACAATAGATATTCTGAACCAGAGCTTCATTCCCTTCACAGGCCATAGCATCTGCATCTGTGATTCTGGAATAAATCCCAACCAGACGGACCGCCAGACTTGTCTGGTCAAGCATCCGCAATGGGAACCGATGTTCAGGCCACTTGGGATATGCACGTTTATACAAACTCATGCATACGGTGTCATGTTGCTGAAGAATTCCATTCAAAACACACTTCATTGCCCCTGAGTAGAAAATGGGAGAGCAGGGTTAGCACTTAGCACCAAGAGTCGAAATACAAAGAGTAGATTCCATTCAAAAGATAATTCTCAATTAGACGAGAAAGGATTCAAAAACATACCATGTGTACCAACAGGCTCCTTAACACGACCACGCCGCCCGCATTTTGTCCAAACTTCCACAGGCTGCAACCAATAAATTGAATCGTTCGAAGACCACGAGGATTAAATCCATTGTTGATAAATCAGATACCATGAGAAAACTGAGAGGTTAGACCAGCAGCAAATTCCTAACCTTAAACCATCTCACATCTTCTGGGTTGTGAAACATGTATCTGACTGAGGCTTTTAACTTAGAGACACGTTGAGGGTAACTGCAACACATGAGACACTTCAATAATAGGTATGTTTAATGTCATTGATGAACTTGCAGGCAAGTTTTAGTGCAAGTTTTAGTCATACAGAATGCAGCGAGTAAAAAATAAGATTAAAGGCATGCACTGGAAAATAGTCAAAATTTAAATGTCAGAAGAAATAAAAAGGGAGCACTCCAAAATTGTGAAAGCATCCACCACCGCCACCACTAGTATACCTCAACCACAGAGAAACCATCTCCATCTTCAATAGTGAATGCACAAAAGTAAACTTTGAAAAACCACCAATAGCACTCAATACAATCTAAACCAAAGTGCTACATTTACTTTTTTGCCTAAAATTGATGATCTACCTTTTTCATCCTGGAAAGTTTTGGGTGAAGTATTTTGTTCATCTAACAATAAACGAGAGAATTTTTTCCTAAGAATACATATTACTCCAACCCACATATCTGACCCCATAATTTGCTTTTCACCTCAATTTTAACCTCATGTACAACAGGCACAGTACCATAATGTTAAAAGGTCAAGAGTGTGCAAGCGTGTGCATGTCTAACATTATTAGGTGTTCCTGAAGCCATGCTACCATCACCTAAGCCAATCCAGATACCGAGCACCTAAGAACTTCTCATCTAAGTGACTGTATGCTTGTGTGTTACATATTCATGCTCAAGTTATGTAGCACATGAAATTGATCCCTTGACCACCCCATATTGCATAGAGAACTTTGAAATCACCCCTTGCATATGCATACACACATGCATGCACAGAGAGAGCATTGTGATATACAAGTTCCACTCAATCCCTACCCAGTCAAAATGATCCTCTTCAGAATTACTCTGTCAGGATCAACGCTTTTCAAGGAACCCACAGCCACAACAGCTGGTGCAGAACCTTCTTCAGCATGCTTCAAGGCAATCAGAGGGAGAGGAGGGAAAGATATTGGAGCATAGATTGATGCCACAGAAAAACACCCAGCATGGAGAAACCTCTCCATTTTGTGCTTGTCCGAGTTCATATTATCTGTTGAGAAGATTGGTCTGCATGACAATATAAATTAGCAGGCTAGCTCCAACAAACAATAAACAACAATATAGAGAGATGCTCCAATCAACTACTGTCACAATACCTTGCCACAAACTGACGAAAACCAACATGAAATATTAACTCTTCCTTGGATTTAATAGGAGCACTATATGAGTCATGCTTCTTTATGCTGGATCCACCAAAAACAAGCAATGTCATTGAAAAGAAAAAAAGATGAGATGCCAACAGCATACAGTGCAGAGAGCTATGTGAAAGCTATATCTGTAAAAGGAAGAACCTGAAATGGAGAACAGACATCTTGGACTCATGCTGCAAAAGACCACATGATACTATTGGCAATGTCTTCACAAGGTCACACAATCCAGTAGCAACACCCGTAGGTACTTCCCTAACATGAAGTCTAACATAGGTGCCAGCTGGTACACAGTCATCCCGGTCAGCTTGCTCCACATCCAATGCGTTTGCAAGAACATGCTTTTGTGTCCTCTTAAAATTATCAAAGGCAAATATTCTGGCATATTCCGGTGGTAGTGATTCCTGACATTAATTTCAAGAAAAATGTAATGCAATTTCAACCATTATAAGCCCTATAAAATCCTGCAAGAAAACAGCGATATAATTACCTTGGGGTCCCATGAGGAGGTCCTAAAGGACTTCAATCCTCTATACTTCGCAAAACGCCTCCTAGCAGGAACATCTAGCGGAGTGTCTACCTCATCTGGGAATTCTGAAATGCAAAACCAAACATGATCACAAGCCTACTCATTGGTAAAGTGTAGTTAAATCAACTCTACTAAGGCAGAAGCTCCACAAAATCCAAATTCAGGTCAAAGTAAAGGACACTTCATACATAGCCACTTCATGCGGAAAACCCCCTATGAGCAGGAAAATCTACTTTTTTCCCTTCTGATGAAATTCTCTCCCAAACAATAAATATTTCCAGCAAGAAAGGCATTGTACTGGAAAAGAAATTACAGTAGTATGACTCAACATCTAGGAAATTCAATCATAAAATATCAATTCGTGTTGAGGATCCTTTTGTCACGGATAATCAGTGAGCACTGGATTTAGAGTGAAATCTTTCTGATGTTAATATCAATCATCAACTAAAATGTACCAAAGTCAAACAAGATTGAAGAATAGAGTAGATCAAGGTACCCTCATCTTCAGCATGTGCTTCTTTAATTTTTTTCAGCTCATCTTTTATTTGTTCTTTCGTCAAGTTATCACCATCCTGCAAGACAGAACAGAGTATATCACAAGTCAAGCATGACTAAAAGATCCAGACAGTATCCCTTCACAAAATCATCATCAGATATGGCAGTAAAAAGCCATATTAGATAGCCACATAAAATTTGAAGCAAGCACTAATTAGAGAGCAATCCCGAAGAGTTACTATGCACAAAGCTAGATTTTACTCAAAAAGAAGCTTTAAGAGTGTAGTCGTTTGATCACATCTTATCAGACACAGGACACCACCGAGTTTGCGCAATGCTACAATCGAGTTTATGTTATCAAATCCCACAAGTCATGTCTCTCCGTATACAAAACTTACCATCATCATGGAATCAACCTCAGTTTCCTCCTCAGAATCTCTCAAGTTTAATGAAGCTTGATCATCATCATAATATAAACCATTATGGCCTTCTTGAGAAGCAATGCCATTTTCCTCCTCATCCAAAACCATGCCATTGTCATCATCACCATCACCATCACTTTCTGAATCCTCCACATCCGAATCATCCACAATCCAAGCAGCCTGTGAATTGAAATTACTTCAGAGTCCATGAAAATCACGTAGAATTCAACCATCAATTGATAAAGAAGTACATCGGCATGAAAATTTAAAAAAGACGGTAAATCTATGATAAACTTCTAGAAAAACTGAGAGTGGATACGTCAGATGACCTGATACTCAGAGGTGCCTCGAGGAAGTGACCTTTTCTTAAGTTTCTTTTGTTCATGAGCTCTCTCTGCCTCAGCCATTTCTTCCTCCGTTGGCCAGGTCTGCAATTAAGGAAGAACAAAGTGAATAAAATAGCTCAAACTTCCAGCAGAAACATGGTCCCCAATGAAAGCAATAAAGAACAGCAGAATATCAAGAATGGAAGTCAACCAGGTTCACCGCAGAACTGTTATGTAAATAATCAACAGAAGCCATAGGGATGGTCCTTCAACAAAGGTGAAATCAACAAATCCACAGGAAAAGGTGCAAATTCAACAGATCTTGTCCTGCTAATGCACTTTCCTTTCCACACATTTCCTCTCATATACATAAGTATCCTCCACTTCACATTAATAAAAGGCATGCTAGGGAAAATCAGTAGCATATAACTGAGCAAAATACAATTGTAATGAACAAAGTACTATTCGGAAAAGGAGAGGCAGTAGGCCAACAACTCATATCTCCAGGGGGGATATTTTCTATACCTAACAAATCAACCGATAGATTTTCATGCCAGGATAATACCTGATTAAAATGATCTAGTACCAAAGCAAATTAATCAATGACAGACCAGAAATAAGTCAGCTTTAAAACACAAGGTAGACAAGTAACTGTGATGGACCACAGAAAAGAAAATTGAGAATTTGCTCCAATCACCTGTTCTCCAGCAAGAGGATCTGGAACGTTCTCAACAAGCAATGCCTCCTGCTTCATGGGGTCTGGATCCAGAGATTTGATGACCTAACATAAAATAATTCCCCAAGGTTGCAATTGTTTAATACCGACACACAATACTCAAGTGGAACCTACAACTACAGCAGAATAACAACACCTAAATGGATGAAATGCTCTTCCTAGACATAGTTGTAACAGATGAGTGGAAGCACTAAATGAATACACTGTTCTTTGTGAAGATCATGGGTTCGCATTAACACCTAATGTTAGTAGTCTTTAATTTATCATTATGGTCTTAAAAGCTAAACCTATATCACTGAGTGCATCAGATTTCAACAAGTTCCATGTCTGGCCAAATAATTTCAATAAGGTTTGGATAAGTAATGCATATGATCACCAAATTGAAAAATTGAAACTTGTCGAAAAGGTGCCAAATCAACAATGATCATTGAGAATACAAGTCTTGATCCCCTAAAAATTTCAGAATCAAGTAAAGTGGACAAACTAACTTATATCCTCTTGCCACAACATGTAGAAGTCTATACCTCAACTTGATGCACTTCGTCAAAATCCATGGCACCATGATCTTTTCTTGCATTTAAAGGAAGTGGATCCTTTATAACTTCAATTTTGGTCAATTGGAAGTCTCCAACACCAGAAACATGGACCTGTTGAATATGACTATGAGCTACTATCAACATATCCAGCAACTGTATTAAGACAATGGCTTAAGCATTTACCAACTGGTTCACTGAGAGAGAGTGAGCACGGAGATAACCAGTGAGCAAAAGAGTGCTTTTTCCAGGATTTTGATCATCATTTACTATATCCACCTATAAAACATAGAATAACATCATTACTCTCTGTCAAGAAGGCTTCAGAATAGTCCAGAACCAACGTTAATAAATTGAACTAAGAAAACTTAAGCTTTTCTTTCTGTTTTCTTTGAAATCCATTCATATCAATTTCAGAAGAGCTCCAACAAAATCTTAACTTTTCCAAAATGACTTTCATATCCAAGGAATATTGTAACACTTTTCCAATATATATATATATTCTAGCAGCTTAAGAAGATATGACCATGTCAAAGCCCGTACTTGCACATCACACAATTCCCCCGTAACATTTTACTTATGTGAATCCTCGCAACTCCAACTCGCTCAGTTGCAGCTCTTTTGAAAGTGGTCACCCAACAGAAACCACTTTAACTGTTCATCTAGAAAGAAAGGGCACTGCTTCTAGCTAGAATTTGCTGAGTGTTTAATAATTGGAGAAGCAATTACCTTTTGAGCTATTAGATAAGGCCGTTGATTGCGCCAATGAGGGGCACTAACCCTTTGCCCCTTGAAAAGCCACATGAACTGCAACCGATGAAAAATTGAGAATAGAACAAATCACAGTTATATTGCAGAAATAATCCATGGTCATTCAGTTTTTGCTGTTATAAGGTTACTACAAGAGAAATGCTGGATCTAACATACTTAAGGTCCATAAACTTTACCTTATGCAATTCATCCTTGGTATCTGCCAAGTAAAATCTACAATCTTCAGGAAATTCAGGCGTAAGGCTAGATATACACATCTTCTTAAATTCTTGCCGTTTCTTCATATCTAAAGGTAGATCCTGCACAGGTTCATTTAAATTCTCACACACAGTATTTTAGAAAGTCATTTGCCAAATCCTGATGCTTTGAGAATATTCAATACACGAAGTCAAACACCTTACTCGCATAAAAACAACAGTGCTGGGTAAACCGATAGACCTAAACACTGAGAGACATTGGTTTCCAAAGGAGTCAATGTAGTACGAGCTAGTGTCTTCACATAATGAACTTGCTGATGCCACAAAACCAATCAGATCTGCCACCTACAAGCAGGTGATAATGCATAAGAGAAACTTCAAACCACAGGATCAGAACAGCAGTTAGAAACAAAGTATACCAAAGTTACCTTAGCCATTTCCATACAGGCCGTGAGATCCCCATGCGGTGCTTTCAGTACCTAGAGTGGCAGGAATCAGTTATGCCTAAGCAAACAGATCAGACACTATGAGAGAGAGAGAGAGAGAGAGAGAGAGAGAGAGAGAGAGAGAGAGAGAATTCTTTTCTCATCATCCCAAGTGAAACCATGCATGTGGGAGTCATGTCAACAAAAGCCTATGGATCCCATTACTGTAGGAATGTAAGACATGTGATTTAGTAAAGCTGACATGAATTGGCGATGAGCATGCAAGTACTGCATACCAAAAACCCCGCATGATGTACATTAATACACAGTTTGCACTGTGCATCCAGAGAGTATTATCCACACTATAACTAACAACAAGTCCAAAGCTGTGAGCTTTGTGAGCTTTATTAAGAATAACTACCTACAAACATCCAACTTCGGAAAGGGAGATGGGAAAGAATTACCCACCGTCACACGCATTTTGTATTCAGGAGACGTAACTGTTGAGGGCACAACGCCTGCATCTTCGGCGGATAATAACCTAAGAAGATCTTTGGCAAGAGAATCCAAATCCACAGAAGCAGAAAGGCCAAAAAGAACCTACCATCACACAGAGTTACTGCTAAGAAAGATTCAAGTGCATACAATTGCAAAAGATACCCCAATTAATCACACAGCAATTTCTTGTCGAGAAAACTCACGATAACACGGGGAGGACTCGACGATCCGCTCATAGCCCTTTTCTCTTTTAAAAGAGCCGCCCGTTTCTGCTCCCTCACCTGCAAAACAACAACAAACTCATAAGACTACAAGCAAAAGTATACCACGCCACCGTATGATTCCAAACGGACTGAGCATAAATTACCATTTTATTGTGCTGAATTCTAGCAGCTCGCGCGCCCTTGCCGACATTGCCATCAGACTTTGCGATCCTGCCCTTGTCTGAAACACAATGAACACTTGTCAACAACCTCAAGCCTTAACTACCCCGACAACGCCCATTCACTCAGCCAGAAAAAACAACCCTCGCCCACACAAACGAACGAGAACTCTCCAACGAATTCAAACTCCACCGCCCGAAACAGCGGCGACCAAACTCTTAAGCCGCTGTTTCGACGTTCAAGAAGCGAAACGACCATCGACAAAGCGACCCAATAACGCTGCAAAACTGGCGCGGCGGCGGCGGCGGCGACTCACCTTTGAGAGACGTTCTGTGGATGTTCCGCGAGGACTTGGAGGAGAACCGAGTCTTGTGGGCTTTGTTCGCTTGAACTCTACCCATGACTCGAAAATCTTTTCTGCGACTTCAACGGAGCAAAAACCTCTCAGCAAACCTTCATTCCCCCTCGAAACTCCTCCGGGAGCTGTTCCAGTACGACCACGTGACCTCGTCCTAGTTTTCCGCCGATGACCGGACCGGCGACGGCGGCGGCGACGGCGGCGGCCGGTGGCTGAGCAGGCGTCGGCAGCGTTATGGCCGGACGGGGAGGGAGGGAAGGTGGGAGAGAGAGAGAGAGGGGGGAATACGTGAATGTAGGGTTTTGGTGTCGAAGCATAGTTTGGGCTTTTAAAGGTGTTGGGCTTTCCATGGGCCGACAAGAATTTGGGCGCGGTGCTTTAAACCTATGAAAGAAGTAAACCAAAAAAAAAAAAAAATTGATTAATACCATCAAGAAAATATTATATATTTATCGGTAAAATAAGCTGATAATTTTTTATAAGTTCACTCCAAATTAATTTTTTAACCATAAAAAATTCCAAACCGGTATACCTGTAACAAAATTGTCTCCCCCAAGCCTGTTAGCGTTACTTGTACATGTGCAAACATTTCTTTTGGTCTTGTGCAAGAGGCTGAAGGCTTTTGGTTTAATTCAAGTAAGTTGTTAGTAATTACTTTCAATTTTTTTTGTAGGGATTATGTGCCGATATCGTTATTTTACTGACCATGGGAATGAAAAGCTCCCATCTCTTAGTGTTTAGTGAAGATCTCTTCTTCATATATCTTCTACCACCTATCATATTCAATGTGGGGTAAGTTAATTTCCAATTGGAGTGTGGTGAAGAACTTTTCTCAAATCATCTTACACAGTAGCATATAGGCATTGTTCTTTTACGTGGTAACTTTTAGGCATCATTTGTTCCTACATGTTTGTTTTTTTCAAATTTGTCTTCAGATACAAGTAACTCCACTAACTGAGATTGGGTTGGATTTTTCCATAATTGTAAAGAGTTCCTCGAACTATAAACAGGCTTCGAAAGAATTCTAACATGGGCTTTATAAATGTGAGGGGTAGACTATATAGATGGACAGAAGACTGATCATCCAAGATTTGAATAATTTGATAGTCAGCAAAATGTTCATGTATATTAATCTGTTATACTTTACAAAATATAGAGTTGATAGACAAGTTGTATAATTTAATTTACTGTCTCATCTTTGAACTTTACAGGAAGGTTGCCTATATCTTCTAGGGTTGATTTACTATTTTCTATGGGATTTATCTCCTTTCTATTTTCTAATCTCTGTTGAGTGAATAAATAATTTCTTATAGGCTTATGATATGGAGTTTTAATAAGTTATTTATTGGTGCTAATCATCCTTTTAAGGTTTCAGGTGAAAAAGAAGCAATTCTATAGAAACTTTATGATCATCATGCTATTTGGTGCTATTGGTACCTTAGTTTCATGCACTATTATTTCACTAGGTAAGTCAAAAGGATTTTACTTCCATTTTTTGGCTCGCCATGTCAAAGGATGATTGTGTATATTGCTTCTTATATTCTTCAATGCCTTGAAGATCTATTCCACTAATCTTTTTTTCCCAAAAGAAAATCCAAGCAGCATTTTGAACTGTTTCCAGGGTTTATTTCTATATGCTTTCTCAATCTTTAAATTGCATTAGAATTTAAGGCCCATTTGATTCGGTTTTTGGGAAATGCCCTCGGGAGAATGTAAATATCTTTGAGGTAAAGGGGATTTCGAAATGCTAGACTGTTTGATAAAGTATAACTGAAAAGTCTTTTAGGGAAATGCAAAACTGTTTAGTAAACATATATTTGAAAAGCCCTTTAGTTTGACCAAATTAAGTTTTTTAGTTTTAGTATTTTTAAAATTGCAAAAAAGAAACAATGACTATATAATCTTTTACATTTTTATGTTGAGAGTAATGTAAAAAATATATATTAGTAAATTTATTTAAAAATTATATTAAAATAATTTGATTATATATTAGATGCAAAGCTCAACTTTTGGCCTAGGGTTCTTTTAGGTTTGTTTTCAACTTTAAAAAAAAATTTTAATTATTATAGTATTAATCATCTTCGTTAATTAATGATCATTTTAGTGCATTGATAAAAAGTTGGACTATTGATTGTCAAAAGATAAAAATGACAACAAAAAAAAAAAAAAAAAGGTGAACCCAACATTTGCAAAAGGTTTTTATTATTTTAAAAAAATAAAAATAAAAATCCAATGAAACTTCGTCGCCGATCAACGGTGGTTGGGGCATGGGGAAGATGATCAGTTAAAAAAAAAAAAAAAAGAAATCAATAGATGAATAGTAGATGTGGACTTGCATTCCGAAATGCTGAAAGCCCAAAGTAGGTGGGAACCTACTTTGGGCTTTTAGCATTTCAAAGACCAGCATTTGGCCAAGGACACTTCTAAATGCTGAACCAAACACTTAAAATTTTTCCCTTTGGGAATGCTAAACCAAACGGGGCCTTAATGGCTTAGATAACTCCTTGTTTCACTTTATGTGATGCACTGTCATTTTCCGGCAGAAATTTTGTTGTTGTAGCTAGGAACTGATATTGCAAAGGTCAACAAATCTGTATGTTTGAAACCATTTTTTGTGATTAAGACATTGCTTGATGGATTTTTTAGTATACAATGAATTGATTCCTCCCTTTTATGTAAATGACGTGGTATTTATCAATGAAATTCACTTGTATGTTTATGTAACCATAGAAGAAGTCAATTTGCCTACTTGAAGTACTAAAAACTCTTAAGAACACATGGGTTTGTGTTTGTCGAATTGTGTATTTTACTTCCATCCTCATCATTTGTTTATTTAAGTAATGAAAAACCCTTCTCAAATAAGCACGCACAAGGGAGAAATTCTTACATAGATAAATTTTCTTGTGAGGTCACATGAGCTATTCTTGCATATTTTTCTTCGGACCTATGCTTGTTTAAGAACAATCTTGCCAACTGATGTACCTTACTTGTGATGATCTCAGAACCACAGAAGTTTTCAAAAGATGGATGTGAGCAACATATGCAAGTTAATCATCTTGCTCCAGCTTTGCTATCAGTATTGCTTTTGCCATCGCTCCTTCAAGGCTCTCTAAGCAGAATTGTCAATGTAAATTATGTGGTAAGTTTGTGACCACAATATAGTCCACATTCTTCATCTTACTTTTAAAGTATGGACTATAGCTTATAGGCAAATTACCATAATCGAGTGGTGAATTAGATATTTGATCTCAAAGTATCATATTGTGTGGTTGGATTGAGAATCGTGAGATCCTTCATAACAATAAACATAGAGCTAAAGTCATCTCGATGAGTCATACTTATCGATATTCCTTTGATCCTAGCAATGGCTTGAAACTATTCTACCTTTGAGGGGCAAAGGCCTTAAATAATAGAATTCCTTTGATCCTAGCATTGAAGATAATGAATATTTTTCTTCCGAAATTGTCCTTGTTAAATTGGCTTTGATTTCCAAGTTTTGGCGAAAGGGAGGTGGTTCGGCTAGTACTTTCAATGACGCATTAAGTTGGTGCTGCATTATGTTAATCCCGGACTGTCCTTGCCTCCATTTGCTAATGGACAATCATTTGCTAATGAATGATATTCTTGTCTTTGGTTCTTGAATGATGGAAATTTTGCTGAAGACTTGTGATGTTTGATGCTCCATTTTAATGTCGTTGGATGGTTGACCTCAATCCATCTGGTTTGTATGTTAGGATGAATGGCCACATGCTAATTGCTTACTCTAGTTAGGTTGCAAATCTATCAATGCGACATTTTTACTACTATATTGTCCCCAAACTCTCCCTTTCTAGCTTTAAACCATTGTTCTTATTCCTTTTCATTTTTCCCCTTAATACATTCATGTTCAATGTTTTGCTTAGCAATTAGTATATTTTCAGTACTTCTTACTAATATATTATAGGTTATGAAGTGATACTTATTAGAATGTTGATTTCGACCTGTAATTATTACTAACGAGGCGAGGTGGCCTCATTCAGGTTATGTTCAGCAATGTCCTCCATAAATGGCTGCCTGCTGAATCTGGAATAAGTGTATTATGGGGAGAAGTACATTATTAGTGCCATAAATTGTGTATGGCACTTATTTTGGTACCAAAAGTTTCCGTCGGATCACTTAAGTGCTAAATCAGAGGAAAAACGATCACTTTGGTGCACCACTGGCGAGAAATTTCAGCCAAAATGATTACGTGGCTTTTATATTTAAAAAAAATGATAAACCCTTTAAACAACGTTGTTTTTCATCCTACTTAAGAAAACGATGTCGTTTTGCCGTCATATGTGGATGGCTTAAGAAAAACGATGCTGCATAGCTAATTTGGGATTGAAATTAGGGTTTTCTTTTGTTCATCCTCGCCGACCTAGCTTGCTTGGCCACCGTCGCTCGACCACCATCGCTTGGCCATCGTGCTCGGCCACTGTCGCTTGGCCACCATCACTTAGCCAAGAAGTGATGGGAAAATAGGAGGCGAGAGTAGAGGAGGAGGAGGAGGAGGAAGAAGGGGGGTTGAAGGTGCAAAGAGAGAGAGAAGACGAGGAGTGCGAGCGAAACAACGAGGGCACAGATGGAGATGGTGGATTGGGCTATGCTTAGAGAGTGGCTGGTGCTGGTGTTGTTCTTTGGGGAAGAAGACGCCGCCACCATGGCTTCTCTCTCCCTCTCTCTCTCTCTCTCTCTCGATTTGGGGATTTAGGGTTTCCACTTGAGGTTTAAGCCGCTAAACGACGTCGTTTGGTAGTTTACATGCTGAATGTACTCTCCAGCGAAGCCATATCAGCGTAAAAAATTAATAAAAAAACTACCACGTTGGATTTTCAGCCAACCGGATCGGCGTTGGCACTGAAATGATCGTTTTTCAAAATTTTGGCATTTAAGTGATCCGACGGAAACTTTTGACACCAAAATAAGTGCCGTACACAATTTATGGCATCGATAGTGTACTTCTCCCGTGTATTATGTATATCACCTGGAGTAGTCCAAACTTTTGACCAAAAAAAGTAGTCCAAACCAACATTGTAAGTATCCTGAAATAGTTTTCATTTTGAAAAAGTAAAAGTGAGTACGCCAGTTGACTTTGGATGCATATATGTGGTGTCATGTCTGTGTGCAATGAGTCAATGATTGACCCAAAGGGGTGGGTGGCATGGCATCCAATATAAAATAATACGGGGTTAAATTTCACGTCTCACTATTCATGCAGGTTCTAGGAGTTCACTTTTTGCTACAATAGATCATCAGGTTCCAAAGTACTGTGAGTTATTGAAAATGGATGACTGGCCTGTTTGTGCTTTCATTTCCCAAGACTACCATCCAACAAACCCTTCTAAAGAAGCACACAATGTTGAAACCTCTTACTAGATATGGGAAAAGACATTAGAGATGTTTAGCCTTCCTTCAGATTCTGTGGAGAGGCTTATTAGGGGTGATCGGTTCTCAGTTCGGTCCGATTCCAAGGTGAAACCGGAAACCGAAAACTGGATCGAGAGAATCGGTTCCCAATTTTGGGAACCGTGGACCCGACCGTTTGGTCCTAGGATTGGGAACCGGACCGGACCATTGATTCCAGTTCGGTCCAACAAAATCAGCACTTTCTTTTTCACTAGAAGAACGATCATGCTCCGGACCGATAAATCCAATTCGGTTCTTGGGCAATCTAATAAAACTACTCATACATGTTTTCACGTGCAAAATATTCAAACTTCACTTGTATGAGTATCAATCACAGTTTATGCATTTCACGCTTAATCTTAAGCATAAAAGCCATGAACAATGTGATTAAAAGTTGTGATTGACTTAGGTTTTATAGACAATCTCTATGAAACTAACAAGTTTTCTCTATAAATAAAGAGTAACAACAAGAGCTTTGATGGTCTCTTGGCCACAACCTCAATTGCAATTTCGATTACAATAAGTTTTATATATAATATTAATATATTATATGTGTTTATATATTATATGTATATAAATTATATATAAAAGAATTTGGTCTGGTTTGGTCGGTGTGATTCCCATCTTGGAACCTAGAACCGAACCAATCGGCTACCGGTTCCAAGATTAGGAACCAGGAACCAAACCGCCGACTGTGGGAACCGCCCAAAATCGGCCGGTCCGATCCCGATTCGGGCGGTTTCCGTTGCACACCCCTAAGGCTTATAGAAGGAGAAGATATTAAATGCCGATATAGTAGTCAATAGGGTGATTATCCTTTCTCTCTTTACAAGAAAGTGCTGGTTGACATGAAAGCCTCTGCACAAAATGCTTGTGAATGGCATCTTCAAATATATTTTAATAGTATTTCATAATTCATGAAGGAAGGAAAATGCTGACTAAATAGAGCACTCTAGTGAAAATTTCTCCCTGGACAGTAATTGTTAGAACGAACTCTTCCTTTCATACTTTGTAAGATAGTTTAACATAAACGAGCCTTATTATTGGAAATGCATGTGCTTATTATAGGCTGTGTAAGTGCTGGTTGACATGAAAGCCACTACTAGTTTGACTACCACCAGGTTTCTCACTATACATTATTTTGCTGAAGATTGATAAAAATATCGAGCAATTCTAGCATGCTTTTTGGCTATTTAACTGGATTTGTCATGGGTTGAGTCCAAAAAGATTGAAAATGAGATGAATGGGCAACGACAGCTCAATTAGTATATATTTTTAAGTTTTCACGTTTAATATCCTACTTCATATTTAATCCTCATGAAAATAGAAAATAAATGGGATATCGGGTTTAGACGCCAATTTTTTTTTTTTTTTGCTCAATAACACAATGAGGTTTTAAATTAGATTTGTGCAAAGTTTGATAGATTAATTTTGAGTATTGGAACACGTACAAATTTATTTCCAAAAGCTTTAAAGAAAAAAAAAAGAGTTGCCCAAGTTTATTTCAAAAATGGTTCTTGGGTAAGAAATAGAAAATAAATGGGGTGTTGGATTTGGCCGTCAATTTTTTTTGGCTCAATAACACAATGAGGCTTTAAACTAGATGCGTGTAAAGTTTGATGAATTAATTTTGAGTACGAAAACACGTATGAATTTATTTCCGAAAGCTTTAAAGAAAAAAAAAGGGTTAATACCTTGAAAAACCCTAAACTGGTACACTTGTGACAAATTTACCCAAAATTATTTTTTTGACCATGAAAAACCCTAAACTGGTATACTTGTGACAAATTTACCCTGACTGACTATAAAAAACCCAAAACTAGTATATTTATGATAAATTTAGGTGTTTTGTGATAAATATACCCAAAATTGGATTAATACCACAAAAAAATCACAAAAATTTATTTAAAATCAAAAGGGTTGTTGGTCATTTAACAATAATTAGATAATAAAATTTAACGAAAATAAATGGGGTAAATTTGTCACAAGTGTACCAGTTTGGGTAAATTTGTCAAAGGTATACCAGTTTGGGGTTTTTTGTGGTAAAAAAAATAGTTTGGGGTAAATTTGTCACAAGTGTACCCAGTTTGGGGTTTTTTCAGTATTAACCCAAAAAAAAAAAGAGTTACCTAAGTTTATTTCAAAAGGGTTGTTGGGCAAGAAATTTTGGGTGTCGGGTTTGGATTAATTTTTTTTTTTTACACAATAACACAATGAGGTTTTAAACTATGTGAGTGCAAAGTTTGATGGATTAATTTTGAGTACGATAATACGTATGAATTTATTTCTAAAAACTTTAAAAAAAAAAAAGAGTTTCCTAAGTTTATTTTAAAAAGGGTTGTTGGGCAAGAAATAGAAAATAAATTAGGAGTTAGGTTTGAACGCTAATTTTTTTTTGCTCAATAACACAATAAGGTTTTAAACTAACTGCGTACAAAGTTTGATAGATTAATTTTGAGTATGGAAACATGTACGAATTTATTTCCGAAAGCTTTAAAGGAAAAAAAAAAAGAGTTGCCCAAATTTATTTCAAAAATGGTTGTTGGATAAGAAATATAAAATAAATGGGATGTCGGGTTTGGATACCAACTTTTTTTTTTTTTTACTCAATAATACAATGATGTTTTAAACTAAGTGTGTGCAAAGTTTGATAAATTAATTTTAAGTACGAGAATACATATGAATTTATTTTCAAAAGCTTTAAAGAAAAAAATAGTTACTTACCAAAAAAAAAAAAAAAGAGTTGCGCAAGTTTATTTCAAAAAAATGTTGTTGGGCAATAAATAGAAAAAAATATGAGGTATCGAGTTTGGACACCAAATTTTATTTGCTCCATAATATAATTATGTTTTCAACTAGATACATGCAAAGTTTGATAAATTAATTTCAAGTACAGAAACATGTACGAATTTATTTCCGAAAGCTTTAATTTACTTGGCACCATGCCCTCGAGTAGTTCTCACTTGAAGCAATGCACTAATTGAGCCATAACAAACTTCATTTGTATTAGGCCTAACTGAATTCTGGAGCACCTCCTACATCCTGAGCTGAAAGAAAGCAGCTCAAAATGATGCCCTTTCACATCATTTCATTGTTGGCGAATCTCTTGGGTACAAAGTCTTCAGCATTTGCCGACCACACACTAAAAGATAAGTGCTCAACAATTGAGCTTCCTAAACAGCATAAAAAACAAGGGAATTCTTATAAGCATAAAAAACAATAATCGTGTTGGTAGAAGTATATGCAATTAAACACCAAAATCACATGTTTTCATCAAATTAGAACTTTTTAACACATCATCATATATACTCAATGAACTGCTCAACTTAAAAACATATATCTTCTTCATTATCATTCAACTATCAAGCTTCCCAAACATGGAAGACAGAAGAATTCTAATAAACATAAAAAAAACAACGACTATGCTGTTATCTTTCATATCATGACAAATTTTTGTGTGATTATGTATTGTCTTTGCCTTTAGAATCGTTCAATTCATTCAACTTAGGATGTTGAAAAGAATTGATGACTCACGTGTACAGAAATAAAATATATTTTGAGAAAAAAAACACAATTTTTAAACAATAGACATGCATAAATATTATCTCAAAAAATGCAAATCAACAAAAGTGAGATGACTAGTATTTGACTAAAATGTTTTCAAGGGATCTATCATGATACTCCAACATCTATTGATAAAAAAAAAATATTATTAATAAACATTAGGGTTAATACCTAAAAAACCCCATTGTGACAAATTTACCCCAAACTATTTTTTGACCACAAAAAACCCCAAACGGTACATATATGTGACAAATCTACCCTCCGTTAGCTTCCGTTCGATTTTTCCGTTAATTTTGCTGACGTAATTGCTGACATGGCAATCCATGTGGAAATTCATAAGTTTAATACCATTAAAAACCCCAAACTGGTATATTTATGACAAATTTACCCCAAACTGGTATATTTATGACAAATTTACCCCAAGTTGGTATATTTACGACAAATTTACTATAAATTAATTTTTTCGATCATAAAAACCTAAATTGATACACGTGCGACACATTTACCCTCTTTCAATTTTCCCAAATAAAAGAAAAAAATCAAGTATTAATGATACGGAGGCAATGTTAGAGTAATTTGGAAAATAAAATTGATTGGACATCACAACTCAGTCAAATTTGGGAAAATTGAAAGAGGGTAAATGTGCCGCACGTGTACCAATTTAGATTTTTTATGATCGAAAAAATTAATTTAGAGTAAATTTGTCGTAAATATACCAACTTGGGGTAAATTTGTCATAAATATACCAGTTTGGGGTAAATTTGTCATAAATATACCAGTTTGAGGTTTTTAATGGTATTAAACTTATGAATTTCCACATGGCTTGCCACGTCGCAACCACGTCAGCAAAATTAACGGAAAAATCGAACGGAAGCTAACGGAAGCTAACGGAGGGTAGATCTGTCACATATGTACCAGTTTGGGGTTTTTGGTGGTCAAAAAAATAGTTTGGGGTAAATTTGTCACAAGTGTACCAGTTTGGGGTTTTTTAGGGTATTAACCCTAAACATTAAAATAGTTTGCTAAAGATGAAACAATAACGCAATATCAAATAATTTTCATAATAGGTATATAACTAGTGAATGGAGAATATCCATTTATAATCATTGGCGGCATGATATATGATTATTGGGTTTATATAATTAAAAAAAATGACTTCATTAATATAATGTAATAAAATGCTTTCAAGGGACATTAAATTTCAACCAAAAATTAAATTAATAACTCAAACTACTATTACCTGATTAGTAAACAGGAAAAACTCATTTATAATCCCTAGCGGCATAATGTATGCTGGTTATATATATACAAAATTGATCAAATTAGTAAAATGTAAAAACAAATGCTGAACTCAAAGAGACATACCTTATTATGAAAATTAAGATTTACTACAGGACCACCAATGTTGCTAGGACAAATGGCATTTTGAATTTGATTTGCATTTCTTAAATAATCCGATAAATGAGTTTCAACATGTGTGGCTTGAACAACCAGCTCTACATTATAAAATAAGAAATATATTAATTGGCATCATGTAGCATAAAAATAAACTAAACATATTAACTAGAACTCAATGTCAATCAAAATCAGCTCAATTCGACTTTCTACTAGCATCGATAGTATTATTTTCTTACTTTTTTTTTTTCTCACTTGAGGCTTTAAGCCTTTCATAACTTGTTCATTTTCATTTCTTTTGAAGGGGGTCTAATACCAACATCTTACACAACGAAACCTCATCATCATTATCATCAATAGCACTATCTGTCACAACCACGCTTGAGTTGTATAATGAAATTTCAGCTATTGTTGCATTTAAGTCATTCTTCGCTATTTTCATAGTATTTTCATCTTAGGCTCCCAAACTCATCACTTTAAAAGTATTTTGCATTAATGTGGAAAATTTATTAAAAGTAGATGAATCTGCTGACATTTCATGAGATTCATCATTCATATATCATTACTTCACACTTTTAGTCCATTTTTTCAAAATATAAGCAGATGAAATGATTGAAACTGATGGGTTCACATTCAACACATACAAAACATGGCGACACAACCACCTTTTTGATTCAAATAACTTGCATTCACAAAAAACGAAAAAGTCAATAGGATTGAATCTGATAATATGTTCACCTTAAATCCCCTTACACTTGAGAGTGTATTCATAAATCAACTCTTTGAAAGCAATACTTGAAATATGTTGAAAGACAGTTTGCAAAAATTCATCATAAAATCTTTTAAAAATGGCATGAGTGTACATCGAAGCGGCATGAGTCAATATCCTATTATGCAAAATATGCAATTTGGGCTACCCATAAGAACTATAATCATCTTGACCTTTAATCTCTTTCATATGTTTCAATTGTTCTTCATAATAGTGGACAAATAATACAAGACTCGATGTCTTAACCGGCAATTGTTGGAAGATATTGTTAGTACTCTCACTCATTTGACTTGATGTTATATCCCAAGTAAAAATATCGCGACCAAAAGCTAAACTCCATTTATATCTCAAATCCTACAACCTCTGAAGCCAATTATTATTCTTAATACCCCACTCCTCATCCATTTTTCTCCAAAATAGATTCAAATTCATCTTCTTATTTGCATCTATATATAAGTTTTGAAAAATATTTATCATTAAACTCCGGCTTGCGATAAAGATGTGGAATGTTTTAATTAACATTTTTCCCAATATGCCAAGTCCATAAACGATGTTAAGTATTTAGGAACACCGTTCAAATGACTTTTGTCATTGCTTGATTTTGATTAGTAAAATGATTTTTGGAACCTTATTTCCCATAAACTTCAAAAACACCTCAAAAAACCACATAAATGAATTTGTGGTTTCATTCGATAAAAATGCACAATCAAACAAAGTATTCTTCCAATGATGATTAACTTCAACAAAATGTCTACATATCAAGTTATACTTGTTAGCACGATAGATAGTATAAAAATCACAACATCACCGAAACAGTTATAATCAAATTTGGACAAATTATCTCTACAAAATAGATTTGTCAATCTATCATCTTGATCTACCTGTTGTGTATAGAAAAACATTGGATTTTACATTTGTATGCAATAAAAATGATTCAAAAGATTTTGACAATCACCTCCATCGATAAGATTTGATTTTTCACTTTGTAGAAAATTTTGATAATCACATATGATGAAATCTAAGTTTTTGCTTCCTCCTATTTGTTGGCCAAGAATTTATGTGCCATTGTCCCCCAATGCCAGCTTTAGCTATGTCAATTAAAATCCATTTACATGTATTAGAAATAATTTTTCAACATTTTATTAAGTGCTTTTGATGTTCTGGTATAAACTTATGATTGTGCTCCGAAACATACTCCACAACTTCATGAACGCCATTCTCAACCTTAAGTTTGATAAAAGCAGAACAATCATATTTAACTTCAAGTCTTTCATATTTTTTTTTGATCAAATGAGTTGATAGAATACCTATCATAATTACATACAAAAATCCGTGGAGTTATTTTCCTTTGTCGTTTTTTCTAGTTTTAGACTTCATTCTTAAAAACATTTGCTTATAGCATAAGTCACATATTTATAATATGCTTCAAGTTCTCTTGCAAAAACCATTCATATTGTAAACTTAAAATCTTTTTCCAAATCACGGGTTACATGTGCAAGATGAGCAGTTTCAAGCTGCAAGCAAAGAATAAAAGGTTTTTAACATGGTGCTTTTTCCAAGGAAAATAAAATTTCTTCCATTTTTTGAGAAAACAAATATCTTTCACATAATATAAGTTTAGAATTATCTCTAATTCAGCCATCGGATAATCTTACATTATGAATTTGCGGGCGCAAAGGCTTTACTTGATCAGAAGGGATTTAATGGGCATAAGCAAAATAACATGAAATCAGTTTAATGACTATAGGCATAAAACATCAAAGCATGACATCACTTAACCATTAAAATAGAATTTATGGACATATATATACAAAAATAGAATGGCTAATAGATTACACTAAAGGAAAAGATAAATCTTTGTCACATTCACAATCATCTTGAGTCTTTGCATATGAGTTTCTGAAGCAAGTTTAGTGCTATCTTCAATCTGAATATGATGCATCAACCTCTATATTAACACAACTCATCACAAAACAATCTCAACTTCAAATCTGAGATCTTTCCAAAATTGAACTAGAATGGATTAAAATTGACTGGACCATCATTCCCATTCTCCCCGGACATTAGTTCTTTTGCCGATGAGGCATTGTTAAGCCGAAACATAAGGAACAAACTGAGATTGGACTTCTTGATTTTTTTTAGGATTATCTAGATCGATTGGTGTGGCATATGAGCAAATCAAAGCAGCCCACGTGGAACACATTTTATCTGCTTACTTACCACCACCCAAAATCACATCAACAATACTTACTAATCGAATTACGCCAAACCCGTCAAATTAAAAGGATTGAGCTCATCACACGGAGTGTGGAATCAGGGGAATGAGAATAGAAAACATAGCTCCAAGGAGAGGCTCCTTCTCCATACTGATGTCTTATTACCACCACCCAAAATCACGTCCATAACACTAACTATTCCGATCGAATTACGCCAAACCCATCAAACTAAGAGGATCAAGCTCATCACAGGGAGTGTGGAAACAAGGGAAGGAGACCAGGAAACAAAGTTCCCTCCCAAAAATAATGTCGAAAACGAAGTGAGGAGCCAGTGAGTATGCAACTTTTCTGTTGAACCCCCACAAACAAATTTTGCATCATGAAAGCCCTAAATGCACCTTGAATGAGGGAGTTTAGCTAGTCGACGACCTCCTTCTAGGGCTTGAGTCTCGAGAGCAACGTGTAATCATCGAGCCTAGTCACCGATCGACTCCGTAGCATGCAGTGGTAGGATATGTGCCTTAGGCTCCGCTCCCACAAAACCACGGCCAAATCTTTGTCCCCATTCCTCCGCCTTAGGAAGAAATGGCCCTTCCTCCTCCTCCGGTTGCTTGACAAATGCTAGAGCAACACGAAAAGAGAAGTGAGTGAGCACCGTAGTAGGGGCCCCTGCTTCGCCGGCGATGGTGGGGGAATAGCCGCTTGACGAACTTCGAATGAACACCGAAGCAGCAAGGAGCACGCAAAGAGAATCAAGCGAATGCCGGAGATGGGGTGGCCATAATGTGGTTTGTTGATGTCGATGGGGGGATAAACGCTTGATGAACGTCGGAATAAACGCTGGAGTAGCAATGAGAGTAGAGAGAGAAGTGAGCAGCATACGAGCAGGGTGCTCGTAATGTAGGTTGTCGGCAATGGTAGGGAATGGTGACTTGACGCATGGCGGAGCAGCGACGACCGTCGGGTGAAAGAATCGCAGCTGATGGAGAGTAACCGTGCGAAGCCTTTGCTTCGTTTGAAGAGGAAAGAGAAAAGTCCCTCTACTTCTCTTTCCATGATAAATGCATTGCAAATTCCCGAGAATGTGCAGGCTATGCAGGCTAAGGGTAGGGTGATTGGTTTGGTCCAGTTCTAAGGTGGAATCGGGAACCGAACCAAGAGAATCAGTTTCCAATTTTGGGAACCGTGGATTGGACTGTTCGGTCTTAGGACTGGGAACCGGACGGACCATTGGTTCCGGTCCGGTCCGATCCAACAGATCAGCACTTTCTTTTTCACTAAAGAACAACCATTCACTAAAGAACGATTATGCTCCAGACCGATTAATCCAATTCAGTTCTCGAGCAATTTAATAAAATTACTTACACATGTTTTCACGTGCAAATATTCAAACTTCACTTGCATGAATATCAATCACAGTTTATGTGTTTCACGCTTAATTTTAAGCATAAAGCCATGAACAATTGTGATTAAAGGGTGTGTTTGGCTTAGGTTTTATAAACAATCTCTATGAAACTAACAAGTAAGTTTTCTCTATAAATAAATAGTAATAACAAGAGTTTTGGTGGTCTCTTGGCCACATAAGAGGTTGTTACCTCAATTGCAATTTCGATTGCAATAAGTTTCATATATAATATTCATATATTATATGTATATAAATTATATATAAAAATGGTTGGTTTGGTCCGGTCGGTCCGGTTGATCCGTTCCCACCTTGAAACTGGGAATCGGACCAACCGGCCATCGATTCCAAGATTAGGAACTAGGAACCGGACCGCCGACCGTGGGAACCGCCCAAACCAGCCAGTCCGGTCCCGGTTCGGGCGGTTTCCGTTGCACACTTGGGGAGAATAGATGTGCGCGGCTAGGAGAGGGCACCAAGAAGCTACATGAGGAGAAAGAAAGAAAAAAATGCATAAGACAGCAAGGGGACCCACTTTTCCACGTGGCATCGCGTGAGTGGCCGGGAACCACGCTGATGTGGAGCTCTCGGACCACACAATATTTTCTAGTAGAAAGATGACGTTTCGCTGTCTCGAGAGTATAACATAAATTTATCAAGAAAAACCAACAAGACATGAAATAACTAGGGGTGAGCAGCGGTCTAGGGTCGACCCTTGGATTGACCCTAGACCAGCTCAACCCTACCGGTCCTAATCTGGTTCCTAAGGGGACTAGGTTGGTTATTGGTCCTGAAATTCTATGACCAACACTATACGAGTTGGTCCTCGGTCCTAAGAGTTTTGGGTCGGTCCAACCCTAGACTAACCCTGTATATTATATTATATTATATTATATTATATTATTTATAATTATTTTATATATTCAAACCTAAGTAAAATGTCTGTTATATTATATTATATTAACATGTTCTATCAATAGCACTAATAGTAATTTTAATTTAAAACTTTTGTTGAGCATTAATTATGTGTCGTTTGTTTTGTTTTCAGGTATTTAGAAGTTTAAGTGAATTAACAAGATGTGAAGCTATATATTCATGGTTTATATTAAGTATTTTGAATTTTTTTATAGTTTAATTGTATTTTACTAATGAATTTCAGCTGCACTTTGCTTTTCAATTTGTGTCAAATGGTAGAAGTTTTTGAAGAGTAGAGTAGTATTACAGTTGTTACGGTGATTTGCTAATCAAGTAGTGTGAAGCTCATTTTTATGATCAAATGTAGGAAAACGTTTTTGCATATGGTGTTATAAAATAAAGATAGATGATTACAAGAATTTTCCATTTGTTCCATATCTCGATAAGCGGTTAGCAGATATGAAATTTCTATTATCGTGTCATCTTAAATTTGCTAAATATGTATTGGTGTTTATAGTTTAGTTGCACAATGCTGCATTGTTGATGGATGTGTAATTTGAATTTGTAGGTTTGCTTTTTAAGGGAGTATAAAAAATAAGATGAAAAAAAATATCAATCGATCGTGGGTTGACCCTGAATCGGACCAAACCCATTGGGTCGGTCCAATCCTTGATCCTAGGCTCAATAGGATCGGTCCTCGGTCCTAAAAATTGAGGACCGACACTGTACGGGTTGGTCCTAAAGTAAGAGGGTGGCCCGGACCAACTTGGACCATGCTCACCCCTATAAATAACTACTTAAAATTAACATAAGTTAATAAAAAAATTTCGACACAATATATATATATTAATTAACGATATTGCAACCCTATTGCTATTGTCATAAATGAGGGCTTTGGGTGGATACGCGAAACTAGAAATTTCTTCTTTATATAACTGCACAACTTTAATTGAGATGGTTGATATATGTTATCTCTTACATATCTTGTTTCCTCTCATAATATTAGGTGATTTAAATTTGGATGCAAACCATAAAAAAGTAGAGAAAAAAATGTTATATAGAAAGTCTCAACTCTCTACTTTTATTCTTTTTAGCTTTTTTTTTTGTGACTTTATGAAGTTTCTACTCATAAAATTGTACTTTCTCTAGGTACTTTATTCTAGTATTTGGAAAATTCAAGTAGGCAGCAAGCGGATTAAGTCATTTTTGCCAGGTCAAAGACTTTAAAGTGTCTCATGTTCGTAAATCATATATTTATAACATATTAAAAGATACATAAAATAGGTGATCACATCAAATCTGTGAGTTTGTTTCTATGCGGTACTTTAAAATCTGATAATTTTACTTTCTATTAAATATAAATTTTATTTATTTATTTGTTTCGCTTAATGTTATGCCATATTTATGCCGGAGTCACTTTAAATATTTTTAAATTATATTAATCAGTTGATAGTTACACGAGATATCTATGTTGAACGAGTACAGCCAACTTAATATCCAAGTTTACTTACTTAACTTTCATATAACACTGCACGATAATCCTCATGCAAGGTAAAGAAACGTTCTATTTTTATGGCTATCTCGCACGATTACGACCTAAACATACGCTTATGTGATGCACGGATTGTTGTGGGATTATAAATGAAGAATAAATGTGCACATATCTATTTGTTGAAACGTAGAAATTATATCAAGTAATATTTACATAACTATTTCAGTCCTATTTCATGGTATTTACAGCAAATAAATAATCAGCACAGTTCCTTTAAATTTCTTTTTTGGCAAAAGTTGAAAGGAGAAGACCCTCCTTTAATTTGCTTTGCAATAACACGGAAATAAGCTTAGAGAATATTTGTATACTTGCCCCACAGCGCGCTATTATTAAGTGACAAACACGCTGCATTTTAGTCTATTTAATTTGTCGTTCCAAAATTACATGTCCTAGTAAAGTAAAACTTGGAAGATGGATAGAGAGAGTTTTTTTTTTTTTTTTTTTTTTCAAATATTCTCTTAAAATGATATAACTTTGAGGGTAATTAAAATTCTATATGAAGAACAAATTCTAATGAAGTTTTGGGCTCTATACATGGACAAAACCGGTCTGGTGATTCACAGCCCTAAGGCTTGACATGAATTGAAGAGTGGCTCTAAAATTTCAGAAGAACCTCAGTTAATTCACCATCTCTTGATGTCTGCTTCAGACAACAAGCCCTAGACCCGAGGAACCTAAGAAAATCTGTCCTTTGCCATGCTCACAAATTTGAGGAAAAGGAACTCGAGAATGATAAACTTATAATCATAAACCAAAAGTTTTTCATAAATTTGACAGCGTTGTAGATTAACATCGATGGATCCTTTGAAGTAGGATGGATCGAAGGCGCCATCTCATGCATCTGTCGCAACTTGTCAAGGAGCCTCATCCATGGATTCGTGCGATTTTCTCCGGTTTCCATCCGCTGCCCTGACCAAAACCCTAGCTCTCATTGAAAGCCTATACCACTTTGCTTCCAAAAAAACACATATGCTTAGCCCTCGAGTAGGATAATTCAATATAGATACGTAATTTGGATCTCGTGAAAAGGATGTGTGCTTATTACTGAAAGACGCATTTAGTTGGCTCAATTTTCATTATTATAGAGAGGCCAATAGAGTTGCGGACTGGGTTGTTAAAGCCCACCCCTCAAATCCTTTGAGATTTACTTTATTCCGAAACCTATTTGGGAGCTCCGATGCTAAAGTATAGAAAAATGAATAAACTTCTTCTTCGACCAGAAAAAAGAAAGAGCTGCTCTCCTTACCAAATGAAAACTCATGATCTCGAGAAAACCGGCCTTCCAAACTCTCTGTCATGGCTTGCGAGCAAGCACATTCACTGCGATTTCTCGACCTGCTCGGATAGCTTCGTGATCAGACGCTCTGTACGCCTTCAATGTATGTCGTGCGCTCTTTCTATGGACACCAGGATCACCCAATTCGGTTCCTTATCGAGAGAGAACGAACGCTGCAAAGTCGGCATCGAGTCTGGCCCAAAGCTGGAAGTCTTCTGCACCAGGCGCGTACCGTTCAAGAGTGGCGAGTGGGTTCCACGCGCATCCGCTTGCAGGTGGCGCGTGTGGGTCACCCCGACGTCCAATTGAGGGATGCCGTTTTGAAAGTTTGAACTCAGCGCGATGGCCTCTACTCCCCCGTATTTTTTGTAATTTTTTTAAAATAGTTGAATTTTTGCTAATTTCTGGAAATCACAAAAAAAAAAAAAAAAATACTGGAAAAAGAAAACATTGTTTCGGGTCAGGACGTATATCGGCTTTACAAGACCAGAAAGGGCTTGTTCATATGCGACACCGTGAAAAACTGCATGATGGGATTATTAAATAAAAAGAATTTTTGGCCTTATTAAATAAAGAGACAAGAGAAATTACTTTTTGTTTTGTGAAAACAAATACTGATTAGTGCTCTGTTTGTTTCGCGAATTTATTTTTTTTTCAAAAAAACATTTTCCTTATTTTCTTAATCAATAGAAATTTATACATAAATTCAAGAAAATGATTTCCTCTTTAACAAATTGAAAATCATTTTTCTGAAATATAACAAAATATTGGCATATAGACAAAAAAACTTTACGATTGGGCATAAGAACTAAGGATGTGCAAAACGGATAACTCAAATTGGGAATCGCTAGTCAATCGACTGAATTGGATTGGCTAGTTTGTCCAATTATTAAGAGTGTTGATCTGATTTCTAATTCCCAAAAGTGAAACCGATGTCTGAACAATTTGATTCCCGATTTCAAGAGGGGCCGAATCGGACCGAACCAACTACATATATCTTTTATTATTATTATATCTTCAAAAAATTAGTAAAATGTGAACTAAATACTCCATCATCCATTGGTACAACAAACTACAACACAATATTCTTCATTCATTGTCACTTTTGTTAATATTTTAAGATTTGTCACTTTTTCTCGTTGTGCACGACCACTCTTTTGTGGGGAAAAAAAAAGTGGTTGGTTCCATCAAACCGGATCAGAACTGATAGTCCAATCTGATTTTCATTCCTAGGACCAAACAGTATGATCCCTAGTTCCCAAACGGTCTAGTCCCTTCCCAAAAATGGGAATCGGACCGAGAATCAATCATTCCTAATGAGAACCCCAATGGTGGGTCTCAGCCCTCACATGCATGAAGGAAGGGTTGGCGACCCTAATGCCTATGCTTAGGTCCATCAAAAAGTGGCCTTATGACACCAATGCTTGTGCCTTAGTCCATACCAATGCTTGCATCTTAGTCCATGCCTCGACACTAGGGCATAGGTCCATAAAGGTTGAGCACAAGATCCTAGTACCCATGTCAAATCTCTAGCACTTGGGCCCGGTCCACATGCCTCAACATTAGGGCATAGGTCCATAAAGGTTGAGTATAAGATCCCGTACCCGTGCCTAGATCTCCTAGTGCCCTTGCTTAGGTCTTCAGGGCTTATGCTGGGGTCCATTGAGGTCAAGGCTTGAGTGCCCATGCCTAAGTCCCTCAAAGCCAAGTTGGGGACTCTAGTGCCAACGCTTGGGTCCTTGGCACTGGTACCTGAATCCATTGAGGCTGAACCCATGACCTTGATGCTTGTGTCCAAGTCCATCGAGGTTAGGTCTAGAACCCTGGTGTGAGGCCTGAGCCTAGCCTCAAGTCCTTCAAATACTGTCAATGGTTGGGTTCACTTATAGCCAAACAGACCATTTAGAATTGCGCTTCTTTTGACCCAAACCAATTTATTTATTTATTTATTTATTTATTTTTGGTTGACCCAAACCGATCAAAAAAAACCCACTGTGGTTTGGTTTTGGAAGAGTATCGACCCAAACCAATTGAAAAATATGGTTTGGTTCTTTTTTTTTTTTTTTTTTTTTTTTTGCCTTCGTATCCTCTGTCACAACAATCTCGCGAAGACGGAGCGTAGCCTTTTGTAGACCATTGCGGCGATATCGCACGTCCCAGCCACCGCCTCAACCTCCCATCTCGTCTCCGCCACACACCTCCCCAGTGGCCCCCTCGTCACACCTCGATACTTCCTCAATCCCCCAATTTGTGCTCTTTGCCGCTGCGACAGCAATTGGTTGGAACTCCTGGTCGCGGCAAGTCGATCCTATGCATCTCGACCTCCTCATTGCCGGAAGAGTCGGGTGGCTTTGCTGTCGGTGACAGAGATATGCACGACTTGGACGTCGCTCTTCTTTCACGATCGACGCCAAGCAAGAGCCGTCTTCAGCGGAAATCCTGGAGTCCAGACTCGGCCTGGTTCAAAGGGGAGGGCTTGCGGTTGCTTGGCGCGAAAGGCGGCGATCGCGGAGGAGGAAGAGAGAGTTGTCACGGTGGTCTCGGTGGGTAGTGATGGTAGTCGAATAAGGTGAAGTTGCCATTAAAAGTTGGTGAATTGTAGAGAGAGGGGCGATCGGTGGAGGTTAGGGTTAGGGCTCGTACTTTTTGAATCGGGGAATTTCATAATGAAAAATAAAACTCGAAACCCAAACGGAACTGTGAAACTACCCGAATTCATTTATGTATTGACCAAACCGAATGAGATTTGGACTTCAAAGACCCAAAATTCTTGTTCGGTTTGGATTAGGTCTGTTTAGTTTTGCTTGGACATTTTTGACACCACTAGATTCGGGCATTGTAACTGTTCTTGGGTCTAGGCACTAGGGTCCCACACTTGACCTTTGTGGACTCAAACCCAGCCTCGATGGCCTCGAGTTTGGATGCCTAGATTCGACATGGGTGTTGGGTCATTGGACCCAACCTTTGTGGATCTAAGTCGAGGCACCAAGGAGCCAAATAAGGGCTAAGGGCATTGGGATCCTAGGTCAGCCTTTCTGGATCGAGGATTGGTATCGTGCCCAGGTCCTCAACACCCTGGTTAGGGTCCACCAAGGCTGGACCTGGGACCTTTGTGCTTGTACCCAATTTTCCTCAAATAGTATATAACTATTTAGAAAATCATACTTTCTTTACCAAACAACATAAAATATTTTAGTTCATTTACACTTTGCAGTCAAACAACGGAATATATTGTCATTTTTAGGAAATTATTCTCTAGATTGGTTAGATTCTTTGCAAAACAAATAGAGCCCAATGGCTAATCTGTTAGTTTATTGAGTAAGATGAGTTTATGAAATATGAGTGTTCAAATAGAACTTGTTTATTGTTTGTAGTGAAAGTTTCTATCACTCTCCTCATAGACGTAAGTAACATCAATAGAACCACATGTTTGTGTTCGAATTGAATTTCTCGGTAAAGTTTGCCATGTTGGATTGGCTTGATTTCACAATAGGAGATTGGAGACAATACTCGTTGTCTCTTCAATCATAACTTAGGAAAGTACTATAGAAGGCGAATCTTTTCGACAAGAAGAGTATCAAGAGACTTTGGCATATGGTAGAGGGTTAAATGATCAAACAGCACTCTCCCTAAAATTCTCTGTGTCCTCATCTGGATTCTCTCACTATCATGCCCCACACAAATTTATCTTTTTAAGTACCTAGCGAGATTATTTTGGAGAGTTTTGTGAACACGTGGGTTAGAAAGTGAGCACGTTTCTTTGATCTTTGATCCTAAAGAACATGAAATGTGCTAAAAATGAAAAGAACTCAGTCAACAATTCTAACATAGAGTCACGTACATGCAAAAGATTCAGAGTATCTTGTGAGCCTAAAACGGATAGGTGTTTCATGCTGGTAGATTTTAGTAGTTAGTAAATTTCAGATTCTCTTGATGAGAAAATTTTGGGATTAAGACACCGAACGTCCCTAAACTATGTCATATTATTCAATCATGTGACTTAACTTACTTTTGTGCAATTGGGTTCCTAGACTACTTTTTTTTTTTAATGTTCGAGTGAGTCTCCCATTAGAAAAAGGGAAACAATGTTGACATGACCATCAAGTTGCCATTAAATTCCAATGAAGCATCATAAGTGGTTTGTGAAAAACTTTAAACAAAATAAAAAGATATTCAAGAAATAGGGAAACACTAAAAACGACACAAATATTAAGAATTCAGAGATAAGGAAATTCGGAAAAAAAAAAATACTATTATGTTTGCAACCGGTGCTAAGCAGTCTTTGCACATTCAACGTTAAATGAGTGACATGTGTATTCAGAAATAGTTGTGTAACAGAATTCATTCACATGTCATAATATGTAAAAGTTCTTTTATGCTAATAGTAGACCTTATAAAAATCCTCCAAAAAAATTAAATGAGAAGCGGGAGAAGAAAGTGACGGGTAAACTAGGACGGAGGCGATGGATCGCTGCAGCAAGATCTGGCCAGGGACTGCGCAGCCCCGGTGAGACAGAAGTCCAGTGAAAACATGACTGATCTAATATTCATGATAAGAAGGGGAGATCTGAGCCCAAAGTATCAGCATATCATCATACCTGATCGTACTAATGCTTTAAGCCATCGTTTGAGGTTACAAGTGCTTTCAAATTTTCTTTCCAGTCATTTTATCCAGGTGAACCAGATGATGAACCTGACAGCAAATCTCTTCATTTCTTCGCATCAAGTTGAAAAAACAGGTAATTCAGTACACTGTACAATAACTTGGGCACATCTGTATCAATAACTTCGATCGACTTTTCGCTCGAAAGGCTGAAAAGAAGTAACGAACTAAGAAATGGGTCACCTATTCAAGTACCAATGCTTCCTTCCTAATTTGTACAGCTTTTGCACATGCCAGATTTCCTCGCCGCTAGGTCTTGGCAGCGAGTTTTTCTGCTTCCACAGATCAAAGTTACTATAGTCAAGAACCTTTTCTTCAGGTAACAGCAATGGGATTCCTATTCACTAGTTTGAGAGAAGCATAAGTTTGGTATGCCGCAGCAGCTAATGTTCATGCATTTTATGGGAGGGGTATCGAATCTTGATTTACTATTGACTCAAGGTGCTTGACGAAGACTGCAATGTGTTGATGGTCGTGGAATTCTGGGTGTGGCATTCGAAATAACTTTGCTGTTGCCCGTGCTTGCGGAGGTCCCTCATGGCTTTGAACCTCAGATCTTCACAGTAGGTGCTTGGCTCCAGGATCACGTCCGGTACAGCCATTTTTCCCTCGAGCATATTCACCACCTCGGACATCGTGGGCCTTAGAGATGGAGATGCATTTGTGCACAAAAGAGCAACTTTTACCACAATTTTCGCTTCTTCTTCGTTGACTTCAGTCTTTAACTTCTCATCAACAAGTCGCATCAAGTTTCCAGTTTGTTGCAAGTGACATGCCTGCAGCATAATTCAACATAAATCAATACTTCGTCGTAGAGCTATTGAAAAATTCTTATACTGTGAGAATGGAGAACCCAGCCCGATCGTTATATAGTATGTTCTTGCTGTAAGTCAAGTTGAAGACTTGGAAAAATACCCAATCCAACAGACAGAAAAAGTCATCACTCGGCAGGCTACTGTTATTGCTTTTCCCACTGACTATCTCCAAGGCCACAACTCCAAAGCTGTACACATCAGCTTTGTATGTGAGGTAACCCCACAATGCATATTCTGGAGCCATATATCCTCTGCAAACAAGATCACGATCTGTTAAATCAACGATCTTAAGAAATTACAGCATCACCAGAGAGCATAATCTATAGTCAAGGTGCTGTTAAGAAATTTTGGGCATGGAATTTGATAGGGAGAAGATAACCTACATGGTTCCGGCAATTTTGGTGCTAATGTGAGTCTTCTCTTCTTCATGAAGCCTGGCCAGTCCAAAATCCGATATCTTTGGGTTTAAATCTCGATCGAGCAGCACATTAGTAGCTTTAATATCTCTGTGGACAATCTTGAGTCTAGACTCTTCATGTAGAAAGGCGAGACCCTTAGCGATCCCAGTGCAGATCTTATGTCTTGAGGGCCAGTCTAGTTGAAGTTGATGATAATCCGGACCTGTAAAACGCAAGAGGCCATAGTTGCTTATTATTTCGACATCTATCTAGGTCCTATTTTGTATGGTGCTTAAATCATAGCTTGTATAAGTAGAACTGACCAAACAAGGCACGGGCAAGACTATTGTTCTCCATATACTCGTAAACCAGTGATAGTTGATCTCCTTCAATACAGCACCCGTGGAGCTTCACAAGATTTGGATGTTGTAAGCATGATATCATTCCTATCTCGTTCAGGAATTCTCGATTTCCTTGTCGTGATTTCGATGAGAGCTGTTTCACCGCTATTACAGTGCCATCATTTAATTGACCCTGCATGCAAACCCAATTATTAGAATAAATATATAAGAAGGTTGCACGAAGATATATGAAACGGGACAAGACAAATAACAGCATGCACCTTGTAGACAGCACCAAAACCGCCTTCCCCAATTTTGTTTGCAGAATTGAAGTCATTTGTTGCAGCTTTAATTTGTTTCAAGGAAAATGTCCCCGTCTGCAGATCTAGTCCTTCCATGCCTATATAAGCAGAGAATGGACAGAACTTAAGAAGGTAAACCCAAAAGAGAGAATTAGATCACTGATAAAGTAGAGACGAATATATACTCTGTAGTTAGGTACAAGTGTGTTCATTAGTGATAGCTAAAGCTGTGGAGCAACAAATTGAATGTCTAATTTTATGCAAGCCCAAGTAACTATTGGCGACTTGCACAGTAGACTAGAGTAGCTGTGTTTTTTTCCATTCAGTTGACAGGTGGTGAAGCACCGGATCATGGTCTTTTCAAGCAAGTCAGATTGATGACAGAGAACATTCAGTCATATTTATCAAAATTCATAGAAACTGCACCTTGTCTTCTCTTGGTTCTTCCTCGGAAATAGCCTTTCCACTTAAGTATACAGATTGATAAGAGAACAATGCAAAATGATCCAGCTCCAACTCCAACTATCACATAAGCAGTCTTTTGTTTTCCACCTCTTGAACACCCTTTGACATCTGCCCAACAGAAACAAGACAAGCTAGTAATGAAAATGATTGGTTGCGCAGCTGGATAATGCTAAGAATCATAACTATCATATCAAAGGGCTTTAGAAGCAATGTTTTATGCTTATCAATGGCCTCAAACTTTATGCAGCTCAGCATCAGACTACAGAAACCATCTGGCTATTTGATATAGTGAAAATTTTCAGCCTCACCTGAAACTACAGAAATGGAAGAAATAAGCGGACCATAAACTCCTCTTTTAGGAATCCTTGTTGTCCCTTTTCCAGCAAAAATTAGACGAATCTCCAGCATATTATTGGTCACACTGACATTATAGACTTCTTCTTTTGGCTTCTGAGCAGCACCTGCTGCAATCTCAATATCATAGTCCTTCAGAATCAACTTCCCCTGTACCAAAGTCATTTAACTAAAATTTAATGTGCCAGAGAATTGAAACAATATGCAATGTGAAATACAGGTGTTCCAATGAGAACTTAAGTACCTGAACATAAACATCAAATACCCGCCTCCCGAGGCTGTTAAATGTTTTGTCATTAGTGAACTGTATCTCTGCAAATCTGAGTTTCACATTGTACATCCCGTTCTCCAAGCAATAATGAAAATAAGTCAGTGAAATCGGGGCTGTTCGTGCTGTTGAATCCAAGACTGTGAGGTTTGAGGAAAGTAGATACACAGAATAGCGCAGGTTTTGTTCATCGTTATCATCCATGAAGTCCCCTGTGCTACTGAATCCCCAGAACTCATCACGATTTAAATAGAATTTTGCAGCACCACCTTCTTCATCTTGATCTCCTTGATAGATGATCTTCTGCTTAGATTCCTTGATGGTTGCATCTTTTCCACCACAATTAACATGTAAACAACTCAAGTCTGATAGAAAAATTTCAGATGATTCAGAAAACTTCTGACCTTGACAGAGAGAAAATAACAGAAAACATTACTACAGCACCATGTAGTGGACAAGACCAAACAGTTGATGCTCAAAATGGACAAGTATATAAAAAAATGTAGCAGTTTAACCCAACTTTGAAAATTCCATAGATTCTGTGAGATGGAGAGCAATGATTCAGCAAGTAAATACTTACAACGTGGACATTGGAAGTTCTCCAAGCAAGGAACACCTCTGCCTCTGCAACAGATGTATAAATGAATTAGCCCCGACCAGCAACCATACCCAGACCTTTCATTTCACGAGAAAACTCAGTGCGAATAAAAAAATAAAACTGGGTATGTAGTCATATGGCCATTTGGCAATCAATATATTTGAACCCTTCGGATAATTACAGATCTGAGACTTCTGTGAAAAAATGCTCATGAATGAAGAGCCATCATATCAAAGATGATCACTTTGGCAACAAAACTGTGCTTTCAACTGAAGGATTCAAGCTTTTTACCAAAATTCCCAAAATAAATAAAATAAAAAAAAATAATGAAGACAGATACTGGGGATGAGGAAAGGAATCTTACGAGTTATTTTCTGCTGAGGAGCTCCTAAACAAATTCAAGTTCATGTTCCTGAAGAAAATGGGAGAGTGACAAAATCAGATTTTCCATGAATATCTTACAAAAGATATCTCAAGAGAAATATAGCACAGGTACTGGTGAGCTCACATGTTTTCTTGACAAGCAGGTTGGTGAGGACCTTGCCATGCAAAGTCATTGTATGAAAGATCACTGCACACAGCATGGGGGAAAACTAACTTTAAAATGGTAGGAATCAAGAGGATGGTGAGGGCAATGAACTCAATAAGAACAAGAAATATACACGCTGGTTCCTTCCTTCAGGATTGAGTCTGGAACACTTCCCGTTAATAAATTGCTGGTGAGAAATCTAAGCAAAAATCATGTGACATAATTAACACAATAGGAAAAGAAAGAAACCATTAAAATGACATTCAATCAACAAATGCATTGAATTATCTGGATGCATTATGTCACATGGTAGAGGCCACTAGCATATTTTATCAACAATTTTTTTTCCTTTTCACTGACATAAGTAAGAAACGGCAATACAAGAAGACTTGCATGAACAGATGCATTCACGGGCATGCAAATGATGAACTTACATGAATTTTATGCGCTTTAAATTGATTGTAGCCGGAATTTGCCCAGTCAATTTGTTAAAACTGAGATCCCTAGGACCATGAAGACATAACGTAAGCAAGCCTACCTTGTTTCATCTGTAAGAAGACTATGAAAACTTCTCAAGTCAAAAATTAACAAGATTTACTTACAAAAGTTCTAGATACTGCAATTTCCACATGTATGCAGGAATTTTCCCAGATATGTTGCAGCTTCTCAGTACCCTGTAACAATATGCTGCCAGGTTTAACAACTCAAACACCAAGAACAGCACATCCTAGGAGAATCCAAACTCTGTATCAAAGAACTGAGACTAACAATCTCACTAGGCCTGTCATATTATCCAGTGCAGGAAATAGCTGGAGAGGACCATCAATGTCACTAATCCTCCTGTCAACTTATTTAATCATTAGAAAATAACTGTGATTTAAAAAATATATGAGTTGCATCCTAATTTAAAAAAGATAAAGAATTAATTGTGAGAAAGCTAATCACTCACAGCTCCAGTACTTTATTCAAAGCAGAAATGTGTGATGGAATGGGTCCTTCAAGTCCACTCGCATGCATTTCGCTTCAAAGTGTATATGGAAATACTCAGCAAGTAGATTATAATAAAAAGCATGTTGATCATCAAACTTAACCCACACAAAATGTATTAACACCATGATCTTACAGTCTAATCAGCTGCTTCCAGTTTTGGATAAAACTGGGTATTTTGCCGTTGAAGTTGTTATCATTTATTCTACTGCATTATGAAATATAAAGTGTTAGCACGCATTCAAATTGTAATAGTTATGTAGGAAACAAGCACATCATTGTCTTACAAATCTGTCAGATTTCCTAACGCGGCATATGTAGCTGGCACGTTTCCTGTTAGCTGATTGGAGGACAAAATCCTATGACCATATCATGGCACCACAATAAGTAAATAAAAGTATAAAGCTGGAAGAAAAATAGTTCCAAGCTTAGGAGTATTAGGGTTTCTTACAAATTCTGTAAGTTGATTAAACTCCCAAGCTCATGAGGAACAGGACCAGAGAACTGGTTGGCTTCAAGATTCCTGATTAAGAAACTCTATAATTGTTATTGAATTAACCAAATATAATCTTCTGTAATAGACTCCAACTAAATTATCTGAAACCAAAGGCATTTTAGCCATTCTTCTGAAATTCAACAAATAGAGTTTTTTCCGACAGTCATGAGAAAGAAATTTTTGTATAAATGTTCTAGATATACTTCTATATAAAAGGAAGTGGCAATCAATTGATGGAGAAAGGCAAAAAGAAACTGCAAAGTATAGCTCCCATGGAACGTGCATCTCTGATGATATCAAAATGCAACAATTTCTCAGGAAAGAAATGCACTGCAAAAATGATTAGATTTAGCATGAAACTTACAGATATGTTAGAGAGGTAATGTTTGCCAATGATGTCGGTATTGCTCCTGATAAGCGATTCACAAGAAGAGAGCTGCATAACCATTTTTCTGTTAATAGTCAATCAGAGGAAAACATATGACGTGAGGAAATCGAGGAGGATTGGTTACATTGATGTCAACTGCATGGAACCCAACTCATCAGGAATTTCACCACTGAGGCAGTTGTAAGCAAAATCACTGCAATGTGAGAGTTCACCAGCATCTTATTAAAAAAAATTGCTATTTGCCCCAAATTATAATTGGACACAAAGTCGCAAAATAGCGTAACAGATGAAGGAAGTGGAAACTAATCCTTACATCTCTCTGAGGTAAGGGAGCTTGGCAAGCTCAGGGGGAAGAATTCCAGGTAGACTATGAAACTTCAGCACTCTGTGATGCATGACAATCAGATTGATGTTAAGTGCAAGAGATGGCTTCATCGCATATTTGGAAACTAAATAGTGTAACACCATGAATCAGCGTTGAAAATTGCAGATAAGATTGCTGAACTCATATATATACTGAAGAGACCAATTTGCATCTTCTGGAAACAGCATAAATAAGCACAAAGATAAATAATGATATATCCCTCTTCTTCACTGATGCCACCAAATTTTGCACTTCAACAACCCCTTTTCTTTTCTGGCAATACATAGTAGAAGACATTGCATTTTGTGGACAAATTTCTGGGGGAAATGGTGAAAGTTATCAAATTTTCAATGGCAATTATATCTTATCTTAATTGGACTTATGAGGCTGATTTCACACTTTCGAGAACAACCATGTCAAGACACTCAAAAACTTTACGTTGCTGCTTTCAGAAATAGCTCAATATCAAGTACAGTTCTAATAGTTGCCAGAGACATTTTGATGAGGAAAAGACTAAAATGTGTTTGTCTAAGAGTGGAATAATGATCTTATTTTACCAATGAACTACATCAATCATATTTTCCAACCCTTATATAATGAAAACTCATAAATGAAATAATGTATGATTTCATTAAAATTCACAGAGATTGGGGCAAAAAACAGTTGTAAGTATGAAGCTATGCAGACTGGTGGAGTAGCATTGAGATGGTAATCAACGGAAGAAGCTTCAGAGAGTCGATGAGGGACTTATACATCCTTACGACGTGGCAGAAGGTATTGTTCCCAATGTTGCAATCACAAACAATGCTACTCTCAGCTTCTGATGGCGGCTGCAGGCTAACCCAACCCTTTGTATCAAACAATTGTCACCATCAAAATCCCAGTATGTTGACCCCATTGCGCTCGTGATCTCACGGAGAGCATCAACTAAATTACATGAATTGAAAAGAAGGCACCATTAGAGAAAGTGAAAGGTATAAGCTACGATTGTCAATGAAAGGAAATTGACTAATAATGAAGGATGTAGTTACTTTGCCAAAGAAAGTTAATGCTCTAGTAGACACTATTTCCATTTTCTCTCGGTTTTGTGATTATAGAAAAGAACATGAGAAAAATATAGAAACACAAATTGAGTTACCATAGTCCAGAAGTTCGACCAAAGCCCCTGCTGTAAATGTCATATTTATTTAGTGAATAAGGTCAGCATGACTCTTTTCTGTCAAATGATTCAACCGTGAAGACAACCTATTACTTTTCTGTAATATTGTGGCTTCAGTTGGGAGGGGTAAAGGTACATCTGATGCATCATAATCAGAAAAATGGAGGTGTATAATGTTGCCTTTAATGATACAGTGCTTGCAAGGCAAGTAAAACTGCAGGCTTTGTGTTTTCTGCAACACAATTTATCAAAAGAACTGCTTTTCTATATATTTGCCAGGGCCATCTCTCTCCAGCTCTTCAAGGTTAATCTACCAAGATAGCCACAATCTTGCTAATTATGGTGGGTTCGACAGAAAAATTATTCAGGCTATAGAATCAGCCTCATCTAGGCCTAAACCAACACTGAGAGTCATGTTGAAGCATGTCCAAGGTAAACAATTGTGTATAAGATGTGACCAGCATAACAGCAACAACAAGGGTCATTCACTTTACCAAAGCGGACATCTATTTTAGAGTTGTCATAACATTCTCAAGGACACTTGAGATCGCTATACAGACCAGCAAGAAAAGCTACCCAAAAACTGTTTCAGAACAGGTCAGCCAACAAATTTCCAATGCTCGTACCGGTTCCATGAGCCCAAAAGAGAATTTATGCATCCATAAAGCATGTGGCATTCAATAATATACCTAATATAGGCATCAGGCAAATCCACTAAAGGATAAACTGAAATTGCCTTATCCAAATTGGAGTTTTTAAACATAAAGTCCCATTATCTGACCGAATAATATAAAATAGAAAGTACCTCTTATCTTCTTTTCTTCCTGGCTACAGAAACTGAAACTCCCACCTCTACTTACCAATCAGAATACCAAGATTATACCCATTAAAGTCTAGAAAGGAATCGCAAACATTGGGTAGAGAGATTCTCATATGAATCTTACACTAATTTTCCCCATCTCCCAGTCAGCTCCAACGCTGTCACTAAAAGGAAATAAAATACAGAACAGAAAAACAGAGCACAACGAGCTAACCCCACCTATTCTCAGCCACGTGAACCAACCGAAACCCAGATTTCAAGAGAGCAAAAGCTCGCAACTCCCCCACAATTTCTCAGCATCCAAACACGTACTTGCACCATTCACAGCCAAAAAAAAAGATTAACTCGTACCTTCCGCTTGGGGCAGCCTTGACTCGGCGAGCCACATCAACCCGAAGCAGCTCAACACCATGAAAATCAAGAAAACGAACGAGTTCTTGCCCGCCATGATCAAGAACCTCGGCCTCCCGAGGAACTGACGGCAAAGAAACCTTCCGAGCTCGGACCTATTCCGCGTCTTGGAGGAAGAGAGACGTCTCGGAGCTCGAGCAAATGGCAAAAAAAAACCAGCAAATGCTGTGCTCCGTACTCAACGTAGTAGTTGACAAAACAAGCGAAACCTCCAGCTCCAGTTCCCGGATGAGAAAAAGAGAAAGAGAGCGGGTCGAAATGCTGGCACTCGGAAATAGTTTTGACAAGTTGGCCACTAGTGAGGAGGGCATGGGATTACCTTTATTCATACTTCGGCTTTTATAATTCGATGCATGTCTGACTGGTTTCTGTCCCGTTCGACAAGAATTGAATATTCCGAGGAGGGCAGAACCATTCGGCAGACGGAGGAAAGGACGTGGACGTTTCCACCCCCCCGCCGGGCTGTCGTTCTCGCAGCGTGACTGGATTGTGCTCGCATGGAGGCGAGGTCAAAGTGACCTTAGTCGTCATTGAGGTTAAATTCCATGGGGTTGAAGAACTGTTACCATCAAGCTGTTGTGCGTTCTTTTTAACACGTGAGCCACGCTGTTAAAAAGAAGGCGGTCTAGAGGTCTTTTATCTGGAAGATGAACCATTTATTAAACATGGGAGGTAAAAATATTTTCAGAGAATAGTGATGTTGAGTCCTATTGTCTAGATGAATCCAATAAACGAATAATGATTTGTGCTTCTCAGTAAAGGATAAGATTTTTAACGAAATGTCGGTAATGTGATATTTATAGAAACTAATCAATCAAATCAAATAATGATTCATTGGCACATCAAAGAAAAGTCAAAAAATGGGCTGATTGGCTACACATAAGCAAAAACTAAAACTTTAGAGACAATGTCTTTTTTTTTTCTCCATTCTTACCATGATTAAACTCTATCCTTTCCAATTCTCTATTATCTCACTGAACAATAAATCAAGCACCAATAATTTTGATAGATGCAAATTGATTCTCTTTGATGGACACACTATTGAAGTCATCTTACTTTTGAAAGGAGCTTTTTAGAGTCTCTACTAGAAGTTGTCTGCATCAAGACATAGATTTAGGAGGGGCGTCTCTACAACTTTTTAAATTGTTCATCTAGGTCTGGATATGGCAAAGGAATTGGACAAGAGAAAATGATTGAATCCTCTCAAATTTTAACTTTTAGTTTTTGCTTCTTTTCACTTTTTAATTTTTTTTATAAAAAATATATTGATAAATATTGTATTTATCAGGATATGAAAGCAATATCTATTTGAATGAAAATGTTTATGAAGAACAAATAAGATTTACAAATGAACAAATTAAATCCATTACTGACGGTTTTTTACTATTGGAATTTACTTACTAAATACTACATAATTTATCGTGAATAACTAAAATTTACGATGAAGAAATAATTTAATGACAAATAGATTCACTTTTCCGACAAATGAATACCGACGACAACTACACTTTTACTACACAAGAATTTTCATTTTCCTTTTGAAATATACAAATAAATGTCAACCTTATATTTGGCGTATACGATGTTCGACGTCGTACAAGTAAGCTTTTGACTTGCTACCCAACACGCAGGACTTCACTTGAAAAGTCTCCCAGATATCTTTCTTTTCTTTTTTTTGTTTACTTAATTATATTGTAATGCGAATTCGGTAGGTGAACTCTTGTCTAATTTATAGGGAAGTTATCGGTCAAAACCTTTGAATTTTCTTTTATTTTTTCCCAATAAATTTATTAGAGTTGATGAATTGTCATTGAAATAAAGAAAAGAAGAAATTGCAAGGATACGGCAGGAGACATTTAGCCAGAATACTTGCACTACTTTTAGATCCTGACAGACACTGGGAACAATAGGGTAAGCAAGCCAAATTCATGCTAACTTCCTCCTAGCATGAAGTATGAAAATTCCAATGTGATCATAAACTTATTGTATATAATATCATTTCAATAATAAAATTTCAATTTTGTATATATGATCCTAAATTTTTATGCGAAATTATATTGAAATCCTTTATGACCAATTTTAGTTAGAAGTAGCTAAGGTGGTGATCCATGTAGGATGTTCTATTGAGTAGAGTTGCTTGTGTCAATATGCCACGTAAGACGGCCAGCGATAACTTGATGCTACTTTAGTAATTTCTTGCGGTGATTGGCCAAGATAACCATCTTGGACTATTTGTGCCGAGGCTTAGATTTATAATGACAAAATTGGAAAGTTTAAGACTAGATTATCATCTGGTTTATGACTAATTAGGTAATTATCTGAGTTAATATAATTAAAAACCCCAAATTGGTACTTCTACGATAAATTTGCCCAAAATTAATTTTTTGACTATAAAAAAACCAAACGGGTACATTTATAACAGACTTTACCTCCATTAATTTTCATTAAATTAGATTTATACCACAAAAAATAATAAATTGGTATACATATAATAGATGAAAGGTAAAACGCCAAAATAATACACCCATCAATCATCATGTGTTATCTAACTTAGCAATTTGATAGTAAATTTAATGAAAACTAATAGATGGTAGATTTGTCACAGGTATACCACTTTGATTATTTTTATGGTTAAAATATTAATTTCAATTAAATTTATTATAAATTTACGAGTTAAAGAACCATCTTATCAAGGTTGTCAAGGACAAATCTCTGACTCACAAGAATGTGCCCAACTCCTACAAGAATAGAAGACTTCAAAGATGCTGGGGTTTTGATACTTCTATTTTTGAGCCTACGTAGGTGGGCTCTTGCCGTTGCGACTCCTTTGTGGTCTTCTCTTTGGCGATCTGGCGATTGCTTGCTCATGAGTTGTTCCGGCTGTTTTGCTGCTGTGCTGCCGTTCTTGCTATGGCTTTACTGTCTTTTGTTTTGGCTGCTTTGCTTTTGTTGGTTGGTCTGCTTGTCTTGCGGTCCTTCTTCTTTTATTCGGCTCCCTTCCACTCGTCTTGACTTGTTATCTTTATGAGTGTAAGTTTTTGGTGCCGAGCCTCTTGTATATTTTGGTTATTAGCTTATATATTCTTACCTTACCAAAAAACAAAAAAAATAATAATAATAATTTACGAGTTAATATCAGCCCTTATTATCCTGGCCGTGGTGCACAGCTTGGGTTGATCCTTGCATGGCGTGCGCGAGAAGGAATAATGAGTACGTATGTACATGACGCTCAGATCTTACCTTATGACCATCATACGCAGTCCCTAGGGAAGAGCCAAAAGTCAAATTTGCATTAATATAAGACGCAATCCAGAGCAAAGCAAATTATATTTTAATTGTGTGATGTGATAGGATGGGGTTTGGTTTGAAACAAATGAAGACAAATATAGATGTAGACCATTCAATTTAACTTGCGCCTCCACATCAGAGATGCCCCTAAGGAACTGGCACATAAGTTTGCCTATATAGTGCTTGATACGCCTTGGATCGAATAAGCTCGGATAAACCAGGATATAAGGCTGGATTTGCGATCCAAGGCATGATAATTTTATCAAACTCAGATTACGTAGTTGAAAAATAAAAAGGCGTTTGCTCTGTAAGGAGTGATGGTGCAACTAATGTGAATTTGAGAGCAATGTTTCCCCCTCCTTCTTGTCCTCGTCAAATCAGTTCGAGGCTGGGTCGTCACCAAATCACACGTCTTTACTAGAAGAAAATTGCTCCATCTTCATATGTGATGATTTGAATCATTTTACACATCGAGTCTCGAAAAAAAAAATACCTAAAGTGATGAAATTTTGACTAGGCCGTTATTTATGAATAACATCATAAGTCTTTTTGCATCCAATGTAGGACTTTGGTTGAAAATATTTGAAATATCAACATGCATGTGTTGAAGTATTATCCCATATTACTTGACAACGTATCATAAATGTTTTACTTATCAATTTAAGTTTTTGGATTGGACTTTTTAAGAGTGTGTGGACACAATTCGGTCAGTGGGCAATGCAGACAAGAAGACCCAGTGGCACCATTTTCTCTTCTTTTAAGTCAAAAGTCTTACAACTAATACTAATAAGACAGGAGATTATGGCAATGTACTATGTTCAAAGACGGTTCCTCAAGTCATGAATTTTCTTCTCCTTGCAAGTGGACAAATTCCCTATGCTCTTGTTAAGACGAGGGGCATGCAAAACCTATCACCCACACTGGGAGCCGCCTAGACCAGCCAATTTGGTTTAATTCCCAATTCCTAAAAGTAGAATCAGTGTTAGGGCGGTCCAACGCCCGATTCCAAGGGAGAATCGGACCACCGATTAAATATGCTTTTTTATTTTATTTCTTCCAAAAAATTAGTAAACATGAAGTAAACACTATCTCAATTTGGTCTAAGTAGTGGGAAAAAAAGTAATGGGAAAAATATAAATGATCATTTCCAATGGACCGGACCAAAACCAGATTGGATTGATGGTTTGGTCCGGTTCCCGATCCTAGGACCAACCTATCCGATCCTCGATTATGATTTTTGGAAACCATATGGAATCAGAAATTGATCCCCTAGTTAAGACTACAAAGGATATTTCGAGTTTCAACGTTTCATGGCCTGACTAGTCCCATTCATTTATATATATAAGTCGATGAAGAGAGCTGGGGTAACGAAGTTCTGTTTGTCATTTATCCTTGTTTCCATTCTGATGTGCGTGCTGAGGTATCTTTCCTTGCACCATACTAAGTTCATCTTTTTTAACCTAGTGAAATGCAACCCGTCAGCATCGAGATCAAGAGAGATTTAGTTTCTTAGCACTTAATTCCTAGAAATTATCTTGAGAAGGAATACTCGAATTTGATAGCTTGCATCCATCAAAACGTTTTGAGTTCCCCTTGTATTTCTACCTCGGCCGAGTTCTTGGCGATTAGTCTAGGAATGTTTCCAGAACAATGTGACTATTAGAAACGCACTTATTGTCAAGTCAATCGAGTGCAATTCAAACAAGACCGATGCAAGAGTCAGGAGATTGTTGAGTTAATGCAGCAGAAGTCAGATATATTTTTCGTTTGAGAAACTAAAAACTGTATCGAACATTTATATATAATTTAGGGACCACGTCAAGCAAATTCAAAGTTCAGAGATGATATTGTATATTGTATCAAAATTCATGAACTATTTATATCATTTTCCTCCTAAAAAGTAAGTCATTAACGAAGAAACTTCAAAAGTGAAAAAAATCAACAAAATCAAAATTTCGATGGATAGAAGACACAATACAAGAGAGTTTTCTAGAGCATCCGAACCGGTCAAATGCCATGGTCAAATCGAAGTGTAGCCATGGATAATCGAACTCATTCCATCTTGACAAGTGATTTCTCCCTTTGATGACTAGATGCCCTCCTTAATCCCAAAAATCACAAGTTGTGCCATCTGCTCATCTTCTAGAACGCACAAAGTTTACGTTGCCCGCAAAGAGATGCATCGTGCATTTTTCTTGCACGATCCGATCGATTCTTATAGGTCCTAATCAAATTACAAATTGAGTCAAAAGTCTCGTGCTAGACAAATTGGAGACAAAGGTGAACCAAAAGCAAAGGCTGCGCATAGCCCGATACACACGCCTGGCCAGATTCAAAGTTTTGACAGTGACCCTCCTGGCCTTTGAATATACTTTAACCGATCACGTTTTCATTATGAGCAAAGCATTGTTTTCTCGAGGGTAAATTGAATTGATAGATGCTTAAATTTTGGGAGAATTTGGCATTTAAGGACGTGAATTATTGAATTATCACGGATCAAGATTGAAGACTTGCAACAGTGCTGTGGTTTTTTATGACTTGTTAAAAACTGTATGACAAAAACGTATGTATCTTATATGTTATTTTGAAAACTCTAGGAGTTTAATTCTTTAGTTTCAAATCATGGGGCAACCCTCACTCTCACCCAATCTAGTGAATGGTTGCTACCCAAGCGAGGGCAACCCTCACCCGAGAGTGGCCCTCGCCAAGCCAGGCCTAGGCATTTCTCTCCTGAGGTTGAGACCTCCGCTAGCCATCAATAAGGCCAAGTGGTCAGTAGAGAAAAAAAGAAAGAAAATAAAAAAAAAAAAAAAAAAAAAAAAAAAGAAGAAAGTAAAAAATATTAAATATTATTAAAAAAATGTCAATATCAACCTCAGTTATGTCACGTAGAACACCTAACGTCCATCTCATTGATTTTCGCCCAAAATTGATCATATTGACTCAATTATCAAAACATAAAAAATGTTTAAGACTTAATAGGCAACATCTAAAAGTTTATGATTGAATTAAAAAAAGTACAATAAGTTTTGATTTTTATATAATTTTCCCCATATATCCATGTGTAATTAATAAGGTAAATCAATAATGATCAGACAAGAAAAATCTTTGGTGATTTTTTCAACCATCGGATCAAGTCTATTAATTCGTACTCCTTCATTTCACTTTCGATCCAATGGTAGAATCACCGGCTTAATTCCTCGGAGAAATTCTGACCAAAAAGAAATTCGTCGGAGAAATTTTGCCAAAAACATATTTCTTTGTTTTCGTTTATCCATTTTTTTTTTCCAAGGAGTACTGATTGCATGGTCAATGCCCGGAGCGCCCCAGGTATTTCGTCAAGATGCTCAAAAAGTCAAACCTTAAACGTCGCCTTCTCAACCACCGGGAAAGAGATGGCAAAAATTATACAATTCCAAAATAGAGTCAAGTCAGCAACAGGGGGTTGACTCGGATCGGGTTGACCATTTCTGATGCGCAAAGTTGAAGTTACTGAGATGAACAAAATACTCAGAAATTGACAGACTTTCCACGAGACATTGATTACGCAATAGGATACAGATTATCATTGAGATGATACGAAAACAATTTACATCTTAAACCTATCCAGGATCAACACAAATTCCAAAACTCAACCAACTAATGTCCAATCAATCCCAGCAGCAATCGGTCATAATGTTTCAGCGATATCAACCAACACAAATAAATATAGTGCTGAAAATAAAAGATAATATAAAAAAAAAACACTCATAAATTTTATGTTGGAAACCCAATACTTAAAAATATTATAAGACTGATTTCTAGTCATATAGTTGGAGGCTCAACACAACAATAGTACATTAATATATCGTCATTACAAAGATAGAATAACAAAGGAGCAAGAAATTCTAGTCATAGAAGACAATTTGGAGAAGGGTTTAATGAACGAGATGATAAACCGGTAGATTTTAATCTCACGAAAAACATATTGAAATTTCACCCAATTCTGACCGTCGAATCTAAACCGCCTATTCTCCTTTGAACCGTCGTCTCTCTCCCTTTTCTCTTTTTCTTTTTTCGCTATCAAGAACGTTCAGTTCACCTTTTATTTCCTTTTTTGACTTCTCTTCTTTTTTTTCCAATCTAAAGGTGTGTCTGCCACGTGAGGCGGCAGCCCATCGATAATGAGCACGAGGCTGGCGCGACATCGATCTTTACAATTAGTGACGTCATAATATATGGATGTGATCACATCATGTGTCGGCATTGGCCCTTGCCGACATGGGCTTTGAAAAGCCCAAACAACTGCCGAACCATGTTGAGGATCTTGCCCTCTCAAGTTCTGTCCATGCTCAGAAAGGCCCGCAAAAAAATGGATGAGAATATGCGTGCTTGCCGGGATTAATTTGGCGGACAGGACAGGATCACGCAACAAAGGAGATGCGATAACATTCCTTGGGTACTATCGACTGGTCTGTTGATTGTTAGTGCATAAGTCTGATATGTATAAACATGTTATCACGGTACTTGTTTGATGCACGTAAATATAACATTTGATAGAAGATAGCGACATTGATGGAATTAGAATTACAAAAAAATCTAGACAACGTGATTCTAGTTTATGTAACGATAAATACTGCAACTATATGAAGACCCACCACAAGGTGGTTGTCGTCATGGGACCATGACCACCTTTTGGTGGTCGCTACATGACGACACCACCACCATGAGGTGGTCGTCAAGTCAGAGAGAGAGAGAGAGAGAGACTTGTGGTTCGTCCGCTAAATTGCATTATGAAAGGGAGGGAGGGAGTGAGAGAGAGACTTGTGGTTCATCCACTAAATTGCATTCTGAAAGGGAGGGAGGGAGTGAGGTGCACAGCACATGTGGTGAAAGTCTCATTCACTACTTTGGATGAGAGAAACAAGCGAGGGATTCTCTTTTCAATTTTGACTCTCCCACTCTGCTCCTTTTCAGTCTGTTACTACAAAAGTAATTGCTTCAAATTCTGCCAAAAGACCCAATGAATTAGAATTACCCATTAACACAAGTCATTTTAGAGCAAGCGGATCATTTATGATGAAAAGGAGGAGGGGGTGATTGTTTTGTTGATGAACACTCTTGTTACACTCGTAGCCTCTGAAGGATGAGGATCAACTATATATTATCTGCATTAAAGACTCAAGTATTTTATAGTGTTATTCATCTGATCCTTTGTAGTAATTACTCGGAATAACAAAGTTGTAAAATAGCATAAGAGATTTTTTTTTTTTTGGTTTCTAACCCCACTTTACTAGTGGTTAGGGACAACCTCATTGGACGCATTTTTTTTTTCTTTTTCTTTTTTCCCTTCAAATAGGGAAATCCTATTTGAACTTATCCCTCGCCCTAAACGCTATATGGGATAAAGGTTGTTCTATCTGGACTTGCCAGCTCACCACAAACGCAGCCCAAGAGGTACTTGTCCATGGATCAATTATTGTATCTAGAATCTTAGCGTGTTACCAAGAAGATGAAATTGGTCATGAATGCTTCAAAAATCAGATCAAACTCCAGGACTTTAAAAGTCACCTAATTACTTTCAATGCATTGCATAGGATAGTCTTATGATTGAATTGAGAAAATTGTCCAAAAAATTTACATTTAACCAATTCAGTCATAAACATTTTAATTATGTCAATTTAGTTATAAATCGTTTTACATTTTTCTAATTTAGTTAATTTGGCTAATTTGAACTGGAAATCGCTAACGTGAATAATGGTAATGTAATGCAAATCAACCAGCGTTGATGTTGATAATTTTTTTTATATTTTTAAAAATAATTTGACTTTTTTACTAAATATTTTTTAATTTTTTCTTTCTTTTCATTTTTTTTTCCTACCAAGCCCCATGAGGGTCACCAGCCGTGGCCCTAACCTAGTGACCATGAGGGTTGGCCAACAGCTTTTGTTGGCCACTAATCACATCAACGATTTTCGACTAAAATTGATCAAATAGACTCAATGAAAAATTCGAAAATGTTTAGGACTCCAATTGACAAAAATTGAAAGATATAGAATTGAATTAACTAAAGTATAATAAATTTAGGATTTTTTAAATAATTTTTCTAATCAAGTTAGGACATTTCCCATATGATGCCTGGCTTTCATGAACCAAGTAAGATTCACGTTACATAGTTCGCCCCATGAAGTCTCACTTTTACATTCGTTTGTGCTAATCTTATCCATGGAAGAGCATCTTGCAATGCTAGTCTCTTTATAGGTCCTCTCACTGGCAAGTGTTCCGTGACAATAATTCTTATTTAACATTTCAAATACCAAGACCTTCTATTGAAGTTCTTAGCATTAAAAATCTTGACTTTTAGCTTGGCTAGCTACTTAATTCATCAATCCTCACTTTGAGAAAATTTCTTCCAACTGGGTTTTTGATTGGTAGGTTATAAATATTATCATCGCTCATATGCAAATTTAATTTAAAAACAAATTTGCAGCACCAAAATGATGAACCTAAAATCACCCACCAAATATTTTGGGAAAATTCCAAGTAAAAACCTAAAATGCCCTCATATCCTCAAATATGGATCCAAAGTGAATATTGTGTCAAATAATGGTATAAAGTGGCTATGGTTGTATCAAATAAAGGCTTAAAGTGGCTATAGTCATTTTAAATAAGGACTTGACCTCGCCGTCACTAGTCAACTAAATATTCCGATCAGTCAAGGGCGTTTTTGTCCAATTATAATTATAATTTTAAATTATTTTTTATTCTTTTCATTTCTATCCTTTTTTCACTTTCTTTTTTTTTTGGGCAAGGACCACCGACTATCGGCAATGGCTTGGCGACCCTCGCCGACCATACACGACACTTGACATTCACCTTATCAATTTTCGGCAAAAATTGATTGTATGAACTCAATTAGCAAAACATGAAAATATTAAGAAACAAAAGTTCTTCATAGATTTGGATTCCGCCCAAGCAAAGGAGTTTTGTGGATTAACATTGATGGATCCTTTGAAGTAGGATGGATCGAAGGCACCATCTCATGCATCAATTGCAACTTGTTAGGGAGCCTCATCTATGGCTTTGCAGGGATTTGCTTCGGTTTCCATCTGCCACAACAACCAAAAACCCTAGCTCTCATCGAAAGCTTATACCACTTTGCTTCCAAAAAACGCATTTGCATAGCCCTTAAGTTGGACAATTTAGTATGGATAAGTATTTTGAAGTCCACAAATCAGATCTCGTGGAAAGGGTGTGTGCTTATCACTAAAATACTTATTTGATTCATTCGATCTTCATTGTTATAGGGAAGCCAATAAAGTTGCGAATTCGGTTGTTAAAGCCTATCTCCTTCAAATTTTGTTATAGGGAAGCCAATAAAGTTGCGAATTCGGTTGTTAAAGCCTATCTCCTTCAAATTTGTTAGGATTTATTTTATTCTGAAGCTTGTTTGAAAGCTCCGATGCTAAAAACTTAGAGAAATGAATAAACTTCTTTGACCAGAAAAAAAGAAAGAGCTGCTCTCCTCACCAAATCAAAACTCCTGATTTCGACGGCCTGCAAATCCGATGACCGGTTCAAGAAAACCAGCCTTCCAAACTCTCGGCAAAAGAACGCTTCAAGTCTATAACTTTTGGCTAGGGGACACTTAAGTGCCATAACTTACGAAAGCGTACACTTAAGTGCCAAAATCGGAGTAAAATGGATCACTTGAGTGCCAATCCGCCAAAATCCGGCCAAAACGCGACGTGTCAATTTTCCGCGAAGACGAGTGCGAAACGGCGTCGTTTTAATGCTGATGTGGCAAAAAATTTAATATAAAAATTAATTTAAAACTAAATTTATTTAAATATTTAAAAATATTAAAAATATTTAAATATTAAAAATGTTAAAATTTTAGAAAATTTTGTAAAAATTCTATAAAAATTTATAAAATTCTATAAAAATTTATAAAATATTTAAAAAATAAAAAATAAAAAAGAAATTAAAAGTTAAAAAAATAAAAATTTTCAAAAATTTTAAAAATTATAAAAAATTTTAAAAAATATAAAAATTTTAAAAAATATAAAAAATTTTAAAAATTTAAAAAATTTTAAAAATTTTAAAAAATTTTAAAAAATATAAAAAATTTAAAAATTTTAAAAAGATTTTAAAAATTTTAGAAAATTTTGTAAAAATTCTATAAAAATTTATAAAATTCTATAAAAATTTATAAAATATTTAAAAATTTAAAAATTAAAAATAAATTAAAAGTTAAAAAAATAAAAAAATTTCAAAAATTTTAGAAAATTTTAAAAATTTTAGAAAATTTTAAAAAATTTTAGAAAATTTTAAAAAATTTAGAAAATTTTAAAAAATTTAAAACATTTAAAAAAATTTAAAAAATTTAGAAAATTTTTTTAAGAAAAGGAGGTGGGCCTGGCCAACCCTCCCCCACCTTCCGGCTACGGCGGGAGGCGGCGGCAGCGAGGGCTCTGCCCTCAGCCGTTGGCTGCCTTTCTCCTCCTCCTCCTACATTTTTAAAAAAAAAATAATAAATTATATTATTATTTTGTTTTAAATTTAATTTAATTAATTTTTATATTATATTAAAATTCAACTTATACCAAGAACAACGTCGTTTTGGCCGATTTAAGTGCTCTAATCTAGCCAACACCCGAAATGACGTTATTTTGGTGCTGACATGGTAAAAAATTAATATGTAAATTAATTAATTTTAATTTAAAAATAAATTTTTTAAAAATTTTAAAAATTAAAAACATTTGCAAAATTTAAAAAGTTACAAAAAATAATTTAAAAAAAAAAAAAAAAAGGGTGCCGGTTGAGGGCTGAAATTTTTTGTAACTTTTTTAAATTTTTGTAAATTTCGTAAATTTTTAAATTTTTTGTAACTTTCTAAAAGTTTTTGTAAATTTTTTGAATTTTTTGTAAATTTTTGAATTTTTTGTAAATTTTTTGAATTTTTTGTAAATTTTTTAAATTTTATGTAAATTTCTAGAATTTTTTGTAAATTTCTAGAATTTTTGTAAATTTTTTGAATTTTATGTAAATTTTGTAAATTTTATGTAAATTTCGTAAATTTTATGTAAATTTCGTAAATTTTATGTAAATTTCGTAAATTTTTTTGTAAATTTTGTAAATTTTTTTATAAATTTTGTAAATTTTTTGTAACTTTCTAAAAAATTTTGCAAATTTTTAAATTTTTGTAAATTTTTAATTTTTTTTTTAAATTTTTTAAATTTTTCTAAATTTTTAAATTTTATGTAAATTTTGAAAATTTTTTGTAATTTTTTGTAATTTTTTTCGTAACTTTCTAATTTTTTTAAAAAAATTTTGTAAATTTTTTTGTAAATTTTTAAATTTTTTAGTAATTTTTTAATTTTTTTTGTAAATTTGTAAATTTTTGTAATTTTTAAATTCTTTTTTATTTTTTTTAATGTTTAAAGTTTCTAATTTTTTTAAAAATGTTTTAAATAAATTTATTTTAATTTAATTTAAATAATTTTTATATTATTATAAAATTCAAATGATGTCAAAACGACGTCGTTTTGGCCGAATTCGAGCCGACTCAAAGACTCCGTGAGACACATCAGCGAGAAATATTAATATATTAATGCCACGTATGATTTCCGGCCAACTTCCGAGATGGCACTCAAGTGTCCCACTTTTCTTAAAATGTGGCGACTTAAGTGTACCTTTCGTAAGTTATGTGACTGCGGGGTCGCACGTCCCAAACTCTCAGTCATAGCTTGAGAGCAAGCACATTCATCGCAATTTCTCGACCTGCTCGGTTAGTTTCGTATCGGACGCTCGGAACGCCTTCGATGTACGTCGCACGCTCTTTCCATGGACACCCAGATCACCGGATTTGGCTCTGCATCGAGATAGAACGAACGCTGCAAAGTCGGCATCGAGTCTGGCCCAAAGCTGGATGGTGCAGACCGTTCGCGAGGGGTGGATCACGCCGACGTCCGATTGAGAGATTCCGTTTTATCAGTTGAACTCAGCGCAACGGCCTCTGCTCCCGGTTTCTTTTTCTTTTTTTTTTTTTTTGGGTAATTTTTTTTTGAAACAGTTTAATTTCTGCTAATTTCTGGAAATTGCGAAAAAAAAAGGTGAGGACGTATATTAGTTTTTCAAGACTAGAGATGGGCTTGTCTATTCCTTATGATCATTTGACGTTAGGAACTGCAAAATGGGATTATTAAACAAAAAGAATTTTTGGCCTCATTAAAAAAAGGACAAAGAAATTATTTTTTGTTTTGCAGAGATAAGTAAGAGTGAAGCTCCATTTATTTCGCAAAATTTTTTAGGAAAATTTATTCCTTATTTTCCTAGCCAATGAAAAATCTATGCTTAAATTCACAAACAATTTTCTCTTAAATAGATTAGAAATAATTTTCCAAAATAAAATTAAAAATTGGCGTTTAGACACAAAATTTTACACTTAAGCATGAGAACCCTAATACTGGATATCAAGTAGTACTTTGAAGAAAGGCCAACAATCCCACTGCCTGTGCCTAGGTTCTCGGCACTTGTGCTTGAGTCCACTAAGCCAAGCCCATGACACCAATGGTTGCACCTAGGTGCATCAAGGTTGGGGTTGGGACATCAATTTGCATGCTCAATACCCTAGTGCCTAGGCACAAGTCCACACAAGTCAAACATAGGATCTTGATGCTTGTGTCCGTATCCCCAACACTTGGGCTTGAGTCCACAAAGATCATACCATGGTCCCCAGCACCTAAGCTCTAGTTCCCAACACTCGAGCTAAGTCCACAAGGGCCGTGCCCATGTCCTTGACACTCGGGCTTAGGTCTTGGTGTCCAAGCTTGTGTCTATTGAGGCCAAGGCTTGGGACTTTGATGCCTGTGTTTGAGCCCCAATGTTAGTGCTCAAGTCTCCAGTGCCCATGCTCAAGTCCACTTAGGTCAATGCTAGAGTGCTCATGCCTTGGTCCATCAAGGCCTAGCATGGGAGCTTGATGCCAATGCTCAATCTCCTACGCCCAAGCTTGGGTCCATTGAAGTTGAAGCCCAAGACTCTAATGCCCACACTTTGGCCCATTGAGGCTAGGCTTGAGACCATGGTGCCAGTGCTTAGTTCCTCAGTGCTAATGCCTTAGTTTATCAAGGCTAAACCCGGGAACTTAATGCCTTAGTTTATCAAGGCTAAACCCGGGAACTTAATGCCCACAGCCAAGTCCATCAAGGTTGGGCCCATAATCTTGATCCTACTTATGAGCCTAGCCTTGATGGACCCTAGGAACTTGGTTAGGGGTGTCAACGGCAACCCCAACCAAATCGAACCTTTTTTTAAAGTTGCACTTGTTTTGACTTGAACCAAATCAAAAAGTATGGTTTGGTTTGGGTTTTGGGTTTTCATTTTTTTTTTTTGCCTTTGCATCCTCTGTCACGGTAATCTCGCGAAGAGGGAGTGTAGCCTGTCATAGACCATCGAGGCGGTATCATAAGTCCCCAATCACCGTCTCAGCCTCCCATCCTTTTATCTCTGGCACCCACCTCCCCAATGGCTTCCTCCTCACGCCTCGATACTTCCTCGATCCCCAGTCTCCCCGTGATCTTTGCTGCCGCGACAACAATAGGCTAGAATTCCGATCGCAGCGGCTCGATCCTATGCTCCTCGACCTTCTCATTGCCGGAGGAGTTGGTGGCTTCGTTGCCGGTGACAAAGATCTGCACGACTTGGACGCCGCTCTTCCTTTCACGATCGGCGTCGAGTTGGAGCTGTCGTCGGTGGAAACCGTGGAGCAAGACTCAACCCGGTTCAAAGGGGTGGGCTTGGGGCGCTTGGTGCGAAAGGTGTCGAAGCGGAGGAGGAAGAGAGAGTCGTCACGGTGGTGGTGGTCGATTGAGGTGAAGTTGCCATTAAAAGTTGGTGAATTGGAGAGAGATGGGTGTGAACGGTGGAGAGGTTAGGGTAGCGCTCGTACCTTTTGAATTGGGGGATTTAAAAATAAAAATAAAAACTTGAAAATCCGAAATTCAAATTAAACCGTTAAACTACTCGAATTCATTTACTTAAACTGAATGAGATCCAAACCAAAAAGATCCGAAATTTTTTGTTTGGATTAGGTCAGTTTGGCTTGGATATTTTTGACAACCCTAGACTCGAGCATGGCAACTGGGTTCCCGAGCCAGGCACCAAGATCCTGTCCTTAGCCTTTGTAGGAATTGGGCTCAAGTGCCTGGTATTCGAGCATGGGCATTGGGTCCATGAGCATGGCCTTTGTGGACCTGAGTTGGGGTACCAAGGAACTGGACATAGGCACTGAATTCCTGGGCTAGGCTTTTGTGGATTGAGGATGGGTGCTTGTGCTTGTGCCTAGGTCTCCGATGCCCCCGTCAAAGTCCATCAAGAACGGACTCAAGACTTTGGTGTCCGTACTTGAGTCATCGGCTGTCCACGCATGAGTCACTATCACTTGAATAGTGTATGACTATTAGAAAAACTAGATTTTCCTCACTAAACAATAGAAAATATTTTTTTGTTCATTTTCATATTGTAGTCAAGTATCAGGAAATCTTGTCATTTTTTTTGAAAATTTTTCCAAATAATGTCACTTTTTCTGTGAAACAAACAGCCTAAGAGTTAATCTATTAGTTTATTTAGTAAGATGAGTTTATGAAATATGAGTGTTCAAATGTATTTATAATCTTTATTGTGACACTTGTTTATAATGAAATCTTTCTAGTAGAACCACTATTTTCTTATTGAAGTTTACCGTGTTCGATTGGCTTGGTTTCACAATAAAAGATTGGCGTGATACTCCTCGTCTCTTCAATCATGACTTAGGAAAGTACTATAGACGGCAGAGTATCAAGAGACCTGCGTCCAGGAGAGGGTTAAAATACACCACTCTCCCTAAAACTGTGTCCTCGTCTTGATTATCTTATTTTGAGACTTTTGTGAACACGTGGCTTGGAAAGTGAGCACGATTCTTTGATCCTAAAGAACATGAAATGTGCTAAAAATGAAAAGAACTCAGTCAACAATAGAAATGTGCCATAAAATGTCCAACATAAAGTCACGTACATGCAAAAGATTCAGAGTATTTTGTGAGCCTACGATGAATAGAATGTTTCGTGCTGTAGATTTTAGTAGTTAGTAAATTTCAGATTCTCTTGGTGAGAAAATTTTGGGATTAAGACACTGGAGGTCCCTAAACTATGTCATATTATTCAATCATGTGACTCGACTTATTTTTGAGCAACTGGGTTCCAAGACTAATTTTTTGTGCTTTTATGTTCGAGTGAGTCTTCTGTTAAAAAAAAGGAAACAATGCTGACATGACAATCAAGTTGCCATTAAATTCCAACGTAGCTTCATAAGTGGTTTGTGAAAAACTTTAAACAAAATAAAAGGTATTCAGGAAATAAGGAAACACTAAAAACAACACATATATTAAGAATTCAGAAATAAGGAAATTTGGAAAAAAAAAATCTACTATTATGTTTGCAAATGGTGCAAAGCACTATTTGCACATTCAAGGTTGAATGAGTGACATGTGTATTAAAAAATAATTGTGTAATAGAATTCATCCACATGTCATCCATTTAACGATGAATATGTAAAGTTCGTTTACGCTAATAGTAGACCCAATAAAAATCCTCAAAAAAATAAATGAGAAGCGGGAGAAGAAGGTGACGTGTAAACTAGGACAGAGGAGATGGATCGCCGCAGCAAGGTCTGGCGAGGCTGAAGTCCAATAAAAACATGACTGATCTAATATTTATGACAAGGAGGGGATGATCTGAGCCCAGAGTATCAGCATATCATCATACCTGATCATACCTAATGGTTTAAGCCATCGTGTGAGGGCACAAGTGCTTTCAAATTTTCTTTCCAGTCATTTTATCCAGGTGAACCAGATGATGAACCTGATAGCAAATCTCTTCATTTCTTCCCATCAAGTTGAAAAAAACAGGTAATTCAGTACACTGTACATTAATTTGGGCACATCTGAATCGGTAACTTTGATCGACATATTGCTTGAAACGCCAAAGAGAAGTGACGAACTAAGAAATGGGTCACCCATTCAAGCACCAATGCTTCCTAATTTGTACAGCTTTTGCACATCCCAGACTTCCTAGCCACTAGGCCTCGGCAAGTGTTTCTGCTTCCACCAATCAAAGTCATCGTAGTCGAGGAACCTTCTCTTCGGAAATGGCAATGGGATTCCGATTCGCTAGTTTGAGACAAGCATAAGATTGGTATGCCGCGGCAACTAATGTTCATGCATTCTACGGGAGAATCTTGATTTACATCAAACAGATGTTGACGTGCTTGATGAAGACCGCAACGTGTTGATGGTCATGGAATTCTGGGTATGGCATTCGGTATAACGTTGCTGTTGGCTGTGCTCGCGGAGGTCCCTCATGGCTTTGAACCTCAGATCTTCACAGTAGGTGCTCGGCTCCGGGACCACGTCCGGTATGGCCATTTTTCCCTCGAGCATGTTCACCACCTCAGACATCGTGGGCCTTAGAGATGGAGATGCATTTGTGCACAAAAGAGCAACTTTGACCATGATTTTCGCTTCTTCTTCGTTGACTTCGGTCTCTAACTTCTGGTCGACAAGTCGCATCAAGTTTCCAGTCTGTTGCAAGCGACACGCCTGCAGCACAATTCAACATAAATCAGTACTTCATCATAGAGCTATTGATAAATTCTTATAGTATGTTCTTGCTGTAGGTCAAGTCAGAGACTCAGAAAAATACCCAATCCAATAGACAGAGACAGTCATCACTCGGCAGGCTACTGTTATTGCTTTTCCCGCTAACTATCTCCAAGGCCACAACTCCGAAGCTGTACACATCGGCTTTGTACGTGAGGTAACCCCACAATGCATATTCTGGAGCCATATATCCTCTGCAAACAAGATCACAATCTGTTAAATCGACAATCTTAAGAATTTATAGCATCAACAGAGAGCATAATCTATAGTCAAGGTGCTGTTGAGAAATTTTGGGCATGGAATTTGATGGGGAGAACATAACGTACATGGTTCCGGCAATTTTGGTGCTAATGTGAGTCTTCTCTTCTTCATGAAGCCTGGCCAGTCCAAAGTCTGATATCTTCGGGTTTAAATCTCGATCGAGCAGCACATTAGTAGCTTTAATATCTCTGTGGACAATCTTGAGTCTAGACTCTTCATGTAGAAAGGCAAGACCCTTAGCAATCCCAGTGCAGATCTTATGTCTCGTGGGCCAGTCTAGCTGAAGTTGATGATAATCAGGACCTGTAAAACCCAAGAAGCCATAGATGCTCGTTATTTCGACATCTATCTAGGTCCTATTTTGTATGGTGCTTAAATCATATCTTGTATAAGTAGAACCGACCAAACAAGGCACGAGCAAGACTATTGTTCTCCATATACTCGTAAACCAGTGATAGTTGATCTCCTTCAATACAGCACCCTCGGAGATTCACAAGATTTGGATGTTGTAAGCATGATATCATTCCTATCTCGTTCAGGAATTCTCGATTTCCTTGTCGCGATTTCGATGAGAGCTGCTTAACTGCTATTACAGTGCCATCATTTAATTGACCCTGAATGCAAACCCAATTATTAGAATTAACTTATAAGAAGGTTACATAAAGATGCACGAAACGGGACAAGACACATAACAGCATGCACCTTGTAGACAGCACCAAAACCGCCTTCCCCAATTTTGTTTGCAGAATCGAAGTCATTTGTTGCAGCTTTAATTTTTTTCAAGGAAAATGTCCCAGTCTGCAGATCTAGTCCTTCCATGCCTGTATAAGCAGAGAATAGATGGAACTTGAAGCCAGAAAACTCAAGAAGGTAAACCCAAAAGAGAGAATTAGATCACTGATAAAGTAGAGACGAATATACACTCCATAGTTAGGTACAAATGCATTCATTAGTGATATCTAATGCTGTGGAGCAACAAATTGAATGTCTAATTTTATGTATGCCCAAGTAGACTATTGGCGACTTGCACAGTAGACTAGATTAGCTGTGTTTCCTTCATTCCGTTAAAAAATGACAGGTGGTGAAGCACCAGATTGTGGTCTTCTCAAGTAAGTCAGACTGATGACAGAGAACATTCAGTCATATTTATCAAAATTCATAGAAACTGCACCTTGTCTTCTCTTGGTTCTTCCTCGGAAATAGCCTTTCCACTTAAGTATACAGAGTGATAAGAGAACAATGAAAAATGCTCCAGCTCCAACTCCAGCTCCAACGGTGACAGCAGTCTTTTGTTTTCCACCTCTTGAACACCCTTTGTCATCTGCCCAACAGAAACAAGACAAGCCAATGATGAAAATGATTGGTTGCACAGCTGGATAGTGCTATAATCATAACTATCATATCAAAGGGCTTTAGAACCAATGTATTATGCTTATCAATGGCCTCAAATTTTATGCAGGTCAGCATCAGACTACCGAAACCATCTAGCTATACGAAATAGTGAAGATTTTCAGCCTCACCTGAAACTACAGAAATGGAGGAAATAAGTGGACCATAAGATCCTCTTTTAGGAATCCTTGTTGTCCCTTTTCCAGCAAAAATTAGACGAATCTCCAGCGTATTATTTGTCACGCTGACATTATAGACTTCCTCTTTTGGCTTCTGAGCAGCACCTGCTGCAATCTCAATATCATAGTCCTTCAGAATCAACTTTTCCTGTGCCAAAGTCATTTAACCAAGATTTAATGTGCCAGAGAATTGAAACGATATGCAATGTGAAATCCAGGTTTTCCAATGAGAACTTAAGTACCTGAACATAAACATCAAACACCCGCCTCCCGAGGCTGTTATATGTTTTGTCATTAGTGAACTGTATCTCTGCAAATCTGAGTTTCACATTGTACATCCCGTTCTCCAAGCAGTAATGAAAATAAGTCAGTGAAATCGGGGCTGTTCGTGCCGTTGAATCCAAGACGGTGAGGTTTGAGGATAGTAGATACACAGAATAGCGCAGGTTTTGTTCATCGTTATCATCTATGAAGTCCCCTGTGCTACTGAATCCCCAGAACTCATCACGATTTAAATAGAATTTTGCAGCACCACCTTCTTCATCTTGATCTCCTTGATAGATGATCTTCTGCTTAGATTCCTTGATGGTTGCATCTTTTCCACCACAATTAACATGTAAACAACTCGAGTCTGATGGAAAAAATTCATATGATTCAGAAAACTTCTGACCTTGACAGAGAGAAAATAACAGAAAACATAACTACAGCACCATGTAGTGGACAAGACCAAACAGTTGATGCTCAAAATGGACAAGTATATAAAAAAACGTAACAGTTTAACCCAACTTTGAAAATTCCATAGCTTTTGCAGCATGCAGAGCAATGATTCAGCAAGCAAATACTTACAATGTGGACATTGAAATTTCTCCAAGCAAGGAACACCTCTGCCTCTGCAACAGATGTATAAATGAATTAGCCCTGACCAGCAAATATACCCAGACCTTTCATTTCACAAGAAAACTCAGTGTGAATTAAAAAAAGAAAAAAGAAACTGGGTATGTAGTCATATGGCCGTTTGGCAATCAAAATATTTGAACCCTTCGGATAATTACAGATCTGAGACTTCTGTGAAAAAATGCTCATGAATGAAAAGCCGTCATATGAAAGATGATCACTTTGGCAACAAAACTGTGCTTTCAATTGAAGGATTCAAGCTTTTTACCGGAATCCGCCAAAAAAATAAAAATAAATAAAGAATGAAGACATATATTGGGCATGATGAAAGGCATCTTACGAGTTATTTTCTGCTGCAGAGTTTCTAAACAAATTCAAGTTCAGGTTCCTGAAGAAAATGGGCAGAGTAACAAGATCAGATTTTCCATGAATATCTTACAAAAGATATCTAAAGAGAAATATAGCACAGGTACTGGTGAGCTCACATGTTTTCTTGACAAGCAGGTTGCTGAGGACCTTGCCATGCGAAGTCATTGTATGAAAGATCACTGCACACAGCATGGGGAAAAACTAACTTTAAGATGGTAGGAATCGAGAGGATGGTGAGGGCAATCAACTCAATAAGAACAAGAAACATACACGCTGGTTCCTTCCTTCAGGATTGAGTCCTGAACACTTCCCGTTAATAAATTGCTGGTAAGAAATCTAAGAAAAAATCATGTGACATAATTAATACAATAGGAAAAGAAAGAAACCATTAAAATGATCGTCTGGATGCACTATGTCACACGGTACAGGCCATCAGCATATTTTATCAACAAAATTTTTGCTTTGCACTGACATAAGTAAGAGACGGCAATACAAGAAGACTTGCATGCAAATGATGAACTTACATGAATTTTATGCGCTTTAAATTGATTGTAGCCGGAATTTGCCCAGTCAATTTGTTAAAACTGAGATCCCTAGGACCATAAAGACACAAGGTAAGCAAGCCCAGTTTCAGCTGTAAGAAGAATATTAAAACTTCTCAAGTCAAAAATTAACAAGATTTACTTACAAATATTCTAGATTCTGCAATTTCCACATGTATGCGGGAATTTGCCCAGATAAGTTGCAGCTTCTCAGTATCCTGTAACAATATGCTGCCAGGTTTAACAACTCAAACACCAAGCACATCCTAGGAGAATACAAACTCTGTATCGAAGAATGGAGACTAACAATATCACTAAGCCTGTCATGTCGTCCAGTGCAGGAAATAGCTGGAGAGGACCATCAATGTCACTAATCCTCCTGTCAACGAATTTAATCATTAGCAATTAACTATGAATTAAACAAATATATGACTTGCATCCTAAATTACAAAAGATAAAGCATTAATTGTGAGAAAGCTAATTACTCACAGGTCCTCTACTTTATTCAAGGCAGAAATGTGTGATGGAATGGGTCCTTCAAGTCCACTCGCATGCATTTCTCTTCAAGAGTTGAAGTGTATATGAAAATACGCAGTATGTAGATTATAAGAAAAAAACACGTTGATCATCAAACTTAACCCACGCAAATTGTATTAAAGCCGTGATCTTACAGTTTGTTCAGCTGCTTCCAGTTTTGGATAAAACTGGGTATTCTGCCGCTGAAGTTGTTGTCATTTATCCGACTGCAATGTAAAATATAAAGTGTTAGTAGGCATTCAATCGTAATAGTTATGTAGGACAAGCACATCGTTGTCTTACAAATCTGTCAGATTTCCTAAGGTGGCAAGTGTAGTTGGCACGTTTCCTGTTAGCTGATTGGAGGACAAAATCCTATGACCATATCATGGCACCATGATAAGTAAATAAAAGTATAAAGCTGGAAGAAAAATAGTCCCAAGCTTAGGAGTAGTAGGGTTTCTTACAAATTCTGTAAGTTGATTAAACTCCCAAGCTCATGAGGAACAGGACCAGAGAACTGATTGGCTTCAAGATTCCTGATTAAGAAACTCTATAATTGTTATTGAATTAACCAAATATATTCTTTCGTTATAGACTCCAACTAAATTATCTGGAACCAAAGGCGTTTTAGCCATTCTTCTGAAATTCAACAAATAGAGTTTTTCCGACAGTCATGAGAAAGAAATTTTTATATAAATGTTCTAGATATAATTCTACATAAAAGGAAGTGGCAATCCATTGATGGAGAAAGGCAAAAAGAAACTGCAAAATATAGCTCCCATTGAACGTGCATCTCTGATGATTTCAAAATGCAACAATTGCTCAGGAAAGAATTGCACTGCAAAAATGATTAGATTTAGCATGAAACTTACAGATATGTTAGAGAGGTAATGTTTGCCAATGATGTTGGTATTGCTCCTGATAAGCGATTCACAAGAAGAGAGCTGCATAACCATTTTTTAATAGTCAATCAAAGGAAAACATATGACGTGAGGAAATCGAGGAGGATTGGTTACATTGATGTCAACTGCATGGAACCCAACTCATCAGGAATTTCACCAGTGAGGCAGTTGTAAGCAAAATCACTGCAATGTGAGAGTTCACCAGCATCTTATTAAAAAAAAAATTGCTATTTACCCCAAATTATAATTGGACACAAAGTCGCAAAATAGCGTAACAGATGAAGGAAGTGGAAACTAATCCTTACATCACTCTGAGGTAAGGGAGGTTGGCAAGCTCAGGAGGAAGAATTCCGGGTAGACTATGAAACTTCAGCACTCTGTGATGCACGATAATCAGGTCGATGTTAAGTACAAGAGATGGCTCCATTGCATATTTGGAAAGTTATAGTGTAACACCATGAATCAGCATTGAAAATTGCAGATAAGATTGCTGAACTCATATATATACTGAAGAGACTAATTTACATCTCCTGGAAAAAGCATAAATAAGCACAAAGATAAATACTGATATATCCCTCTTCTTCACTGATGCCACCAAATTTTGCACTTTAACAACCCTTTTTCTTTTCTGGAAATCCATATTGGAAGACATTGCCTTTTGTGGTTTGTTAAAGGAAATGTCTGGGGAAATGGCGAAAGTTATCAAATTTTGAATGGCAATTATATCTTCTCTTAATTGGACTTATGAGGGTGATTTCACACTTTCGAGAACAACCATGTCAAGACACTCAAAAACTTTACGTTGCTGCTTTCGGAAACAGCTCAATATCAAGTACAGTTCTAACGGTTGCAAGAGACATTTTGATCAGAAAAAAACTAAAATGTGCTTGTCTAAGAGTGGAATAATGATCTATTTTACCAATGAACTACATCAATCATATTGCCCAAACATTATATTATGAAAACACAAGTAAACGATATAATGTATGATTTCATTAAATTTCACAAAGATTGGTGCAAAAAATAGGGGTAAGTATGAAGCAATGCAGACGGGCAGAGTAGCATTGAGATGGTAATCAATGGAAGAAGCTTCAGTGATTGGATGAGGGACTTTACATCCTTACGACATGACAGAAGGTATCATTCCGAATGTTGCAATCACAACCAATGCTACTCTCAGCTTCTGCTGGCGGCTGCAGTGCTAACCCAACCGTTCGTATTTCACAATTGTCACCATCAAAATCCCAGTATGTCGACCCCATTATGCTCGTGATCTCGTGGAGAGCATCAACTAAATTGCATGAACAGAAAAGAAAGCACCATTAGAGAAAGTGAAGGTATAAGTTAAGATTGTTAATGAGAGGAAATTGACTAGTAATGAAGGATGTAGTTGCTTTGCCAAAGAAAGTTAATGCTCTGGTAGACGATTACTACATCCATTTTCTCTCGCTTTTGTGATTATGGAAAAGAAAATGAGAAAAAAATAGAAGCACAAAATGAGTTACCATAGTCCAGAAGTTCAGACCAAAGCCCCTTCTGTAAATGTCAAGTATTTATTTAGTGAATAAGGTCAGTATGACTCTTTTCTGTGAAATGATTCAACCACGGAGACAACCTATTACTATTCTGTAATATTGTGGCTTCAGTTGGGAGGGGTAAAGGTACATCTGATGCATCATAATCAGAAAATTGGAGGTGTATAATGTCACCTTTAATTACACAGTGCTTGCAAGGCGAGTAAAACTGCAAGCGTCCAAGGTAAACAATTGTGTAGAAGAGGTGACCAGCATAACAGCGACGACAAGGTTTCTTCACTTTACCGCAGCGGACATCTATTTTAGGGTTGCCATAACATTCTCAAGGACACTCAAGATCGCTATACAGACCAGCAAGAAAAGCTACCCAAAAACTGTTTCTGAATAGGTCAGCCAACAAATTTCCATTGCTCGTACCAGTTCCACGAGCCCAAAAGAGAATTATCCATCCATAAAGCATGTGGCATTCAATAATATACCTAATATAGGCATCAGGCAAATTCACTGAAGGATAGACTAAAATTGCCTTACCCAAATTAGAGTTTTTTAACATGAGTCCCATTATCTGACCGAATAATATAAAATAGAAAGTGCCTCTTATCTTCCCTTCTTCCTGGCTACAGAAACTGAAAACTCCCATCTCTACTTACCAATCAGAATATCAAAATTACACCCATTAAAGTCTAGAAAGGAATCGCAAACATTGGGTAGAGAGATTTTCACATGAATCTTACACTAAATTTTCCCCATCTCCCAGTCAGCTCCAACACTGTCATTAAAAGGAAATAAAATACAGAGCAGAGAAACAGAGCGCAACGAGCTAACCCCATCTACTCTCAGCAACGTGAACCAACCGAAACCCAGATTTCCAGATAGCAAAAGCTTGCAACTCTCCCGCAATTTCTCAGCATCCAAACACGTACTTATACCGTTCACAGCAAAAAAAAGATTAACTCGTACCTTCCGCTTGGGGCAGCCTTGACTCGGCCAGCCACACCAACCCGAAGCAGCTCAACCCCATGAAAATCAAGAAAACGAACGAGTTCTTGCCCGCCATGATCAAGAACCTCGGCCTTTCGTGGAACTAATGGCAAAGAAAACTTCCGAGCTCGGACCTATTCTGGATCTTGGAGGAAGAGAGACGTCTTGGAGCTCGAGCAAATGGCAAAAAAACCAGCAAATGCTGTGCTCCCTACTTAACGTACTAGTCAACAAAACAAGCGAAACCTCCAGTTCCAGTTCCCGGATGGGGAAAAAGAGAGAAAACGGGTGGAAATGCTGGCACTCGGAAACAGTTTGACAAGTTGGTTGGCGGGAGGGAATGGTTTTCTGATTCGATGCATATCTTACTGCTTTCTGTCTTGTTTGAAAAGTATTGAATATTCCGGGGATGGCAAGAACCATTCGGCAGACGGAGGAAAGGACGTGGACGTTTCTCCCCGTGCTGTCGTTCTCGTAGCCAAAACGAAACTGGATTTGTCCTAGCATGGAGGCGAGGTCAAAGTGCCCTTTAAACATGGTTTAAATTCCATGAGGTTGAAGAACCGTTATCGTCGACCTGATTTATCTTCTTCTTAACGTGTGAGCCACGCTGTTAAAAAGAAGACGGTCTAGATGTCTTTTCTCTGGAGATGAACCATTTAGAAAAAATGTGTGGTGGAAATATTTCGAGAGGGTAGTGATGTTGACTCCGATCGTCTAGATGAATCCCATTGACTAAATAATGGTTTGTGCTTTTGGTAAAGCATGAGATTTTCTAATGATAGCTCCTCTCGTTAATGTGATATTCATAGAAACTAATCAATCAAACCAAATAATGATTCACTAACACATCAAAGAAAAGTCAAAGAATGAGTTGATTGGCTACACGTAAACAAAAACCTTAGATTGCAGATAGGGTGTCAGCTTTTTTTTTCTTTTTTTCCCAATCTTACCATAAATAGACTATCATTTCAATCCTCTATGATCTCGTTGAACGAGAAATCCAGAACTAATAATTTCAATAAATATACAAATTGGTCGTCAAAAGAGACAAATCGCTTCTATGAACATGCTACTGAAGCCATCTTACTTTTGAAAGGAGTTTTTTAGAGTCTCCACTAGAGTTGCTCGCATCAAATCACAGATCCAGGAGGAGCAGCGTTTGTACAAGTTTTTTGAACTATTCATCTAGGTTTGGATATGGAGAAGGAATTGGAGGAGAGAAAATGATTGAATCTTCTCAACTTTTGACTTTTTAATTTTGCTTTTTTTTTTGTAAAAACTTTTTAATTTTGCTTTTCTCTTTACTTTTTCAAAAAAAAAAATATAAATACATTGATAAATGCAATTGTTTATTAAGAATATGAAAGCAATATCTATTGGAATGAACATGTTTACAAAGAGCAAATAAGATTTACCATGAACAAATTAAGTCCATTACTGATATTTTTTTACTATTGAAATTTACTTACTAATATTACATAAGTTATCGTGAATAAGTAAAATTTCCGAAGAAGAAATAATTTTACTGACAAATAGATTCACTTCACCGACAAATGAATACCGACGACACCTACACAATAATTTTCATTTTCCTTTTGAAATATACAAATAAATGTCAAACTTATTTTTGGCGTATACGATGTTCCACGTCGGACAAGTGAACTTTTGACGTGCTGCCAAAATTGACGTGACATGCTACCGAAATATACACGCGACTTCACGTAAGAAGTCTCCTAGATAAGAATATCGGAATGGTACGGACACTGTGCAGGTATTTTTTTTTTTTTTTTTTTTTTTCCGTTTACTCTTAATTATTCTAATGCGAATTTGGTAGCTGAACTCTTGATTTTTCAAATTTATACGGTTGCTGTCCGTCAAAACCTTTGAATTTTCTTTTATTTTTCCCGATAAATTCATTAGAGTCGGTGAATTGTGATTGAAACAAAGAAGAGGAGAAATTGCAAGGATACACCAGTGCATATTCAGCCAAACATACTTGTGGATTTTGATATGGACAACCAAAGGACATTCAACCAGACATACTTGTATTGCTTTTAAATACCAACAGACACTGGGAGTAATAGGTAAGCAACTGAAATCTCATACTAACTTCCTTCTGGCATAAAGTATGCAAATTTCAATTCGATCATGAATTTATTGTACATAATTCCAATTCAGTTATAAACTTTCAATTTTTTTTTTTTTTTTTTTTTTTACATATGTAATCCTAATTTTTAATGCAAAATTCCAATGAAATCCTTTCTACCAATTTCAATCAAGAGTAGCTAAGGCGACGATCTAGGCAGGACGTTCTTTTGAGTAGAGTCGCTAGTGTTAGTATGCTATGTAAGACGGCCAGCAATAATTGGATGCTAGTTCAATAATTTCTTGTGACGATTGGCTAGGAGAACCATCTTGGAATATTCACGTGAAGGTTTAGATCTATAATGACAAAATTGGAAAGTTTAAGACTAGATTATCATCTAATTTATGACTAATTTGGTAATTATTTGGGTTAATACAATGAAAAATCCCAAACTACTATACCTGAGATAAATTTATCCAAAATTAATTTTTTGACTATAAAAACCACCAAATTGATAAATTAGTGACAAACTTAACTTTTGTTAGTTTCCATTAAATTAGATTAATACCATAAAAAATAACAATTGGTACACTTGTAATAAAAGGAAGTTAAAATACTAAATTAATACATCCGTCAATTGTCATGTGTTATCCTCAATCAACAATTTGATGATAAAATTTAATAGAAATTAATTGATAGTAAATTTATCACATGTATATCAATTTGGGATTTTTTATGTTTAAAATAAAAATTTAAATTAAATTTATTATAGATATACTTGTTTAAGATTTTTCATAATACCAGCCCTAATTATCTCAGCCGCCGTGTGCCCAGCTTGGGTTGACCATTGCGTGGCATGCGCAAGGAATAATGAGTACGTATGGACATGACGCCCAGGTCTACCTTCCGACCATCACACGGAGTCCCCAGGGAAGAACCAAAAGTCAAATTTGCATTAATATAAGACGTAAAACCTCGCAATCTACAGCAAAGCAAATTCTATTTTAATTATGTCATGCGACAGGATGGTGTTTGGTTGAACAAAAGAAGAAAAATATGGATGTGGACCATTCAATTTAGTTTGCTCCTCCACATCAAAGATGCCCCTTAAGGTAGTGGCACATAAGTTCGCCTACATAGTGCTTGGTGATATGCCTTGGATTGAATAAACTCGGATAAACCAGGATATAAGGCTGGATTTGCGATCCAAGGAATGATAATTTTGTTGAACTCAGGATTATGTAGTTGAAAAGTAAAAGGACGTTCACTTGGTTACCATGAGAGATAAAAGGGAGTGATGGGTTGAAAATTAAAAGGACATTCACTCGGTCGCCATGAGAGATAGAAGGGAATGATGGTGCAACCAATGTGAATTCGAGAGCGTTGTTTCCTCCTCCTTTCTTGTCCTCATCACATCAGTTCGGGGTCTGGCCCATCGCCAAATCATGTCTTTACTAGCAGAAAATTGCTTTGTCATCATATGTGATAATTCGAATCATTTCAAGCATCGAGTCTTGAAAAAAAAATACCTAAAAGTGATGGAATTTTGACTGGGCCGTAATATATGAATAACATCATAAGCCTTTCATATCCAACGTGGGACTTTGGACATTAAAATCTTAACCAAATGGAATTGAAATATCAAGATGTGTGTTGAAGTATTATTCAACATTGCCTCACAACATGTAATAAATATTTTATCTATTAGTTTAAACTTTTGGATTTGACTTTCTAAGGTGTGTGGACACAATTGGGTTGGTTGGCAATGTGGACAAGAAGAGCCACTGGCACCATTTTGTCTTCTTTAAGTCAAAAGTTTTACGGCTGATCGAGACGGGAGATTATGACTTTGTACTATGTTCAAAGATTGTTCCTTAAATCATGAATTTTCTTCTCCCTACAAGTGGATAGATTCCCTATGCTCTTTGTTAAGACTAGGGCTATGCAAAATGTGTTGCCCCCGAAGCGGAAGTCACTTGGATTGGCCGGTTTGGTCCAATTCTCCTAAGAGTGTTGATCTAGTTCCCAGTTCCTAAAAGTGGAACTGGTGTCTGGGCGGTTTGGTGTCTAGCTGTACTAGATTGGACCGACTAAATATACTTTCTTATTTTATTATTTCTTCCAAAAAATTAGTAAAATGTGAAGTAAATACTATCTCGGTTTGGTCCAAGTAGTGGGAAAAAAAAGTAATGGGAAAAAAGTAGTGGGAAAATATAAATGATTGTTTCCATTGGACTAGACCAAAACCAAACCGGATTGATGGTTCGGTTTGGTTCCTGATCCTAGGACCAACCTATTTGGTCCCTGGTTCCAATTTCTAGGAACCAATTGAATTAGGAACCGATCACCCTAGTTAAGTGGTCAAAGCAAATGATATTTTGAGTTTTATCATGGCATGACCAGTCCCATTCATATTGCAAGCATTCTAATGTATTAGCGAAGTCGATGAAGAGAGCTAGGGGTAACGAAATTCTGTTTGTCATTTATCCTTGTTTCCCTTTTGTTGTGCGCGCTGAGGTATCTTTTTCTTGCACCATACTAAGTTCACCTTTTTTTCTGACCTTGTGAATTGCAACCCGTCTGCGTCGAGATCAAGAGAGATTTAGTTTCTTAGCACTTAATCCCTAGAAATTATCTCGCAAAGGAATACTTATTCGATAGCTCGCATCTGTCAAATCATTTGAGTGCCCCTTGTGTTTCTACCTTGGCCGAGTCCTTGGTAATTGGCCTAGGAATGTATCTGGAACAGTGTGATTATTAGAAACACACTTATCGCCCAGTCGACTAGGTGGAATTTAAACTAGACCGATGCCAGAGTCAGGAGATTGTTGGGTCAATGTAGTAGAAGTCAGATATGTTTGTTGTTTGAGCAAACGGAAAAAATTATATCGAACATTCATAAATAGTTTAGGGATCACGTCGAACAAACTCAAAATCTAGAGAGAATATTACATATTGTGTCAAAGTTCAGAAACTATTCATATCATTTTTCCCCTTAAAAAGTGAAGTCATTAGTGTAAAAAAAATAAAGTAAAAAAAAAAAAAAAATCAACAAAATCAAAATTTCAACGGATAGAAGATACGATACAAGGGAGTTTTCTAGAGCATTTGAACCGCAGTTTGAGACATACCATGGTCAAATCATAAGAAGCCTAGCGATGGACAATCAAACTCATTCTATCTTGACAAGTAATTTCTTCCCTTTGATCACTAGACGCCCCTCAATCCCAAAAACCACAACTTGCTTCTCCTGCTCATCTTCTAGAATGCACAAAGTTTACGTTGCCCGCAAAGAGATGCATTGCGCATTTTTCTTGCACGATCCGATCGATTCTTATAGGTCCTAATGAAATTACAAATGGAGTCAAACTCTCGCGCTGGACAAATCGGAGACAAGGGTGAACCAAAAGCAAAGGCTGCGCATAGCCCTTGCCAGATTGCAAAGTTTCGATCACTCCTGGCCTTAGAATATAATTTAACCCAATCACGTTTTCATCATGAGCAAAGCATCGTTTTCTCGAGGGTAAATTGAATTGATAGGTGCTTGAATTTGGGGAGAATTAGCATTTAAGGACATGAATCATTGATTTATCGCACGAGTGCTCGAGCTAATGTTTTTTATTGACTTGTTACAACAGTACTGTGGATGACAAAAAAGGTATGATCTTATATTTTATTTTGAAAACTCTAGGAGTTTAATTCTTTAGTTTCGAACCATAGGACAGCCCTCGCTCTCGCCCAATCTAGTGAACGGCTGTTGCCTAAGCAAGGGCGACCCTTGCTCGAGAGTGGCCCTGCCAAGCCAGGCCTAGGTGTTTCTTGCCTGAGGTAGAGACCTCCGGGAGCCATCGACAAGGCCCGGCAGCCGGGGGAGATAAAAAGAAAGAAAATAAAAAAAAAGAAAAAAGAAAAGAGAAGAAAATAAAAAAAAAAAAAAAATTAACTATTACTAAAAAATTTTCATATCAACATCAATCATATCATATAAGACACCTAGCATCCATGTAATCGATTTTCAACTAAAATTGATTGGATGAAATTAATTACCAAAAAAAAACAAAAGACTAAATAGACAAAATCTAAATGTTTATGATTGAATTGGAAAAAGTACAATGGGTTTGGACATTTTAGATAATTTTCCCCATTTATCTATGTGCAATTAATGAGGTATATCAACAATGTTCAAACAAGAAGAATCTTCGGTGATTTTTCAACCTTTGGATCAAGTCCATTAGATCGCACTCCTTCATTTCACTTTCGTTCCAATGGTAGAATCCCCGGCTTAATTCGTTGGAGAAATTCCGACCCAAAAAAATAAAAAAAAAAAAAGAATTCGTCTGAGAAATTTTGCCATTGTTTTCGTTTATCCATTTTTTTTCAAGGAGTACTGATTGCACCGTCAATGCCTGGAATGCCCCAGGTATTTCGTCCAGATGGTCAAAGTCAAACCTCAAAAATCGCCTTCTCAACCACCGAGAAAGAGAAAGCAGAATTATACAATTCCAAAATAGAGTTAAGTCAGCAGGAGGGGGTTGGCTCGAACCGGGTTTGACCATTTCGGATGCGCAAAGTTGAAGTTACTGAGACAAACGCAAATACTCAGAAATTGACAGACCTCCCATAAGACATTGATTACGCAATAGGATACGAATTATCGTTGAGGAGATACGACGACGGCCCCAAAACTCAACCAAAACTAATATCCAATCAATCCCAGCTGCAACTGGTCATAACGTTCCAACCTGGTTCGAAGGGGAGGGCTTCGGGCGCTTGGTGCGGAAGGCGTCGGAGCGGAGGCGGAAGAGAGAGTCGTCACGGTGGTGGTGGTCGATTGAGGTGAGTTGCCATTGAAAGTCGGTGAATTGGAGAGAAAGGGGCGTGACTGGTGGAGGTTAGGTTAATATGCTCGTACTTTTTGAATTGGGAGATTTAAAAATAAATATAAAAACTCAAAATCCGAAATCCAATCTGAAGCGTTAAACTATTCAAATTCATTTACTTGCTACTCGAACTGAATGAGACCTAAACCGAAAAGATTTGAAATTTTTGTTCGGATTATGTCAATTTGGCTTGGATGTTTTTGACAACCCTAGACTAGAGCATGGCAACTAGTTCCCGAGCCGAGGCACAAGGATCCTGTTTGTGGACTTGGGCTCAAGTGCCTGGTATCTAGGCATGGGCATTGGGTCCATGATCACGGCCTTTGTGGACCTAAGCTGGGGTGCCAAGGAGCCGGACATAGGCACTGGATTCCTGGGCTCGACTGCTGTGGACTGAGGATGGGTGCCTATGCCCTAGTCAAAGTCCATCAAGCCCACACTCAGGACTCTAGTGTCCATACTTGATTCCCTAGCTGTCCACGCACAAGTCATTATCGCTCGAATAGTGTATGACTATTAAAAAAAATTAGATTTTGCTTACTAAACAATAAAAATATTTTTCAGTTCGTTTTCACGTTGCAGTCAAATAACGGGAAATATTGCCGTTTTTCTAAAAATATTTTCCAGACAATGTCACATTTTCTACGAAACAAATAGAGCCTAAGAGCTAATCTAGTTAGTTTATTTAGTAAGATGAGTTTATGAAATATGAGTGTTCATATGTGTTTATAATCTCTGTTGTGGCACTTGTTTATAACGAAATCTTTCTATCACTCTCCTAACATCAATAGAACCACATGGTTGGTGTTCAAATTATTTTCTCATTGAAGTCTACCATGTTCAATTGGCTTGGTTTCACAATAGGAGATTGGCGACAATACTCCTCGTCTCTTCAATCATGACTTAGGAAAGTACAATAGAAGGCAGAGTATCAAGAGACTTTGGCGCCAAGGAGGGGTTAAAATGATCAAACACCACTCTCTAAAATTCTGTGTCCTCATCTTGATTATCTCTCTATGATGCTTAACATAAATGTCTCTTTTTGAGTACCTAGCAAAACTATTTTGAAGAGTTTTGTGAACACCTGGGTTAGAAAGTGAGCACGTTTCTTTGATCCTAAAGAACATCAAATGTGCTCAAAATGAAAAGAACTCGGTCAACAATAGAAATATGCCATAAAATGTCTAACATAAAATCACGTACATGCAAAAGATCCAGAGTATTTTGTGAGCCTACGATGGATAGGTGTTTCGTGCTTGTAGATTTTAGTAGTTAGTAAATTTCAGATTCTCTTTGTGAGAAAATTTTGGGATTAAGACACCGGAGGTCCCTAAACAATGTCATATTATTCAATCATGTGATTCGACTTACTTTTGAGCAATTGGGTTCCTAGACTAATTTTTTGTTTTTGTTTTTATGTTCGAGTGAGTCTTCTGTTAAAAAAAGGAAATAATACTGACATGACCATCAAGTTGCCATTAAATTCCAACATAGCATCATAAGTGGTTTGCGAAAAAATTTAAACAAAATAAAAAGATATTTAGGAAATAAGGAAACACTAAAAACGACATGAATATTAAGAATGGTTAATACCCTGAAAAATCCCAAAATTTATCCCATTTTTTGACAATTTAAATTTTATCATAAACTATTTTTTTGACCACCAAAAACCCCAAACTAGTATATATTTGACAAATTTATCCAAAATAAATTAATTTTTGTACAAATTTGTCATGACAAATTTATCCTTATTAGTTTTCATTAAATTTTATTATCAAATTATTAAGTTAAATTTGGAAAAAAAATTACTATTATGTTTGAACTGGTTAAACTGCAAAGATATACTTTGCATGTTCAACATTGAATTTTGACATTCGGAAATAGTTTATCATAGTTTACATTTTTGTGATTTTTTGTAATATTAATCCAATAAATGAGAAGCGGGAGAAGAAGGTGACGTGTAAACTAGGACGGAGGTGATGGATTGCTGCAGCAAGATCTGGCCAGGGACCGCAGAACCCCAGCGAGGCAGAAGTCCAATGAAAACATGATTGATGTAATATTCATGATAAGGAGGGGAGATCTGAGCCCAAAGTATCAGCATATCATCATACCCGGTCATACCTAATGGTTTAAGCCATCGTTTGGGGGCACAAGTGCTTTCAAATTTTCTTTCCAGTCATTTTATCCAGGTGAACCAGATGATGAACCTGACAGCAAATCTCTTCATTCTTCCCATCAAGTTGAAAAAAAACAGGTAATTCAGTACACTGTACATTAATTTGGGCACATCTGAATCGGTAACTTTGATCGACATATTAGAAGTGACGAAATAAGAAATGGGTCACCATTCAGGCACCAATGCTTCCTAATTTGTACAGCTTTTGCACATCCCAGACTTCCTAGCCACTAGGCCTCGGCAAGTGTTTCTGCTTCCACCAATCAAAGTCATCGTAGTCGAGGAACCTTCTCTTCGAAATGGGAATGGGATTCCGATTCGCTAGTTTGAGACAAGCATAAGATTGGTATGCCGCGGCAACTAATGTTCATGCATTCTACGGGAGAATCTTGATTTACATCAAACAAATCTTGAGGTGCTTGATGAAGACCGCAACGTGTTGATGGTCATGGAATTCTGGGCATGGCATTCGGTATAACGTTGCTGTTGCCCGTGCTCACGGAGGTCCCTCATGGCTTTGAACCTCAGATCTTCACAGTAGGTGCTCAGCTCCGGGATCACGTCTGGTATGACCATTTTTCCCTCGAGCATGTTCACCACCTCAGACATCGTGGGCCTTAGAGATGGAGATGCATTTGTGCACAAAAGAGCAACTTTTACCATGATTTTTGCTTCTTCTTCGTTGACTTCGGTCTTTAACTTCTTGTCGACAAGTCGCATCAAGTTTCCAGTTTGTTGCAAGTGACACACCTGCAGCACAATTCAACATAAATCAGTACTTCATCATAAAGCTATTGATAAATTCTTATACTGTAAGAATGGAGAACCCAGCCCGATCGTTAATATAGTATGTTCTTGCTTTAGGTCAAGTCAGAGACTCAGAAAAATACCCAATCCAATAGACAGAAAAAGTCATCACTCGGCAGGCTATTGTTATTGCTTTTCCCGCTAACTATCTCCAAGACCACGACTCCGAAGCTGTACACATCGGCTTTGTACGTGAGGTAACCCCACAATGCATATTCTGGAGCCATATATCCTCTGCAAACAAGATCATGATCTGTTAAATCGACAATCTTAAGAAATTATAGCATCACCAGAGAGCATAATCTATATAGTCAAGGTGCTGTTAAGAAATTTTGGGCATGGAATTTGATGGGGAGAACATAACGTACATGGTTCCAGCAATTTTGGTGCTAATGTGAGTCTTCTCTTCTTCATGAAGCCTGGCCAGTCCAAAGTCTGATATCTTCGGGTTTAAATCTCGATCGAGCAGCACATTAGTAGCTTTAATATCTCTGTGGACAATCTTGAGTCTAGACTCTTCATGTAGAAAGGCAAGACCCTTAGCGATCCCAGTGCAGATCTTATGTCTTGTGGGCCAGTCTAGCTGAAGTTGATGATCATCCGGACCTGTAAAACCCAAGAAGCCATAGATGCTCGTTATTTTGACATCTATCTAGGTCCTATTTTCTATGGTGCTTAAATCATAGCTTGTATAACCGACCAAACAAGGCACGAGCAAGACTATTGTTCTCCATATACTCGTAAACCAGCGATAGTTGATCTCCTTCAATACAGCACCCTTGGAGCTTCACAAGATTTGGATGTTGTAAGCATGATATCATTCCTATCTCGTTCAGGAATTCTCGATTTCCTTGTCTTGATTTCGATGAGAGCTGCTTAACTGCTATTACAGTGCCATCATTTAATTGACCCTGCATGCAAACCCAATTATTCGAATTAATTTATCAGAAGATTACACGAAGATATATGAAATGGGACAAGACACATAACAGCATGCACCTTGTAGACAGCGCCAAAACCGCCTTCCCCAATTTTGTTTGCAGAATCGAAGTCATTTGTTGCAGCTTTAATTTGTTTCAAGGAAAATGTCCCTGTCTGCAGATCTAGTCCTCCCATGCCTATATAAGCAGAGAATAGACGGAACTTGAAACCAGAAAACTCAAGAAGGTAAACCCGAAAGAGAGAATTAGATCACTGATAAAGTAGAGACAAATATATACTCTGCAGTTAGGTAAAAGTGCGTTCATTAGTGATATCTAAAGCTGTGGAGCAACAAATTGAATGTCTAATTTTATGCAAGCCCATGTAAGCTATTGGCGACTTGCACAGTAGACTAGAGTAGCTGTGTCTTTTTTCATTCAGTTAAAAAAATGACGGGTGGTGAAGCACCAGATTATGGTGTTCTCAAGCAAATCAGATTGATGACAGAGAACATTCAGTCATATTTAACAAAATTCATAGAAGCTGAACCTTGTCTTCTGTTGGTTCTTCCTTGGAAATAGCCTTTCCACTTAAGTATACAGAGTGATAAGAGAACAATGCAAAATGCTCCAGCTCCAACTCCAACTGTGACATAAGCAGTCTTTTGTTTTCCACCTCTTGAACACCCATTGACATCTGCCCAACAGAAACAAGACAAGCCAATGATGAAAATGATTGGTTGCACAGCTGGATAATGCTATAATCATAACTATCATATTAAAGGGCTTTAGAACCAATGTATTATGCTTATCAATGGCCTCAAATTCGATGCAGGTCTGCATCAGACTACCGAAACCATCTAAGCTATACGAAATAGCGAAGAATTTCAGCCTCACCTGAAACTATAGAAATAGAAGAAATAAGCGGACCATAAGCTCCTCTTTTAGGAATCCTTGTTGTCCCTTTTCCAGCAAAAATTAGACGAATCTCCAGCATATTATTTGTCACACCGACATTATAGACTTCCTCTTTTGGCTTCTGAGCAGCACCTGCTGCAATCTCAATATCATAGTCCTTCAGAATCAACTTCCCCTGTGCCAAAGTCATTTAACCAAGATTTAATGTGCCAGAGAATTGAAACGATATGCAATGTGAAATCCAGGTGTTCCAATGAGAACTTAAGTACCTGAACATAAATATCAAATACCCGCCTCCCGAGGCTGTTATATGTTTTGTCGTTAGTGAACTGTATCTCTGCAAATCTGAGTTTCACAGTGTACATCCCGTTCTCCAAGCAGTAATGAAAATAAGTCAGTGAAATCGGGGCTGTTCGTGCCGTTGAATCCAAGACGGTGAGGTTTGAGGATAGTAGATACACAGAATAGCGCAGGTTTTGTTCATCGTTATCATCTATGAAGTCCCCTGTGCTACTGAATCCCCAGAACTCATCACGATTTAAATAGAATTTTGCAGCACCACCTTCTTCATCTTGATCTCCTTGATAGATGATCTTCTGCTTAGATTCCTTGATGGTTGCATCTTTTCCACCACAATTAACATGTAAACAACTTGAGTCTGATAGAAAAAATTCATATGATTCAGAAAACTTCTGACCTCAAATAACAGAAAACATAACTACAGCACCATGTAGTGGACAAGACCAAACAGTTGATGCTCAAAATGGACAAGTATATAAAAAAAATGTAACAGTTTAACCCAACTTTGAAAATTCCATAGCTTTTGCAGCATGCAGAGCAATGATTCAGCAAGCAAATACTTACAATGTGGACATTGAGATTTCTCCAAGCAAGGAACACCCCTGCCTCTGCAACAGATGTATAAATGAATTAGCCTTGACCAGCAAACATACCCAGACCTTTCATTTCACAAGAAAACTCAGTGCGAATTAAAAAAAAAAAAAAAAAAAAACTGGGTATGTAGTCATATGGTTGTTTGGCAATCGATATATTTGAACCCTTCATAATTACAGATCTGAGACTTCAGTGAAAAAATGCTCATGAATGAAAAGCCGTCATATCAAAGATGATCACTTTGGCAACAAAACTGTGCTTTCAACTGAAGGATTCAAGCTTTTTACTGGAATCCTCCGAAAAAATAAAAATAAATGAAGAATGAAGATATATATTGGGCATGGTGAACGGAATCTTACGAGTTATTTTCTGCTGAGGAGCTTCTAAACAAATTCAAGTTCAGGTTCCTGAAGAAAATGGGCAGAGTAACAAAATCAGAATTTCCATGAATATCTTACAGAAGATATCTAAAGAGAAATATAGCACAGGCACTGGTGAGCTCACATGTTTTCTCGACAAGCAGGTTGGTGAGGACCTTGCCACGCGAAGTCATTGTATGAAAGATCGCTGCACACAGCATGGGGAAAAAGTAACTTTAAGATGGTAGGAATCAAAGGGATGGTGAAGGCAATCAACTCTATAAGAACAAGAAATATACATGCTGGTTCCTTCCTTCAGGATTGAGTCTGGAACACTTCCCGTTAATAAATTGCTGGTAAGAAATCTGAGCAAAAATCATGTGACATAATTAATACAATAGGAAAAGAACCGTTAAAATGATCATCTGGATGCATTATGTCATATGGTACAGGCCACTAGCATATTTTATCAACAAATTTTTTTCCCTTGCACTGACATAAGTAAGAGACGGCAATACAAGAGGACTTGCGTGAACACATGTATTCACGGGCAAGCGAATGATGAACTTACACGAATTTTACGCGCTTTAAATTGATTGTAGCCGGAATTTGCCCACTCAATTTGTTAAAACTGAGATCCCTAGGACCATGAAGACATAAGGTAAGCAAGCCTATCTTGTTTCAGCTGTAAGAAGACTATTAAAACTTCTCAAGTAAAAAATTAACAAGATTTACTTACAAAAATTCTAGATTCTGCAATTTCCACATGTATGCGGGAATTTGCCCAGATAAGTTGCAGCTTCTCAGTACCCTGTAACAATATGCTGCCGGGTTTAACAACTCAAACACCAAGCACAGCACATCCTAGGAGAATCAAAAGTCTGTATCGAAGAACTGAGACTAACAATATCACTAGGCCTGTCATGTTGTCCAGTGCAGGAAATAGCTGGAGAGGACCATCAATGTCACTAATCTTCCTGTCAACGTATTTAATCATTAGCAAATAACTGTGAATCAAACAAATATATGACTTGCATCCTAACTTATGAAAGATAAAGAATTAATTGTGAGAAAGCTAATTACTCACAGCTCCTCCACTTTATTCAAAGCAGAAATTTGTGATGGAATGGATCCTTCAAGTCCACTCGCATGCATTTCGCTTCAAGAGTTGAAGTGTATATGGAAATATTCAGTACGTAGTTGTAAGAAAAAAACATGTTGATCATCAAATTTAACCCACATTAAATGTATTAAAATTGTGATCTTACATTTTATTCAGCTGCTTCCAGTTTTGGATAAAACTGGGTATTCTGCCGTTGAAGTTGTTGTCATTTATTCGACTGGAATATGAAATATAAAGTATTAGTAGGCATTCAAATCGTAATAGTTATGTAGGAAACAAGCACATCATTGTCTTACAAATCTGTCAGATGTCCTAATGCGGCAAATGTAGTTGGCACATTTCCTGTTAGCTGATTGGAGGACAAAATCCTATGACCATATCATGGCACCCCAATAAGCAAATAAAAGTATAAAGCTGAAATAAAAATAGTCCCAAGCTTAAGAGTATTAGGGTTTCTTACAAATTCTGTAAGTTGATTAAACTCCCAAGCTCATGAGGAACGGGACCAGAGAACTGATTGGCTTCAAGATTCCTGATAAAGAAGCTCTATAATTGTCATTGAATTGACCATATATAATCTTCTGTAATAGACTCCAACTAAATTATCTGAAACCAAAGGCATTTTAGCCATTCTTCTGAAATTTAACGAATAGAGTTTTCGGACGGTCATGAGAAAGAAATTTTACATAAATGTTCTATATATACTTCTACATAAAAGAAGTGGCAATCAATTGATGGAGAAAGGCAAAAACAAACTGCAAAATATAGCTCCCATGGAAAGTGCATCTCTGATGATTTCAAAATGCAACAATTGCTCAGGAAAGCAATGCACCACAGAAATTATTAGATTTAGCATGAAACTTACAGATATGTTAGAGAGGTAATGTTTGCCAATGATGTCGGTATTGCTCCTGATAAGCGATTCACAAGAAGAGAGCTGCACAACCATTTTTCTGTTAATAGTCAATCAGAGGAAAACATATGATGTGAGGAAATTGAGGAGCATTGGTTACATTGATGTCAACTGCATGGAACCCAACTCGTCAGGAATTTCACCACTGAGGCAGTTGTAAGCAAAATCACTGCAATGCAAGAGTTCACCAGCATATTATTCGCAAAATAAAAATTGCTATTTAACCCAAATTATAATTGGACACAAAGTAGCAAAATAGCATAACAGATGAAGGAAGTGGAATATAATCCTTACATCTCTCTGAGGTAAGGGAGCTTAGCAAGCTCAGGGGGGAGGATTCCGGGTAGACTATGAAACTTCAGCACTCTGTGATGCACGACAATCAGATTGATGTTAACTGCAAGAGATGGCTTCATTGCATATTTCGAAAGTTATAGTGTAACACCATGAATCAGCGTTGAAAATTGCGGATAAGATTGCTGAACTCATATACATACTGAAGAGACTACTTTTACATCTTCTGGAAACAGCATAAATAAGCACAAAGATAAATACTGATATATCCCTCTTCTTCACTGATGCCACCAAATTTTACACTTTAACAACCCTTTTTCTTTTCTGGAAATACATATCGGAAGACATTGTGTTTTGTGGTTTGTTAAAGCAAATGTCTGGGGAAAATGGTGAATGTTATCAAATTTTGAATGGCAATTATATCTTCTCTTAATTGGACTTATGAGGGTGATTTCACACTTTTGAGAACAACCTGTTGAGACAAAAAATTTTATGTTGCTTCTTTCAGAAACAGCTCAATATCAAGTACAGCTCTAATAGTTGCAAGAGACATTTTGATGATAAAAAAAACTGAAATGTGTTTTTCTAAGAGCAGAATAATGATCTTCTTTTAATGAACTACATCAATCTTATTTTTCAACTGTTATATTATGAAAAGACAGGTAAACAATATAATGTATGATTTCATTAAAATTCACAAAGATTGGGGCAAAAAACAGAAGTATGAAGCAATGCAGACTGGTGGAGGAGCATTGAGATGGTAATCAACAGAAGAAGCTTCAGTGATTTGATGAGGGACTTATACATCCTTATGACGTGGCAGAAGGTATCGTTCCCAATGTTGCAATCACAACCAATGCTACTCTCAGCTTTTGCTGTTGGCTGCAGTGCTAACCCAACCCTTCGTATTTCACAATCGTCACCATCAAAATCCCAGTATGTTGACCCCATTGCGCTTGTGATCTCGCGGAGAGCATCGACTAAATTACATGAATAGAAAAGAAAGCACCATTAGAGAAAGTGAAAGGTATAAGTTACGATTGTCAATGAGAGGAAATTGACTAGTAATGAAGGATGTAGTTGCTTTGCCAAAGAAAGTTAATGCTTTAGTAGACGATTACTACATCCATTTTCTCTCGCTTTTGTGATTATGGAAAAGAACGTGAGAAGAAAAAAAGAAACACAAAATGAATTACCATAGTCCAGAAGTTCAGACCAAAGCCCCTGCTGTAAATGTCAAGTATTTATTTAGCGAATAAGGTCAGTATGACTCTTTTCTGTCAAATGATTCAACTCTGGAGACAACCTATTACTATTCTGTAATATTGTGGCTTCAGGTGGGAGGGGTAAAGCTACATCTGATGCATCATAATCAGAAAAATGGAGGTGTATAATATCACCTTTAATTACAGTGCTTGCAAGGCAAGTAAAACTGCAGGTGTGGTGTTTTCTGCAACACAATCTATAAAAAGAACTGCTTTTCTATATATTTGCCAAGGCCATCTCTCTCCAGCTCTACAAGGTCAATCTACCAAGATAGCCACACTGTTGCTCATTATGGTGGGTTCGACAGAAAAGTTTATTCAGGGCTATAGAATCAGCCTCCGCTAGGCCTGAACCAACACTGGAGAGTCATGTTGAAGCATGTCCAAGGTAAACAACTGTCTATAAGAGGTGACCAGGATAACAGCAACGACAAGGTTCTTCACTCCACCACAGTGGACTTCTATTTTAGAGTTGTCATAACATTCTCAAGCACACTCAAGACCGCTGCACAGACCACCAAGAAAAGCTACCCAAAAATTGTTACTGATTAGGTCAACCGACATGTTTCCATTGCTAGTACCAGTTCCACGAGCCCAAAAGAGAACTTATCCATCCATAAAGCCTGTGGCATTCAATAGTATACCTAATATAGGCGTCAGGCAAATCCACTAAAGGATAAACTAAAATTGCCCTATCCAAATTGGAAATATTAACTTAGGAGTCCCATTATCTGACCGAATAATATAAAATAGAAAGTACCTCCTATCTTCCCTTCTTCCTGGCTATAGAAACTGAAACTCCCATCTCTACTTACCAATCAGAATACCAAAATTACACCCATTAAAGTCTAGAAAGGATTCGCAAACATTGGGTAGAGAGATTCTCATATGAATCTTACACTAATTTTCCCCATCTCCCGGTCAGCTCCGACACTGTCATTAAAAGGAAATAATATACAGAACGGAGAAACAGAGCGCAACAAGCTAACCCCACCTACTCTCAGGAACGTGAACCAACCGAAACCCGGATTTCAAGAGAGCAAAAGCTCGCAACTCTCCCACAATTTCTCAGCATCCAAACCCGTACTTACACCGTTCACAGCAAAAAAAAAAAAAAGATTAACTCGTACCTTCCGCTTGGGGCAGCCTTGACTCGGCGAGCCACACCAAACCGAAGCAGCTCAACCCCATGAAAATCAAGAAAACGAACGAGTTCTTGCCCGCCATGATCAAGAACCTCGGCCTCCCCAGGAACTAATGGCAAGAAACTCTCGAGCTCGGACCTATTCTGGGTATGAGGAAGAGAGAGGCCTTGGAGCTCGACCAAATGGCAAAAAAAAAAAAACAAATGCTGTGCTCCGTACTCAACGTAGGAGTTAACAAAACAAGCGAGACCTCCACTTCCAGTTCCAGTTCCCAGATGGAAATGGAAAGAAAACAGGTGGGAATGCTGGTAGTCGGAAACAGTTTGACTAGTTGGCCGTTAATGAGGAGGGGATGGGATTTATCTTTATTCACATTTCGGTTTTTTTAATCCGATGCATGTCTGCTGGTTTCTGTCCTGTTTGAAAAGAATTGAATATTCCGAAGACGAGACACAACCATTCGGCAGACGGAGGAAAGGACGTGGACGTTTCCCCTCTTGCTGTCATTCTCCACAGGATCTCTTTGCACGGGGGCGAGGTCAAACTGACCTTAATCATGAGGTTAAATTCCATGAGGTGGAAGAACCGTTACAATCAATCTGATGTTATGTTCTCTTTGACATGTGAGCCATGCTGTCAAAATGAAGACGGCCATCTCTTTTGAAAAAGGCGGCATCTGAGTCGTCTTTTCTTTGAAAGATCAATCGTTAAAAAAAAATGTGTGGTTGAAATACTCTTGAAGAATAGTGATGTTGAGTTTGATCATCTAGATGAATCCGATGACTGAGATAATGGTTTGTGCTTCTTGGTAAAGCATAAGAATATAGCACCTCACGTTTATGTGATATTCATATAAACTAATCAATTGAACCAAATAATGATTTATTAATGCATCAAAGAAAAGACAAAGAATGAGCCGATCAGCCAAACAAAAACAAAGACCTAAAATCCCAGGATGTCTTTTTTTTCCAATCTTACCATGAATAAACTCCATCATTTCTAATCCTCTATGATCTCACTAAACAATAAATTGAGCATCGATAGTTTCAATAAATAAAATTCGTCGTCAAAAGAAACAAATCGCTTCCATGGACATGCTACTAAAATGTCTTACTTCTTAAAGGAGTTTCTTAGAGTGTCCGCTAGAAGCTACCTGCATCAAGTCACAAATCCAAGAGGAGCGTCTCTACAAGTTTTTTTTAATTGTTCATCTAGGTGGAGATATGGCAAAGGAATTGGACGAGAGAAAATGACTGAATCCCCTCAACTTTCAACTTACAAGTTTTTGCTTCTTTCTTTTCACTTTTTAATTTTTTTTTTAAAAATATATTGATAAATACAATTGTTTATTAAGGATATGAAAGCAATATCTATTTTGATGAAAATGTTTACAAAGAGTAAATAAGGTTTACCACGAACAAATTAAGTCCATTAGTGACCCTTTTTTACTATTGGTATTTACTTACTAATATCACATAATTTATTGTGAATATGTAAGATTTACGATGAAGAAATAATTTTACTGACAAATAGATTCACTTTACCGAAAATGAACACCAACAGCAACTACACTTTACCACACACGAATTTTCATCTTCCTTTTAAAATACACAGATAAATGTCAACCTCATTTTTGGTGAATACGATGTTGTACGTCGTACAAGTAAGCTTTTGACATGCTACCTGACGCGCACGACTTCACTTGAAAAGTCTCCTAGATATGAATATGGTAATAGTACGGACACAGTGCAGATATCTTTTTTTTTTTTTTTTCGTTTACTCTTAATTATCCTAATGCGAATTCGGTAGGTGAACTCTTGTTGAATTTATAGGGAAGTTGTACGTCAAAACTTTTGAATCTTCTTTTATTTTTCCCGAGAAATTCATTAGAATCGGTGAATTGTCATTGAAATAAAGAATAGGAGAAATTGCAGGGATACACCATGTAGACATTCTGCCAGACATACTTAAAAAGCTTTTAGATATTTAGATAGGCATCCGAAATTGAGAAGTTAAAAATTTTAACAATGGGTAAGCAAGCAAAATCTTATATATAACTTCCTCATGCTAGCATAAACTTCCTCCTAGTATATGAAAATTCCAATTTGATCATAATTTTTTTTATACAAAATACCAATTTAGTTATAAACTTTCAATTTTATATATGTGGTCATAAATTTTTATAAGAAATTCCAATGAAATCATTTCTGGCCAATTTCAGCCGAAATTAGCTAGGGCGGCAATCCATGTAGGATGCTCTTTTGAGTAGAGTTGCCCATGTCAGTATGCCACATAAGACGGCCGGTGATAACTAGATACTACCTCACTAATTTCTTGTGGCAACTAGCCGAGAGAACTATCTTGGAATATTTGTGGGGAGGTTAAATATATTATGACAAAATTGGAAAGTTTATGACTAGATTATCATTTGGTTTATGACTATTTGGGAATTATTTGGGTTAATATAATGAAAAATCCCAAAGCAATCTATCTTAGATAAATTTATCTAAAAAAATTTTGACTATAAAAAAACAAAATTAGTACATTTGCGATAAACTTAATCTTCGTTAGTTTATATTAAATTGGATTAATATGACAAAAAAATCACAAACCGGTATACATATGATAAATGGAAGATAAAACACTAAATTGATACATCCGTCAATTGTCACGTGCTATCCAACTCAGTAATTTGATATAAAATTTAACGACAACTAACAAATGATAAACTTTGCCCAGGGATCCAGGCATGAGCATCGGTCCTCGAGCTAAATCATTTTTGAATTGAGTTAGCATGCCATGGAGCCAAACATAGGCATTGGGTTCTCGGGCTAAACTTTTGTGAACCTGGAATTAGTGCCCATGCTTGTGCTCCACATATATCCTTGATGCCTAGGTTAAGGTCCATCGAGGCCAGACCTATGACCTTAGTGCTTATACCCGGTTTTCAACTATCCATGCACAAGTAAGTAGTGTCCAAATAGTATAATTAGTTAGAAAAATCCAAATTTTCTTATCAAACAATGGAATATATTTTCATGTTCATTTTTAGGTTTCAGTAATTAAAAAGAAAAAAGAAAAATAAAAGAAGAAGACAATATTGTCATTTCTTGAAAAATGACTTTCTATAAAATATTTTCTAGAAATATCATATTTTTGCAAAATAAACAAATCCTAAGGGCTAATATGTTAGTTTATTGAGTGAGATGAGTTTATGAAATATGAGCGCTCAAATGTATTGTAGTCTCTGTTGTGACACTTGTTTCTAGCGAAATCTTTCTATCAAATCTCCTTATAGATGTAGATAATATCTTTAGAATCACATGTTTTTTGTTAGACTTTATTTTCTTGTTAAAGTTTACCATGTTCGATTGGCTTGGTTTCACAGTAGGAGATTGGCGACAATAGTTGTCGTGTCTTCTTTTCATGACTTAGGGAAGTACCATAGGAGGCGAATCCTTTCTACAATAAAAGAGTATCAAGAGACTTTGGCGTCAAGGTGATCAAACACCACTCCCCCTAAAATTCTTTAAGTCCTCACCTTGATTCTCTCTCTATGATGCTCCGCATAAATGTCTCTTTTAAGTACCTAGCAAGATTATTTTGAAGAGTATATTGTGAGCCTACGAATGGATAGGCGTTTTGCGCCAGTAAATTTTAGCAATTGTTAGGAAATTTCAGATTCTTTTAGTGAGAAAATTTTGGGATTAAGACACCGGAGGTCCCTAAACCATTTCAAATTATTCAATCGGGTGACTCGACTTACTTTTGAGCAATTGGGTTCCTAGAGCAATATATATATTTATCTTGTATGTTCAGTCTTCCTTTAAAAAAGGAAATAACGCTGACACGACATTTGAGGCCCTGTTTGGTAACATTTTTGAAAAGAGCTGATTCTATTCTTTTGTTTACTAAAACAAAAAAAAACAAAAAAACAAAAATCTATTTGATAAATTTTTTGTTCCCAGAAACAAAAATCTATTTTTTTATTCCTGAAAATAGATTTGGAACAAAATTAAGAAATAGAAAAAAGTTACTTCTTGTTCCCCAAAATAATTTTTAGAATCAAGTCTAATTTTTCTTCTTTTCTCTTCTTCTTCTTCTTCTTCTTCTTCTTCCCTAGAATAATTCTTAGAATCAAGTCTAATTTTTCTTCTTTTCATCATCCTTCTTCTCAAGTCTTCTTCTTCTTCTTCTTCCCCCTGGCTTAGAATCAAGTCTAATTTTTTCTTCTTTTCTCTTCACCTTTTGGCTAATTGGTGACCTCGGCCATGGTTAGTGACCTTGTTGAAGTGCCATCGGCCCCCGGCACACCAGTCACAACGAGACTCGTGGCCCAAGCCTCATCCAGATCTACAAGACTGAGCCTTGCGATAGCCAAGCGAGCTCGTCAAAGCTTGCCTTGGCCTAGCAAGGCTTCGGCGAGCTTTTCAAACCTAGCCAAGCTAGTCACTAGCCACCGCCGTGGCCAACAATTGACCACAAAGAAGGAGGAAGAAGAAGAGAAAAAAAAAAAAAAAAAACAGAGAAAAATAAGAAGAATATATTAAAAATTAAAAGAAACAAAAAAAATATAAGAATTTTACCAAATGTATTTCTATTCCAAGAAAAAAAAATTTGAGTAGTTACCGAGCGTCTTTAAAAACTCAAAACTTGTTCTTGGGAATAAAATGAATAAATAAATAAAATCATTTTTGAGCAAAATCTATTCCCAAGAACAAAATGATCGCGCCCTAAGTTGCATAGCATCCTAAACGGTTTTTGAAAAAACAAATTAAAGAAATAATAAAGAATTCAGGAAATAGGGAAATTTTGAAAAAAGGTTACTATAATGCTCACCACCAATATAAAATACTCTTTACACATTCACCGTTGGATAAGTGACATATATATTTAGAAATATTTGCTTAACAGAAATTATCCACATATCCATTTAATGATGAATATATCAAAGCTTTTTTTACACTAGCTGTAGATCTAATGAAATATGAAAAAGAAGAAGTGGGAGAAGTGGGAGAAGGTGAGCGTAAACTGGGACAGAGGCGACAGATCGCCACGGCAAGATTTGGCCAGGGACCGCGCAACCCCCGTAAGGCAGAAGTCCAATTAAAACATGACTGATCTAATAATCAGGATGAGGAAAGGGAATCCAATAGAGAGCCCAAAGTATCAGCATATCAGCATACCTGATCATCCCTACTGGTTTAAGCCGTCGTGAGAGGGCACAAGTACTTTCACATTTTCTTTCCAGTCATTTTATCCAGGTGAACAGGTGACGAACCTGACAGCAAATCTCTTCATTTCTTCCCATCAAGTTGAAAGAAACAGGTAATTCAGTACACTGTACAATAACTTGGGCACATCTGTATCAATAACTTTGATCAACTTTTCGCCCAAAGCGCCGAAGAGAAGTAACAAACTAAGAAATGGGTCGCATACTCAAGCACCGATGCTTGCTTCCTAATTTGTACAACTTTTGCACATCCCAGATTTCCTTGCTGCTAGGCCCCGGCAAGTTTTTCTGCTTCCACCGATCAAAGTCACTCTAATTGAGGAACCTTTTCTTCAGTCAAGGCAATGGGATTCCGATTTGCTAGTTTGAGATAAGCATAAGTTTGGTAAGCCGCTCCAACTAATGGTCATGCATTTTACGGGAGGTGTGTGGAATCTTGATTTACTTCAGACAAATCTTGACTCAAGGTACCTGACGAAGATGGCAACGTGCTGATGGTCGTGGGATTCTGAATATGGCATTTGGTATAACTTTGCTGTTGCCCGTGCTTGCGGAGGTCCCTCATGGCTTTGGACCTCAGATCTTCGCAGTAGGTGCTTGACTCCAGGATCATGTCCGGTATGGCCATTTTTCCCTCGAGCATGTTCACCACCTCGGACATCGTGGGCCTTAAAGATGGAGAGGCATTTGTGCACAAAAGAGCGACTTTTACCACGATTTTCGCTTCTTCTTCATTGACTTCAGCCTTTAACTTCTCGTCGACAAGTCGCATCAAGTTCCCAGTTTGTTGCAAGTGACACCCCTGCAGCGTAATTCAACATAATCAGTACTTCGTCATAGAGCTATTGAAAAATTATTTTGCTGCAAGAATGGAGAACCCAGCCTGATCGTTAATATAGTATGTCCATGCGGTAAGTCGAGTCAGCGGCTAGGAAAAATACCCAATCCAATAGGCAAAAAAAGTCTACGCTCGGCAGGCTACTGTTATTGCTTTTCCCACTAACTATCTCCAAGGCCACGACCCCGAAGCTGTACACATCGGCTTTGTATGTGAGGTAACCCCACAATGCATATTCTGGAGCCATATATCCTCTGCAAACAAGATCACGATCCGTTAAATCAACAATCTTAAGAAATTATAGCATCACCAGAGAGCACAATATGAATTCGAGGCATCGTCAAGAAATTTTGGACATGGAATTTGATAGGGAGAAGATAACATACATGGTTCCGGCAATTTTGGTGCTAATGTGAGTCTTCTCTTCTTCATGAAGCCTGGCCAGTCCAAAGTCTGATATCTTTGGGTTTAAATCTCGATCAAGCAGCACATTAGTAGCTTTAATATCTCTGTGGACAATCTTAAGTCTAGACTCTTCATGTAGAAAGGCGAGACCCCTAGCAATCCCAGTGCAGATCTTATGTCTCGTGGACCAGTCTAGCTGAAGTTGATGATCATCCGGACCTGTAAAACCCAAGAAGCCATAGTTGCTCGTTATTTCCACGTCTGTCAAGGTCCTATTTTGTATGGTGCTTAAATCATAGCTTGTATCAGTAGAACTGACCAAACAAGGCACGAGCAAGACTATTGTTCTCCATATACTCGTAAACCAACAATAGTTGATCTCCTTCAATACAGCACCCATGGAGCTTCACAAGATTTGCATGTTGTGAGCATGATATCATTCCTATCTCGTTCAGGAATTCTCGATTTCCTTGTTGCGATTTCGATGAAAGTTGCTTAACTGCTATTGCAGTGCCATCATTTACTTGACCCTGCATGCAAACCCAATTATTAGAATTAATTTATAAGAAGGTTACACGAAGATATATGGAATGGGACAAGACACATAACAGCATGCACCTTGTAGACAGCACCAAAACCACCTTCCCCAATTTTGTTTGCAGAATCGAAGTCATTTGTTGCAGCTTTAATTTGTTTTAAGGAAAATGTCCCCGTCTGCAGATCTAGTCCATCCATGCCTATATAAGCAGAGAATAGACAGAAAATGAAACCAGAAAACTCAAGAAAGTAAACCCAAAAGAGAGAATTAGATCACTGATAAAGTAGAGACAAATATATACTCTGTAGTTAGGTACAAGTGTTTCATTAGCATGGCTAAAGCTGTAGAGCAACAAATTGAATGTCTAATTTTGTGCAAGCCCAAGTAAGCCATTGGCGACTCGCGCAGTAGACTAGAGTAGCTGTGTTTTTTTTTTTCATTCAGTTAAAAAATGACAGGTGGTGAAGCACCAGATTGGGATGTTCTCAAGCAAGTCAGATTGATGAGAGAGAACATTCAGTCATATTTAACAAAATTCATAGAAACTGCACCTTGTCTTCTCTTGGTTCGTCCTCGGAAATAGCCCTTCCACTTAAGTATACAGAGTGATAAGAGAACAATGCAAAATGCTCCAGCTCCAGCTCCAACTCCAACTACGACATAAGCAGTCTTTTGTTTTCCACCTCTTGAACACCCTTTGACATCTGCCCAACAGAAACAAGACAAACTAATGATGAAAATGATCAATTGCACAGCTGGATAGTGCTAAGAACCATAACTATCATATCAAAGGCTGAAGAATTAATGTATTATGCTTATCAATGGCCTCATACTTTATGCAGCTCAGCATCAGACTATGGAAACCATCTGGCTATATAAAATAGGGAAAATTTTCAGCCTCACCTGAAACTACAGAAATGGAAGAAATAAGCGGACCATAAACTCCGCTCATGGGAATCCTCGCTGTCCCTTTTCCAGCAAAAATTAGACGAATCTCTAGCATATTATTTGTCACGTTGACATTATAGACTTCTTCTCTTGGCTTCTGAGCACCACCTGCTGCAACCTCAATATCATAGTCCTTCAGAATCAGCTCCCCCTGTGCCAAAGTCATTTAACTAAGATTTAATGTGCCAGAGAATTGAAACGATATGCAATGTGAAATCCAGGTGTTCCAATGAGAACTTAAGTACCTGAACATAAATATCAAATACCCGCCTCCCGAGGCTCTTATATGTTTTGTCGTTAGTGAACTGTATCTCTGTAAATCTGAGTTTCACAGTGTACATCCCATTCTCCAAGCAATAATGAAAATAAGTCAGTGAAATCGCGGCTATTCGTGCTGTTGAATCCAAGACAGTGAGGTTTGAGGGAAGTAGATACACATTATAGCGCAGATTTTGTGCATCATTATCATCCAAGAAGTCCCCTGTGCTACTGAATCCCCAGAACTTATCGTAATTCAAATAGAATTTTGCAGCACCGCCTTCTACATCTTGATCTCCTTGATAGATGATCTTCTGCTTAGATTCCTCGATAGTTGCATCTTTTCCACCACAATTAACTTGTAAACAACTCGAGTCTGATAGAAAATTTTCATATGATTCAGAAGACTTCTGAACTCGACAGAGAGAGAAAATAACAGAAAACGTAACTACAGAACCATGCAGTGGACAAGACCAAACAGTGGATGCTCAAAATGGACAAGAATATAAAAAAAATGTAACAGTTTAACCCAACTTTGAAAATTCCATAGCTTTTGTGGGATGGAGAGCAATGATTCAGCAAGCAAATACTTACAATGTGGACATTGGAAGTTCTCCAAGCAAGGAACGCCTCTGCCTCTGCAACAGATGCATAAATGAATTAGCCCCGACCAGCAACCATACCCAGACCTTTCATTTCACAAGAAAACTCAGTGTGAACAAAAAAAACTGGGTATGCAGTCATATGGCCATTTGGCAATCAATATATTTGAAGCCTTCGGATAATTACAGATCTGAGACTTCTGTGAAAAAATGTTCGTGAATGAAGCACCATCATATGAAAGATGATCACTTTTGCAACAAAACTGTGCTTTCAACTGAAGCATTCAAACTTTTTACCTGAATCCACCAAAAATAATATAAAGAATGAAGACCTATATTGGGCATGATGAAAGGAATCTTACGAGTTATTTTCTGCTGAGGAGCTTCTAAACAAATTCAAGTTCAGGTTCCTGAAGAAAATGGGAGGGTAACAAAATCAGATTTTCCATGAATATCTTACAAAAGATATCTCAAGAGAAATATAGCACAGGTACTGGTGAGCTCACATGTCTTCTCGACAAGCAGGTTGGTGAGGACCTTGCCATGCGAAGTTGTTGTATGAAAGATCGCTGCACACAGGATGGGGAAAACTAACTTCAAGATGGTAAGAATCAAGAGGATGGTGGGGGCAATCAACTCGATAAGAACAAGAAACATACCTACTGGTTCCTTTCTTCAAGATTGAGTCTGGAACACTTCCCGTTAATAAATTTTCTGGTAAGAAATCTAAGCAAAAATCACGTGACATAATTTATACAATAGGCAAAGAAAGAAACCATTAAAACGACATTCAATTAAGAAGAGCATTAAGTCATCTGGATGCATTACGTCACATGGTACAGGCCACAAGCAGATTTTATCAGTACCTTTTTTTTTTAGCTTTGCACTCACATAAGTAAGAGACGGCAATACAAGAAGACTTGCATGCACACATGCATTCATGAGCATGCAGATGATGAACTTACATGAATCTTATGTGCTTTAAATTGATTGTAGCCGGAAGTTGCCCAGTCAATTTGTTAAAACTGAGATCCCTAGGACCATGAAGACATAAGGCTTTCTTCAGCTGTAAGAAGACTATTGAAACTTCTCAAGTCAAAACTTAACAAGATTTACTTACAACAATTCTAGATTCTGCAATTTCCACATGTATGCGGGAATTTGCCCAGCTATGTTGCAGCTTCTCAGTATTCTGTAACAATATTCTGGGAAGTTTAATAACTCAAACACCAAGCACGGCACATCCTAGGAGAATCCAAACTCTGTATTGAGGAACTGACACTAACAATTTCACTAGGCCTGTCATGTTGTCCAGTGCAGGAAATAGCTGGAGAGGACCATCAATGTCACTAATCCTCCTGCCAATGTATTTAATCACAGTTATTTAACTGTGAATTAAACAAATATATGATTTGCATCCTAACTTATAAACGATAAAGAATTAATTGTGAGAAAGCTAATTACTCACAGCTCCTTTACTTTATTCAAAGCAGAAATCTGTGATGGAATGGGTCCTTCAAGTCCACTAGCATGCATTTCTCTTCAAGAGTTGAAGTGTATATGGAAATACTCAGTATGTAGATAAAAAGAAAAAACACGTTTATCATCAAACTTAACCAACACAAGATGTATTTAAACCGTGATCTTACAGTCTATTCAGCTGCTTCCAGTTTTGGATAAAACTAGGTATTTTCCCGTTGAAATTGTTGTCATTTATTTGACTGCATTATGAAATATAAAGCGTTATAGGCATTCAAATCGTAATAGTTACGAAGGAAATAAGCACATCATTGTCTTACAAATCTGTCAGATTTTCTAATGCGGCAAATGTTTCTGGCACATTTCCTGTTAGCTGATTGGAGGACAAAATCCTATGACCATATCATGGCACCACGATAAGCAAATAAAAGTGTAAAGCTGAAATAAAAATAGTCCCAAGCTTAGGAGTATTAGGGATTCTTACAAAGTCTGTAAGTTGATTAAACTCCCAAGCTCATGAGGAACAGGACCAGAGAACTGATTGGCTTCAAGATTCCTGATTAAGAAACTCTATAATTTTTATTGAATTAACCAAATATAATCTGCTGTAATAGACTCCAACTAAATCATCTGAAACCGAAGGCATTTTAGCCATTTTTCTGAAATTCAACAAGTAGATTTTTTTTCCAACAGTCATGAGAAAGAAATTTTATATAAATGTTCTAGATATACTTCTACATAAAAGGAAGTGGCAATCAATTGGTTGAGAAAGGCAAAAACAAACTGCAAAAGATAGCTCCCATGGAACTTGCATCTCTGATGGTTTCAAAATGCAGCAATTGCTCAGGAAAGATATGCACCACAGAAATAATTAGATTTAGCACAAAACTTACAGAGATGTTAGAGAGGTAATGTTTGTCAATGATTTCGGTATTGCTCCTGATAAGCGATTCACAAGAAGAGAGCTGCACGACCATTTTTCTGTTAATAGTCAATCACAGGAAAACATATGATGTGAGGAAATCGAGGATTATTGGTTACATTGATGTCAACTGCATGGAACCCAACTCATCAGGAATTTCACCACTGAGGTAGTTGTAAGCAAAATCACTGCAATGCAAGAGTTCACCAGCATATTATTCACAAAAAAAATTGCTATTTACCCCAAATTATAATTGGACACGAAGTAGCAAAATAGTGCAATAGATGAAGGAAGTGGAAACTTATCCTTACATCTCTCTGAGGTAAGGGAGCTTGGCAAGCTCAGGGGGAGGATTCCGGGTAGACTATAAAACTTCAGCACTCTGTGATGCACAGAATAAGCAGATTGATGTTAAGCGCAAGAGACGGCTTCATCATGTATTTGGAAAGTTATAGTGTAACACCATGAATCAGCCTTGAAAATTGCGGATAAGATTGCTTAAGTCATAAATATATTGAAGAGACCGATGTACATCTTCAGGAAACAGCATAATTAATCACAAAGATAAACAGTTATATATCCTCTTCTTCACCAATGCCACCATATTTTGCACTTTAACAACTCTTTTTCTTTTCTGGAAATACATATAGGAAGACATTGTGTTTTGTGGTTTGTTAAAGCAAATATTTCGGGGAAATGGTGAAAGCTATCAAATTTTGAACGGCAGTTATATCTTAACTTAATTGGACTTATGAGGGTGATTTCACACTTTTGAGAACAACAATGTCAAGACACTTGAAAACTTTACGTTGCTGCTTTCAGAAACAGCTCAATATCAAGTACAGTTCTAGTAATTGCAAGAGACATTTTGATGAGAAAAAAACTAAAATGTGTTTGTCTAAGGGCAGAAAAGTGATCTTATTTTACCAATGAACTGCATCAATTATAGTACAAACCATTATATTATGAAATCACAAGTAAATGATATAATGTATGACTTCATTAAAATTCACAAAGATTGGGGCAAAAAACGGGAGTAAGTATAAAGCAATGCAGGATGGCGGAGTAGCGTTGAGATGGGAATCAACGAAAGAAGCTTCAGTGATTCAATGAGGGACCCATACATCCTTACGACATGACAGAAGGTATCATTCCCAATGTTGCAATCACAGCCAATGCTACTCTCAGCTTCTGCTGGCAGCCGCAGTCCTAACCCAACCCTTCGTATATCACAATTGTCACCATCAAAATCCCAGGATGTCGACCCCATTGCGCTCATGATCTCGCGGAGAGCATCAACTAAATTACATGAATAGAAAAGAAGCACCATTAGAGAAAGTGAAAGGTATAAGTTATGATTAGCAATGAGAGGAAAATGACTAGTAATTAAGGATGTAGTTGCTTTGCCAAAGAAAGTTAATGCTCTGGTAGATACTTATTATATCCATTTTCTTTCGCTTTTGTGATTATGAAAAAGAACATGAGAAAAAAAAATAGAAACACAAAATGAGTTACCATAGTCAAGAAGTTACCAAAGCCCCCTGCTGTAAATATCAAGTATCTATTTAGAGAAGAAGGTCAGTATCACTCTCTTCTGTCAGATGATTCAACCACAGAGACAACCTATTACTCTACTGTATTATTGTGGCTTCAGGTGGAAGAGGTAAAGGTGCATCTGATGCATCATTATCAGAAAAATGGAGGTGTATAATCTTGACTTTAATAATACAGTGTTTGCAAGGCAAGTAAAACTGCAGGCGTGGTGTTTTCTACAACACCATCTATCAAAAGAACTGCTTTTCTATATATTTGCCAAGCCATCTCTCTCCAGCTCTACAAAGTCAATTTACTAAGATAGCCACAATGTTGCTCATTATGGTGGGTTCAACACAAAAGTTTATCCAGGGCTATAGAATCAGCCTCAGCTAGGCCTAAAAACCAAGACTGGAGAGTCCTGTTGGAGCATGTCCAAAGTAAACAATTGTGTAGAAGAGGTGACCAGGATAACAGCAACGACAAGGGTTATTCAATTTACCACAGTGGACATCTATTTTAGAGTTGTCATAACATTCTCAAGGACACTCAAGATGGCTATATGGACCAGCAAGAAAAGCCACCCAAAAACTGTTTCTGAATAGGTCAGCCAACAAATTTCCATTGCTCATACCAGTTCCATGAGCCCAAAAGAGAATTTATTCATCCATAAAGCATGTGGCATTCAATAATATACCTAATATAGGCATCGGGTAAATCCACTAAAGGATAAACTAAAATTGCCTTATCCAAATTGGAGTTTTTTAACATAAGAGTCCCATTATCTGATCGAATATTATAAAATAGAATGTAACTCTTGTCTTCCCTTCTTCCTGGCTACAGAAACTGAAACTCCCATCTCTACTTACCAATCAGAATACCAAATTACTCCCATTAAAGTCCATAAAGGAATCGCAAGCATTGGGTAGAGAGATTCTCATATGAATCTTATTCTAATTTTCCCCATCTCCCGGTCAGCTCCAGCACTGTCATTAAATAGAAATAATATACAGAACGGAGAAACAGAGCGCAACAAGCTAACCCCACCTACTCTCAGGAACGTGAACCAACCGAAACCCAGGCTTCAAGATAGCAAAAGCTTGCAACTTCCCCACAATTTATCAGCATCCAACCACGTACTTACACCATTCACCGCGAAAAAAGATTAACTCGTACCTTCCGCTTGGGGCAGCCTTGACTCGGCCAGCCACACCAACCTGAAGCAGCTCAACCCCATGAAAATCAAGAAAACGAACGAGTTCTTGCCCCCCATGATCAAGAACCTCGGCCTCCCCAGGAACTAATAGCAAAGAAAACTTCCGTGCTCGGACCTATTCTGCGTCTGGGAGGAAGAGAGACGTCTTGGAGCTCGAGCAAATGGAAAAAAAAAAAAAAAAACCAGCAATGCTGTGCTTCGTACTTCACGTAGTAATAGACAAAACAAGCGAAACCTCCAGCTCCAGTTCCCAGATGGGAAAAAGAAAGAAGAGGGATGGAAATGCTGGCACTCGGAAACAGTTTGAAAAGTTGGCGGCCAATGAGGAGGGAATGGGACTATCTTTATTTATGTTTCGGTTTTTATAATTCAATACGCGTGTCACGCTCCATGAATTCTCCTATACTCGTGACGAGTGGTGTTTGGAATTATCAAGTGAATAGATGTTGAAGGTATACCAGGATGGTTGATTCTTGAAGCTTTGAAAGTAAGGTTGGCCTTTCGTGCACATATTGGTTAAGAGTTGCACCTCCGAAGTCAATTATTGAGCTAAAAGAGATGTGTTGAATTGCTCAATAGACTAGATGCCCAAGCTAAGCTGGGCGTGATTACGAACTCATATAAAGAGGTTATTAGATGTATTGTTCTCTAGAACAACTATAGAACGAATGTTGGCTTTGTAAATTCCGATCACTAGGCATGACACGGGTTGTTCCATAGCCAAGGAACTATCAGCCCGTGACAAATTGATATCAAAGCAAGATTCCTCTAGTATGTGGGTTGAGTTGGAGAAAATCTATAGTCCACTTGATCCAAAAATGACGGAGAGTGAATCGCTAGGGCAAAAAATACTCAAACAAAGCACGGCTCTCAACTAGCTTTTAGGGTGGTAATGGGGGAGTGGGAAAAGATCTGGTTCCTTGCTGAATGGGGATAATCAGGGAATCTAAAGAAGAAGTCTACCCCATGTTTTCAACAAGGAAAAAACCTCTATTTGATTTGCTAGGGTCAAGATGCTTAGTGGAAAAAATGGTATCACCAAAAGATGCATTTGACAAAAAAATGCCACACTTACTAAGAAAATCACAGTTGATCAATATGGGGTCCAAACCACCAACTGAGCAAAACCTGTTTTGTTGGCCAAGCGTGACCATTCAATGTATGATCCCAAAATTGGCACATCAATGGTTAAGGGATGCAAAAAAACAACAAAGCAAACTACAACTAGGGTGTTGCAAAATTGAGTGAGGAAGAATGTCACAGTCCGTGAATTATCTCATACTCGTGACATTTGCTGAATGGGGATAATCAGGGAATCTAAAGAAGAAGTCTACTCCATGTTTTCAACAAGGAAAAAACCTCTAGGGTCAAGATGCTTAGTGGAAAAAATGGTACTACCAAAAGATGCATTTGACAAAAAATGCCCCACTTACTAAGGAAATCATGGGTGATCAAAAAGGGGCCCAAACCACAAATGGAGCAAAATTTGTTTTATTCGCCGAGCGTGACCATTCGATATGTGGTCCCAAAATTGGCACATCAATGGTTAAGGGACGCAAGAAAACAACAAAGCAGACCACAACTAGGGTGTTGCAAAATTGAGTGGGGAAGAATGTCACAATTCGTGAATTATCTCATACTCGTGACATTTGTAAGTGGTGCTTGGCCTTATTAAGTGAAGAGTGAGGATGCAAAGGGATGAATACAATTGGTCCGTGAGTAGTATCGTAACGGTTGGTGTTAGGAGTTCTACACTAGAATGATTAATTACTTAAGAGTTTTGAAGATGACATTGGTCTCTCATGTACAAATTGGTCAGGAGCTGATGTTACTCTCCTGATGAGATTAGGACAAGCAAAAGGCTAAAAAAATCTGCTGAGTTGCTCGATGGATGGGACGCCCGAATTAAGCTGAGTATGGTACGACCTCTTATAAAGAAGTTATTTGCTGTATTGTTTTCTGGAATAATTATAGAATGAGGGCTGACTTGGTGTATTTCATTCGTGAGGCGGCACATTCACCGAGCGGCACACAGGTTGTTCCGCAGTAAGGAACTGCCAGCCAGTGACCCATTTTCGACTGATTCTGTCCTGTTTGAAAAGAATTGAATCTTCCCAGAAGGGCAGAACCAATGGGCTGACGGAGGAAAGGATGTGGACGTTTCTCCCCTGCTGTCGCCCTCGCTGGCGTAACTGGATTTTCCTTGCATGGACGCGAGGTCAAAGTGACCTTAATCATGAGGTTAAATTCCATGCGGTGGAAGAACTGTTACGGTCAATCTGATGTTATACTCTTTTTAAAACGTGAGCCACGCTGTCAAAGTGAAGACGGGCATCTCTTTTGAAAAAGGTGGCATTGAGTCTTGTCTTTTCTCTGGAAGATGAACAATTAGAAGAAAAAAAATGCGTGGTTGAAATATTTTCAAAGATAGTGACGTTGAATCCGATCGTCCTGATGAATCTAATGAACGAAATAATGGTTTGTGCTTCTTGGTAAAGCATAAGATTTTCTAACGATAGCTCCTCTCATTGATGTGATACTCATAGAAATTAATCAATCAAACCAAATAATGAATAATTCACACATCACAAAAAAGTCAAAGAAAAGTCAAAGAATGAGTTGATTAACTACACAACAATAAAAACCTAAAATTTAAAATTGCAGGGAGGATGTCTTTTTTTCTCAATTTTACCATGAATGAACACTATCATTTCCAATCCTCTATGATCTTGCTAATGATAAATCCAGCACCGATAATTTTGGTAGATGTAATTGCTCGTCGAAAGAGATAAATCACTTCAATGGACACACTAGTGAAGGCATCTTAATTTTGAAAGAGTTCTTTAGAGTCTCCGCTAGTGTCTTGCAAGTTTTTTTAACTATTCATTTACGTCTAGATATGGTAAAGAAATTAGATGAGCGAAAATGACTGAATCCTCTCAACTTTTTAACTTTTTAGTTTTTGCTTCTTCTTCTTTTCTTTTTTTTTTTTTGAATATTGGATTTGCACAATTTGTTACCTTTCTGTTCTTCTCATATACAAATATGGACACGTGAACTCACATTTAATTTTTTTACGACATTTTGAAAATTGAACAAATGACATGAAAATAAAGAAAAAATAATTATTGCTTACTAAGGCAAATGCACCTCAATATTTTATTTTTTGCTCTGTTTTTTTATCAAAATTTTGTAGCACGTGCATTTTGACTTTTATTTAAAATGAAACCCCCCCTCCCCGCCCCCCAAAATAGTCGATGGTTGTGTCACTTCCTAGTCTCTTCTCCTTCTCTTCATTTTTTACAAATTTTTTATAAAAATATATTGATAAATACAATTGTTTATTAAGGAATATGAAAGCAATATCTATCTGAATGAAAATGTTTACGAAGAGCAAATAAAACTCACCCATGAACAAATTAAGTCCACTACTGACGGTTTTTTATTACTGGAATTTACTTACTAAATATTTCATTATTTATCGTGAATAAGTAAAATTAACGATGAAGAAATAATTTTAATGACAAATAGATTCACTTTACCTTACCGACAAATGATTACCCACAACAACTACACTTTACTACGCAATAATTTTCATTTTCCTTTTGAAATATATAGATAAATGTCAACTTTATTTTTGGCGTATACGATGTCCTCCGTCGGACAAAGTAAGCTTCTGACATGCCACCTAAAACATGTGACTTCACTTGAAAAGTCTCCCGAGTAAGAATATGGGAATAGTACGTACACCGTGCATATATCTTTTTTTTTTTTTTTCTTTTACTCTTAATTATTCTAATGCGAATTCTTGATTTTTCAAATTTATAAGGAAGTCATCGGTCAAAACCTCTGAATTTTCTTTTATTTTTCCCGTTAAAATCATTGAAGTCGGTGAATTGTCATTGAAATAAAGAATAGGATAAATTGCAAAGATGCACCAGGAGACATTTAGTCATACTTGTGGATTTCGATATGGACAACCAAATTAAATTCAGCCAAACTTACTTGTACTGCTTTAGATATTGACGGACAGCGAGAGTAACATGGTAAGCAAGCAAAATCTCATACTAACTTCCTCCTAGCATAAAGTATGAAAATTCCAATTGGATCATAAATTTATTGTAGAGAATACTAATTCAATTATAAACTTTCAATTTTACATATGTGGTCTTAAATTTTGGTGTGAAATTCCAATGAAATCCATTCTAGCCAATTTCAGCTGGAAATATCTAAGGTGGCGATCCATGTAGGAGATTCATTAATTTGCTTGTGTTAGTATGCCACGTAAAACCGCTGGCAATAACTGGATGCTACTTCATTAATTTCCTACGGCGATTGGTGAGGAGAACCATCTTGGAATATTTGCGTAGAGGTTTAGATCTATGATGACGAAATTAGAAAGTTTAAGAATTATCATTTGGTTGATGACTAATTTGGTAATTATCTGGGTTAATACAATGAGAAACCCCAAACCGATATCCCTGAGATAAATTTACCATAAATTAATTTTTTAACTATAAAAAACACCAAACCGATACATTTGTAACAAACTTAACATCCGTTAGTTTCCATTAAATTTAATTAATATTATAAAAAAATCACAAATTTGTACACTTATGATAAAAAGAAGGCAAAACACCAAATTGATACATCCGTCAATTGTCACGCGTTATCCAATTCAATAATTTGATGGTAAAAGTTAACGAAAACTAACAGATTATAAATTTGTCACAGGTATACTAATTTGAGAATTTTTATGGTTAAAATATTAATTTAAATTAACTTTATTACATATGTATCAATATGAGATTTTTCATAATATTAGCCCTCATTATCTCTACCGCGATGCACAAGCAAATAATGAGCATGTATGTACATGACGCACAAATCTACTTTACGACCATTATACGGAGTCTCTAGGAAAGAGCCAAAAGTCAAATTTGCATTAGTATAAGACGTAAAAAGTAGCAATCCAAACCAAAGCAAATTCCATTTTAATTATGTGATGTGATAAGATGGGGTTTGGTTTGTGTTGGAGAAAACTCTTATTAGATTTTGGGCCCGTTTGGTTCGGCTTTTGGAGAATGCATTTGCCAAAATGCAAATACCTTCGGGTGAAGGAGGTTTTCCGAAATGCAAATATCGTTTGGTAAAATTTGTATTGAGATACAACTTTGGCCAAAATACCGTTTGGTAAAATTTGCATTTGTAAATTATTTTTATAAATTAAAATTTTTTTAAAAAATCTATTTTTCTTTTTTGAAATCCGGCCACTGGACCGTCGAATCCGACGGCCGGATGGCCTGGATCTCGCGCTGGGTCGTGCGACCTCGGTGACCGTCGCCTAGGGTCACGCGACCTTAGGCGACGGTCCCCGGGTCGCGCTGTGGCCGGATGGCCGATCTGGCCGCTTGGGTCGCGCAACCTTAGGCAGCCGTCGCCCGGGGTCGCGCGACCCGGCGACTAGGCGACGGCCATGCGCGACCCAGCAACCAGGCGACGGCCGCGCACGACCCGGGTGTCGCCTAAGGTCCGGCGACGACCCAGGTGACTGTCGCCGAGGTCGGGCGACCCTCGGGCGGCGATCGCCGGTGCGCGCCATCCCTTCACCGGTGGTTGTTGGCCTCCGATCAGCAACTTGGAGAGGTTGGAGAAGATGAACAATAACCGAGCTACTTGCATTCCCAAGATGCAACTTGCCAATACACCTCAAGAGCTCCATTGGGCTAAAGGCCTTTAAACTCCTTTAGAGATACAATTGCATCTTGCCAAAGTTGCGCAAAAATACGAACCAAACGCGTTTGCATTTGGCCAAGGGACTTTAGAGTCCAAAGGAGCATTTCCAATGCTAAACCAAATAGGCCCTTGAAGCTGACAAAACTTCTTTGGTTCTATTCTCTTTTTCATTTTGAGGAATACGAAACTTCTATGTAACTCTTTCAAAGTCTATCTTACATCAGAATTCTACCACACTCTAACGAAGACCCAGATTGAACGCAAGTGAAGAATGAAGCTATAATTGGACTCAAGATTATTTTTCTTCCTTCAATGATTTAGTACGAATAAGATATATATGGCTTTCTGGATGGAAATCTTACTTACCTTCTTTGGATATTATTATCGAAATCAATCAAGAATGGTAATACCATTTTGGAAGGCAAGTTTATTTGAAAAGAATCTATTTATGAAAATCTAGATTCTAATTGTATGGGCGACCATGATCATCGGACTTTCATCTCAAACGGCTCGAGATCTCTTTGATTGATTTTGTCCAACGGGATGATTGGAAGAATTTAAGGAGGTTTTTCAAGTCATTCAAGAGTGTGTGAAAGAAAAATTCCAAAGTTTGAAGCTTCCAAATTACTTATTCTTCCTCTAACAGTGCTCAAATTTGTATTTGAAAAAGAGAAACTCTAGAGAGACTTTGTGAGAGCAATAGAACTCTTCACTAAAAAGTCAAGATCATAAGGTTATAACACTCTTTTTCAATTCATAGTGAAAACCAGCTAAAAGATTGTTAGCATGGAGAGTGGACGTAGGCTTAATCTAAACCGAATCACTATAAATCTTATGCTCATTTTCTTTTCCCTAAACTCCTTTATTTTGTTTGTTATGATATTTTTCTATGTTTTGAAATAGTTGTTAAAGTCTAAATTCTTCTTCAAAGTTTGTTGTTCATCAGACTTAGTTTAAAAGTAAAAGTATTTTTACTGCATTTCACAAAATCTATTTTCACACCTATTCACCCCCTCTAGGTGTGTATACTAGTACAAGATTTTTTGTGTCTAGTATTCTAGCTCTAGGATTGGTTGAAGGACAAAGCAACACCAAACCTCCTTATTTTGATGGAAATGAGTACAATGTGTGGAAGAACAAAATGAATGCATTTCTCCGATCCAGAGATCCTCTGGAGTAGGATGTCATTGAAAAAGGATCAATCCAAAGGCAAATACAACTTCAGGGAAAGAAGTGATTGAGAAAGATGTTGATGAATCTACACAAGCGAGGCTTGTGTAGATTCAAACCTAGCCAAGCTAGTCACTAGCCGCCGCCGTGGCCAACAACTAACCACAAAGGAGGAAGAAGAAGAGAAAAAAAAAAAAAAAGAAGAGAAAAATAAGAAGAATATATTAAAAATTAAAAGAAACAAAAAAATATATATATAAGAATTCTACCAAATGTATTTCTATTCCAAGAAAAAAAAAATTGAGTAGTTATGGAGCGTCTTGAAAAACTCAGAACTTATTCCTGGCAATAGAATAAATAAATAAATAATCATTTCTGAGCAAAAATTATTCCCAAAAAAAAAATGGTTATCAAATGTGCCCTAAGTTGTATGGCATCCTAAATGGTTTTTGAAAAACTTTTAAAAAAATAATAAAGAATTCAGGAAATAGGGAAATTTTGAAAAAAAAAAAGTTACTATAATGCTCACCACCAATATAAAATACTCTTTACACATTCATTGTTGGATAAGTGACATAAATATTCAGAAATATTTGCTTAACGGAAAGCATCCACATATCATCCATTTAATGATGAATATATAAAAACTTTTTTTACACTAGCTGTAGATCTAATGAAATGTGAAAAAAAAAAAAAAAGTGAAGTGAGAGAAGGTGAGCGTAAACTGGGATAGAGGCGATGGATCGCCACGGAAAGATTTGGCTAGGGACCGCGCAACCCTCATAAGGCAGAAGTTCAATTAAAACATGACTGATCTAATATTTAGGGTGAGGAATGGGAATCCAATAGAGAGCCTAGAGTATCAATATATCAACATACCTGATCATCCCTACTAGTTTAAGCCATTGTGTGAGGGCACAAGTGCTTTCACTTTTTCCTTCCAGTCATTTTATCTGGGTGAACAGGTGATGACCCTGACAGCAAATCTCTTCATTTCTTCCCATCAAGTTGAAAGAAACGGGTAATTCAGTACACTGTACAATAACTTGGGCACATCTGTATCGATAACTTCGATCGACTTTTCACCCAAAATGCCGAAGAGAAGTAACAAACTAAGAAATGGGTCGCCTACTCAAGCACCAATGCTTCCTTCCTAATTTGTACAACTTTTGCACATCCCAAATTTCCTTGTTGCTAGGCCCCGACAAGTTTTTCTCCTTCCACCTATGAGAGAAAATTAATTTTTTATTATTCAATAAAGTTTTATATATATAGACACACACATCAAAATAAACCCTAAAAGTGGTAAAGATTGTTTACCCTTCTTACTTCTAACACTCCCCCTCAAGCTGGAGCATAAATATTAATCGTACCCAACTTGTTACAAATATGTTCTATTCTCCCATTACCTAAGGATTTAGTGAAGATGTCTGCAAGTTGTTCGCTAGTTCAAATATGACTAGAAAGAATTACTTCACTTTGCAACTTCTCTCGGATAAAATGACAATCAACCTCAATGTGTTTTGTTCTCTCATGAAACACGGGGTTGGAAGTTATATGCACTGTAGTTTTATTATCGTACCATAGAGTCATGGGTACTAAATCTTTAAAGCCTAACTCAATCAATAACCGTCGAATCCACACTAATTCACATGTCACTTGTGCCATGGCTCTATATTCTGACTCGGCATTGGAGCGAGCAACAACACTTTGTTTCTTACTTTTCCATGATACTAGATTTCCTCCAACCAAGGTATAATACCTAGTAGTTGATCTTCAACCTTGATATGGCCATGGTTTTGGTAGACAATTCCTTTTCTCAAAGCTTTCTTCAAATACCTCAATATCCGAATAACTGCATCTAGTGAGATGTATGAGGGGAAGATAAAAACTGGCTTCCCACAGTAATAGGAAAAGCAATGTCTGGTCGAGTAACTATGAGACAATTCAGCTTACCTACCATTCTTCTATATCTCTCGGGATTATTAAGAATTTCTCCTCCATTAGCAACCGGTTTAACCCATTATTCCATGGATGAATCAAGAGGCTTTGATTCCAACATATTTGTCTCAATGAGCAAATTCAAGAAATATTTTCATTGTGACAAAACAATACCTTTCTGTGATTGCGCCATTTCAATTCCTAGAAATATTTCAATTTTCCTAAGTCCTTAGTTTGAAACCGTTGTTGAAGATAGGTTTTTAGCTCAATTATACCAACCAAGTCATCTCCCGTGATGATAATATCATCAACATACACAATCAAGAATAGTTTGCCTCCCCTTGATTGTTCATAAAAGAAAGACTGAACATTTCCACATCTTGATAGCCCAAAAGATAGTACAACCTCATAAAATCTTCCAAACCATGCCCGTGGAGATTGTTTCAAACCATATAAAGACTTTTAATTTGCAAACTAGTCCAGACTCCCCCTGAACACCAAACCCTCAAAGGTTGCTCCATATAAACTTCTTCATGAAGAGTGCCATGCAAGAAAGCATTCTTAATATCAAGCTGAAATAAAGGCTAGTTATATGTTGCGGCAAGAGAAATCAAAATCCGAATAGAAGTAAGTTTGGCAACATGAGAAAATATGTCTAGATAGTCAACCCCATACACCTGAGCATACCCTTTGGCAACAAGTCTTGCTTTTGAAGGAGTAAGAGAATCATCGGATTTAACTTTTACATCATATACCCATCAACAACCAATAGCAGTTTTTCCTAGAGGAAGTGTTACTAAGTTCCAAGTTTGATTAATCTCGAGAATTTTTAATTCTTCTTCCATTGTTGTCCTCCAATCAGAACTTTGTAATGCCTCAGCGACAGACTTGGGGACATGATATTGTTCAACAGTAGTTAAAAAAGCTCGAAAAGTAAGAGACATAGAAGATTGTGAAATAAAATTTGCAATAGAATGTTGAGTACATTGCGATAAGCAATAGGAAGATCAAGATTAGATACAAGAGGAGGGTAAGCTAATGGCGGATTTGGAGCAGAAGATGACATAGTAGTGACGGGAGGAGCAGGGGGGGCAGTAGTAACATGAGGACGTCGAGTATAAACCTAGAGATGGGGTGGTTTCTCTATAGATACTAGTGATACAATTGGAATAGTAGACTGAATGGTGGTCACATACAAGTCTTCATCCAATTCAGACACATTGATTGGAACATTATGATAAGAGTGGATTCAAAAAATGAAACATCAGCTATTATAAAATATTTTCTTAGAAATGGAGAATAACAGTGATATCCTTTTTGAGTGCAAGAATAACCCATAAACATACATTTGATTGCCTTGGGATCAAGTTTTGATACTCTAGGTCGATGATCACGAACAAAACAGACACAACCAAAGATACAGGGTGGTAGGACAAACAATGGTTCATTAGGAAACAAAATAGACCACCTTGCAGAACAGAAGAAGGCATGCGATTAATGAGATAACATGCAGTTAGAACAACATCAGACCAAAAGGTTTTGGAGACCTTCATCTCAAATGATCTAGTAACTTCCAATAAATGCCTTTTTTTTTTCTTTCAGCAACACCATTTTGTTGTGAAGTATCAGAATAGAAAATTCATGGATCATACCATGTTGAGTCATAAAATCAGAAAAAATGTGGAAAAGTATTCCTTAGCATTATTAGAACGCAAAACTTTAACATGCATACCAAATTGAGTATAAATTTCAGATATAAATGCACGAAAAATAGAAAATAATTTTGAAGGATCTTTCATTAAATATAACCAAGTAACTCTGGAATAGTCATCGACAAAAGTAACAAAATATCTGAAACTCAAATTAGAAACCACATGACACGGACCCAAATATCTTAATGAACTAATAAAAATAGAGATGCTACTCATTTAATGACTCGAGGTGTGTAACTAACACAATGTAATTTGCCAAGTTGGCATGACTAGCACTCTAGACTAGAAAGAGATTGAAAACTATAATCTAACTTTTGAAGATTATGTAGAGAAGGATGACCAAGACGACAATAGATTTGATGTGGGGACGCAACACTTGAGCAAGCAATTGAAGAAACATCTTCAAGTACATACAGCCCCCCTACCTCACATCCTCTACCAATCATCTTCTTCGTAGCCATATCTTGGAAAATACAAGAATCAAGATAAAATGTTACTGAACATTGAAATTTTTGGTTAATTTACTAACAGACATGAGATTAAATGAAAATTGTGGAAGATAAAGCACTGAGAACAACGGCAATGAAGGAGTTGGGTTAACTGTGCCAATTCCCTTGACATGTGTAGGCGATCCATTGGTTAGAGTAACTATGGACGAAGACGGAGAAAGAGAGAAAAATATACCTGAAAGACTTGACATGTGATCGGAAGCCCCTAAATCAATGATCCAAGGACAAAAAGTAGCCGAAAGGCATGCAATAGCATTACCTGTCTGTACCAAAGTAGTAGTGAAAGAAACAAGCTATGAGATTTGAGACTGGTTGTACCAAGCATATTCCTCATCAAACATAATCATTGCATTGCCTTCAAATGACTGTGGAGTAGAATCAATATTAGACGTTGTATTAGCAAAATGGTGCTGCTGCCCTGGTCGCCCATGTAGCTTGTAACAAAATTTCTGAATATGACCAGGTTTGCTATAGTAATGATAAACTCGTGTAGTCCCCGAATTATCAGTAGATATGGGGATTGTCCATAAAGATGCTAATAACCTTGACCTCTCCCTGTTCCTATGCCTCAGCCTCCTCCTCGGCCACCACGCCCACTATATCTACCACGATTTCCTCCATCACTCTTATTACCACTACCGATTCGAGTCTAGGACACAAGAGTTGAACTCCCCATCATAGATGTAGTATCTTGAGAAGACTCACAAGATACTCAAAGAACTCGAGCAAACGTATCTATGAGTGACACAATATTCTCTCCTCCAAGAATCTAAAACCTAACAGTTTCATATTTAGAACCAAGACCTCCTAAGAATCCCATTATAGCCAATTATTCTCTCTGACATTGCATTTGTTGAACATCAACTGAAATAAGGAGAACGACATTCAACTCCTCATACATTCTCTTAAAATCTGCAAAGTACTGTGTAATAGAACGCCCCTTCCTTTCAGACCGATAAAACTCTTGCGATAACTCATAAATCCGTGACAAGTTATTTTGGCCAAAATATAACACATTCAAATACTCTCACAGTTCTTTAATTATATCAATATGAGTTACCAAGTCAACAACATTACTCTCCACAGAATTTAGCATTTGACCAAGAATACATGCATCAACAGCATCCCAAGTTACATCATCTTTAGGCTTAGACTCAGTTAAATGTCTATTTTGATTCCTATCTGTCAAAGTAAGCTTCATGATTTTCTTCCAATGGTGAAAGTTAGCACTACCTTCGAGCTTCTTATTAGTAATTCGATTAGAGGAAGAGAAAATCACCTCAGTCATCACAGTATTATTCTTCTCAGGATCTACTTCAATTGTACTCTTTGAGGGATCAGCCATTTTCCAAATAATAATAAGCAAACTCTGACCTTAACTTCCATCAAACAACTCAGCCTCAAATTTAGGATGCGAATGGTAACTTTTCTGTTCTTCTTTTGTTCCAGGGAACATAAACAAAAAAAGTGTTTCTAGAACAATTTTTGAACAAAAGAACGCGTTTGGTAACGTTTGTTCCGGAATAAAAAAATAAATAGAAACACGTTTGGTAAATTTTATTCTTTTTTTTATTTCTTTTAATTTTTAAACATTTTTATTTTATTTTTCATTTTTTCCTTTCTTTTTTATTTTTTCTTTTTTAGGCCGGTCACCGGCCTCCGACGACCGGCCGTCGGGGCCGGCAACCTCACCCAGCCATGGCGAGGCTCGGCCTCGCCTTGGCCGGGCGAGCTCGGCGCTCAAATCCGGCGAGGCCGAGCGTTGCCGATCTGGGCGAGCCCGAGCTCGCCCGGCCAAGGCGAGGCTTGGCCTCGCCCATGCCGGCGACGCTCCGGCGAGGTCGCCGACCCTCGAGGGCGTCGCCGGCCCTCGATGGCCGGTCACCGGCCATGGCCGAGGCCGGCGACCGGCCAAAGAGAAAAGAAGAAAAAAAAAGAAGAAGAAAAGAAAAAAAAAAAGAGAAGAGAAGCGTTTACGAAGAAGTGTTTTTTTCTCCGTAAACAACTATTTTGTGTTTCTTTTTTTTTCCAATTTTGTTCCGGAACAAAAACAAAAAAAAAAACGCAACCAAACGCGTTTATTCTTTTTTGTTAAAAATAAAATCTGATGTTACCCGTTTCCATGCACGCCCTTAATAACCCAATATTACCCCACACAAAAATCTCCACCACCCATATGAAGTAATGGAAGCTACCACAACTTGCAGATCATTAAAAAAAAATGGTTGAGACTAATAAATAACTGCACTGTACCTAAGCAGCAACTATTTTGCTTCGTCACAAGTCTTGAATAAACTAATCAAACAAAACAGTGAGGTCTCTTTCTCAGCAACTCAAAAATTCTAACCCGCAAAAGCATTTGCTCCATTAAAAAGCATCTCAAAAAGCTTGGTGTGGCGTCAGCCTGCGCGGGTGTTGTCGATCCACCACAAATCCAATGAGTCAGTGACCAAAAAACAGTGACCCATCAAGTCGCATGAGCCGTGCGAGCAGCGCGAGCAAGCCGCACAAGGGAGCAGCACAACAGAAGTCACTCGAGGAAAGGTGTCGCACGAAGAAATGAGAGAAAGAGAGAGGTACGCTCGACGGTGACTAGCCGCATCAATGACCCAACTATTCTGGCGAGTCGATGGCGGCGAGTAGCTGCTCCGTCATCTAAGGTTAAGTCTTAGGCTTTGATACCATGTGAGGAAAACAAATTTTGTATTATTCAATAAATTTTAATATATATACATCAAAATAAACCTTAAAAGTGGTAAAAACCCGTTTACCCTTCTTAATTCTAACACCACCGATCAAAGTCACTTTAGTCGAGAAACCTTTTCTTCAGTCAAGGCAATGGGATTCCGATTTGCTAGTTTGAGATAAACATAAGTTTGGTATGCCGCAGCAACTAATGTTCATGCATTTTACGGGAGGAGTGTGGAATCTTGATTTACTTCAGACAAATCTTGACTCAAGGTACTTGACGAAGATGGCAACGTGCTGATGGTCGTGGGATTCTGAATATGGCATTTGGTATAACTTTGCTGTTGCCCGTGCTTGCGGAGGTCCCTCATGGCTTTGGACCTCAGATCTTCGCAGTAGGTGCTTGACTCCAGGATCACGTCCGGTATGGCCATTTTCCCTCGAGCATGTTCACCACCTCGGACATCGTGGGCCTTAAAGATGGAGAGGCATTTGTGCACAAAAGAGCGACTTTTACCACGATTTTCGCTTCTTCTTCATTGACTTCAGCCTTTAACTTCTCGTCGACAAGTCGCATCAAGTTCCCAGTTTGTTGCAAGTGACACCCCTGCAGCGTAATTCAACATAAATCAGTACTTCGTCATAGAGCTATTGAAAAATTATTGGGCTGCGAGAATGGAGAACGCAGCCTGATCGTTAATATAGTATGTCCATGCGGTAAGTCGAGTCAGCGACTAGCAAAAATACCCAATCCAATAGACAAAAAAAGTCATCGCTCGGCAGGCTACTGTTATTGCTTTTCCCACTAACTATCTCCAAGGCCACGACCCCGAAGCTGTACACATCGGCTTTGTATGTGAGGTAACCCCACAATGCATATTCTGGAGCCATATATCCTCTGCAAACAAGATCACGATCTGTTAAATCGACAATCTTAAGAAATTATAGCATCACCAGAGAGCACAATCTGAATTCAAGGCATCGTCAAGAAATTTTGGACATGGAATTTGATAGGGAGAAGATAACATACACGGTTCCAGCAATTTTGGTGCTAATGTGAGTCTTCTCTTCTTCATGAAGCCTGGCCAGTCCAAAGTCTGATATCTTCGGGTTTAAATCTCGATCGAGCAGCACATTAGTAGCTTTAATATCTCTGTGGACAATCTTAAGTCTAGACTCTTCATGTAGAAAGGCGAGACCCTTAGCAATCCCAGTGCAGATCTTATGTCTCGTGGACCAGTCTAGCTGAAGTTGATGATCATCTGGACCTGTAAAACCCAAGAAGCCATAGTTGCTCGTTATTTCCACGTCTGTCAAGGTCCTATTTTGTATGGTGCTTAAATCATAGCTTGTATAAGTAGAACTGACCGAACAAGGCACGAGCAAGACTATTGTTCTCCATATACTCGTAAACCAGCAATAGTTGATCTCCTTCAATACAGCACCCATGGAGCTTTACAAGATTTGGATGTTGTAAGCATGATATCATTCCTATCTCGTTCAGGAATTCTCTATTTCCTTGTCGCGATTTCGATGAAAGTTGCTTAACTGCTATTGCAGTGCCATCATTTAATTGACCCTGCATGCAAACCCAATTACTAGAATTAATTTATAAGAAGGTTACACGAAGATATATGGAACGGGACAATACACATAACAGCATGCACCTTGTAGACAGCACCAAAACCACCTTCCCCAATTTTGTTTGCAGAATCGAAGTCATTTGTTGCAGCTTTAATTTGTTTTAAGGAAAATGTCCCCGTCTGCAGATCTAGTCCATCCATGCCTATATAAGCAGAGAATAGACAGAAAATGAAACCAGAAAACTCAAGAAAGTAAACCCAAAAGAGAGAATTAGATCACTGATAAAGTAGAGACAAATATATACTCTGTAGTTAGGTACAAGTGTTTCATTAGCGATGGCTAAAGCTGTGGAGCAACAAATTGAATGTCAAATTATGTGCAAGCCCAAGAAAGCCATTGGCGACTCACACAGTAGACTAGAGTAGCTGTGTTTTTTTTTCATTCAGTTAAAAAATGACGGGTGGTGAAGCACCAGATTGTGATGTTCTCAAGCAAGTCAGATTGAAGAGAGAGAACATTCAGTCATATTTAACAAAATTCATAGAAACTGCACCTTGTCTTCTCTTGGTTCTTCCTCGGAAATAGCCTTTCCACATAAGTATAGAGAGTGATAAGAGAACAATGCAAAATGCTCCAGCTCCAACTCCAACTACGACATAAGCAGTCTTTTGTTCTCTACCGCTTGAACACCCTTTGACATCTGACCAACAGAAACAAGACGAACTAATGATGAAAATAATCGATTGAACAGCTGGATAATGCTAAGAACCATAACTATCTTATCAAAGGCTGAAGAACCAATGTATTATACTTATCAATGGCCTCATACTTTATGCAGCTCAGCATCAGACTATGGAAACCATCTGGCTATATAAAATAGGGAAAATTTTCAGCCTCACCTGAAACTACAGAAATGGAAGAAATAAGCGGACCATAAACTCCACTCATGGGAATCCTTGCTGTCCCTTTTCCAGCAAAAATTAGACGAATCTCCAGCATATTATTTGTCACATTGACATTATAGACTTCTTCTCTTGGCTTCTGAGCACCACCTGCTGCAACCTCAATATCATAGTCCTTCAGAATCAACTTCCCCTGTGCCAAAGTCATTTAACTAAGATTTAATGTGCCAGAGAATTGAAACAATATGCAATGTGAAATCCAGGTGTTCCAATGAAAACTTAAGTACCTGAACATAAATATCAAATACCCGCCTCCCGAGGCTCTTATATGTTTTGTCGTTAGTGAACTGTATCTCTGTAAATCTGAGTTTCACAGTGTACATCCCATTCTCCAAGCAATAATGAAAATAAGTCAGTGAAATCGCGGCTATTCGTGCTGTTGAATCCAAGACAGTGAGGTTTGAGGTAAGTGAAAACACATTATAGCGCAGATTTTGTGCATCATTATCATCCAAGAAGTCCCCTGTGCTACTGAATCCCCAGAACTTATCGTAATTCAAATAGAATTTTGCAGCACCGCCTTCTACATCTTGATCTCCTTGATAGATGATCTTCTGCTTAGATTCCTTGATAGTTGCATCTTTTCCACCACAATTAACATGTAAACAACTCGAGTCTGATAGAAAAATTTCATATGATTCAGAAAACTTCTGAACTCGACAAAGAGAGAAAATAACAGAAAACGTAACTACAGAACCATGCAGTGGACAAGACCAAACAGTGGATGCTCAAAATGGACAAGAATATAAAAAAAAAATGTAACAGTTTAACCCAACTTTGAAAATTCCATAGCTTTTGTGGGATGGAGAGCAATGATTCAGCAAGCAAATACTTACAATGTGGACATTGGAAGTTCTCCAAGCAAGGAACGCCTCTGCCTCTGCAACAGATGCATAAATGAATTAGCCCCGACCAGCAACCATACCCAGACCTTTCATTTCACAAGAAAACTCAGTGAGAACAAAAAAACTGGGTATGCAGTCATATGGCCATTTGGCAATCAATATATTTGAACCCTTCGGATAATTACAGATCTGAGACTTCTGTGAAAAAATGTTTGTGAATGAAGAGCCATCATATGAAAGATGATCACTATGGCAACAAAACTGTGCTTTCAACTGAAGCATTCAACCCTTTTACCTGAATCCACCAAAAAATAAAATAAAGAATGAAGACCTATATTGGGCATGATGAAAGGAATCTTACGAGTTATTTTCTGCTGAGGAGCTTCTAAACAAATTCAAGTTCAGGTTCCTGAAGAAAATGGGAGAGTAACAAAATCAGATTTTCCATGAATATCTTACAAAAGATATCTCAAGAGAAATATAGCACAGGTACTGGTGAGCTCACATGCTTTCTCGACAAGCAGGTTGGTGAGGACCTTGCCATGCGAAATTGTTGTATGAAAGATCGCTGCACACAGGATGGGGAAAACTAACTTCAAGATGGTAAGAATCAAGAGGATGGTGAGGGCAATCAACTCGATAAGAACAAGAAACATACATACTGGTTCCTTTCTTCAAGATTGAGTCTGGAACACTTCCCGTTAATAAATTTTCGGTAAGAAATCTAAGCAAAAGTCACATGACATAATTTATACAAGAGGCAAAGAAAGAAATCATCAAAACGACATTCAATTAAGAAAGGCATTAAGTCATCTGAATGCATTATGTCACATGGTACAGGCCACAAGCAGATTTTATCAGTAATTCTTTTTTTTTTTTTTTAGCTTTGCACTCACATAAGTAAGAGATGGCAATACAAGAAGACTTGCATGCACACATGCATTCATGAGCATGCAGATGATGAACTTACATGAATCTTAGGTGCTTTAAATTGATTGTAGCCGGAAGTTGCCCAGTCAATTTGTTAAAACTGAGATCCCTAGGACCATGAAGACATAAGGTAGGCTTGCTTACCTTGCTTCTGCTGTAAGAAGACTATTGAAACTTCTCAAGTCAAAACTTAACAAGATTTACTTACAACAATTCTAGATTCGGCAATTTCCACATGTATGCAGGAATTTGCCCAGCTATGTTGCAGCTTCTCAGTATTCTGTAACAATATTCTGCAAAGTTTAATAACTCAAACACCAAGCATGGCACATCCTACAAGAATCCAAACTCTGTATTGAGGAACTGACACTAACAATTTCACTAGGCCTGTCATGTTGTCCAGTGCAGGAAATAGCTGGAGAGGACCATCAATGTCACTAATCCTCCTGCCAATGTATTTAATCACAGTTATTTAACTGTGAATTAAACAAATATATGACTTGCATCCTAACTTATAAACGGTAAAGAATTAATTGTGAGAAAGCTCATTACTCACAGCTCCTCTACTTTATTAAAAGCAGAAATCAGTGATGGAATTGGTCCTTCAAGTCCACTAGCATGCATTTCTCTTCAAGAGTTGAAGTGTATATGGAAATACTCAGTATGTAGATAAAAAGAAAAAACACGTTTATCAATCAAACTTAACCAAAACAAGATGTATTTAAACCATGATCTTACAGTATATTCAGCTGCTTCCAGTTTTGGATAAAACTAGGTATTTTGCCGTTGAAATTGTTGTCATTTATTCGACTGCATTATGAAATATAAAGCATTATAGGCATTCAAATCGTAAGAGTTACAAAGGAAATAAGCACATCTTTGTCTTACAAATCTATCAGATTTTCTAATGCGGCAAATGTAGCTGGCACATTTCCGGTTAGCTGATTGGAGGACAAAATCCTATGACCATATATCATGGCACCACGATAAGCAAATAAAAGTATAAAGCTGAAATAAAAATAGTCCCAAGCTTAGGAGTATTAGGGATTCTTACAAAGTCTGTAAGTTGATTAAACTCCCAAGCTCATGAGGAACAGGACCAGAGAACTGATTGGCTTCAAGATTCCTGATTAAGAAACTCTATAATTTTTATTGAATTAACCAAATATAATCTTCTGTAATAGACTCCAACTAAATCATCTGAAACCGAAGGCATTTTAGCCATTTTTCTGAAATTCAACAAGTAGAATTTTTTCCAACGGTCATGAGAAAGAAATTTTATATAAATGTTCTAGATATACTTCTACATAAAAGGAAGTGGCAATCAATTGGTTGAGAAAGGCAAAAACAAACTGCAAAAGATAGCTCCCATGGAACTTGCATCTCTGATGGTTTCAAAATGCAGCAATTGCTCAAGAAAGATATGCACCACGGAAATAATTAGATTTAGCACAAAACTTACAGAGATGTTAGAGAGGTAATGTTTGTCAATGATTTCGGTATTGCTCCTGATAAGCGATTCACAAGAAGAGAGCTGCATGACCATTTTTCTGTTAATAGTCAATCAGAGGAAAACATATGATGTGGGGAAATTGAGGATTATTGGTTACATTGATGTCAACTGCATGGAACCCAACTCGTCAGGAATTTCACCACTGAGGTAGTTGTAAGCAAAATCACTGCAATGCAAGAGTTCACCAGCAAATTATTCACAAAAAAATTGCTATTTACCCCAAATTATAATTGGACACAAAGTAGCAAAATAGCGTAATAGATGAAGGAAGTGGAAACTTATCCTTACATCTCTCCAAGGTAAGGGAGCTTGGCAAGCTCAGGGGGGAGGATTCCAGGTAGACTATAAAACTTCAGCACTCTGTGATGCACAGAATAAGCAGATTGATGTTAAGCGCAAGAGACGGCTTCATCACATATTTGGAAAGTTATAGTGTAACACCATGAATCAGCCTTGAAAATTACGGATAAGATTGCTTGGGTCATAAATATATTGAAGAGACCGATGTATATCTTCAGGAAACAGCATAAATAATCACAAAGATAAACAGTTATATATCCCTCTTCTTCACCGATGCCACCATATTTTGCACTTTAACAACTCTTTTTCTTTTCTGGACATACATATAGGAAGACATTGTGTTTTGTGGTTTGTTAAAGCAAATGTCTGGGGAAATGGTGAAAGCTATCAAATTTTGAACGGCAGTTATATCTTCTCTTAATTGGACTTATGAGGGTGATTTCACCTTTTCGAGAACAACAATGTCAAGACACTTGAAAACTTTACGTTGCTGCTTTCAGAAACATCTCAATATCAAGTACAGTTCGAGTAATTGCAAGAGACATTTTGATGAGAAAAAAACTAAAATGTGTTTGTCTAAGGGCAGAAAAGTGATCTTATTTTACCAATGAACTGCATCAATTATATTACACAACCATTATATTATGAAAACACAAGTAAATGATATAATGTATGACTTCATTAAAATTCACAAAGATTGGGGCAAAAAACAGGAGTAAGTATGAAGCAATGCAGGATGGCGGAGTAGCGTTGAGATGGTAATCAACGAAAGAAGCTTCAGTGATTCAATGAGGGACTCATACATCCTTATGACATGACAGAAGGTATCGTTCCCAATGTTGCAATCACATTCAATGCTACTCTCAGCTTCTGCTGGCAGCTGCAGTCCTAACCCAACCCTTCGTATTTCACAATTGTCACCATCAAAATCCCAGAATGTCGACCCCATTGCGCTCATGATCTCACGGAGAGCATCAACTAAATTACATGAATAGAAAAGAAGCACCATTAGAGAAAGTGAAAGGTATAAGTTATGAGTAGCAATGGGAGGAGAATGACTAGTAATGAAGGATGTAGTTGCTTTGCCAAAGAAAGTTAATGCTCTGGTAGATACTTACTATATCCATTTTCTCTCGCTTTTGTGATTATGAAAAAGAACATGAGAAAAAAAAATAGAAACACAAAATGAGTTACCATAGTCAAGAAGTTCAGACCAAAGCCCCTGCTGTAAATGTCAAGTATCTATTTAGAGAAGAAGGTCAGTATCACTCTCTTCTGTCAGATGATTCAACCATGGAGACAACCTATTACTCTTCTGTATTATTCTGGCTTCAGATGGAAGAGGTAAAGGTGCATCTGATGCATCATTATCAGAAAAATGGAGGTGTATGATCTCGACTTTAATAATACAGTGTTTGCAAGGCAAGTAAAACTGCAGGTGTGGTGTTTTCTACAACACCATCTATCAAAAGAACTGCTTTTCTATATATTTGCCAAGGCCATCTCTCTCCAGCTCTACAAAGTCAATTTACTAAGATAGCCACAATGTTGCTCATTATGGTGGGTTCAACACAAAAGTTTATCCAGGGCTATAGAATCAGCCTCAGCTAGGCCTAAAAACCAAGACTGGAGAGTCCTGTTGGAGCATGTCCAAAGTAAACAATTGCGTAGAAGAGGTGACCAGGATAACAGCAACGACAAGGGTTATTCACTTTACCACAGTGGACATCTATTTTAGAGTTGTCATAACATTCTCAAGGACACTCAAGATCGCTATACGGACCAGCAAGAAAAGCCACCCAAAAACTGTTTCTGAATAGGTCAGCCAACAAATTTCCATTGCTCGTACCAGTTCCATGAGCCCAAAAGAGAATTTATTCATCCATAAAGCATGTGGCATTCAATAATATACCTAATATAGGCATAAGGCAAATCCACTAAAGGATAAACTAAAATTGCCTTATTTAAAATGGAGTTTTTTAACATAAGAGTCCCATTATCTGACCGAATATTATAAAATAGAAAGTAACTCTTATCTTCCCTTCTTCCTGGCTACAGAAACTGAAACTCCCATCTCTACTTACCAATCAGAATACCAAATTACTCCCATTAAAGTCCAGAAAGGAATCGCAAGCATTGGGTAGAGAGATTCTCATATGAATCTTATTCTAATTTTCCCCATCTGCCGGTCAGCTAACGAGCTAAACCCTACAGAATGTAGAAACATAAATAATAATATACAGAATGTAGAAACAGAGCGCAACAAGCTAACCCCACCTACTCTGAGGAACGTGAACCAACCGAAACCCAGGCTTCAAGAGAGCAAAAGCTTGCAACTTGCCCACAATTTCTCAGCATCCAAACACGTACTTACACCATTCCCCGCGAAAAAAGATTAACTCGTACCTTCCGCTTGGGGCAGCCTTGACTCGGCCAGCCATACCAACCTGAAGCAGCTCAACCCCATGAAAATCAAGAAAACGAACGAGTTCTTGCCCGCCATGATCAAGAACCTCAGCCTCCCCGGGAACTTCCGAGCTCGGAGGTCTGGGAGGATGAGAGACGTCTTGGAGCTCAAGTAGCACCGACATGCAACACGGATATATATCATGACACGAACTCAAAAATATAAAGAATTTCGACATGAGATATGTTATATATTAAATAAATATTTTTATTTTTAATTAATTTTATTCAAAATAATAAATAAATAAATAATAAAAAGCTTATAATGAATTTACATTAATAATATTAATAAATCTATTCATAAGAAATTTAAAAAGGCATATTCATAGTTAATGTATATCTATATTTTTAATCTGAATGCGTGTTTGAACAAATTTGAGTGTGTCAGACACAGACACGATATGGAAGCTTCAACAATATGTCCATGCTTCATTAGCTTGGAGCTCGAGCAAATGGCAAAAAAAAAAAAAAAAAAAACAGCAAATGTTGTGCTCCGTACTTAACGTAGTAATCAACAAAACAAGCGAAACCTCTGGTTCTAGTTCCCAAATTGGAAAAAAGAAAGAAAAGGGGTTGAAATGCTGGGACTCGAAACAGTTTGAAAAGTTGGCGGCCAATGAGGAAGGGATGGGATTATCTTTATTCATATTTTGATTTTTATAATTTGAAGCATGTGTCATGTTTCGTGAATTCTCCCGTATTCTGTCATTTGTGAGTGGTGCTTGAGATTATCAAGTGAACAAATGTAGAAGGGATATTAGGATGATTGATGTTTGGAGCTCTAAGATAAGATTAACCTCCCCTACACAAATTGATCGAGAGCTGATACTACTCTTTTGAAGAGGCCAAGGTAGGCCAAAGTCAATTATTGATCCTAAAGAGATATGCCGAATCCCTTGATAGACTAGATGCACAAACTAAGCTAGGCATGATAGAACCTCATATAAAAAAGCTATTCGTCATATTGTTCTCTAGAACAACTATACAACAAAGGCTAACTTGGTAAATTCCGCTCACTAGGCACTGCATGTTTGTTCCATAGCCAAAAAAGAATTGGTATCAAAGCAAGATCCCTTAAGTATGTTGGTTGAGTGGGAGAAAATCTATGGTATACCCGGTCATACAAGGGCAGAGAGTGAATCGTCAGGGCAAAAGATGATCGAACAAAGCGTGGCTCTCAACTAGCTTTTAGGGTGGTAATAGGGGTGCAGGAAAAGATTTGGTTCCTTGTTGAATGGGGATAATCGGGGAATCTAAAGAAGAAGTCTACTCCATGTTTTCAACAAGGAAAAAACCTCTATTTAATTTACTAGGGTCAAGATGCTTAGTGGCAAAAATGGTGGTGCCAAAAGATGCATTTGGCGAAAAATGTCACACTTAGCAAGGAAAGCACAAGTGATCAAAAAGGGACCCAAATAACTGAGATCAAAAGAGACCACTAAATGAGCAAAACCTATTTTGTTGGTTGAGCATGACCATTCAATGTATGATCCCAAAATTGGCGCATCAATGGTTAAGAGACACAAGAAAACAACAAAGCAGATTAAGTGAGGGGAGAATGTCACAATTCGTGAATTATCCCATACTTGTGACATTTGTGAGTGGTGTTTGGATTATTAAGTGAAGAGTAAGGATGCAGAGGGGATGAATATAATTGGTCTGTAAGAATGGCATCGTAATGATTGGTATTATGAGTTTTAGGATAGAAGGATTACATTATTTAAAAGCTCTGAAGGTGACGTTGGTCTCCGTGTACAAACTGATTAGAAGTTGATACCACTCTCCTAATAAAATTAGGGCAAACAAAAACTAGTTGTTAAGGTTAAAAAATCTGCTAAGTCGTTCGATGGACTAAACATCTGAGTTAAGCTGAGCATGATACGATCTCGTATAAATAGGTTATTCGTCATATTGTTTTCTGGAGCAACTATAGAACAAAGTCTGGTGAATTTCATTCGTCAAGCAGCACACGGGTTGTTCCGTGGTCAAGAACTGCCAGCCCGTGACACATTTCTGACTGTATTTGTCCTGTTTGAAAAGAATTGAATATTCCGAGAAGGGCAGAACCATTGGGCAGACGGAGGAAAGGATGTGGACGTTTCTCTCCTGCTGTCGCCCTCGCGGGGTAACTGGATTTTCCTTGCATGGACGCGAGGTCAAAGTGACCTTAATCATGAGGTTAAAGTCCATGCGGTGGAAGAACTGTTATTGTCAACCTGAAGTTACACTCTTTTTAATACGTGGGCCACGCTGTCAAAATGAAGACGGGCATCTCTTTTGAAAAAGGTTGCATTGAGTCTTGTCTTTTCATTGGAAGATGAACAATTAGAAAAAATGTGTGGTTGAAATATGTTCAAAGAATAGTGATGTTGAGTCCAATCGTCCAGATGAATCGGATGAATGAAATAATGATTTGTGCTTCTTGGTAAAGCATAAGATTTTCTAACGATAGCTCCTCTCATTAATGTGATACTCTAGAAACTAATCAATCAAACCAAATTATGATTCATTCACACATCAAATAAAAGTCAAAGAATGAGTTGATTAGCTACACAAAAATAAAAACCTAAAATTGCAAGGAGGATGTCTTTTTTCTCAATCTTATCATGAATAAACTTTATCATTTCCAATTCTCTATGATCTTACTAACGATAAATTCAGCACCGAGAATTTTGGTAGATGGAAATTAATCGTCAAAAGAGACAAATCACTTCAATGGACACGCTATTGAAGTCTTCTTAATTTTGAAAGGAGTTCCTTAGAGTCTTTGCTAGAAGTTACACACATCGAGTCACAAATCCTAGCAGGAGCATCTTGCAAGTTTTTTTAACTGTTCATCTACATCTAGATATGGTAAAGGAATTAGACGAGCGAAAATGACTGAATCCTCCCAACTTTTAACTTTTTAGTTTTTGCTTCTTCCTCTTTTTTTTTTTTTTTTTTAAATATTGGATTTGCACAATTTGTTACCTTTCTATTCTCCTCCTATACAAATATAGACACGTGAACTCACATTTATTTTTTTTACAACATTTTGAAAATTGAACAAATGACATGAAGATAAAGAAAAAATAATTATTGCTTTAAAACAACTAAGGCAGATGCACTTCAATATTATATTTTTTTGCTCTGTTTTTTATCAAAATTTTGTAGCACGTGCATTTTGACTTTTATTTAAGACGAAATAGATGAAACCAAACACCCCAAAAATAGTCGATGGTTGTGTCGCTTCATAGGCTCCTCTTGTTCTCTTCACTTTTTGAATTTTTTTATAAAAATATATTGATAAATACAATTGTTTATTAAGGTATATGAAAGCAATATCTATTTGAATGAAAATGTTTACGAAGAACAAATAAAACTCACCCATGAACAAATTAAGTCCACTACTGACGGTTTTTTATACTGGAATTTACTTACTAAATATTTCATAATTTATCGTGAATAAGTAAAATTAATGATGAAGAAATAATTTTAGTGACAAATAGATTCACTTTACCTTGCCGACAAATGAATACCGACAACAACTACACTTGACTTGACTACACAATAATTTTCATTTTCGTTTGAAATATATAGATAAATGTCAACTTTATTTTTAGCGTATAGATGTCGTACGTCGTACAAAGTAAGCTTCTGACATGCCACCTAAACAACATGACTTCACGTGAAAAGTCTCCCGGATAAGAACATGGGAATAGTACGGACACCGCGCATATATCTTTTTTTTTTTTTTTTTTTTTCTTTAACTCTTAATTATTCTAATGCAAATTCGGTGGATGAACTCTTGATTTTTCAAATTTATAAGGAAGTCATCCATCAAAACCTCTTAACTTTCTTTTATTTTTCCCGTGGAATTCACTGGAGTCGGTGAATTGTCATTGAAATAAAGAATAGGATAAATTGCAAGGATGCACCAAGAGACATTCGGTCATACTTGTGGATTTTGATATGGACAACCAAATTAGATTCAACCAAACTTACTTATACTGATTTTAGATATTGACGGACATCGAGAGTAATAGGGTAAGCAAGCGAAATCTCATACTAACTTCCTCCTAGCATAAAGTATGAAAATTCCAATTGGATCATAAATTTATTGTAGAGAATACCAATTTAATTATAAACTTTCACTTTTACAGATGTTGTCCTAAATTTTGGTGTGAAATTCCAATGAAATCTGGCTAATTTCAACTAGAAATAGCTAAGGTAGTGATCCATGTAGGATGTTCTTTCAGTAGAATAGAGTTGCTTTTGATCCATGTATGCTTTCACTTTTGTAAAAAACCGCTAGCGATAATTGGATGCTACTTCATTAATTTCCTACAACGCAATTGGCTAAGAGAACCATCTTGGAATATTTGCATAGAGGTTTAGATATACGATGACAAAATTGGAAAGTTTAAGACTAGATTATCATCCGGTTTATGATTGATTTGGTAATTATCCGGGTTAATACAATAAAAAACTCTAAACCGATATACTTGAGATAAATTTACCATAAATTAATTTTTTGACTATAAAAATTACCAAATGGATACATTTGTAACAAACTTAATTTTTGTTAGTTTCCATTAAATTGGGTTAATATTATAAAAAATCACAAACCGATATACATGTGATAAAGAGAAGGTAAAACACCAAATTAATGCACCCATCAATTCTCACGTGTTATTCAATTCAGTAATTTGATAATAAAATTTAACGAAAATTAATAGATTATAAATTTGTCACAAATATACTAATTTGAGATTTTTTTTATGGTTAAAATATTAATTTAAATTAAATTTATTACAAATGTACAAATTTAAGATTTTTCATAATATCAGTTCTCATTTTCTCAACCGCGATGTGCACTGCTTGGGTGACCCTTGTTTGGCATACGCAAGCAAATAATGAGTACATATGTACATGACGCATAGATCTACTTTACGACCATTATACGGAATCCCTATGAAAGAGCCAAAAGTCAAATTTGCATTAATATAAGACGTAAAAAGTAGCAATCCAGATCAAAGCAAATTCTATTTTAATTATGTGATGTGATAGGATGGGGTTTGGTTTGAACAAATGAAGACAAATATAGATGTAGACCATTCGATTTGGTTTGCTCTTCCACATCAAAGATTCCCCTAAGGCAGTGGGACATAAGTTCACCTATATAGTGCTCGGTGATATGCCTGAAATCAAATAAGCTAGTATAAACCAGGGTATAAGGCTGGATTTGCAATCCAAGGCATGATAATTTTATCAAACTCGAATAACATAGTTGAAATATAAAAGAGCATTCACTTGGTCATCATGAGAGATAGAGGGAGTGATGGTGCAACCAACGTGAATTTGAGAGTGCTGTTTCCCCCTCCTTTCCTGTCCTCATCACATCTGGGTCTGCCGTCACCAAATCACACATCTTTACTAGAAGAAAATTGCTCTGTCATATGATGATCCAAATCATTTCACACATCAAGTCTTGAAAAGAAATACCTAAAGAGATGGAATTTTGACTAGGCCATCATTTTTGAATAACATCATAAGCCTTTCATATCCAATATGGAACTTTGGATGTTGAAACCTCAACCCAAAGGAATTGAAATATCAAGATGCTTGTATTAAATATTATCCCACATTGCTTGACTACATGTCACAAATGCTTTACCTATCAGTTTAAACTTTTAGATTAGATTTTCTAAGGGTGTGTGGACATAATTTGGTTAGTTGGCAATGCAAACAAGAAGAGCCACCGGCACTATTTTTTCTTCTTTTAAGTCAAAAATCTTACAACTAATGCTAATAAGACAAGATATTATGACACCACACTATGTTCGAAGACTGTTCCTTAAATCATGAACTTTCTTCTCTTTGCAGGTGGGCAGATTCCCTATGCCCTATGGTAAGACTAGGGTATGCAAAACGTATTGCCTAAATTAGGAGCCACCTAGACCAATCGGTTTGGTCCAATTCTCGAGAGTCTTGATCTAGTTCCCGGTTCCTAAAAGTGGAACCAGTGTCCAAGCGGTCCGGTGGGGAACTAGACCGGACCCCATCGGACCGGACCCATTAAAATATACTTTTTTATTCTATTGTTTCTTCCAAAAATTAGTAAAATGTGAAGTAAGCACTATCTCGATTTGGTTTAAGTAGAGGGAAAAAAAGAAATGGAAAAAAAGTAGTGGGATAATATGAATGATTGTTTCCATTGGATCAGATCGGAACTAGACTAGATTAATGGTTTAGTTTGATTCCTGGTCTTAGGACCAATCTACCCGGTCCTTGGTTTTGAGTTTTGAGAACCAGATCGAATCAGGAACCGATTATTCCCTAGTTAAAATTGGTCAAAGCAAAGGATATTTCAAGTTTTGACGTTTCATGGCTTGACCAGTCCCATTCATATTGCAAGCATTCTAAAGCATTAGTGAAGTTGATGAAGAGAGCTTGGGGTAATGAAGTTCTGTTTGTCATTTATCCTTGTTTCCATTTTGTTGTGTGCTAAGGTATCTTTTTCTTGCACCATATTAAGGCTTCGTTTGTTTTGTGGATAATAATTTCCAAGAAAATGTTTTCCTGATTTTTCGACGTTCATTTCACAGAAAATGAATTCCTTGGAAAATGTTTTCTATGAAAGGAAAAAAAAAAAAGTCTTCTAAATTAGGGGAAAATGTTTTCCATTTTTCAAAAGTGAAAAACATTTTCCTAACTTGATCTCTCTTATCTCACACTCTATAAATCCTTACTTCCTCCTCTCTTTTCTTCTTCTTCTTTTATTTTTTTATTAGAATTATTTTTTAATTTTCTTTTTTAATTCGAATTATTTTTAATTTTCCTTTTCTTTTATTTGTTTCTCATCTTCTTCTTTCTTGGCTAGTCGTTGGACCAGGTGAACCTCAAGCTCGTCGGTCTCAAACTCACGCTCGTCGATCTGGCGAGCCTCGAGCTTGACACTCACGCTCGCCAATCTAATGAGTGGAAAATATTTTCCTTACCAAACACCGGAAAATATTTTCCGAAACATTTTCAGATTTTAGCCAAACACCAGAAAATAAAATGAAAATAACTTTTGGAGAAATATTTTCCGGAAATTATCCATTTTCCACAAAACGAACGGACCCTAAAGTTCACATTTTTCCTAAGCTAGCGGAATGTAGCCCGTTCGTGTCGAGATGAAGAGAGATTTAGTTTCTTAGCGCTTAATCCCCAGAAATTATCTCAAGAAGTAATACTTGAATTCGCTAGCTCGCATCTGTCAAATTGTTTTGAGTCCCCTTATATTTCCACCTCGGCCAATTCCCTGGTGATTAGTCTAGGAATGTTTTTAGAACAGTGTGACTATTAGAAATACACTGAATTATTCATCCTTGTTTCCGTTTTGTTTTCATTCATCTTTTTTTTTTCAAGGGGTACTGATTGCACGGTCAATGCCCGGAGTGCTCAAGGTATGAATGCTCATAGTCAAACCTTAAAAATCGCATTCTCAACCACCGAGAAAAGATAAAACAAAATCAAACAAATTCCAAAATAGAGTCAAGTTAGCAACGGGGGTTAACTCGAATCGGGTTGACCATTTCGGATGCGCAAAGTTGAAGTGACTGAGATGAACGCAAATACCCAGAAATTGACAGATTTTCCATAAGACATTGATTACGCAATAGGATACAGATTATCATTAAGAAGATACGACACCAATTTCCAGCTTAAGCCTATCAAAGATCAATACATTCCCCAAAAGTCCACTAGCTAATATCCAATCAATCCCAGCAGCAACCGGCCATAATATTCCAATAATATCAACCCAATATGGGAAAAGAGTAAAGGACCGATCTCTAGTTACAGAGTTGAAGACTCAACACATCAATAATACAGCAATATATCATCACCGCAAAAATAGAATAACAAAAGAGTAAAAAATTCTAATCATGGAAAATAATTTAGAGAAGGGTTTTAATGAAAAAAATGATAAACTAGTTGATTTTGATCTCATGAACAACATATTGAAATTTCAGCCAATGCCGACAAAGTTTCGCCTCGAATCTAAGCCACCTATTCTCCTTTGAACTCTCTCTCTCTCTCTCTCTTTCCTTTTTCTTTTCGTGTGAACGCTCCTTTTTCTTTTTTCGCTATCAAGAACGTTCAATTCACCTTTTTCTTTCCTTTTTTGATTTCTTTTCTTTTTTCTAAAGGTGTGTTGGCCACTTTGAGGCGACAGCCCATCGATAATGAGCACGAGGCGGGCACGACATCGATCTTTACAATTAGTTCGAAAATTGATGTCAGAATATACGGATGTGATCACGTCATGTGTCGGCATCGGCCCTTGCTGACATGGGCTTTTCAAAGCCCAAACAACTGCCGAACCATGTTGAGGATCTTGTCCTTTCTAACTTTCAAGTTGTGTCCATGCTGAGAAAGGCCCGCAAAGAAAAGGACGAGAGTATGAATGCTTGCTTGGATTAATTTGCCGAATAGAATAAGATCACACAACAAATGAGAAACCATAACATTTCCTTGTGTACTATTATCAACTGGTCTGGTGATTGTTAGTGCATAAGTCTGGATATTTTTGAACATGGTATCTTGGTACTTGTTTGATGTACATAAAAATAAAACTTGGTAGAAGATAAAGACATTGATGGAATTGGAATTAAAAAAAAAAATTAGACAACGTGGTTCCGGTTCATATAGTAACATTTGCCACCGTCACATGAAGACTTGCCACGAGGTGGTTGCATGACCACCTTGTAGTGATCGCTAGCGGACAAGACCACCACCATGAGGTGGTCGTAGAGAGAGAGAGAGCCTTGCGATTTGTCCACTAAATTGCATTCTGAAAGGGAGGGAGGGAGTGAGGTGCATGGCATAGCCATGGTGAAAGACTTATTCACAGTTTTGGATGAGAGAAAGAAGCAAGGGATTCTCTCTTCGATTTTGACTCTCCTACTCCACTCATTCTTTTTCAATTTGTTGCATGGCACAACCGTGGTTAAAGTTTCATTCACAGTTTTGGATGAGAGAAAGAAACAAGGGATTCTCTTTTTGATTTTGACTCTCCCACTCTACCATTCTTTTGTAATTTGTTACTACAAAAGTAGTTGCTTCAAATTTTGCCAAAAGACCCAATGAATTGGAATTACCCTATTAACACAAATCATTTCAGAGCAAGCAAATCATTTATGATGAAAAGGAGGAGGGGGTGATCATTGGAGTCTCTGAAGGATGAGAATCAACAATATAATATCTGCATCAAGGATTGAAGTTCTTTATTGTGTTGTACTTGTTTGTCCAATTCCTTGTAATAACTACTTGTAATAACATATTTGCAAAGTAGATTTGTTTACCATAAGAGATTTATTGTTCCTAACCCGGCTTTACTCGTGCATACGGACAACACTTTGTTGGCCATGTTCATTTTTTTTTTACCTCAGATAGGGGAAATCCTATTTGAACTTATCGTTGCCCCCTAAACACTATATAAGGATAAAAGGTTGTTCCATATGGACTTACCAGCTTGCCACATACGCAACCTTGGTGGAGGTACTTGTCCATCTCATTTAACCAAGAAGATGAAATTGGTCATGAATGCTTCAAAAATCAAATCAACCTCGGAGGGAGCCGTGGTTGGGATCTGCCGAAACGTCAAATGCATCATCACCGACGGCTTTGCTTTGAAGAACCATGGTGATTCTGCCCTAAAATTGAAGTCTCAACACTTCGTGCTTGTCACTCATGGAGAGTTTAACGGGCCAAGTTCCAGGCCCGTGGACTATGGAAGCAATTTTGAAGGACTGTAGGGTTTTGCTGGCCCAACTTGCGGAAGTCTCAATGTCCTATGTGCCCAAGGAAGTGAACAAGCCAGTGGATTGGGCCGCGAAAGCCCATTGGGAAAACCTTCTCCCTAATGATTGGCTGCATAATCCCCCCACCTACTACGGTTTTTATTATGTACTGATTCGAACTTAGTTGCGTTTCAGCAATGGTTTAGTAATGAATACTTCTTTTTAAAAAAAAAAAATCACCTAATTACGTTCTATGCATTGCATAGAATAGTCTTATGATTAAATTGGACAAAAAGTCCTAAATTTTTTGCATTTGACCAATACAATCCTAAAATTCTTAATTGTGCTAATTTAATTATAAACATTTTTACATTTTGTCAATTGAGTTCATTTGGGTAAATTTGAATTGAAATTGCGGACGTCAATAATGGTGGTGTCATGTAAAATGGCTAGCACTGATGTAGACAATTTTTTTTCTATATATATTCAAAATAATTTGATTTTAAATATTTTTAATTTTTCTTTCTTTCTTTTCCATTTTTTTTTCTAAATAGTCTAGCGAGGGTCACTGGCTAACCCTCACCAGTTGTGGCCCTTGCCTAGTGACGACGAGAGTTGGCCAGCGACTCTCGCTAGCCACCAATTATGTTAGCGATTTTTGACTAAAATTGATTGTATGGATTAAATTGGCAAAATTCGAAAATATTTAGGATTTCAATTGGTAAAAATTAAAAGATTTAGGATTGAATTAACCAAAGTATAATAAGTTTATAACTTTTTCAATTTTTTTTGAGCAAATATAGACATTTCTCATGTGATGCCTGGCTTTCATGAACCAAGTAAGATTCACGTGACTTAGTTCACCTGAAGAAGTCTCACTTTTACATTCGTTTGTGTTGATCTTATCCATATAAGAGCATCTTGCACCACTAGTCTTTTTATAGGTCCTCTTATTCGCAAGTCTTCCGTGACAATATTTCTTATTTAACATTTCAAATATCACAACCTTCTATTGAGTTCTTTTATGGCATTAAAATCTTGACTTTCAGCTTGGCTTTATTTATCCATCCTCAACTCAATAAAATTTCTTTCAACCGGTTTTTTAATTGGTAGGTAATAAATTTAACATTTCAAATATCAAAACCTTCTATTGGAGTTCTTTTATGGCATTAAGAATTTTGACTTTTAGCTTGGCTTTATTCATCTTTCAACTTTTTTAGGTAGGTTATAAATTTAATATTTCAAATATCAAAAATTTCTATTGGCTTTTATTTAAGAATCTTGACTTTTAGCTTGGCTTTATTCATCCATTCAACTCAATAAAATTTCTTTCAACCGGTTTTTTAATTGGTAGGTTATAAATTTAACATTTCAAATATCAAAACCTTCTATTGGAGTTCTTTTATGGCATTAAGAATCTTGACTTTTAGCTTGGCTTTATTCATCCATCCTCAACTCAATAAAATTTCTTTCAACCAGTTTTTTAATTGGTAGGTTATAAATTTAACATTTCAAATATCAAAACCTTCTATTAAAATTCTTTTATGGCATTAAGAATCTTGACTTTTAGCTTGGCTTTATTCATCCATTTTCAACTCAATAAAATTTCTTTCAACCAGTTTTTTAATTGGTAGGTTATAAATTTAATATTTCAAATATCAAAAATTTCTATTGGAGTTCTTTTATGGCATTAAGAATCTTGACTTTTAGCTTGGCTTTATTTATCCATCCTCAACTCAATAAAATTTCTTTCAACTGGTTTTTTAATTGGTAGGTTATAAATTTAACATCTCAAATATCAAAACCTTCTATTAAAATTCTTTTATGGCATTAAGAATTTTGACTTTTAGCTTGGCTTTATTCATCCATCCTCAACTCAATAAAATTTCTCTCAACCAGTTTTTTAATTGGTAGGTTATAAATTTAACATTTCAAATATCAAAACCTTCTGTTGGAGTTCTTTTATGGCATTAAGAATCTTGACTTTTAGCTTGGCTTTATTTATCCATCCTCAACTCAATAAAATTTCTTTCAACTGGATTTTTAATTGGTAGGTTATAAATATTGTTATCGCTCATGCGCAAACTTAATTAAAGAACAAATTTGTAGCACCAGAATGATGAACCTAAAACCACCTACCGAACCTCTAGTGGTTCCTATTAAAATATTTTATAGTCAACTAACCACAAATTTTTTTATCCAAAAAAAAAAAACTAAGCACTTGTTTTCTTTTTAAAATAATTGATAATGATTTCGCAAGATTCTAAAAGATGATATATTCCAACGTCTCTAGACATGTTATTTATCTCCAACATTCATAATCTATGTTACCTTGCTATTTTTTTTTTAATGTCAAATGCTAATGGATGTGTAAGAAATGATACAACATTTGAAGTTAATCTCACGTTCATATAATAATTTAAAATACTATATAAATCAATGATGGCGTTACAAAATTGTGCACGTACCTCTTGATCTTATTTGGTAGTTTCGTTAAGTATGCAAGAATTGAAGGCAAAAAATAATATCATTCTTTTGATAATAATGCAGTGTCCGAAAGTTTTGAGCACCGGATTAATTCCCATTTGGTTAGCCTTGAGCGACCGGAATGGATGAGCTTATCATTTGAGCAACCCTTTACAATTTCGGGCTTATACAATGATAACCTTATGGAACGTTGTTTTGTCACAGGAACTGAAAAGGAGTGGCATCGAAAAGTTGGAACGAAGCTCTCTTTGACCATGCTTTCATACTGCACGTCTCGCGTATGCATATCAGGAAATCAATTGTGCCATGATTTTGGAAAACCAATTCAACATCAATTGTACAAGGGAAATTTATGTAGGATTATTTTTTTTATTGGTACAGATATCAATTCATCCTAAACTTTTTAATTTGGTTAATTTAATCCAAAACTTGTAAACAATTTTTCAATATAGTCATTTCAATTAATTTTGATTGGAAATTGCTGACGTAGAGAATTTTTTCAAATTTTTAATTTTTAGATTTTTTTTTCTTATTTCCCTCTACTAGTTCAAGGCCTCGATGGTGGCCACGAAGTTTGCCGGCCATAACGCCCTCGCAGGTCCATAGTAAAGAAGAAAAGAAAAGAAAAGTAAAGAAAAGTATAAATTATTTAGAAAAAAATAAGCAAAATTATTTAAAATTGCAAAAAGTGTCCAGGTTAGTGCTAGTCGTATCACATAATAGCTAACGTCCATGTCACGATTTTTGGCCAAAATTAACAAGGAAGACTGTATTAGTAAATTATCAAAATATTTAGAATAAATTGAAAGGTTAGAATTGAATTAACATTTATACGATGGAATTAACAATTTTTTTGTAATTGTACCAAAAAGAGAGCAAACGCATTGTTCGCCTACAAAAAGGGCAATGCTCTCTCCCATCTCTGGTTAATTTCCTCCAAGTAGCCTTTTGATTTCTAATTGATACATAAATGTGAACATTGCCGATACTATAGTACCACAAAAAATCCTCAAAATTTACCCCATGAGATGCCAATATTTAAAATATTTTTCGCCTCGGGGCAGCAGTGTGGTGGATCCACTTGACATGTCAATCGTGGGTGGCAGCGGCGGCCGGCTAAGCTATAGGTGGTGGATTGTGCTAGCGTTTTGGATAGGTGGATTTTGTGGTGTGTAACTTTGGAACGTAGGGGGCCATAAGGTAAGAAAAAAAGAATAGCATATTTGTAAGTAAGATTAGAATCCTAACTGATGTCCGATACAATTTGAAATGAAAATGCTAAATCGATTATGGTTTTTCTAGGTTCTTTTTTAAAGGTCCAATTTGAAATGAAAATACTAATTGAGGATGCTTCTTTAAAGGTTCTCTTTCATCCTTTGCTCATGCTAGTTCAAGTTTTCCACGAGTCACCTACGACATGCGAGGGAAATCACTACTACAGCAGCAAGAAAGGAAACGATTTCTTATGGAAACAAGCAATTTTATCAACATTCACGACAGATCTTCACGTTTCAATTCCACGAATAAAAGTAGGAAACCCCTCTTACAAGAAACCAAAACAGCCGAAAGAAGGGAAAGCGTGACGTTAAGTACACTTAAGTACACTTAAGTACACATGACCAAATCAAGAGGAAAAAATGAAACAAAGAGAAGAACAACTTCCATAGAGAGAGATCAAGGATAGGGACTTCCGGCGGAACTTGGGAGGAAAGAACCGGACCGGGCGATTTCTCCAAGGGGCCTGTCGGCAAACCGGCTGAGGTTGTAGAATTCAGTAGGTTGGAATTAGCGTTTGGATGATTACAAACGTAATTTCCAAAATACAATTACAACTGTTAACATTTCAACTGCAGAGAGAAGGGAATAATCCATCAATTAAAGTAAAGAAAACTAACCCTTCTCACTACGAATGCACCCATCATGAGCAAAAATCGGAAGAGAAAACAAAAAAGAAGAGCAAGTTTGACCGCGGGTTGGAATGAGTTTGACTCAAGAAGAACAATTTCGGGCGGAGCTCCGGAGGAAAGAGCCGGACTTGGTGATCTCTCGGATGGGCTTGTCGGTGAATCGGATCAGGTTGTAGATCCACGCCCCGGCAATCGCCCCGACAGTTGGTGCCACGATGTAGATCCACAGCTTATCGTAATGGTGAAACACTATCGCCGGACCCAAGCTCCTTGCCGGATTCATAGATGCTCCCGTTACTGGCCTAACCACCACCCAAAAAAAATAAAATAAAAATAACACAGATTATCATCACGAAATACTTAATTTCTGCCCGGATTAATATTTTGTTTCTCAGCAAAATGAAAATTCGTTGCTCAACCTGATTTCTCGGGGTGATAGAAGTTCGGTCCGAGATGCGAGGAAAATGATATCGATAATTTATATGACTTTCTCTTTGTATCGATAGTCAAAGTACATACATAGAAGTGTAATTTAAGAAGAGGTTGATAATGATCTTTCCGTTAATGGTGTAAATCATGAAATTTATATAATATTTGAGCCAGCAATATCTTATAAGATAAAACTCACCCATGATGCTCTTTATTTAAACGACGTAATCAATCATGTACAATTTTTCTATGCAAAAGATGTTAGTCAATAATCATGGTCAACATTTATTTTTCAGCCTGAGATGAGGGTAAGATGAAGATATAAGGAATTGAAATGGTCAATACCCTGCAAACATCACGTTGAGCAAAACGGTTGCACCAACAGCGAGGCCGGCGAGCTCCCCTATCTGCACCGAATTAAATTTACTAATCACCGAAAGGTACATATAAAATATGATAATTGAAGTTCAAAGATTAAAATCCTTTTGCAATTTAAAAACCAAGACGCGGAATATTGTCTAATTTGGCTGGAATGGATAGGCCAAATGTTTGGCGAGAAGTCTTATCAACTAGCATGTGATTAATTGGGAAATGTGTTAAAAAAGTTCTAAACTTTTTGCATTTATATCAATTTAGTCATAAACCTTTTTTTTTGTGCCAATTAAGTCATAAACATTCTTACATTGTGCCGATTTAGTCATTTTTGGCCAATTTTGGCCGGATTTTATTGATTGGACACCAGCCAACTGACGTAACTTGATCGGCGCTAACATAGATAACTTTTAATAATATTCTAATATTTTTGAATTTTTTATTTTTTTCTCATCTTCTTCCTCTAGCTGACCCTAGAGGCTGGCCAGCGAGGTTGAGGTTGACCTTGCCAGCCACCTCGCCACCTAGGCCTCAAGGGCGGCCTTGTGGGTGAGGCTTGCCCTTGCGGCCATTGGCGAGGTGGCTGGCAAGGTCGACCTCAACCTCGCCGGCCGGAGGAAATGACCGGTTGGAGGAAGAAGGATGAAAGGAAAAATAAAAATAAAAAAAAAAAAAAAAAATAAAAAAAAAAAAAATTCAAATATATTAAAATATTATTAAAAATTGTCAATGTTAGTGTACATCAGCTACGTGTCTAGCAACAAAACTGGCAAAATCTAGTCAGAAAAATAAATTGGCGTAAAAAGATTTAGCTTTAAATGATTAAATTAGGCACAAATACAAAATGTTTAAGATTTTTTTAACACTTTTCTCGTGATAAACTAATAATAAATATATCTAGCATTAAATATTGTACGATTCTCCCTATCCTTTGGTGACGATTACTAACACAAACTAACACGTTCCAACCTTAAGGGTGACATGAATTCAACATAAGAAATTTTATGGCGCAATTAATGGAAATATAGCGTTTTTCTATAACATGATTCGATGCAACTAGGAAATGATATGATATTAGAACACGAACGACCAGCCTTCGTCAGAACTTAGAAGTGGGTCCACCGTTTTCTTGTCAAGAGAGAGAGAGCTCTCTTGTCAAGAATTTAGGATCGAGTCGTATCGACACAAAAAGGGTTGTCGGAGAAGTCGTTCAAGAAGAAGCGGAAAGAACCTAAGGTTGGTTGGGTGGCGGGGCCGCTGCCCTCCGGCCTCTAGGTAATATGCACAAAACACGTTAATTATTTTTCATGTCTATAAGAATTTCACGAGATTTCTTTGTGATCTCGTGCATTTTTGAGATTTTCTTATCCCGCCTCCTCTTGAAGAGATTGATCATTAATTATTATTTTTTTTTTTTTTTTTGTAGACGAATTTCCATTAAAATTTCCTCAATTATCAGCAAGTAATTAAAAGAAAGAAGTTGGAACTTACTGCTCTATTATCGGTGGCAACGCCGGAAATGATGAACATGAGGTAAAAAGTGATGATGAACTCAAAGACAAATGCTTGCCCATCCGAACCAGCCGGTTGAGTCCCAAGGAAATGGTTCAGCTTGCCGGTGAATAGCATCCGCAGTGTCCCGTTCGCCAACGTTGATCCCAAAACTTGTGCCAATATATATGGAGGCACCTGCACGCCAAGAAGAAGATGCAACAGAGAGGAAGTTTTAGCTTAGCGAAAAATTAATAAAAGGGCCCTCCATTAATTGCCTAAATTAATGCTTTCGTGAGTCAAGACTTAGATAGAGAACATGAGATTGCAAATGAATTAATGAATAAGAGATCATGATAAATCTTGGATCGGAAAAGATTGGATCAGTCAAGCTCATTCAAAAGTGGAAACTAATAATTCGAACATTCTTCTAGAATGCGATTGATTCAGTATGTCCCGGTATATGTAAATTTTCCGTTATGCCCTTGCAAACCATTCAATGGCTAGCTAAAATATACACCTAACCAGTAACTAATGGCCTCTAAAAGCGGTGGCTTGTTAGAATCATGTGATCTAAACAAAGCTTTCTAGACAGGCCTTTAATGACAGCCAGGTCACTGGCGTTCAGCATTTGACACGGATTAAAACATATATTAAATAGGAAGCAGGCGTTATGACTTTGGAAGAGATATGGTTGCACCTGTTTCCACGGAAACCTCTTGCAGGTGGCGAAAGCAATGGTGACGGCCGGGTTGAAATGGGCGCCGGAGATGTGTCCGACTGAGTACACCAGCACCATTACTGCTAAGCCCCACACCATCGATATCCCCGGGAGCGTCACCACCTTGTCGTAGTCCAAGTTCACCGCCACAGACCCACAACCCGCGAATATCAAGAAGTAAGTCCCAAAGACCTCTGCGATCAACTGCAACGTTTTGAGAAATAAGCGATCAAACAAAAGATTGATGAACATCGAGGTGAATACGAAAAGGGCAAAAGGAAAATAAGAAGGAAGGGATTGGGGGAAAAAAGAGTAGATGGAGATGAGAACCCAAGTAACCTTTTGAATGAAGGGAAAAGAGAAGAAAGTGCTTCTAATTTCTTCCTTGGCGCTGGAAGTGTCTTTCATTTCCAAGACAACTCCATGGTTCCCATTGCTCCCACTCGTCTGATCTGCCATTTTCTGCTGATATTTCAGAGAAAATGCCCAGGATAAGAAGCAAACAACAGCTTTTCAAGATTGACAAGAAGGGAAAAAAAATCACCGATATGGCTTCGCTTCGTTTTGCATTTGGAAATAAGCAGGCCCCATTTATGCTGTACTTGAGAGAGAGAGAGAGAGAGAGAGGTGGATAATGACTGGGTAATAGTTTGGAAATTTCAAGGAGATAAAAGTTGAAAAAGATGACCTGTGAACCGACCAGGCATTGATGGCCGCTTCAACCACCGGTGCGGAGATATAGAGAGGGACAAGCACCTAAGCTTCAATAAGACACACCCTTAAAATGAGCAGGCTTGTTGGATTTATAATCTAGGGAAAGTTCCTCAAATGGGATGCCTATTTGGCATTATGGGTTATGAGCTTGGATCTTGATATGTTGTATGACCTTATTATTGACATCTTGCCCACTAGGTTTGCGGCCAGTGGCAAGGAAATTGGATGGAGAGGGGATATTTAGTTTTTCAGGCGCGGGGTTCGATTTCATGTTCTACAAGAGATAGAGTAAAGATTTAAGAGAGTTGAGAGTAAAAGTAGAGGTGTCTGCAAAGTGTTAGATTAAAAGTCTAAGAGAGAGACGATAGTTAGAGTATGATAGACCAAATAATAAGAATAAATATTGGGGCCATAATTATCTGATGCTTTTAATGCTTTTTTACTAGCAAAGATATTGGAGGGACTGTTTTTATGTGTGATGGGACTAAATAGGGGAAAATAGATAAAGTTTTGGACCATTTCATTTATTTTTTGTTGTAAACTTAAATTGGGCTTATTTCTTTCCTAAATGTAATTTTTTTTTTATCTAATAGATCTTTATGGATATTCTTATACTAAAGCTAACCCTATTTGTAATGATTGCAACTCCATCTTCAGGGTCACAAGTAGCGAGAGTTATTTTCGACGTCTCAGGCGCGTTGTCATCTCTATTCTTTTTATCCTTCCATTAAGAGCATACAGAAGCGGTTACATAATAAATACCCATGCAACAACAATCGGCTAAGAAAACAACCACTTGCAAACACACAACTACTTATATTACATCAATTATATTCACAAGCCCTTTTTATCGCGGGCCAATGGATTATAACCACCACATGTCCTATGCTCAAAATGGCCAAGATAAATCTTACCTCTTCTAGTGAGACTGCAACTCTAGAATTAGTGTAATATATCCATGCCTACAATTCTGACAAAAACAACAGAGTGAGTCATGGACTCAATAAGTAAACTTACTAGTCCTTAGATAGGAGGATGCCTTGCTGTCGAACAAGCACATGAACATAACTGCACCAATATGTTGATAGCAAATCAATAACAAAACCTTTGCGTTGCCTTAACTATGAACATGAAGGAAACTCTTCCTCTACATAAACATCCATCCTATCAGGAATTTACGAGATATCTCATACTCATAAAAATTAATAACTTTAACAACGTACATTAGTTCCTCGAGTCCTAATAATTGCATAAAAATTCACACATGCCACGTATAGTGCAATTAAAGCCAATAATATTCTCATTGTCAAATACTAGTTTCTAAAATACTACCATGGCCTTTGAGACTCGAATAATGACTTTTAAAACATCCATGTGCCTCTCACGTCATAAATAACAACAATTATAACATGCACGTGCCTTTCATATCACTGTTAGATTTAGTAAACATAAACAAACTTGGAGATCCCGATTTTGTTCATCACAAGTAAATTCATACAAAATTCGGGATCGAATAGCGGAAACATAAATATTAACATACCTCCAGCCATTGATGAAATCTTAGTGGAAAACCTCAAGATCTTTGATGGATCCACACAGCACGAGCGATCTGCAAAATTGAAAAAACACAAACGCACGTCCTGTTCTACTGCTCAATATCCTTCCAAAACTTGATGGTGTGTGTTTTTCTGTATCGTTAGGGTTTGAAACAGACGACCTGACCATTTTATTCCGTTGGTTACGTTACCGGTCTACCATCAAGACCATTATGGCAATGTAATAACGGACAAATATCACTTAATACACGTGGGTAATAAATTGGGCAATAATTGGAATTAATATAGGGAATTTATTGGGAATTTATTGGGATTATAATATTGGAATCATAAATAAAATATATTAAATATTTTAACATTCTCCCACTTGATCCCAATATTCCTTCAAATGAAGTTATTAACCCAAACCCACAAAACTTCATACTGAAATAAAACACATGAATCACGGCGATGAGTCCTCTTAAACGAGTATTGTCTTCCGTGTATCACAATGTATTTCATCAGTCCATATGTGATCAAATAACTTAATGAATAAACCTTATGTTTACTCCAGGTCAAACGTAATTATTTTTCTCATAATAACTGAATGTATACAACTGTATTGAGAAAAACATCATCAATGAATAAAAGTCTCATAAATTCTTCCATATAAAGAAAAATTTACATAATTGGACCAATGCCCATTCTAGAAACATGATCCTTATAACTCATTGGCGGCATGCCTTTAGTTAAAGAATCAGCTATCATCAATCCAGTGCTTATGTGTTCTATGACCACTTTCTTCTCTTTAACACGTTCTCTGATGGCTAAATACTTGATGTCGATGTGCTTGCTTCGACTACCACTTTTGTGGTTCTTAGCCATAAAAACTGCAGCTGAATTGTCACAAAATATTCTTAATGGCCTAGCAATGGAATCCATAACTCTAAGCCCCGATATGAAACCTTTCAACCACACACCATGTGAGGTGGCCTCAAAACAGGAAACGAACTCTGCCTCCATAGTGGAAGTGGCAACCAAGGTTTGTTTTGCACTCCTCCAGGATACAGCTCCGCCAGCGAACATAAAAATATATCCCGATGTTGATTTTCGGGAATCAATGCAGCCAGCAAAGTCTGAGTCCGAGTAAGCAACTACCTCCAAGTTGTCCGTCCGTCTGTACATAAGCATGTGTCCCTTTGTTCCTTGAAGATACCTCATCACCTTCTTTGCAGCTCTCCAGTGGTCCATACCTGGATTACTTTGGTATCTTCCCAACATTCCCACAGCAAAGGCTATGTCAGGTCGAGTGCAAACCTGAGCATACATCAAGCTTCCAACAGCAGAAGCATATGGGATGTTCTTCATTTGTTCCCTTTCAAAATCATTCTTCGGGCATTGGTTTAAATTAAACCTATCACCCTTCACTATGGGTGCTATACTTGGTGAACAATCTTTCATCCGAAACCTCTCTAAGACCTTATTGATATAGGTTTCTTGAGATAGTCCTAATATACCTCGAGGTCTATCTCTATGGATCTTAATGCCAATGACATAAGATGCTTCACCCATATCTTTCATATCAAAACTCTTAGAGAGAAATTGTTTCACTTCATATAACAACCCCTTGTCATTGGTTGCAAGTAAAATATCATCTACATATAGCACAAGGAAACAAATTTTGCTTCCACCAACTTTCTAGTATATACATTGATCCATGACATTCTCTTTAAAAATGAATGAAGATATGACCTCATGGAATCTTAAGTACCATTGGCGGGATACTTGTTTCAAGCCATATAGAAACCTTTTAAGCTTGCATATCAAATGCTCACCAGCACTAGAGAAGAATCCTTCTAGTTGTTTCATGTAAACCACTTCTTCCAATTTTCCATTGAGAAACGCCGTTTTCACATCCATTTAATGTATCTCTATATCAAAATGAAAAACTAATGCCAAAATAGTACGAAGAGAATCTTTCTTGGATACAGGAGAAAATGTCTCCGTGTAATCGATTCCCTCCTTTTGAGTAAATCCCTTGGCAACGAGTCTGGCTTTGTATCTCTCTATATTGCCTAATGAATCCTTCTTAGTTTTGAAGACCCATTTACAACCAATGGCCTTTGCACCATCAGGCAACTCAACTAAATCCCAGACTTCGTTTGATGCCATAGAATTCATCTCTTCCTTCATGGCATTGTACCATAAATTAGACTTATCACAACTCATGGCTTGTGAAAACGACTCAGGATCACTTTCAGCTCCAACATTATAGTCAGATTCTTGTAGATACACAATGTAGTCATTAGGAATTGCTGATTTCTTCATTCTAGTAGACCTTCTTAATGTCGCATCAACATTCTCTTGAGGAGTATGCTGTTCTACTGGAAGTTCAACAAGATATCTGGTAATTGCTGAACAGTTTGGTCTACCGGATCAATATCAGCATGTTGTGGATCTTCAATGATTGGTTGCTCAACGACCGGTTGAACTGAAGGGGCGCTTGTAAGCAACAACCAATCCAAAGATCTCGAGGTGGAAGGTTGAGTATCTGAATGATCTTCTTCAGGAACAAAGTCCTTGAATTGATCGCTCCCACTAATCGGATCATTTTCAAGAAATTTAGCATTTCTTGATTCCACAAACCTAGTGGTGTGAGATGGACAATAAAATCTGTATCCTTTGGACTTTTCGGCATATCCAACGAAATACCCACTTATAGTCCTTGGATCTAACTTCTTTTCTTGTGGATTGTAGACTCTTACCTCAGATGGGCATCCCCAAACACGTACATGTCGCAAACTCGGTTTCCAACCTTTGAATAATTCAAAAGGCGTCCTTGGAACAACCTTGGTTGGAACTCGGTTTAATATGTACACAGCCGTTTTAAGAGCCTCATTCCACAAAAACTTAGGAAGTTTAGAGTTGCTAAGCATACTCCGCACCATGTCCAATAATGTTCGGTTTCTTCTTTCTGCAACACCATTTTGGTCCGGTGAACCAGGCATAGTGTATTGGGCAATAATCCCATGCTCTTCAAGAAACTTCGCAAATGGACCAGGTGCTTGTCCATCTTCAGTGTATCTACCATAGTATTCTCCACCTCTATCCGATCTCACGATCTTAATTTGCTTGTCGCATTGTTTCTCTACTTCGGTTTTAAATACCTTAAAGGCATCCAATGCTTCATGCTTATTACGAAGCAAGTAGAGATACATGAATCGTGAATAATCGTCTATGAAAGAAATGAAGTATCTCTGACCATTTGAGTCTATATCTAGACTACAAATATCTGTATGTATGATTTCTAATATTTCTGTACTCCTCTTAGCACCTTTCTTTGACTTGTTGGTCTGTTTTCCCTTTATACAGTCCACACAAGTGTCATAATCAGTAAAATCTAGAGTATTAAGTACTCCATCATTTACTAGTCTCTTAATTCTATCCATGGAGATATGTCCCAACCTCCGGTGCCACAACATAGAGGAATTTTCATTCACAACACATCGTTTTATCCCAGCATTATCATGAACGTGCATCGCATTATTAACGGTATTGTCTTGTAAATTAATTCGAAAGAGACCGTCAGACAAAATACCACTCCCAACAATTTCAGATTTATACGATAAATTGAATGTTAAATCTGAAAATTCAAAGGAGTATCCCAAAGGTACAAGTCTTGAAACTGAAATTAAATTCCTAGAAAAACTAGGAATATAAAAGGTCTTTTCCAAAATTAAAACAAAACCACTACTGAGAACTAATCTGCATGTCCCAATAGCTTCCACACGCGAGCGCATCTTGTTTCCTGAATAGATGCCTTGTTCACTTCCCACTGGTTTCCGCTGGTTCTGAAAACCCCGCAAGGAATTCGAAATGTGGATTGTAGAACCAGAATCAATCCACCAAGTGTTGTGACTCACATCAACCATATTAGTTTCATAACATACACATGTGAGTTGGTTACCTTTCTTTTGGAGCCACGCCTTAAATTTGGCGCAATCCTTCTTCATGTGCCCCTTCTTTTTACAGAAGAAGCACTTAGATTCCTTCTTAATGCCAGCTTGGGGAGGTAAAGGCATCTTACCCTTTCCCTTTTGCTTGCCTTGCCCTTTATACTTATCCCGTGTTGCCATATGGGCACTTTCTCCTTTCTCCATTAGTAGCCTCTCTTCCTCTTGAACACAAATGGTCATGAGTTCATTAATTAACCATTTAGTATTATGTGTGTTGTAAGAGATCTTGAAGGGATCATACTCTTTTAGGAGAGTATTTAGGATATAATATACAAGAAAGGATTATGATATCTCAACCTCAAGATTCTTCAGCTGAGCAGCAATGTCCTTCATCTTCATAATGTGCTCACGCACACCTCTTACACCGGTAAGCTTCAATGATGAGAACTTCATAATTAGGGTCATGGCATGCGCCTTCTCTGAAGACTCAAATTGAGCATCAATAGCCTTCAGCAATTCCTTGGCATTGTTATGCTGAATGACTGAACCACGAATGTTAGCAGAGAGTTTTGTCTTTATGTACATCACACTAAGACGGTTGGACCGCTCCCATTGAGCATAACGAGTATGCTCAGCATGAGTACTATTCTCAGTAGGTTCAGCTGGTTCGTCTGACCTAAGAGCATAATCAAGATCCATGCACCCCAATTGAAGAAGAACTAATTCTCTCCATTCTTTGAAGTTATTTCCATTTAGCTCGGGAACAATTATACCAGAACTAATCGTAGGCGGTAAAACTGCATCATAATCAAAGGAAACTTATGTATCAATATATTTGAGGCAATAAACTTAAATCATATTTTACCAATGTAAAACATGTTTTAAAATATGAATCATATAACATTAAAAACTACCTGTGGGTTAAGTTTCTAATTTAAATTGATTCATAATTACTTCATGATAAAACTATCAAATTATATTCCCTTCCTTAATCCCTGTGGGTAAATTAAGAAAGATAAAATAATATTTCATCCTAATTAATCACATTAATATATTGAAAATTCCTGTGGGATAAAATTCATAATATTAATGTGAATAATTACAATTATTGTCTTTAACCATATGTGATCCAAAGGCTCTTAATGTATATAATTTAATATAATCAAAGATGCTGTGGCTAATCCTTAATTAATTAAATATATACGGATCACTAGACATTTAATTTTATTCATAGAAATGCACCTTAGGGTAGAACAGTAAAATCACGTGCAAAAGGAGTAAAACTGGAATTTTGCACGCAAGGCCAGAATTGTAATTTTACTTTTAAGGGGTAAAACAGGAATTTCACGCCAAAAAGGGCAAAATCGTAAGTTTACACACCCAGTGGGGCAAAATCGGAATTTTGTGCGGGCAAGGGCAGAATCGCAATTTTTATAAAGCGGATGGGCAAAATTGAGAATTTTACGGGCAAGGGCAGAATCGCAATTTTCCTAAAGCGGAGGGGCAAAATTGAGAAACCACAGGCACGCGTGCAACGCACGCGTGCTTTTCCCATTCGGGCGCGTGCAACGCACGCGCCCGCTTCAGCCTCTCGGGCGCGTGCGTTGCACGCGCCCCCTGCAGCCTCTCGGGCGCGTGCAACGCACGCGCCCGCTGCAGCCCTTCGAGCGCGTGCGTTGCACGCGCCCGCTACAGCGCTCGGGCGCGTGCGTTGCACGCACCTGCTGCTGCGCTCGGACGCGTGCGACGCACGCGCCCGAGGTCTTCTTTCGGGCTCTCTTCCGCCGCGACCGCCTCTGTTCCGCCGTCTGGGTCTCCTCCCACAGCCCATGTCCGACCAAATTGGTTGATGGGTTTCGAAGAGAACGCCGGAACGAACAAATAGATTCAAGATCCAGCAAAAACGACCATATATGGACCAGAATTAAGCCAAAAAAAAAGTCTGCCCTATCAAAACCCTAACCACAAAAATTCACCGCTCGATTAACCTTCGACGATCAGTAATATGTCGAAAAATTTATGGGTTTCTCTTCCTAATGGCGGTGTGATCATTCAGATCCAATATCTCATGGTGGGTAGCCCGAATTTGGTCGGAATTCTCAATTCCGATCCAAGCCATATACAAATCCGAAATTTATCCACATATAATTCAATAAAATAAATTCCAAAGGTTTCACCAAGGCAGAGATTGCAAATAAGGGCTCTGATACCAACTGTTAGATTTAGAATATAAACAAAAACTTGGAGATCCCGATTTTGTTCATCACAAGTAAATTCATACAAAATTCGGGATCGAATAGCGGAAACATAAATATTAACATACCTCCAGCCATTGATGAAATCTTAGAAGTGGAAAACCCTCAAAATCTTTGATGGATCCACACAGCACGAGCGATCTGCAAAATTGAAAACACAAACGCACATCCTGTTCTACTGCTCAATACCCTTCCAAAACTTGATGGTGTGTGTTTTTCTGTATTGTTAGGGTTTGAACCAGACGACCTGACGATTTTATTCCGTTAGTTACGTTACCGGTCTCCCATCAAGACCATTATGGTAATGTAATAACGGACAAATATCACTTAATACACGTGGGTAATAAATTGGGCAATAATTGGAATTAATATAGGGAATTTATTGGGAATTTATTGGGATATAATATTGGAATCATAAATAAAATATATATAAATATTTTAACAATTTATAATTTAAGGAAAGTTCCTTAATAGGATGCCTCTTCTTTTCTTTTCTTTTCTCTCTCTCTCTCTTTTTTTTTTTTTTTGGCACATAATGGGATGCCTCTTTGGCATTATGGGTTCTGACCTTATCATTAACATCTTGCCCACTAGGTATGTGGCCAGTGGCAATGAAATTGGATGGAGAAGAGATATTTATGACGTGTTTTAGTAATCATTTTGTTTTCGAAAATAATTTTTGTTCATAAATTGTTTTTTTTTTTATTATGTTCTTGGAAAAAATTTCTGAGTTTTTGAAGATGCTTGGTAACTGTCCAAAAATTCTCTTCGCGGAATAGAAATGCGTTTGGTAGGGTTTTTAAAAAAATTTTTTCTTTTAATTTTTAAATACTTTTATTATATTTTTCTTATTTTTCTTTTTCCTTTTTCCTTTTCTCTTCTTTATTCTCCTTCTTTGTGGTTGCTCACTAGATCTCACCCAGGAGGTCATCGATGATTGTCTGCGGTGGCAGCAATGGCCGGTGGAGGAAGAAGAAGAGAGAATGAGAAAAGAAGGGGAAAAAAGGAAAAAAAGAAAAGAAAAGGTTGGTTTTAATTCTAAAATTGTTTTTGGGAACAAGAAACTAATTTTTTCTACTTGTTGATTCTACTATTCTCATGAACAAAAAATGGATTTTTGCTTTGAGGAAAAAAAATTTATCAAACGAATTTATGTCATTTTTTGTTTTGGGAAACAAAATAATATAATCAGTTGTTCCTAGGAGTGTTGCCAAATAGGGCCTTAGTTTTCAAGCGTGTGGTTTAATTTCATGCTCTAGAATGATAAAGTAAAGATTTGAGAGAGATGAGAGTAAAAGTGGAGGTATGTCTACAAAGCATTAGAGTAAGAGTCTAAGAGATAGATGATAGTTAGAGTATGACAAACCAAGATTGAGAATAAATATTGGATTGTGCCATAATTAGCTGATGCTTTTAATGCTCTTTTACTAACAAAGATATTGGAGAGACTGCTTTGTTCTATGATGGGACCAAATAGGGCAAAAAAGATCCATTGAGGAAAGTTTTGGACCATTTCATTTATTTTTGTTTGTAAACTTAAATTGGGCTTATGTCTCTCGTGAAAGTAAATTTTTCTTCTTTTCTTTTTTCTTCTTTTTTATCTAATAGATCTTTATGGATATTCTCATACTAAAGCTAACCCTAATTGTAACGACTCCAACTCCATCTCAAGGGTCATGAGTGGTGAGGGTTATTTTTGTGACATCCTAGTCGTGTCATCATCCCGATTCTTTTTATCTTTCTATTAAGAGCATACGGAAGCAGTTGCACAATAAATACCCATACTACAACAATAGGCTAGGAAAATGACCACTTGTAAATGCACAACTATTTATATAACATCACTTATTTTTTTAAGCCCTTCTATTTTGGGGGAATGAATTTACAACCATCACATGTCCTATGCTCAAAAAGATCATGGTAAATCTTAGCTCCTCCAGCAAGATTGCAACGCGAGAACTAATGTAAGACCTCCATGCCTACAATCTTGAAAAAAACAATGGAGTGAGTCAACTCAATAAGCAAACTTACTAGTCCTTGGATAGGAGGATGCCTCGTTGTCGAATAAGCAGGTGAACATTACCGCATCAATATATCGATGGCAAATCAATAACAAAATCTTTGTTTTGTCTTAACTATGAACATGAAGGAAACTTTTCCTCTACCTAGACATCCGTCCTATCATGAATCTATGAGATATCTAAATATGCCAATTAATAACTTTAACAACATACACAAATTCCTCGAGTCCTAATAATTGCAACAAAATTCACACATGCCACATATAGTGCAATTAATAGGCAATAATATTCTCATGTGTCAAATATTAGCTTCTAAAATATTACCATGGCTTTCGAGACTCAAATAACAAGTTTCAAAACATCCATGTACCTCTCACGTCACAAATAACAACAATTATAGTATGCACATGCGTTCCATATCACTAAAAATGACAATTAATTATGCACGTGTCTCGCATGTGTTCCACACATCTCAAAAAATGCCATATCAAACATGCGTGAGACAAATAATAACATATAAAATATGTGCATGACTTTTAAGGTCAAGACAATAGCAAATAACATATGCATGTAAATAATATAAGGTCAAGTATACGGGACTTATTTATTAATCAACCGAAATTCATTGGTTCTTTTGAACATAATCGGCAACGTCCTTTAATCCAAAGATAACGGCGATCCTCCAACAATGAATATGTCGGGCATTCGAACTTAATCGGGAAATGTCCCATAATCCAAGGGTGACGGTGATCCTCCGACAACGAGTCCGTCAAGCATTCAAACTTAATCGGGCAACATCTCCTAATCTAAGGGTGACAACAATCCTCCAACAACGAGTTTGTTAGGTGTTCGAACTTAATTAGGCAATGCCCATAATCTAAGGGTGATGACTAGAATTATTCCCTCACGTGATGATACAAACAAACAAAACAATCCGGCTTCTTATTTTTAATTCATTAGCCGATATAAACAAGGCCTGAGGGTGTTAATCATGCTAAGTGTATAATATGCTTTACCTTTTTGAAACCGTACATTATGCTAGGCATGACACAACGTTCATGTCCTGAATCGAGTGGTCAAGGCATCGAGCTACACCAAGCAAGGTCTTGGATCAGTACGCCTCAATACTGACTTGCCAAGTGAGGTTTGTCATAGCACGCCTTGAAGCCAATGCAAACCAATGAGACCCATTCATGGCTTGAAGTGTGATTTAAAACATATGAACAAAACATACAAAATTTTCACACAAGCAAAACATAGAAATCTCACATAACCAAGCAATAATAGTTTAAACAACAAAATATACATAATCTCACAGGTGATCAAGAACATGACCCACTCTACCAATGTAATACAACACCCTAGCTAAGGGCTAGGAAGTTCATTTACAACATCAGGACACAAATGGAATTGGAAGACAGATGGCTTAAGCTCACGGCGAAGGTAAATGCATGGTGTGAGATGACGGGTAGTGAGACAAAAGGCGACAGTGATGGCGTGGGGACGGCGATGGTGGGGCGGCAACCCAGAGGGAGAGAAAGAGGGAAAGAGAGATGGCGTGAGGGAGAGATAGGAAGGGGAGGCGGCCTCGGGGAAAGAAAGGGAGAGAAAATGAGAGAAAAAGAAGAGGAAATTGGAGAAGAATGCAATGGAAGAGAGAGAAAGTGCAATTCCAAGCATTAAATGCAAGCTAAATTATTGTCCTAAGCTGAATTTTCTTTTATTTTTCCCGTGAAGTTCATTGGAGTCAGTGAATTGTCATTGAAATAAAGAATAGATAAATTGCAAGGATGTAGACATTCAGCCATACTTATGGATTTCGATATGGACAGCCAAATTAGATTCAACCAAACATGCTTGTACTGCTTTTAGATATTGATAGACACCGAGAGTAATAGGGTAAGCAAGCGAAATCTCATACTAACTTCCTCCTAACATAAAGTATGAAAATTCCAATTGGATTATGAACTTATTATACAGAATACCAATTCAATTATAAACTTTCAATTTTGCATATGTGGTCCTAAATTTTTGTGTGAAGTTCCAATAAAATCCTTTTTGGCCAATTTCAATTGGAAATAGCTAAGGTGGTGATCCATATAGGATGTTCTTTCGAGTAGAGTTGCTTGTATTAGTATGCCACGTAAAACCGCTAGGGATAACTAGATGCTACTTCATTAATTTCCTACGACGATTGGCTAGGAGAACCATCTTGGAATATTTGTGTAGAGGTTTAGATCTATGATGAAGAAATTGGAATGTTTAAGACTAGATTATCATTTGGTTTATGACTTAATTATCTAGGTTCACATAATGAAAAACCTCAAACTGGTATACCTTAGATAAATTTACCCTACATATTTTTTTACTATAAAAAACACCAAATTGATACATTTGTAACAAACTTAACCTCTGTTAATTTCCATTAAATTAGATTAATATTATAAAAAAACCACAACCTAGTACACATGTGATAAAGAGATGGTAAAAAACCAAATTGATAAACCCGTCAATTGTCATATGTTATCTAATTTAGTAATTTGATGGTAAAAATTTAATGGAAACTAACATATTACAAATTTGTCAAAAGTATTTAAATTTGAGATTTTTATGGTTAAAATATTAATTTAAATTAAATTTATTACAGATATACTAATTTGAGATTTTTTATAAGACTGCGATGTGCGTAGCTTGGGTTGACCCTTGTGTGGCATGCGCAAGCAAATAATGAGTACACATGTACTTGACGCAAAGATCTACTTTATGACTATCATACAGAGTCCCTAGGTAAGAGCCAAAAGTCAAATTTGCATTAATATAAGACGTAAAATGTAGCAATCCCAATCAAAGCAAATTCTATTTAATTATGTCATGTGATAGAATAGGGTTTGGTTTGAACAAATGAAGATGAATATAGATGTAGACCATTTGATTTGGTTTGCTCCTCCACATCAAAGATGCCCTTAAGGCAGTGGGACATAAGTTCACCTATATAGTGCTTGGGGATACGCCTTAAATCGAATAAGCTAGGATAAACCAGGGTATAAGGTTGGATTTGCAATCCAAGGCATGATAATTTTATTGAACTTAGATAACATAGTTGAAAAATAAAAGAGTGTTCACTCGGTCAACATGAGAGATAGAGGGAGTGATGGTGCAACTAATGTGAATTTGAGAGCGCTGTTTCCCCCTCCTTTCTTGTCCTCGTCACATCCATTCAGAGTTTGCCATCACCAAATCACACGTCTTTACTAGAAGAAAGTTGCTCTGTTATCATATGTAATTATTTGAATCATTTCACATATCAAGTCTTGAAAAGATATAGCTAAAGAGATGGAATTTTGACTAGGCTGTCATTTTTGAATAACATCATAAGCTTTTCATATCCAATATGGAACTTTGGATGTTAAAACCTCAACCCAAAGGAGTTGAAATATCAAGATGCTTGTATTAAATATTATTCCATGTTGCTTGATTAGATGTCGCAAATGCTCTACCTATCGGTTTAAACTTTTAGATTAGATTTTCTAAGGGTGTGTGGACACGATTTGGTCAATTGGCAATGTGGACAAGAAGAGCCACCAGCACCATTTTATTTTCTTTAAGTCAAAAGTCTTATAGTTGATAGGAGATTATGACACTGCACTATATTCAAAGATTGTTCCTTAAATCATGAAGTTTCTTCTCTTTGTAGGTGGATAGATTCCCTACGCTCTTTGTTAAGACTAGGGTATGCAAAACGTATTGCCCAAACTAGGAGCCACCTGGACTAACCGGTTTGGTTCAATTTTCGAGAGTGTCGATCTGTCCCATTCATATTGCAAATATTCTAAAGCATTAGTGAAGTCGATGAAGAGAGTTTGGGGTAATGAAGTTCTATTTGTCATTTGTACTTGTTTTTGTTTTATTGTGTGCGCTGAGGTATTTTTTTCTTGCACCATCCTAAGTTCACCTTTTTCTTGACCTAGCGAAATGCAGCCGTCTGTGTCGAGATGAAGAGAGATTTAGTTTTTTTTTTTTTTTTTGGTAAAGGTAAGAGATATATTGATTTTATCCAAAAGCTATACAGCTATATAGTAAAGACTCGGCACCAAAAAACTTGCACTCATGACGACAAAACAAGTCAAAACGAGTGGAAGGGTGCCGAGAAAGGGAACCACAAACAGCAAAAGAGTAGTAACTAAACAACCAAAACAACAGCAACAAATCAGCCAAAACAATGGCCACCAACTAATGAAAAGGAGTTCTCCTAAACTTGGTGTATCCGCAATAGCTAAGTAGCAACAAACAACGAACCAGCGGCTTCAAAAGATAGCAGGTAGTAGTGAACCTCTCAACAAGCCACAACAACCTGCGAAGAACCTAATGTAATCCCTAGCTTCAATGAAACCAACTAGCTGCGACAAAATTAGATGCAACCCCTAGCTTCATCCAGACCAACTTGCTGAGCAGTAGCAACAAGTAGCCAACTAGCCAAACAAGCAGCCAACATACCGCTATACAAGAAACCAAGAACCGGTGAAGGCATTTGCAACACCAACAACCCAAACTTACAGGGCAATATCGAATACCACAGGAGAGAAAATGGCCAAGTCAAATACCCAACTGCATTGAATCCTCCTATTTTCTTGAAGTGTTCGCAATGTTAGTGAAAGTCAAGGCTTTGTCCTTGATGACTTTAATGAGGTGGTTCTTGAAGGCTGGAATAGACAAAACTTGTTCCCAAAAAAGGATGCTATTTCGCGTTTTCCAGATCACATGGCAAAGGGCTCCAAAGGAGAAGCGAGCAATGCAATGATAGAACTCATTGCCAGAGAGAAACTTCAAGGCCCACTGGAGATTGTCTTGCCAAGTACTGTTCCGCTAAGGAAGGTTGCACCTAGCAGCCCAAAAGGACACAAGGGCGGCGGTAGTGCGACATCCAAAATATAAGTGATCAATAGAATCCAACCTAAAATTACAAAAAGCACACGAGACATCATCAATCCTCCCATAGGAATGTAAAAGAACTTGGGTAGGAAGTTGGTTCTTAACAATAAGCTATAGGTTGAATTGATACCGCAATGTGAGCAAGTTGCTCCAAATAAACGAGGTCCAAGGAGCCAAGGTTTCCTTTGGCCGAATGGTTTCCCACGCAGAGGCTATTGAGAAGGTGCTTGAGGAACTCTCGATCCAATGGAAACGATCCAGATGCTAAGAAAGGACGGGAAGGGGAAACTCCCACAACTCCAAAATGGCCTTAACCTCCTGGCCCTTAGCAGAGAACAGGTCCACAACCAAAGCCATCTTGGATAGACCTAACTGATAAATGTAAGTGTACGAGAACAATAGATTAAGGGGGCTCTAGGATGCCAGTGATCAAACCAAAGAGACACGGAGCATCCATCCCCAATATTCCATTGAGAGGACTGGCGAAACTCTCTCCTAAGATGGAGTATCTTCTTATAGGCCCAAGAACAAACAGACGGCTTGTTAGCAACCCATAAATTTTTCCTCTTCAAGAAATTAGAATGAATCCACTTACACCACAAGGATCCCTTGTCGGTAAAGAGGATCCAAATGTGCATGAGCATGGATGTCATGTTGCAATCACGCAGCTTACGTATGCAAGTCCCCCTTCTTCTTTCGAAAGGCATACATCATTCTAGTAGACTTTCGCACCTCCTCTTCCTAGGCTCAAGCCTTTCCAAGGAGATTGTCTTAGAATTTGCTTGATGCGATCCAACACAACTCTAGGTGTCATAAAAATAGTAGCCCAAAAAGCCTGTATTGTGTGGAGGATAGATTTTATAAGGCCAGCAAAGGATAGAAAGCGCTGAGCCCATGATTGCACCCTCGTAGTTATGTGGTTGACAAGAGAAATACAATCAGTTTTACCAAGTCTAGTAGTGATAATGAGAACCCCAAATAACAAACCGATAGCTTCCCTTCTTGGAAACCAAAAGTATGGAGTATTTGGGACCAAATAAACTCCGTCCCTCCAGCAAAGAAAACTTCACTTTTGTTTATATTGGGTCTCAGCCCATTCCAATCAGAAAAGGTTACAAGGCCTTCCTTGAGGAGGGAAATCGAGGCCAAGTTTGCTTCACATAAGAGGAAAACATCATCTGCAAAGAATAAGTGTGATAAACACGTTGTTTTACATCTCTAGAAAAATTTGAAACCTAGTTTCCTGGATTGAAGGAAATGGATCTCGGAAAAATCTCCATAGCCAAAGTGAATAGGTAAGGTGACAAAGGGTCTCCTTGGCAAAGTCCGCGACCACTCGGAAAGAAACCATGTAGCTCCCCATTTACAAAGATGGAAAACTTAGGTGTGCAAACACAAACCATGATGAGCTTGATCAAGTGATCAGAAAACCTGAAGGCACGAAGGGTAAGCTCTAATAAGTCCTAGTCAAGAGTATCATAAGCTTTTGAAAATCCACTTTGACAGCACAATTAGGTGAGTATGTATCATGGTGGAAGCCACTAAATAGCTCTTGGGTGAGGAGCATGTTATCCCTGATCCGTTGAGCCTTAACAAGGGCATTTTGGGGTGGACTGAGTAAAGCTTGAAACACAACAGCTAGATGATTAGCCAAGAGCTTGGTAATGCATTTATAAATTGTATTACAACAAGCAATAGGTCTATAATCAAAGACCGTAGAAGCATTGGGAACTTTTGGAACTAAGACTAAAATGGTGTTATTAATCTCACGTAGTAACCTCCTAGTGACAAAGAAGTCCTTGACCACAGAAAGCACCGATGGTCCAACCATCTCCCAATTAAGCTTGAAGAATTTGGCATTAAAGTTATCCAACCCGAAGAGCCTTATCGCGAGCTAGAGAGAAGATGGTATCCTGTATCTCTAAATCAAATACATGATGAGATAGAGATCTGACCTATTTGTCATTGAGGGCATGTTGGATCACCGCCTGAATCTCCTAAACAGCAGGCCACCTTGGCAACTCCCACGGCGCAAGAAAGTCCTGGAAGTGGTTGACGAAACGCTGCCGCACCAAGCCTGGATCAGTGATTGGATTACCCTTGGCATCAAGGATCGAAAGGATTCTATTCCTTAAAACCCTTTTGTTGACCGAATGGTGGAAGAATTTGGTGTTCCGGTCTCCTTATTTGAGCCATCTAATCTTGGACTTATGCCTAAAGAAGGATTCCTCCTAAATCCTATGATCTGAGAATATCCATAGCTGGTTTTTCTTGAGCTCAGCAAGCACAAGACTTGCCGGGTCTTGCTATAAGGCATCTTGGGTGACCCGCAAAGCATTCCTGGCCTCTGCTGTTTTGGCAGAAATATTAGAGAAAGATTCCTTTGTTGAGTTGCTTGAGGTGGCCCTTGAGGATCTTTAGTTTGCAAACTAGTTTGTACATGGGGACTCCCTCACCCAGGTTCTCCCATACCTGATTAACAATTGCACTAAAGGTTGGATGCTTCATCAAGAAGTTGAAGATCTTAAAAGATTTTCTCTATGAGAAGGGGCCAAAACTCTAACAACCATAGGAGTATGATTGGAGATGCCCGGGGCAAGGAAGGAGGCTTTCTAGAAAGAGAAGTCTTGGCTCCACTTAGGATTAACAAGAAGTATATTAATCTTCCTTAACTTGTGGTTGGCACCAAAAGAAGAAAGCCCAAGTGTAGCGATAGCCAACATACCTTAAATCTTCTAATTCTACCTGGGCTAAAGAGAGATTTAGTTTCTTAGAGCTTAATCCTAAAAATTATCTCGAGAAGGAATACTCAAATTTGCCAGCTCACATCTGTCAAATCGTTTTGAGTCCCCCTTGTATGTCCACCTCGGCCAATAGTCTAAAAATGTTTCTAGAACAGTGTGACTATTAGAAACACACTTAATGTCGAGTCAATTGGGTGGAATTCAAACAAGATTGATGCTAGAATCGGGACAATGTTGGGTCAATGTAGTAGAAGTCAGATATGTTTGTCATTTAAGCAAACTGAAAAAAGCTATATTGAATATTTGTAAATAGTTTAGGGACCACATGGAGTAAATTCAAAGTCCAAAGATGATATTCCATATTGTGTTAAAATTCAGGAACTATTCGTATCATTTTTCCTCTTCAAAAGCAAGTCATTAACGTAAGAAACTTCCAAAGTGAAAAAAAAAAAAACAACAACAACAACAAAATCAAAATTTCAACGGACAGAAGACACAATACAAGGAAGTTTTCTAAAGCATCCAAACCACAATTATCGAGGCATGCCACGGTCAAATCTTAAGAAGCATAGTGATGGATAGTTGAACTCATTCTATCTTGACAAGTAATTTCTCCCCTTTAATCACTAGACGCCCCTCAATCCCAAAAAACACAAGTTGTTTCATCTGCTCATATTCTAGAATGCACAAAGTTTACGTTGCTCGCAAAGGGATGCATTGCGCATTTTTTCTTGCATGATCCGATCGATTCTTATAGGTCTTGATGAAATTACAATGGAGTCAAACTCTCATGGTGGACACATTGGAGAGAAGGGTGAACCAAAAGCGAACGTAGTGCATAGCCCAATACATGTGCCTTTGCCAGATTGCAAAGTTTCGATAGTGACACTCCTGGCTTTGAATATAATTTGACCTAATCACATTTTCATTATGAGCAAAGCATCATTTTCTCAATGGGGAATTGAATTGTGCTTAAATTTTGGGAGAATTTAGCATTTAAGGACCATAATTATCGAATTATTGCGAATCAAGATCGGAGATGTGCATAGATAGTGCTTACACGGCTCCTCGAGCTAGTCTTTTCTATTTGGCTTGTTACGACAGTTTTGTGGATGACAAAAAAAAAACATATGATCTTATATATTATTTTGAAACTCTAGAAGTTTAAATCGTTAGTTTTGAAACATAGGGCAACCCTCGCTAGCACCTAATTTAGTGAACGGTTGCTACCCAAGAAAGCTCGATTCAACGAGGATGGCCCTCTCCAAGCTAGGCCTAGGTGTCCCTCTCCAAAGGTTGGCAAGGGAGGGTGGCCCTCACTTAAGGCTAGCAACCTCTGTTGGCCATCGACAAGGCCTAGTAGTGGCTGGTGGAGGGAAAAAGAAATAAAAAGAAAAAGAAAAAAAATTAACAAAAATTCCAAAAATATTAAAATATTAAAATATTATTAGTCCATGTCAATATTAGTCATTCCATGCAAAACACTCGATGTCGGTGTTATCAATTTTAGGCCAAAAAAATTGATTGGATGAACCTAATTAGCAAAACAATACTAAATTGAAAAAAGTACAATAGATTTAGACTTTTTAGGCAATCTTCCCTTTTTCTCTATGTGCAATTAATGAGGCAAATCAATAATGTTCAAACAAGAACATTCCGTGACTTTACAGCCATCGAATCAAGTCCATTAAATCGTACTCCTTCATTTCAGTTTCAATCCAATGGTAGAATCATCGGCTGAATTTGCTGGAGAAATTCTGATAAAAAAAAAAAAATTTGTCATAGAAATTTCGCCAAAAACATATTTCTTTGTTTTCATTCATCCATTCTTTTTTTCAAGGGGTACTGACTGACTGCACGGTCAACGCCCGGAGTGCTCAAGGTATGAATGCTCATAGTCAAACCTTAAAAATCGCATTCTCAACTACCGAGAAAAAAGATAAAGCAAAAAAATAAAAAAAAAAAAATTCCAAAATAGAGTCAAGTCAGCAAGGTTGACTCGAATCGGGTTGACCATTTTGGATGCACAAAGTTGAAGTTAGTGAGATGAATGCAAATACTTAGAAATTGACATACTTTCCATAAGACATCGATTATGCAATAAGATACAAATTATTGTTAAGAAAATACGACAATGATTTATAGTTTTAGCCTATTCAGGATCAATACATTCCCCAAAACTCAACCAGCTAATATCTAATCAATCCCAGTAGCAATCGGCCATAATGTTCCAACAATATCCCAATGTGGGGAAATACTAAAGGACCGATCTCTAGTCACATAGCTAAAGGCTCGACACACCAATAATACAGCAATATATTGTCATCGCAAAGATATAATAACAAAAGAGTAAGAAATTCTAATTATGGAAAACAATTTAGAGGAGGGTTATAAACTAGTTGATTTTAATCTCTTGAACAACATATTAAAATTTCAGCCAATGCCGGCAGAGTTTCGCCGTCGAATCTAAACCACCTATTCTCCTTTGAACCGTCTCTCTCTCTTTCCTTTTTCTTTTCGTGTGAACACTCCTCTTTCTTTTTTCGCTATCGAGAACGTTCAGTTCACCTTTTTCTTTCCTCTTTTGATTTCTCTTCTTTTTTCTAAAGGTGTGTTGGCCACTTGAGGCGACAGCCCATCGATAATCAGCATGAGGCGGGCACGACATCGATCTTTACAATTAGTTCGAAAATTGATGTCAAAATATATGGATGTGATCACGTCATGTGTCGGCATCGGCCCTTGCTGACATGGGCTTTTCAAAGCCCAAACAACTGCCGAATCATGTTGAGGATCTTGTCCTTTCTAACTTTCAAGTTCTATCCATGCTGAGAAAGGCCTGCAAATAAAAGGATGAGAGTATGAATGCTAGGATTAATTTGCTGAATAGAATAAGATCACACAACAAAGTCACCTAATTATGTTCAATGCATTGCATAGAATAGTCTTATGATTAAATTGGACAAAAAAGTCCTAAATTTTTTGCATTTGACCAATACAATCCTAAAATTCTTAATTGTGCCAATTTAATTATAAACATTTTTACATTTTGTCAATTGAGTTCATTCGGGTAATTTGAATTGAAATCGCTGATGCAAATAATGGTGATGTTGTGTAAAATGGCTAGCGCTAATGTAGACAATTTTTTTTATATATATATATAAAAATAATTTGACTTTTTAAATATTTTTAATTTTTCTTTCTTTCTTTTCCATTTTTTTCTAAAAAGTGACCCTTGCTGGTTGTCGCCCTTGCCTAGTGACCGCAAGAGTTGGCCAGCGACTCTTGCTAAACACTAATTACGTTAGCGATTTTTGACTAAAATTGATTGGATAGATTTAATTGGCAAAATTCGAAAAATATTTAGGATTTCAATTTGTAAAAAATAAAAGATTTAGGACTTAATTAACCAAAGTATAATAAGTTTATAACTTTTTCAAAATTGTTTTTTGAGCAAATATAGACATTTCTCATGTGATGCCTGGCTTTCATAAACCAAGTAAGATTCACGTGACTTAGTTCACCCCAAGAAGTCTCACTTTTACATTCGTTTGTGTTGATCTTATCCATATAAGAGCATCTTGCACCACTAGTCTTTTTATAGGTCCTCTTATTTGCAAGTCTTCTGTGACAATAGTTCTTATTTAACATTTCAAATATCAAAACATTCTGTTGGAGTTCTTTTATGGCATTAAGAATCTTGACTTTTAGCTTGACTTTATTTATTCATCCTCAACTCAATAAAATTTCTTTCAACCAGTTTTTTTAATTGGTAGGTTATAAATTTAACATTTCAAATATCAAAATCTTCTATTGAATTTCTTTTATGGCATGAGGAATCTTGACTTTTAGCTTGGCTTTATTTATTTATTTATTTTTGGTAAAGGACTTTTAGCTTGGCTTTATTCATCCATCCTCAACTCAATAAAATTTCTTCCAACTGGTACATTTCAAATATCAAAACATTCTATTTGAGTTCTTTTATGACATTAAGAATCTTGACTTTGAGCTTGGCTTTATTCATCTATCCTCAACTCAATAAAATTTCTTCCAACCAGTTTTTTTAATTGGTAGGTTATAAATTTAACATTTCAAATATCAAAACCTTCTATTGGAGTTTTTTTTTTATTTTTTATGCATTAAGAATCTTGACTTTTAGCTTGGCTTTATTCATCCATTCTTAACTCAATAAAATTTCTTCCAACCGGTTTTTTAATTGATAGGTTATAAATTTAACATTTCAAATATCAAAACATTCCATTGGAGTTCTTTTATGGCATTAAGAATCTTGACTTTTAGCTTGGCTTTATTAATCCATCCTCAATTCAATAAAATTTCTTTCAACCGGTTTTTTAATTGGTAGGTTATAAATTTAACATTTCAAATATCAAAACCTTCTATTGGAGTTCTTTTATGACATGAGGAATCTTGACTTTTAGCTTGGCTTTATTTTTTTCTTTTTTTGGTAAAGGACTTTTAGCTCGGCTTTATTCATCCATCCTCAACTCAATAAAATTTCTTCCAACTAGTACATTTCAAATATCAAAACATTCTATCGGAGTTCTTTTATGGTATTAAGAATCTTGACTTTTAGCTTGGCTTTATTCATCCATCCTCAACTCAATAAAATTTCTTCCAACTGGTTTTTTAATTGGTAGGTTATAAATTTAATATTTCAAATATCAAAACCTTCTATTGGAGTTTTTTTTTTATGGCATTAAGAATCTTGACTTTTAACTTGGCTTTATTAATCCATTCTCAACTCAATAAAATTTCTTCCAATCGGTTTTTTAACTGATATGTTATAAATTTAACATTTTAAATATCAAAACATTCTATTGAAGTTCTTTTATGGCATTAAGAATCTTGATGTTTAGCTTGGCTTTATTCATCCATCATCAACTCAATAAAATTTCTTCTAATCGGTTTTTTAATTGGTAGGTTATAAATTTAACATTTCAAATATCAAAATCTTCTATTGGAGTTTTTTTTATGGCATTAAGAATTTTGACTTTTAGCTTGGCTTTATTTATCCATCCTCAACTCAATAAAATTTCTTCCAACCGGTTTTTTAATTAGTTGGTTATAAATTTAACATTTCAAATATCAAAACCTTCTATTGGAGTTCTTTTATGGCATTAAGAATCTTGACTTTTAGCTTAGCTTTATTCATCCATCCTCAACTCAATAAAATTTCTTCTAACCGGTTTTTTAATTGGTAGGTTATAAATTTAACATTTCAAATATCAAAACATTCTATTGGAGTTTTTTTTTTTTTTTTTAATGGCATTAAGAATCTTGACTTTTAGCTTTGCTTTATTTATCCATCCTCAACTCAATAAAATTTCTTCCAACCGGTTTTTTAATTGGTTGGTTATAAATTTAACATTTCAAATATCAAAACTTTTTATTGGAGTTCTTTTATGATATTAAGAATCTTAACTTTTAATTTGGCTTTATTTTTTATTTTTGATGACCTAGGGAAGATCCTTATGCCGCGGGCGGTTGGAGTAAACCCTTGGGCTGCATGGGAGGACCCACCACCCCCGTGGAACGGGTAAGATGCCAAGCGTCTTCGTGGCGAGTCGAACCCTCACCCTCCGAGAAGGGGTCAATGGGTCCCCCCACGATGGGAAAGACTTGCTAGCGGAGCCACCGCGGCCGGTGGTTTTAGCTTGGCTTTATTTATCCATCCTCAACTCAAAAAATTTCTTTCACCCGGTTTTTTAATTGGTAGGTTATAAATTTAACATTTCAAATATCAAAACCTTCTATTGGAGTTTTTTTTTTTTTTATGGCATTAAGAATATTGACTTTTAGCTTAGCTTTATTTTTTATTTTTTTTATGATGACCCAGAAAACCCCAAAAGCCGACAGCGAAGAACCTAGGGCTGACGCAAGCTGGCCATCACACTCACGTCAGTGGTTAAGTCACCAAGTAACGCTGCTGGGATTCGAACTTGGCACCTTTCGTGGGAGGCACAAAGCTCAAGCCAACAATGCCACCGCAGTGGGTGGTTAGCTTGGCTTTATTCATCCATCCTCAACTCAATAAAATTTCTTCCAATTGGTTTTTTAATTGGTAGGTTATAAATATTGTTATCACTCATGCGCAAACTTAATTAAAGAACAAATTTGTAGCACTAGAATGATGAACCTAAAACCACCTACTGAACCTCTAGTGGTTCCTATTAAAATATTTTATAGTCAACTAACCACAAATTTTTTTACCAAAAAAAAAAAAAAAAAAAAACTAAGCACACATTTACCTTATCGTGTTTTCTTTTTAAAATAATTGATAATGATTTCACAAGATTCTAAAAGATGATATATTCCAACGTCTCTAGACATGTTATTTATCTCCGACATTCATAATCTATGTTACCTTCCTTTTTTTTTTTTTTTTTTAATGTCAAATGCTAATGGATGTGTAAGAAATTTTACAACATTTGAAGTTAATCTCACGTTCGTATAATAATTTAAAATACTATATAAATCAATGACCGCGTTACAAAATTGTGCACGTACCTCTTGATCTTATTTGGGAGTTTCGTTAAGTATGCAAGAATTGAAGGCAAATAAGAATATCCATCTTTTGATAATAATGCAGTGTCCGAAAGTTTGAGCACAGGATTAATTCCCATCTGTTTAGCCTTGAGCGACTGGGATGGACAAGCTTATCATTTGAGCAACCCTTCACAATTTCGGGTTTATATCATGATAAACTTATAGAATGTTGTTTAGTCACAGGAACTGAACAGGTGTGGAATCGGAAAGTTGGAACGAAGCTCTCTTTCACCATGCTTTCAGACCGCACGTCTCACGTATGCATATCAGGAAATCAATCGTGCAATGATTTTGGAAAACCAATTCAACATTAATTGTACAAGGGAAATTTATGTGGGATTATTTTTTTATTGATCTTCATTAAAATTACCTCTCCTCAAATTAATCATTCCAATTTTTTTTTTTTTAAAAAAAACCAACATATTTTTTTTACTACCCACACCGGTTTAAATGTTTTTCTCAACCATAAACTCGTGTTACTTGGCTTGACTATCACAAGTTAATTCGGGGAAAATTACCGAAAATTTCTTAAACTTATTGTACCAATGCCAATTCAGTTCTAAACTTTTTAATTTGGTTAATTTAATCCTAAACCTGTAAATAATTTGTTAATATGGATGTTCCAATTAATTTTGACTGAAAATCGTTGACATAGAGAATTTTTGCAAATTTTTAATTTTTAGAGTTTTTTAATTTTTTTCTTTTTTTCTTTCTATTTTCTATTTTCTTTTTTTCCCTCTACTAGTTCGAGGACTCGATGGTGGCCGGTGACCTTAGAAGAGGGCCACAGCACCCTCGCAGGTCCATAGTAAAGAAGAAAAGAAAAGAAAAGAAAATGGAAAATATAAAAATTTAGAAAAAAATAAGTAAAATTAATTTAAAATTACAAATAGTGTCCATGTTAGTGCCGATTTGTATCACATAATAGCTAGCATCCACGTCATGATTTTTGGGAAAAATTAACAGGAAAGACTAAATTAGTAAATTGTCAAAATATAAGGAGTAAATTGAAAGATTTAGAATGGAATTAGCATCCATACAATAGAATTAAAATTTTTTGTGTAATTAAACTAGAAAAGAGAGTAAGTGCTTTGCTTGCCTACGAAAAGGGCAACACTTTCTCCCATCTCTGGTTAATTTCCTCCAAGTAACCTTTTGATTTCTGATTGATACATAAATATGAACGTAGCCGATACTATAGTACTGCAAAAAAATCCTAAAATTTACCCCATGAGACAACAATACTTAAAACATTTTTCGCTTGGGGTGGAGGAGCAGCCAGCAACAACGCAGTGGTTGGCTTCGGGTGGCATCATGGTGGATCGACTTGACGTGTCAATCGTGGGTGGCGGTGGCGGTGGGGGGGCGGCGGGCTAAGCTATAGGCGGTGGATTGTGCTAGCGTTTTGGATAGGCGGATTTTGCGGTGCGTAACTTCCGGACATAAGGAGCGATAAAGTAGGAAAAGAAGAAGAAGCATATTTGTAAGTAAGATCAGAATTCTAACTGATATCCGATACAATTTGAAATGAAAATGCTAAATCATTATAGTTTTTGTAGGTTCTTTTTTAAAGTTCAAATTTGAAATGAAAATCCTAATTGGAGATGCTTCTTTAAAGGTTCTCTTTCATCCTTTGCTCATGCTAGTTTCAAGTTTTCCACGAGTCACCTACAACATGCGAGGGAAATCTCTCCTACAGCAGCAAGAAAGGAAACAATTTCTTACGGAAACAAGACAATTTATCAACATTCACGACAGCTCTTCACGTTTCAATTCCACAAATAAAAGGAGGAAACCCCTCTTATAAGAAACCAAAGCAAACGAAAGAAGGGAAAAAAAATTGTGTACATAAGTACACATGACAAATCAAGAGGAAAAAATGAAACAAAGAGAAGAAAAACTTCGATATGAGAGGGAAAGAGAGATAGAGAGAGATCAAGGATAGGGACATCCGGCGAAACTTGGTAGGAAAGAACCAGACCAGGTGATTTATTAGAGGAGCCTGTCAGCGAACCGGCCGAGGTTGTAGACCTCAGTAGGTTGGAATCAGCGTTTAAATCATTACAAAAGTAATTTCCTGACTACAAATACAACGCGTGAACATTTCAACTCCAGAGAGAAGGGAATAAACCATCAATTGAACTAAAGAACAGCCTTTTCACTATGAATGCACGCATTATTAAAAGGGGGGGTGGGTGGAATGAGTTTGACTCAAGAAGAGCAATTTCGGGCGGTGCTTCGGAGGAAAGAACCGGACTTGGTGATCTCTCGGATGGGCCTGTCGGTGAACCGGATCAGGTTGTAGATCCATGCCCCGGAAATCGCCCCGGTTGTTGGTGCCACGATGTAGATCCACAGCTTGTCGTAGTGGTGAAACACTATCGCCGGACCCAAGCTCCTTGCCGGATTCATAGATGCTCCCGTTACTGGCCTAACCACCACCAAAAAAAAATAATAATAATAAATAACACAGATTATCAAAATACTTAGGGTGCACATGACAAAATTTTTGGAACATAAATTGATTTCTAGCCAAAAATTAAAAAATTTAGCTTTTAATTTTTTCTTCAAATCTATTTATAGAATAGAAATTTGTTTCAAAAATAGAAAAATCAAATTGCATTACCAAATAGATTTCTATTCCAAACTTGTTTTGGGGAACAGAAAAATAAAGAAATAAAAAGTAAAAATTTTATCATACGCGCCCTTAATTTATGCCCGGATTACTATTTTGTTTCTTAGCAAAATGAAAATTCATTGCTCAACCTGATTTCTCGGGGTGATAGAAGTTCGGCCCACGATACAAGGAAAATGATATCGATAATTTATATGTCTTCCTCTTTGTATCAATAGTCAAAGTACATACATGGAGAGTAATTTAAGAAGAGGTTGATAATGATCTTTCCATTGATGGTGTAAATCATGAAATTTATATAATAATTGAGCCAGCAATATTTTATAAGATAAAACTCACCCATGATGCTCTTTATTTAAACGACGTAATCAATCATGAACAATTTTTCTATTCAAAAGATGTTAGTCAGTCAATAATCATGGTCAACATCTCTTTTTCAGCCTGAGATGAGGGTAAGATGAAGATATAAGGAATCGAAATGGTCAATACCCTGCAAACATCACGTTGAGCAAGACGGTTGCACCAACAGCAAGGCCAGCGAGCTCCCCTATCTGCACCAAAAACAAACATGAATTAAAATAAATAATTACTGAAAGGGACATAATAAATCAGTTTTGGACATAATTGAAGTTCATATTTTAAAATCCTTTTGTAATTTAAAAACTAAGACGCGGAACATCACCTAATTTGACTGGAACGAATATTTAAATCGGTTTTGCAAGAATCGTGGGCCAAACGTTTGGTAAGAAGTCTTATCAAGCAGCATGTGATAAGCTAATGAATATCTATCTGGCATTCAATATGCACGATTCTCCATATCCCTTTGCTGACGATTTCTGACAAACGCTAACACGTTCAGCCTCGACGGCGACATGAATTCTACGTAACAAATTTCATGGCATAATTGATGGAAATATAGCGTTTTTCTATGGCACGAATTGAGGCAACTAGGAAATCTAAATACGACATTGGAACACGAACGGCCAGCCTTTGTTAGAACTCAGAAGTGGGTCAACCATTTTCCTGTCAAGAGAGAGGGCTCTTGTCGAGAAGTTTGGAATGGGCCCTATTGACACAAAAAGGGTCGTCGGAGAAGTCGTTCAAGAAGAAGCGGAAAAGAACCTAAGGTTGGTTGGGTGGCGGGCCCGCTGCCCTCCGGCCTCTAGGTGTTATGCACAAAATACATTAATTAGTTTCCATGTCTACAAGGATTTCATGTGATTTCTTTGTGAATTCATCCGGTTTTATGGGATTTTCTTATCCCGCCTTCTCCTGAAGAGATTGATCACTATTTTTTTTTTTTGTGAAGGAATTTCCATCGAAATTTTCCCAATTATCAGCAAGTAATTAAAAGAAAGAAATTAGAACTCACTGCTCTATTATCGGTGGCAACGCCAGAGATGACGAACATGAGGTAAAAAGTGATGATGAACTCAAACACGAATGCTTGCACATCCGAACCAGCCGGTTGAGTCCCCAGGAAATGGTTCAGCTTGCCAGTGAATAGCAACCGCAGTGTCCCATTCGCCAGCGTTGATCCCACAACTTGTGCCAATATATATGGAGGCACCTGCACGCCAAGAAGAAAATGCAACCGAGAGGAAGTTTTAGCTTAGAGAAAAATTAATAAAAGAATCCTCCGTTAACTGCCTAAATTAATGCTTTAATGAGTCAAGACTTAGATAGAGAACATGAGATTGCAAATTAATTAATGAATAAGAGATCGTGATAAATCTTGGATCGAAAAGATTGGATCCATCAAGCTCATTCAAAAGTAAAAATTAATAATTCGAATAGTTCTTCTGAAATGCGATTGATTCAATATGTTTTGGCATATGGAAAATTTCCCGTGACACTTTTGCAAACCATTCAACGGCGGTGGCTTTTTAGAATCATGTGATCTAAGCAAAGCTTTTCTAGACAGGCCTTTGATGACTGCCAGGTCAAACAAGCAATATTGGCGTTCATCATTTGACACGAATTATAACATATCTTAAACAGGAAGATAAGACAAAAGTAGATTAGGCGTTATGACTTTGGAAGAGATATGGTTGCACCTGTTTCCACGGAAACCTCTTGCAGGTGGCGAAAGCAATGGTGACGGCCGGGTTGAAATGGGCGCCGGAGATGTGTCCGACGGAGTACGCCAGCACCATCACCGCTAACCCCCATACTATCGATATCCCCGGGAGCGTCACCACCTTGTCGTAGTCCAAGTTCACCGCCACGGACCCGCAACCTGCGAATATCAAGAAGTATGTCCCGAAGACCTCTGCGATCAACTGCAACGTTTTGAGTAATTCGTGATCAAACAAAAGAATGATGAACATCCAAGTGAATACGAAAAGGACGAAAACAAAAGGACAAAAGGAAAACAAGAAGGAAGGGATTGGGGGAAAAAGAGTAGAAGGAGATGAGAACACAAGTAACCTTTTGAATGAAGGGAAAAGAGAAGAAAGTGCTTTCAATTTCTTCCTTGGTGTTGGAATTGTCTTTCATTTCCAAGACAACTCCATGGTTTCCATTGCTCTCACTCATCTGATCTGCCATTTTCTGCTAAAATTTCAGAGAAAATGCTCAGGATAAGAAGCAAACAACAGCTTTTGGGGATCGACCAGAAGGGGAAAGAAATCACTGACAGGGATTCTTTCCGTTTGGCATCTGGAAAGAAGCTGGCCCAATTAATACTTGTACTTCAGAAAGAGAGACAGAGAGAGAGAGATAGAGAGAGAGAGAGAGAGAGAGAGAGAGAGAGAGAGAGAAGTGGATAATGACTGGGTCATAGTTTGAATTTCAAGGAGATAAAATGTTGAAAAAGATGACCTGCGAACTCACCAGGCATTGAAGGCCGCTTCAACCGCCGTAGCCGAGATATAAAGACTTATCCTTAAAATGAGCAGTTCTGTTGGATTCATAATTTGGGGAAAGCTCCTTAAATGGGATGCCTATTTGGCATTATGGGTTTTGAGATTGGACCTTGATATGTAGTTTGACCTTATCAAGAATGAATCTTGGCCACTTGGTACTCAGCCAGTGGTAAGGAAATTGGATGAAGAGGTGATATTTAGTTTTTAGGTGTGGGATTTGATTTTCACGCTCTACAAGCAATAGAGTAAAAATTCTAGAGAGATGAGAGTTAGAGTAAATATGTGTCTGCAGAGAGGTAGAGTAAACGTAAAAGAGAGATGAAAGTCAAAAGTAAGATAGACCAAATAGTGAGAATAAATATTGGATTAGACCATCATTAGCTAATGCTTTTAATGCTACTTTACCAGCAAAGATATTGGAGAGACCGCTTTATTTTATGATGGGACTAAATAGGGCAAAAATGATCCATCGAGTAAAGTTCTGGACCATTTCATTTATTTTTGGTTAGAAACTTAAATTGGGCTGACGTCTCCTGTAAAAGTAAACTTTTCTACTTTTCTTTCTTCTTCCTTTTTATCTAATATTCTCATACTAAACCTAAGCCTAATTCTCGTGAGCTGCTACTCCGGAGGGCTTTCCTAGATCAGCTTGGTCGTTATATGTTTGGCTTGATAAATCATCAAGGTCTGATTTTCAGACATGTTCAACATGTTGATTGATGAAGGATAACAATGGCATTGAGGTTTGCACTCTTGATTGCGTTCTCGGAGGGAGGGACAGAGGGAGGGAGGGAGATAGAAAGAGAGCCACAACACAATAGTGATGAAAAGGATTAAAGTCTCGTGCACAATTTTGGATGAGAGAAACAAGTAAGGAATTCTCTTTTTGAATTTGACTCTCTCACTCAGGTTGTTACTTTTCAGTCTGTTACTTCGAAATTAGCTACTTCAACTCTTGTTGAAAGACACAATGAATTGGATTTTCCCTATTAACCTAGGTCATTTTGGAAGAAGAAGATCATTCATGATGAAAGAGAGGAGGGTGATTGTATTGTCGGTGGATGCTCTTATTACATTCGTAGTCTTAGAAGGATGACAATCAACTATGTAGCATCTACATCAAGAATTGAAGTATTGAATATTGTCATGAGTTTGCTCCTGCAAAGGAACTACCCATAATAATAAACTTGCAAAACCGCTCTGTTTTTACCATAAGAAATTCGTTATTCCTAACCCCACATTACCTGTGGATAGGGACAACACTTCGTTGGCCGCATTCTTGTTCTTTCCCCCTCTCTTGATAGGGGAAATCCTGTCGGAACATATCCTCTCTTTAAATGCTACATTTTAATGTGGGTTTTGGGATAAAAGTTTATTCTATCCGGACCAGCTCACCGCAAATGCAGCCTTGCCGGAGGTACTTAGTGCATTAGTCATCATTGTATTTGGATTCTCATCATATAACCAAAAAGATGAAAATGATCATAAACGCCTCAAAAATCAGACCAACCACCGGGACTTTAAATGTGTTCATAACCTTTAATGCATTGCGTAGGCTAGTCTCATGATCAGATAGGGACGTTTCTCATACGGATGCGTGGCTTTCATGAACCTCAAGTAAGATTCACATGACCGAGTCGGCAAAATTCTCACTTTTACATACATTTATCTCGATCTTATCCATGTAAGGGCATCTTGCACCATGAGTCTCTTTATAGGTGGTCACACTCGCGAGTCTTCCGTGACAATAGTCTTATTTAACATTTCAAATATGATAGTTCTTTTATGGCATGGAAAATCAAGAGTTTTAGCTTGACCAGCTACTACGATTCATATGTCTTCATCCATCGAGAAAAATTTCTTCCAATCGCGTCTTTGATCAGTAGATTACAAACATAACCAGCATTTGGATGCAAACTTTATTAATAATAATTTTAGGTGATATCCACATTTGTAATCTACCAATAGCCTGGTTAGAGGAAGTTTCCTCTTACGAAGCATGAAGGAAAATGCAATGCACACGGGCGGCTTTGTCCTTGTATTTTAAGTAGGGTTTACCCAAGACCAGTGGTTGTGATTTTGGGTTACTTTGAATGGAGAATTTACAATTTAAGCACCTCAATCATGAACCTAAAACCACCTAGCAAACCTCTAGGTTTCTGTTAAGATACTTTAAATAGTAAATTAATAGCAAATTTTTATCTACTAACTTTAACTTTTAAATAAGTTGATATTGATCTCATAACTCATAAACTTCTCCATGATATAAGATAAAGAGATCCTATAGTCGAATGTTTCTTCACCTGTCATTAACCTCAAACGTTTATGATTTATCTCTTCTCATTAGGTTTGTTTTAATGTCAAATGTTAATGTACGTATCACAATTTTCAAAATCAACTTTACATTAATCTAACAACTTAAATTATTAGATATATTAATATTGGTTTCACAAAATTGTGCACGTATTTCCTAGCCTTGTTTGGCAGTTTTTAGGAATGCAAGTATTGAAACGCGGATAATAGTAACATTCTTTCAATTCAAAGCAGTGTCTCGAAGATGTCAAGTACTGGATTGATTCCCATTGCATCAGCCTTGAACGGCGAGGGCGGATAAACTTACCATTTAAGCAGCCCTTTGCAATTTCTTAATTATATTTTATTTATTTACAGAATATTTTTTTGTCATATGACTCATGGGAAAATTTCAAATAGAGATAAAGTGTTATCATTTTTTTTTATAAATAATAGTTTGAAGTGGATATTATTTTAAATAAGAGCTTAAAGTGGCCAAATTGTCTCAAGTAAGGACTTTTGGTCAACAGTGACTATTCCAATCATCGGAGAAGGGATATTTTATTCAAAAAATTATAAGTATATTTTATTAAGATTTTAATTTTCTTTCCTTTTAATTTTTAATTTTTAATTTTATTTTTATCCGATTCGGTGAGGTCAAGCTTGGGTAAATTCCTCACCCTCACCTTTGCTTGATTTGGCGAGTGCAACCCTTGCCAATGTCGGGTGAGGGCGGCCCTCACATGAGTCCGGCAAAGGGAAGAGGGAAAAATAAAAAAAAAAAAGGAAAAATAAAAAAGGAAAAATTTAAAAATAAATGATGAAAATACCCTTTAGCTAGCAATGTTAGGCCAATCTTTAAGACTGATATGGTCACTTTAAGTCCTTATTTAGAACAAGTTCCACTTGAGGTTGCTATTTGAGAAAATGAGGGGACTTCAAACCCTTATTTGAAAAAATGAGAGCACTTCATACCTTTATTTGGAATTTTCCCTATGACTCATTTTTTTTTCATGAAAATTTTTCTAAAAAATCCTAAATCTTGCAATTTTGTCAATTGAGTTCTAAATCATTTCACATTTTATCAGTTGAGTCCATTAGGTTGATTTTGGTCGTAAATCATTTCTGTGGACTTTAGGTGTTTACATGGCATGGCTAATGTGAACAATGACAATTTTTAATAGCATTTTAATATTTTTTTTCTAATTTTTTATTTTTCGTTCTTTCTTCTTTTTTTCTTTTTTTTTTTTTTTATTTTTTATTTTTTTTTTTTAACTTCTTCATTGTCCTCTTTTGCCCAACCTTTTTTTTTTTTTTTTTTTGTATACATGACCATTTGAGTTATTCTACAGCCATGGACGAGGCAACTTTGTTGAGATCAACCTTTTCCCAAGATTTAGGCGGTCAACAAGGGCTTTGCTGCCCTTGCCCTATGACCCTCACTAGCTACAAGTTAAAAGAAAAAAAGAAAAGAAAGAAAAGAAAAGAGAAGACAAGAAAAAAGAAGAAAAACTACATAAAAATTCGAAAGATAGTACTAAAAATTATATATGTCAAAATTGGTCAATGTCACTAGAATTTCAAAATATGAAAGTTTAGATTTCAATTGATAAAATTGAAAAATTTAAGACTAAAATAATAAATATGCAATGGGTTGACAAATTTTCCCCTCTTTCATTCTATGCATGATTGGTCTAGGGGAACATTGCCTAAAAAGGCGAAGGCGAACTCATGCACAACATGGGAAAGGTGGTCAAGTCATCTTGGTATTTCAAAACTTCATTAAGCGGTAAAAGTTGACGGAACGAGGGAACCGGGATGTTGACCCTTCTACGATAAAAGCTGGTTGGATAAGGCTTGGGTCCCGTAGCTCACTTTGGGACTTGATAAATACGTAGTCTGACTTCTTCACGTGGATTTATTGATAATTTCAAGGAGCCGCCACCTTTTTAAATGAATCACGGACTTGAGTTCAGGCAGAATTTTCATGTGATTGCAAGGAAAGTTCTTGGAAACGTATTCTTTTTTTTTCCTCAATCTGTGTTGCCTCAATTTGGCTAGCGTTAATATGGATGTTGGCCATCCGGCAAAAGCTAATGTTGATAATTTTTAATGACATTTTAGCATTTTTTTTTTCTTTTTTCTCCTTTCCCATTCTTCCTCGAACTCGTCACTGTTGGCAACCAAGGGCCAAGCCCCACTAGATCTAGCAAGGTTTGGCCTTACTTAGCCATGGCGGCCAATGAGGATGACCGGCCCTTGCCACCAGTGACTAGCTAAAGAAAGAAGGAATAATGAGGGAAAAAAAAAAAAAAAAAAGAAAAGAAAAGAATTACAAATAAAATTTATATAAAAATAATAATAATAATAATTAAAATAACGTTAGCCTACCAACATCTATGTCAGCATCGGCTAGCTAAAATTGGGTAGATGGACTGAATTAACACAAATGCAAAATGTTTAGAATTGAATTGGTAAAAAAAAAGTCTAAAACTAAATTAATACAATTGCAATAAGTTTAAGATTTTTTTTTTTTTGGTAATTCTCTAGTGATAGTGTTAGCCTTTTGATGGTTTTGTACTATTAAAAAAATGTGGCATTGAAATTTCAACACTAGATATTATTAGGTAATCCAGCTTTGCACTTTTTGGAGGAATCCTACTTCAAGAAAGATCTAATTCCATATATTGATCTCTCTCCAAATATGAAATATGTAGGAATTGGAATCCCAATTCGTGAGACATTTAATTCTGCATTGAACCAAATGGGACTTTAAAAAGTGAACTCCTAATAATTTTCATGCATGAGGGGAAGTACAATTGTATTATAAGACATTTAATTCTGCATGGTTTGGTTGATTACAAATATTAATATCACCTGAATTTTAATATCTATTAGATTTGCATACGAATGATGTTCATAACCTATAATTCATCAAAATTTCAAAGGCATGAATAGATAAAATTTAAACAAATTAGAGATGGAGGGAAATATAATTTCATAAGAAAACTCTATTGGTTTTGATCGAGAGAACTAGTAGTCTAGTAAGAGAAACATTTGTTATATTGTGAAAAGGGCAAGATTCTACCTAATGTTTATTTCCAATCTCTAGTGAATTTCCTCCGACTAGCCTTCCAATTGATAGATTATAAAACATATCATCGCCTACATTTATATTTAATTAAATTTGCATGTGAATTGTAATTCACAACTCAAAGGTATGGTCGAAGATCAAGAGATTGAGAGGAATATTACCTACTAAAAATGTATGGAATTAGCAAAAAAACTAAAAATAAAATATAATTTTTCCATTTTAGGAAAATAAATTTAACTCATTATAAAACCGAAATATGAAATTTCAAAATAGGAAGGTAAGAGCTTTATTAAATATGATATTTTTTTTTTTCAAATATGATATTTTATTACATCACAAAAAACCCAAACCATCTATGCAAAATTTGAGATTTTTTGTGATATTAACCTTATGGATTTTCACATGAACTTGCCATGTTACCATAATATGTCATCATGTGGCATCCACATCAATAAATTAACAATAAAATTTGATAGAAACTAATGAATTGTAAATTTGTTACAAGTATACTAGGTTGAGATTTTTGATGGTAAAAAAATTAGTTTATGATAAATTTGTTACAAAAATACCAGTTTGGGATTTTTATTTATCAAAAAATTAATTTGGGTTAAATTTGTTACAAATATACTAGTTTAGGGTTTTTAATGGTCAAAATATTAGATTTGAGTAAATATATCTTGGGTGTATCCATTTGAGATTTTTGTGGTTAAAAAATTAATTTTGGGTAAATTTGTCATAAGTGTATTAGATTTGAGGTTTTTGTGGTATTAACCTAACGTATATCATTGATAACTTCCTATTATCTTAGTGGTGACTCATGCTCTTCAAACTTGTATACTTTGTAATGAAAATACCTACAGTTTGCACCTTCTAGTGCAACACATAAAGTGGAAGATATTCGTTTTCTAGAAAACTCATGGTGCAAAGTGTAGGATCATGAAATTAAACAATATAGATTTTTGACACAAAAATAATCAAATTCTTTTGAACATGACGCCAACTTGAATCATATTGAATGAATATAGAGCTTGATGTTAACTATCGTTGGATTATTACTCAATTATTGACAGAGGAAACACTTATCGATGACTATAATGATTATTAATGACCATGATATACAATTGTTAACATAAAATGGTGATAGATAAATGATTATCACTTTAAGTGTTAGAAGTGGAATGAAGACAAAATAAAGATGGTGATTGAAGATGAAGAAACCGATTGATGGTTAAGTTCAAGGGCAACCACTAGGGTTTGCTTCAGTGGTTACTATTCCCACATGAGAAATGGGAGGTGAAGGGTTTGAATTCACATATTATCATGGGAGTTGGAATGGAGATGATTTAGTTTTAAGTGTACGTTTCAACTCCTATACTTTGCAAGGAGGCATGACACTTTAAGGAGTGCGGGACACCCTGAGTCTTGCAATCTTGGCAAGACGACACTTAAGTCGCCATAACTTTAAAATGGTATACTTAAGTGCTATCATCGGAGTAAAATGGGACACTTAAGTGCCACTCCGGCGAAAATCCGGCCAAATGGCTGACGCGGCGACTTTCCGGCGAGCTCGGTCCAAAACGGCGTCGTTTTGCACGCGCGACGTGGCGGAGAAAATGCAAAAACGACGCTATTCACGTCTACGTGTAAATAATAGTATATAAATTAATTAAATTAGATTTAAAATATTCAAAAAATTTAAAAAAAGAAAAATTTAAAAATTTAAAAAAATTAAGAAAAATTTTAAAAATTAAGAAAATTTTAAAAAATTTAAAAAAAATTAAGAAAAATTTTAAAAAATTAAGAAAAATTTTAAAAAATTAAGAAAAATTTTAAAAATTAAGAAAATTTTAAAAATTTTAAAAATTAAGAAAAATTTAAAAATTTAAAAAAAATTAAGAAAAATTTTAAAAAATTAAGAAAAATTTAAAAATTTAAAAAAATAAGAAAATTTAAAAAAATAAGAAAATTTAAAAAAAAATTAAAAAATTAAGAAATTTTAAAAAATTTTAAAAAATTTTAAAAAATTTTAAAAATTAAGAAAATTTTAATTTTTTTTTTTAAAAATTAAGAAAAATTAAAAAAAATTAAAATTTAAAAAAAATTATAAAAAGGGGGTGGGAGGCCAAACGGGCGGCTCCCTTGCCGCCGCCGCCGGCTCCCTCACCGCCGCCACCTCTGCCGCCGCCGCCTCCCTCACCCCCCTTTTTTTTAATTTTTTAATTTTTTTTAATTTTCTTATTTTTTAATTTTTAAAATTTTTAAAATTAAAATTTTTAAATTTTCTTATTTTTTTAATTTTTAAAATTTTTAAAATTAAAATTTTTAAATTTTCTTATTTTATAATTTTTTTTAATTTTTTAAAATTAAAATTTTTAAAATTTTCTTATTTTTTAAAATTTTTATAATTTTTATAATTTTTAAATTTTTTATAATTTTTTAAATTTTTTATAATTTTTAAATTTTTTATAATTTTTAAATTTTTTAAATTTTTCTTTTTTTATAAATTTTTTTAATTTTTTAAAATTAAAATTTTTTAAATTTTCTTATTTTTTTAATTTTTTAATTTTTAAAATTAAAATTTTTAAAATTTTCTTTTTTTTTTAATTTTTAAAATTTTCTTTTTTTTTTTAAATTTTTAAAATTTTTAAAATTTACTTTTTTAAAAAAATTTAAATTTTTTTAAAATTTTTATGCTGATTTGGAGCTCCGTGAGCCACGTATGCAAAAAATAATAATAAAATATTGCACGTAGGATTTAGCGGGTCGCCGGAGGTGGCACTAAGTGTCCCACTCGAAAAAAAAAGTGGCACTTAAGTGTCATGCAGTTTTGAAGTTATGGCGCACTTAAGTGTCCCGGCGTCTTAGATTTATAGACTTGTGATGTACTTCGCCACACTTTAAGTGTGGGGTTTCGACTCTCATGTCTTGCAAGGAGGTATTGTTAAAATCTAAGAGTGAGAGTTAAAAGTACCAATAAAGTAGGACCGCTTAAAAAAAAAATGTCCAAGGGCATTCAAAGAGTTGTAACTGCTTGGGTAGGCATACGGTGATAGAGCCTAATGTTTATGGATTGTAGTTGTAATTGTTTATAAAGGCAGAAAGAATATTAACTGCTCATAAGAAGTTACATCAATGATCCATGATCATCAACACAAAGTTATGTATTTTCTTAGTTTTTGTAGTTGCATTTCCTTTCCTTTTAAATTTAATTTTTTTTTATCCTTGTTACGTAATTCAATCTTGTCCGAATTGCCATCGAACCCAATTTAATAAAAACCAAAGACCAATCTTTGGTGAAACATATTTCACTAATTTTTAGTGAAATATCTTTTTGGTATGCCTAAGAAGACTATTATGACTTGATTTGAGGAAGTGCAATCACAATAACTATGAATCAACCAAAGCTTGACAATGTCGTTGGCAACAACTAGTCGCCACAACATGGTGTTGATAAGGCTATCCATTCCAAATTGTTAGCCACTCAAGTAGCAATAGACCATAATCATGGTAGAATGTTGATATTCTAGGATATCTCACTGAGAAGTAGAGAAGAGAAATGCATCCATATCTACTGATGGTTAAATAAAGAAAGAAAAAAAAAAAAAAAACTTTAATGATTCAAAAAGTTTTCTACATTAGTGTTGGTTGTGTTACATACAACGGTTAGTGTCTAGTTAGTGATTGCCAACAAAATTGGAAAAAGGACAATATTAACAAATCATAAAAAGATTTATAACTAAATTGTCCAAATTAAAATGTTTATGATTAAATTGGCATATTTAAAATAAATTTAAAACTTTTTTGATAATTTTCTCAGGAGAAAGGGGGTAGATCGTGATAATAGAGCCATAACCCTCTTTTAATGTAGGACTAGCTATTATAAACACTCATCCTAGCTATTTGAAGACTCAAATTCAAGGGAAAGTACACTAGAATGCAAAAAGTTATATATGGCGCTCACTTTGGTACTAAAAGTTTCTATTGGATTACTTAAGTGTCAAATTAGAGAAAAAACAATTACTTTAGTACCGCCGGTGAGAGATTCTGACCAAATTAATTACGAGACTTTTATATTTTAAAAAAAAAGTTGTGGTAGCTTTTAAACGATGTCCTTTTTCATCCTCCTTAAGAAATGATGTTGTTTTGTCATCATACGTGGACAACCTTACAAAAAATGATGCCGTATAGCTCATATGGGGACTGAAATTAGGGTTTTTTGTCTGATCCTCACCCAATGCCCACTACCAACACCCGGTCATCGTCGTTCGTCTACTGTCGCTTGGCCACCATGGTAGTTGCTCGACCAGGTGAGTGAGGAGAAACTGAGGTTGTTACTCAAGCAAGAAGTGGCGGGAAGAATAGGAGGCAAGGACAGAGGAGGAGGAGGAAGAAAGGGGGTAAAAGGTGCCACTGCTGGTGTTGCTGCTGGTGCCATTGCTGGTGTCATTACTAGTGTTATTCTTTGGGGAAGAAGACAATGAGGAAGCCCATGCCTTCTCTCTCTCTCTCTCTCTCTCTCTCTCTCTCTCAATTTGGGGAATTTAGGGTTCTTATTTAGGGAAAAGACGCCAAATGGCATCATTTTGTTATTTGATGCTGATTGTACTCTCCAACGAGCCACATCAGCTTCAAAATTTAATAAAAAAATGTCACATTGGATTTCCGACTAATTAGATCGGTGTTGGTATTGAAATGATCATTTTTCAAATTTTTTTGACACTTAAGTAATCCAAAATAAACTTTTGACACCAAAATGAGCGTCATATACAACTTTTGGCACTTCTAGTATGCTTACCCTCTCAAATTCTTCTTTCTATAGGCTTATCGTGCCAATAATCCATGTGGTAAATCACGAATCAAAGTTTGAGCGATGGTCATGAATTGTCCAAGCAAAAGATTCTCAATATGATGGACATGTCTCTCTTCTTTTGAAGAGGTTTTTTTTTTTTGCCAAAAATGAAGCCGACATGCTTCAAAGCTCTATTTATATAGAATGATGAGATGATCAGTGGATCATCGGATGATTTTGTATGCCTATCTTAGGCCTTATTATTCCAGTACAAGAACAAAAGATGTGCTTTTTAATGTGAATATTTCACATTAAAAAAGAAAAGAAAACAAAAAAAAATTTACAAATTTGTAAGAATTATTTATGTCAACGCTAGCCGTCCAACGTTGACTAGACCACCATGTCAATAGTTTTCTGCCATAATTGGTTGGAATGATTAAATTGGTAAATCGCCAAAAAGTTTAAGATTAAATTGGTACCATTGAAAGGTTTAGCACTAAATTGATATCATTAAAAAGTTCATAACTGAATTGGCTTATCATATAATAACGTTAGGACTTTTGGACAATTTTCCCCTGGGAAATGTCACATGACTATTTCTTTTCAAAAGTATCCTATTGAATTTTCAATGATATTTCTTAAGCCTGCTTGATAACTTTTCTTGTAAGATTAACCATTATCAACCAAAAATTTTCTACTAATATAGATTATTTAGTGATGCCGGAGTATCAAATTTCATTGAAGGGAGTACACTCACAAATCCACCTCAAACCTTATCAATCAACCAAACCCATTTGATATTTATGAAAGCAACGGGAGATTTTGACCATAGATGATCCAATGGGTCCAATAAGGAGAACGTCCACAAAGGAATTTTCAGAAGAAGTTGAAGAATAAAGGTTGATTTGGCTGTCAAAGCTGGCGGGTTGTTTATATGTCTGAGTGGGTTTACTAATTTGAATGATTTGGTAATTTAATGTTCCCTAGTTTGTGAGATGCATTCTCAAATGTATGCATATAGATTCTGAGTCGACTGAGTGATTCATGCGAGCTTTTATCAAATTCTTTAGCGGTGAGCCTTTCATTGCCGGTGGAGACTCGTTGGCGAATGATTCTATCTCAAAGTTATCTTTCCTCAAACATACCGAATACTTTTGTTCCATTAAATATGCTTAGTATTCTCACGAACTTACCATGCACCATTTTATCTCTTTCATTGCAAGTAGAAATAAAAATAGAATAAAAGGAAAGAAAGTGAATAAATTTGGGGTAACTACATTAAATTAAATTGCAATTGAAGGATTGAGGGCAATTTTTACCCTTTTAGTAAAAAAAGGGTAGATTTAGTCATTTAAATGGTAGAAATAGTGCGGCTCTTGAATTATTAAGAGCAATTTAATCTTCAGTGTTAATGGGATGTATTTAATTATAGGGCTAATACCCTAAAAAACCCTAAACTGGTACACTTGTGACAAATTTACCCCAAACTATTTTTTTGACCATGAAAAACCCCAAACTGGTATACCTGTAACAAATTTACCCCAACTAACCATAAAAAAACCTTAAATTGGTACATTTGTGACAAATTTACCCCAAACTAATTTATTTGACTGTAAAAAACCAAAAAATGGTAAATTTGTGACAAATATACCCTATGCTAAATTGAATTAATACCACAAAAAAATCACAAAAATTGTAAACGGTGACAAACGGAGCGTAAAATCCTAAATTGGTATACTGGCCAACCATCACGTGTCATTTAACTTAATAATTTGAGAATAAAATTTAATGAAAACTAACAGAGGGTAAATTTGTCACAAGTGTACTAGTTTGGGGTAAATTTGTCAAATATATACCAGTTTGGGGTTTTTGGTGGTCAAAAAAATAGTTTGGGGCAAATTTGTCACAAGTGTACCAGTTTGGGGTTTTTTAGGGTATTAACCCTTAATTATATAGAGAATGGAAATAGCCATATCCTTTATTAATTGCAATTTTGTTGATTCTTCCATTTGCTTATCTCTGCCAAATTCATCGGCTACTTTTGATTTTTAACCATTTTAAAGAAAATCCCTATTCATGACTTAATTAAGCACAAAAAAGTCAGGAAGCAACTCATGCATGATTGTTTTTGTCTTTGAATATTTCAAGAGGTTGTTCGTCTTTGAATATTTCCCATCATGATGAGATCGATACTTTTTGTTCTTTCTCAATTTTTAAGCGTAAGCTTTTTTTTTTTTTCATTATCTACGTGCTTTTATTGAGCATTTATCCAAAGTCACGCAAGACTATTCCAAGCATGATAAAAACGTAGTTCCATATCAGCATGATATTCATGAGAAATATACAAATAAAAATATTCATAATTTTTAAAATAATGATACCGAAAATGACTTCCCTTGCCTCCTCTTTTTCCACCTCATTTTTTACATTTATATCTCCTTCACCACAATATTTTCAAGAAATTTACAAGTAAAATTAAATCCCACACTTTTTAAATAATGATAACAAAAATAACTTCCCTCGCCTGCTCTTTTGCATTTATATTTTCTTCGCCCTCTAAAAATTTTCCAAAAACATATTCAGTAAATCTCTAACACCTCGAAATTGAAATTTGAACATTTCCTAAATAGATGTCTTGGGGCAATTTATCCTTTACATCATATTTAAAGATCTTTCCCTTTTTATTTATTTATTTTCTCCTCTTATCCAGTGTAAAAAATCAAGAAAATCTTTTCCACGCCGCGTGATGCGTACGCGCTTTGCCTTCCTACGTAAGAAGGCCAGGCCAACGGCTATTTTCACTCAAGAAAGGTTGTCTCCGCCGTTTTTCCGTCTCGGTCTCCGCCGCTCTCTCGCCGTGCTGTCGCGACTCGGCAGAGCCTTTCCGATCATCGGATCGCCGATCTCCGTTCTTCGACTCGAGGGCGATTGTGGGTTCGTCGCTTTGCGTCTCCTCAGGTTTGCTTGCTTGCTTCTTTCGAGGCCTCTCCCCGTGCGGTTTCTAGCGAAGTGTAGCGAGGAAGTTTCCGCTTAGGTGGGTTTCATCGTCTTCTTTCGACGATGGCGATCTCCCGCTTGCCGTCGGAAGGTTTCCTGGAAAGTGGGTTTCCGCCGGTGACGACGAGGGCCGTCGGGCCCGCGTTCGGTACTCGTTCGCGGGGATTGTTGGGTTTCTTGATCCCGAAGGAATCGGATTTTCTTCCGCCTGAAAGGATCGGGGATTTGTTATCTTGATTTTGAGGGGCTGTTACTGGGATGGCGAGTTTGGAAGTTGGGCTTCATGACTGGAAGTTTTCATGTGAAGGGCTTGGACAATGTGACGTTGTTGTACCATTGAGTCATTCGTGTTCTAGGTTTTTCAGTTTATCCTGCTTCTGGGTGATTTTGATCTGGTTGGAACTGAAAGAGATGGGAATTATGGATGGAGATGGTTATGCATTCTTTTATAGGTCGATTGTTCTTTATTCTGTCCGTATTGTTGGTGATAAGAGAAACTGAAATTCTTGGGATTTCTGCAACGGATCATCTTGGAAGAACGAGTTTCTGATGCTTTGAGTTGACTTTGGATAGGTTATTCAGTTCAGGGATTGATTGTCTGTATTTCTGTATAGTAGCATGGATATTAAGACAGCAAAGAGTACTGTGGGTTGGACACAAAAATCAGCTGCTCATTATAATCAGCTTCGAACAGCACCAACAAGTCCCAGAGTTTGCACTTTCTGGTTAGAAGGGAGGTGCAAGCGGAATCCCTGCAGGTTTTTGCATGATGCATCTCTTCCATGCAATGTTTACCATCGACCTGCAAAGATGTCAATGCCTGAGGATTGCCCTGGGAAGGGCCCTGAATCTAGTCTGCTGAATTCAGCGAATTCAACTTCTAGAAAGAGAGGCGATTCATTAATAGAAAAAAACCCTCAAAAGCCCCAAGAAAAAGTTTGCCACTACTGGATATCGGGCAATTGTGTGAAAGGCGATGCATGTCCTTTCTTGCATTCATGGTTTCAAGGTGTTGACTTTGCCATGTTGGCTAAGCTTGAGGGGCATAAAAAGGTACTATTTACAGTTTTTGCCTTTTGTGTTCTCTCTTATATCTAAGATTATAGATGGAGAAAACTTAGTTGCATCGAATGTTTTGTTAAACTCCAATTTGTCTCTTTTCTGTGCTAATTAAGATGTTAAATTTTCATTGCCTGTCTGACATAAAAGTAGGTTTGTACTCACCTGATGCTTTTTATGACAGGGTGTTTCTGGAATAGCACTTCCTTCTGGATCTACCAAGCTCTACTCTGGAAGCAAAGATGGAACAGTACGAGTCTGGGACTGTCACACTGGTCAATGTGTTCAAGTGATCAACCTTGGGGGAGAAGTTGGGAGTTTTACTTGTGAAGGTCCTTGGGTGTTTGTTGGCATGCCTAATACGGTTAAGGTGAGCGGTTGACTGGGTCTCCTTTGTCCTTAGTTATAATTTTCTTTGGCAATTCTTGAATTTGTGGGCTGCTGAGCTTTAATTCATTGGTTTCTCTTGTACCTCTTGTAGGCATGGCATATCCAGAGTGGTGCTAGTTATGATATCAGTGGACCAATTGGACAGGTCCATGCTCTGGAAGTTGGTAATAACATGCTTTTTGCCGGAACCCAGGTAATTTTTTATTAGAGAGAATTTAATGTCAATTCAGGTGACTTAGTCTTGTCCGTTTCTTTAGAATCTAGTTCTAAGTGATATAACAATTGACGCTGAGTGTGAGGGTGGATTTTTGGTTTAGACCTGAAATTATCTTCTTCTTCTTCTTCAAGTGTGGCCCACCTAAGTCAACATTCCTATGATCACTGACTGCCTCATTCTGTTGACACTTGTGCTAAATTATATTGGTCTTTTGATAATTATACTGAACAAATTTTGCTTCTAGGATGGCACTATCTTGGTGTGGAAAGGAGGTAGTGAGGCTGATCCTTTTCAGATGGCCGCACCACTCAGGGGTCACACTCGGGGCGTGGTGTCATTAACTGTTGGGCGTGACCGGTTGTATTCAGGTTCCACTGACAGGACCATAAGGGTAAGCTGGTTTATTATAGATGTCTCTCCCCCTGATTAGTTGTGTGTCCTGGAAAGGCATGACTTGGCCCTCATAGTTTATGTTTTCTTTTGCATTACTTTTATTGGTTTGCTGCGACCTCTCTGTGTTTTTCTGCCCCACTATACTGTAGTATTGTCCTGACCCCTCACATCTTTGTTTTTTTCCCGCCTGCAGGTGTGGGACTTGCATACTCTGGAGTGTGTTCAGGAACTTGTTGGACACACTGATGTGGTGATGTCACTTCTTTGCTGGGACCAGTACTTGATATCATGTTCATTGGATCAGACAGTTAAGGTCTGGGGTGCCACTGAAGGAGGCAGCTTGGAAGTTGTGTATACACATTATGAGGACCATGTATGTTGCTCTCTAATTTTCATTCATTTATTTATTTATTTTGGCACTTGTGTGGATTATGGTATGTTGTGGTTGATGATGGTACTAGAAGGAAAAAGTTTAGACAATAAGGGTGAATTTGTGTTAATCTGTTGTTGACTTCATATGTGTGAAGTGCATGGACTTGTTTTACTATCTTAGATCACAAAGATGCATCTTATTGCTCTTTAAATGTATTTCCTCCAATAAAAATAACTATATGAATAATGTAGAATGAATCTTTGTAATATAGGCAAATGTCAAGTATCTTCCATGTTTTTGCTCTATGTGGCAAGACATGAATTTTCATCTTTCACCTGTTGATGCTTTGTCAGTTTCTTACCGTACTCCTAGTCTCATGGAATTGATGTAATATCATCTTGATGTTGCAAATATCATTTTGTCCGGCACAGGGTATTCTTGCACTGTCAGGGATGAGTGATGCAGGTGGTAAGCCAGTCCTTCTTTGCGCTTGCATTGACAACACTGTTCGCTTGTATGAGCTCCCATCGTAAGTCCAAAAAAATTTCTCTAACTGGTTTGACATCCTTGTCTCTCAGTGAAGACTGTTTGTTCTCTTCTTCTGCTTGGCTGACTTCATGCATCTACTCCAGGTTCACTGAAAGGGGCAAGATATTCTCAAGACGAGAAATTAGGACTCTTCAAACAGCTCCTGGAGGCCTTTTCTTCACGGGAGACGCCACGGGAATGCTGACTGTTTGGAACTGGTTGGATCTTCCAAAGAGCCAACAAGAGCAGCTTCCTCATTTGATGAAGTCATGCTAAGTAGAAGAGAGAATATTGACATTGGAGTTCAAATTTTGCAAGGAAGACGATGTCATCCATGCCCTGACGCAAGTGGGATGTGATTTGAAGCAAGAAACGGGACCTGCTACCGTCTGCACCGCAATCCCAATTTTTGGTCTCCGTCGTTTTTGTATAGACATTAGTTTTTTGCACATCAATGGTTGAACTTGTACATGATTCTTCATTAGTAAATGAAATGCCTTTTGCTATTCAACTTTGATAGTCTCCTGATACTGCCCCCACTGAGCAATTATGTGAGTAGATAAGCTCTGTAAAAGGAATCCAAAAATCTGAAACTTTTTAGAATTTACACAAGGAAAATAACTAGCTAACATATATTGATAATGCACTTTTTACATGTACTTTTGCGGATGCATTATTTGGGGTTGTAACCTGTTGAGAATAGAACATGTCCAAACAAAGATTTATAAATTGGGCACAAGCGACTTGAAAGTTTTAAATTTAAAAATTTGCTGAACATATGTCATAGGGAGAAAAAAAATTAGAAAACGAGATTTTAATTATTCTTGTATTTTAGTTTAGGGTAGATGTTTTGGTGGACGATACAGCCAGTTTCGAACAGTTTTCCTTCGTGTACAGATTCTCCAAGTACAATTAGATCAGAGTCAATGAGTGAAGACAAAGTAAGACGACATTTATCACTCTAGGGGGGGCTTTTGTTTTAAGGTGATGCTATTCGGCCTCAAGAACACAAGGGCAACTAATTAACTGGCCAGGGTCACGCTTTGCCATGATATGTTCTTTGAAAAGATTGAGGTCTACGTTCATATGAATCCTATGTTAGGGAAAGATCACTTAAGAAGCTATTTGACCTTTTGTGAGAGTTTTAAATCTCTCCTCAACCCCACAAATTGCATATTAAGGATGACCTCTAGAAAATTTGAGCGGATTTATCGTCATCAGTAGGGGTACTGAGATCTATCCATCAAAAGCTCAGGCGATCTACGATTTGCGCCCCCCATCCACCATGAAAAACGTTTGGACTGTGTTGGGGAGGTTGAATTAGGCAGCCCGATTCATATTGCAACTACCTAAGACTACCATTTGAATTGACGACAAGGTAGCTTTCAGATATATATGGATTGATAAATCAACGAAAGTTGTGAGCGGTCTTTCGTTGATTCTTGACAAGAAAGTAGAGGACAAGGAAGACTAGAGGCAATCGCAGACTTCCATTTAAGTTACGGAAAAGTAAAAATCAATATAAATTTGCAAAGAAGGAAGACTTATTATACAGTAGTCAATTTGGTCTTAATTTTTTTAATTATGTCAATTTAATCCTAAATATTTTGACAACTTATTAATTTTGTCTTAAACCTTTCAATTGTGTCAATTGAATACTAAACATTTTAATGATTTGCAAATTTAGTCTAAAACTTTTTAACATATGCCTATTTAAACCTTATAGCTAATTTTTTCAAGAAATCACTAACTTGATGGTCTAGTTAACGCCGACTTCTAGGACAATCAATGCCGATGTGGACAATTGTTTGTAATTTTTTTTTTAAAAAAATTTCCTTTCTTTTCCTTTTTTTTTTCTCTTCCTTCCCCCCCCTTCATTGGCCTTAGGCAAGGGCCATCTTGCCAAATTGAGGGTCGACCTTGCCAAGGGTGGAGATGGTCACTCTCGCTGGCCCTTGGTAAGGCCCTTAATTACACTAGTGTGGGCCACACTCACTTGAGGTCGGCGAAAGGAAAAAGAAGAAATAAAGGAAAAGAAAAAAGGAAAAAAAATCATAACATCGCAAAAATTTCAAGTCTACGTTAACATCGGCCATACTATGTAAGAAAATTGATGCTAACTAAATTGTTACATCATTGATTTTTGAGCAAAATTAGCTGAAAAAGCTAAATTGGCAAAAGCATTAAATGGTTTAGGACTAAATTGGCAAATCATCTAAATGTTTAAGACTAAATTGGCACAATTGAAATATTTATGATTAAATTAGCAAGTTGTCAAAATATTTGGGATTAAATTGGTACAATTAAAAGATTTATGACTAAATTAAATGTTATACAATAAGTTTATGACTTTTTGGACAATTTCCTTGAGGGAAATGTCACAAGACTATTTTCTTCAAAAGTATCCTAACATGTTTTTCGATGATACTTCTTAAGTGTGCTTGATAATTTTCCTGTAAGATTGACAATTATCTACAAACATAAATTGTTTAATGATGACAGAGTATCAAATTTTAAGGAAGATAATCAACTCACAAATCCACCTCAAACCCCATGAATGACCCAAACCCATTTAATATTTATGAAGTAATGGGAGACTTCAGCCATAACATGATCCAATGGGTCTGGTAAGGAGAAAATGTGCAGGATAGAGTTTTTAGAAGAAGTTGAAGCATGAAGGTTGATTAGGCCGGGTTAAGGCTAGAGGGATGTTTCTAAGTTTGAGTAGGTTTACTAATTTAGATGATTTTCTATTTTAATATTCCCTAGTTTATGATGTGCATTCTCAATTATATGCATGCAGATCTTAAGTTGACAATGTATGGTAATTCCTGTTAGCTGAATTGATTCCTGCAGGCTTTTATCTAATTCTTTGGTGGTGAGCCTTCCTTTGCCATTGGAGCCTAGGCGGTGAATGCTTCATCTTCCCTCAAACACAGCAAATACTTAATCTCAAACACAGCAAATACTTACATTCCATCAAACATGTACAGTATTCTCACAAACTTACCATGATGATGACAAATTATTCTTTGATTACTAGTTAGTTCTTTCCAGTGTTATTGCGCTAAAAAGGAAGGCTCCTATAATTATCACGCTCCTACAAAATGCACCTTTTTTGAAAACGACTTACAAGTTGATGAACTTCATTCGATTCTAGACTTTATATGGAATCATTCATGAGTTGTTCCAATATAATGTGATCAACTGCAGCTGAAGAATCTATGCTCGTTATGACAAAGAAGCAGATGAGCGGTACCGCAGAAGCAAAGCTCATGAAAACCTGGAGTGTGATATTCACTTTTCAAGTTGTTGCAATGCGATTAATCAAATGGAATCAATGTTAACTTATGCAATTTTGGCGATGAGGCTCTCGAATATTTCTTTTTTCTTGACTTCGATGGAGTTCTTTGTCATTAACACAAATTATGCATATGTGACTTCCAGCATGATGACTTCTAGTATTGAAAGATAAAAAAATTGAGGAAGTGTTTAAAAAATCTAAATTTCAGTTCAATAACAATAGGATGGCAAAGTCACCAAATAATGGAAAATGAACTAAAAAAAAAAGAAGGGAAAAAACACCACAAATATCATAACTTTCCATATAGTGGTCACTTGCCATTTGAAATTGAATGGACCTAACTAAAAAATGAAATCAGTTTCCTACAAGTATGCATTCCCACAGTGAGTGAACCTCTCCCATTCAAGCTCTTTAGGCACAGACTTTTAATAAAAAATCACTATACCCTTTATTTAAAGATACTAAATTTTTTTTAACTATTAACTAAAAAAATGGTTCATGATATTTAATTTTCAACCGATTATTTTAAGTACTAAAATTTTTAATTTTAAGTAAGCTTTATAAAATTTTTTTGTTATCTTTCTCTTAAAATCAAAAATAGAATAACAGAGTGATAAAGGAGATGTTCTTTTAACGCTCTTTGCCGGTGACATTGATGTGTCGTCACTAACATCATCATTGCCGTCACTGACACTGACATCGACTATCTCTCACCATGCAAGGTGACGTTTGCCTCTACTAAGTTGCTTACGATTCTAGGATATGACAAAGCCACCAAATCACAGGAAAAGCAATGCACTCGAGATTTCATTTAGAACTTGCCTTGAATTTCATGAAAGGTTCAAGTTGAGAGAATTAATGAAGAAAAATCAAGAATGATTGATTATGATGTTGTAATTAATTTGCCGTGGAACACTCATCCATTCCCTTATAATTGATTATGTTTCGTTCAAAAAGACTAGAAGTGATCGGGTTCAAGGTAGGTAGGGTCCAAACACCGTTCATTCGTCGGATGATACGAGAGGGAGCCGATGAGGAAAGGAAGCAAGTGAGGAAGAGGAATGACGAAGGAGGAGTGCCATGCATGTTTGAGAGAGCCAAGAGGAAAAACGTCGTGTGATTGCGAGAGTAAAAATAGAAATAAAGAGAAAAAAATAGGGTTTTTGACCTATACTTACAAAACAGGTTCCAACATCAGTTTGGGAACCAGTTCATGGGTAGGTAATCAATCGGACCCAGTTCCCAGACCGGTTTAAACCGGTTCTAAATTTTGGGAATCGGTTCCTGATCCTGTTTTCTGAGTGGATCGGTCCAGTTCCCGGGTATACCCGGTCCGATTGCACACCTCTGAAAAAGACATCTTTTGAATAGATGGACATGTCTTTTCACTGGAAAGACACCTCTTCAAAAGGAATATACAGTATATTACCGTTCGAGTTAGATTTCGGTCTTCCAAGATTTTATCGATCAAACATTTGAAAAATTCATATACTACTTATCATTCTATTAGTTCCTTCTTGCACATCCGAGATTAGCATTTTTGAAATCAAATTAGACCTTGAATTTCCAAGTAGGATACTCATGGACATCAAATATATTTGACCAGAGAGATCTTTTTATTCTCTTCATCACCAATTCATGAGAAGCAAACTTTCGTCCTATTTTTTTTTTCTCATTTCATTCATGCATCTATATGAAAGAGGGTCAATTTCAGTCGAACCATCTTTGATTCGATTCAAATCCGATCCAATCTATCCATTTAACAAGTCTAATGATCCTCTTTTCAATGGTTAAGTTGGCAGACATTTCATAAAACCCACGAGACCTAAAAAGCAACTGTAGATCCAATCAAGCTCTTGGTTGATGTAACTTTTGGTTGTGCCCCTTAGGTTTGTCTTAAGGTGTACCTTTCATTGCCATATAATGAACTTATTTCACTTATCAAATATTCAGCCGACAAATGGGACTATGAATGGTGGCTTACATGCTCCGTGTAAAAGTGTGTCGCCAATATTAAAGGAAAAAACAAATTCTTTAATATAGTAAGAGACTTGACAAATATTTTAGTTTAATGAAATTAAAAAAATTAAAAATTCAATCAAGAAAGTGAGCTTTTGAGATGAAATGGACAAAAAAGATCGTAAGTTATAAGAGCAATGTTGAAGAAGAAACTTTAAAGTCTTTTACCATAGCAAAGAATTTTGTCTTTTTTCTTTATTATTGACGAGATAGTTTTTACATGAAGCATGTAAAATGTTATGGGAATATATAAAATGCATTACGATAATTCTTAATAAAGTAATAAACAAAACGTGTGAAAAGCTAAACTATGACGAGTAGACCCTCAATAAAAATAAAAGGAAAAAAGCCATCACTTTAAATTACAAATTTAATTATGTAAGGAGTGGAAATAATCTCGTCCTTTATTATTTGAAATTTTGTTAATACTTCGATTTGCTTATCTCTGCCAAATTCACTGGCTACTTTTGGTTTTTAACCATTTTCAAGAAAATCTAGATTCAAGTCTTAATTATGCACAAAAATGTTGTGAATAATTAACTCATACGTACTTATTTTGATCTCTTATTGAGAGGTTGTTTGTACTGATTTTGATCTCTTATGGAGAGGTTGTTTGTATTTGAATATTTCCCTTCTTGATGAAATCGATACTTTTTGTTCTTTCTGAAGTTTTAAGCATAAGCTTTGTTTTATTTATTTATTATTATTATTATTATTATTATTATTATTATTATTATTATTATTATTATTATTATTATTATTATTATTATTAATTAGGGCTTCTATTGAGAGTTTGTCCAAAGTCATGTAATACTATTACAAGCATAATAAAACATTGTTCTATATTAACATGATATTCACAAGAAATATACAGATTAAAGTAATTCACCTTTTAAAAAAAAAATAAAGAAAATAATTTCCCTCGCCTACTCATTTTCCACCTCTTTTTTTTTTACATTTATATTTCCTTTGTGACAATATTTTCGAGAAATTTACAAGTAAAAGTAAATTCTACACTTCTTGAATAACAACAACTTTGCTCAAAAAAATAAAAGAATAACGACAACAAAAATAACTTCCCTCACCCTCTCTTTTTGCCACCTGGTTTTTCTACACTAATATTTTCTTTGCCCTCCAAAATTTTTCCTAAAACATATTTAGTAGGGTTAATACTACATAAAATCTCAAACTAATATAATTGTGACAAATTTATTTTAAATTAAATTTTTGAGTATAAAAAACCCTAAATTGATACACTTGGGATAAATGTAATTTCTATTAATTCTCCTTAAATTTTGATAGCAAATTGTTGAGTTGGATGATGTGGTAATTAATGGATATATTGGTATATAGTTTTACCACCTCTATTTATACTAGTTTGTAATTTTTGTGATATTAATATAATTTAACAAAAAATAAAATGAGATTAAATTTGTCACAAATATATTAATTTGAAGTTTTTTGTGGTAAAAAAAAATTAATTTGCCATAAATTTGTCACAAGTGCATTGATTTGAAGTTTTGTGTAAAAAAAATTAATTTTCGATGAATTTGTTACAAATATATAAATTTGGAATTTCTCGTGATATAAACACTATCTAGTAGGCCTCCAATGCCTCAAAATTGGAATTTGAACATTTTTAATATTTGTCGGTTTGTCCTAAACAGACCAATCTTTTTTTTTTTTTTTCATTTTTCTTTAAAATCTTCCCCTCCTCTTTTTTCAGTACCTGGGAGCATTATATACTTTATATCTTCTTCTTTTTTTCCTTTTTCTTTAAAATCTTCCTCTCTTTTCCAGTACAAAATCAAGGAAATCTGTAAGGCGACTTGGCCTTGGAGAGCAAGTTACCTCCGTTTTCCCTTTTTCTTTAACTTTCTCCACGCCTGTGCCTTCCTATAAATACTTTATATCTTCTTCTTTTTTTCCCTTTTTCCTTTCAACGCCAACGGCTATTTCCTCCGCGCCGCGTCAGGTGTATCCAAAACGCCCAAGGCTCCGCCGTTTCCATCCAAGAACGCTCGTCTCCGTCGCTCTCTCGCCGTGCAAAGCCTTTCCGATAATCGGATCGCCGATCTCCGTTCTTCGACTCGAGGGCGATCGTGGGTTCGTCGCTTTGCGTCTCCTCAGGTTTGCTTGCTTGCTTGCTTCTTTCGACGCCTCTCGCCCTGTGGTTTCTAGCGAAGTGTAGCGAGGAAGTTTCCGCTTAGGTGGGTTTCATCATCTTCTTTCGATGATGGCGATCTCCCGCTTGCCGTCGGAGGGTTTTCTGGAAGGTGGGTTTCCGCCGGTGACGACGAGGGCCGTCGGGCTTCCGTTCGGTATTCGTTCGCGGGGATTGTTGGGTTTCTTGATCCTGAAGAAATCGGGTTTTCTTCCGCCTGAAAGGATCGGGGGTTTGTTGTCTTGATTTTGAGGGGCTGTTACTGGGATGGCGAGTTTGGAAATTGGGTTTCATGACTGGAAGTTTTCATGTGAAGGGCTTGGACAATGTGAAGATGTTGTACCATTCGTTAGTCATTCATGTTCTTAATTTTCAGTTTATCCTGCTTCCGGGTGAATTTGATTTGGTTGGAACTGAAAGAGATGGGAATCATGGATGGAGATGGTTATGCATTCTCTTATAGGTCAATTGTTCTTTATTCTGTCCGTATCGTTGGTGATGGAGGAAGTGACATGCCTGGGATTGCTGGCTACAGCGGACCTTGGTTTTTCTGCGGGATATTCTTGCAAGAACGTTCTGATGCTTTGAGTCCACTTTGGATAGGTTATTCGGTTCAGGGATTGATTGTCTGTGTTTCTGTATAAATAGCATGGATATTAAGACAGCAAGGAGTACTATGGTTGGACACAGAAATCAGCTGCTCACTATAATTGGCTTCAAACAGCACCAACAAGCCCCAGAGTTTGCACTTTCTGGTTAGAAGGGAGGTGCAAGCGGAACCCCTGCAGGTTTTTGCACGAGGCATCTCTTCCACGCAATGTTTACCATCGAGCTGCAAAGCTGTCGATGCCTGAGGATGCCCTGGGAAGGGCCCTGAATCTAGTGCGGTGAATTCAGTGAATCATCTTCTAGAAAGAGAGGCAATTCATCAATAGAAAAAACCCTCAAACACCCCAAGAAAAAGTCTGCCGCTACTGGATATCGGGCAATTGTGTGAAAGGCGATGCATGTCCTTTCTTGCATTCATGGTTTTAAGGTGTTGATTTTACCATGCTGGCTAAGCTTGAGGGGCATAAAAAGGTACTATTTACAGCTTTTGCCTTTTGTGTTCTCTCTTATATCCAAGACTGTGGATAGAGAAAACTTTGTTGCATCAAATGTTTTGTTAAACTCCAATTTGTTTCCGTGCTGTGCTAATCAAGATGTTGAATTTTTTTTGCCTGTCTGGCATAAAAGTAGGTTTGTACTCACCTGATGTGTTTTACGACAGGGTGTTTCTGGAATAGCACTTCCTTCTGGATCTACCAAGCTCTACTCTGGAAGCAAAGATGGAACGGTACGAATCTGGGACTGTCACACTGGTCAATGTGTTCTAGTGATCAACCTCAGGGGAGAAGTTGGGTGTTTCACTTGTGAAGGTCCTTGGGTGTTTGTCGGCATGCCTAATACAGTTAAGGTGAGCAGTTGACTGGGTCTCCTTTGGCCTTTGTTATTATCTTCTTTGGCAATATTTGAATTAGTGAGCTGCTCAGCTTTAATTCATTGCTTTCTCTTGTATCTCTTGTAGGCATGGAATATCCAGAATGGTGCTAGTTACAATATCAGTGGACTAGTTGGACAGGTCCACACTATGGAAGTTGGTAATAACATGCTTTTTGCCGGAGCTGAGGTAGTTTATTATTAGAGAGAATTTAATGTCAATTTAGATGACTTATCTGCTGGAATTTTGTCTAGTCTGTTTCTTTAGAATCTTGTTCTAAGTGATATAACAATCCTGAAATTCTTCTCTTCTTCTTCTTCCAGTGTGGCCCACCTAGGTCTTTTGATAATAACATGCTTTTTGCCGGAACCAGGGTAATTTATTATGAGAAAGAATTTAATGTCAATTTCGGTGACTTATCTGCTGGAATTTTGTCTAGTCTGTTTTTTAAGAATCTCCTTCTGTGATAAAACAATTGATGCTGATTGTGAGGGTGGATTTTTGGTTTAGACCTGAAATTCTTCTCTTCTTCTTCTTCAAGTGTGGCCCACCTAGGTCAACATTCCTGTGATCACTGACTGCCTCATTCTGTTGACACTTCTGCGAAATTATATTGGTCTTTTGATGATTACAAATTTTGCTTCTAGGATGGCACTATCTTGGTGTGGAAAGGAGGTAGTGAGGCTGATCCTTTTCAGATGGCTGCGCCTCTCAGGGGTCACACTCGGGGTGTGGTATCATTAACTGTTGGACGTGACCGGTTGTATTCAGGTTCCATTGACCAGACCATAAGGGTAAGCTGGTTTATTATAGATGTCTCTCCCCCCAATTAGTTAGTTGTGTGTCCTGTGAAGGGCATGGCTTGTCCCTCACAGTTTATGTTTTCCTTTGCATCACTTTTATTGGTTTGCTACAACCTCTCCTTATTTTTCTGCCCAGCTCTACTGTATGTAGTATTGTCCTGACCCTTCACATCTTTTGTATTTTCTCCCCCGCAGGTGTGGGACTTGCACACTCTCGAGTGTGTTCAGGAACTTGTTGGACACACTGATGTGGTGATGTCACTTCTTTGCTGGGACCAGTACTTGATATCATGTTCATTGGATCAGACAGTTAAGGTCTGGGGTGCCACTGAAGGAGGCAGCTTGGAAGTTGTGTATACACATCATGAGGACCATGTATGTTGCTCGCTAATTTTTTTTTTTTTTTTTCATTTATTTTGAGACTTGTGTGGATTATGGTATGTTGTGGTTGATGATGTTACTATAGGAAAACATGTAGACAATGAAGGTGAATTTTGTGTTTTCTTTTATTGACTTCATACGTGCAAAGTGCATGGACTTGTTTTATCTTAGATTGCAAAGATGCATCTTATTGCTCTTCTGTTGTATCCCTCAGCTAAAAATAACTATATGAATAATGTAGAATGAATCTTTGTAATATAGGCATAATGTCAAGTATCTTCCATGTGCTTTTGCTCTATGTGGAGAAGACATGAATTTCATCTTTCACCTGTGGATGCTTTGTCAGTTTGTTACCGTGCTTCTTGTCTGATGGAAGTGATGTAATATCATATCTTGATGTTGCAAATATCATTTTGTCCGGCACAGGGTATTCTTGCACTTTCAGGGATGAGTGATGGCGGGGGCAAGCCAGTCCTCCTTTGTGCATGCATCGACAACACTGTTCGCTTGTATGAGCTCCCATCGTAAGTCCAAAATAATTTCTCTAATTTGTTTGACATCCTTGTCTCTCGGTGAAGACTGTTCTCTTCTTCTGCTTGGCTGACTTCATGCATCATACTCCAGGTTCACTGAAAGGGGCAAGCTATTCTCAAGACGAGAAATTAGGACTCTTCAAGCAGCTCCTGGAGGCCTTTTTTTCACAGGAGACGCCACAGGGATGCTGACCGTTTGGAACTGGTTGGATTTTCCAAAGAGCCAACAGAAGCTTCCTCATTCAATGGAGTCATGCTAAGTAGAAGAGAGAATCGATCGTCTCTTGAAATTGGAGTTCGAATTTCACGGGAAGACAATTTCATCTATATGCCCCAATGCAGCTGGGATGTGATCTGAAGCAAGAAACGGGACCTACTGTCATCTGCACTGCAATCCCAGTTTTTGGTCTCTGTCGTTTGTATGGACATTAGTTTTTTGTACAGCAACGGTTGGATTTGTATATGATTCCTCATTAGTAAATGAAATGCCTTTTGCTATTCAACTTGGGCAAATTTAATCTACTTTGGTCGTCATTAGTAGACCTTTCTTGTTTTTTGAGAGATTTTTCCGTGCTATTTTGGTTATCATTTTGTCTGTACTTTAGAATGTGGAATTAAAACTGATACATTACTCTTACATACTGCGGTTCAGATGAACAGATTTTTAATGTGAAACTGATACATGGAATTCATTCGAGCTTATGAAACTTCAGAAGACGCTCCATCTCAACATTTTTTGAAATTGAGCAACAAGCTAGGACTAAACTCCCCATTGCGAGGTGTTTGGGACTTACCAGTATTTTAAGCACCCACTGAGCAATTATGAGTAGATAAGTTCAGCAAAGCGATTTCAAAGGCATGAAGAAACGTAAAAATTTGTGGAATTTACAGAAGGAAAATAACTTCTTTTTTTTTTTTTTGTCAGTCCTATTCTATTTCTATTTTAACTCTCGCTCTCATACTTTTATTATGTCTCATTGCAAGATGTAAAAGTCAAAACCCACGCTCAAAACTAAAACTAAATCATTCTTAACCCAATCCCTGAAAATGTGGGGATTCGAACCCCCACCTCCCCCTTCTATGTTGAAGGGTGGCCAGTGAAACAAATCCCAATGATTCAAGAAAAATAACTAGTTAACATATATTTTTTACATGTACTTCCTTGTATGCATGGGGTTGGAACCCATTGAAGATAGAACATATCCAACAAAAGATTTATAAATTGGACACAAGCGGCTTGAGAGCTTTAAATTCAAATATTTGCTAAACACAAGTCATCAGAAAAACGTGGAAGGAGAACAGCCATTTAGAAACATTATCCGATTCATCAAAAACCAACTAAGCAACAACAACCGGTTTAGTCGTGGATTCAACAGTAGTTCGAAAGGTTGACCTATTCAGGAATCTTTGGATCTATGCTTATTTTCAACTCCCCGAAGCATTTTGTCAAATATAAAACTTGGGCTAAGGGTCAAGTTGGTAATTTTTCTTACATCTCCCCCTCTCGGAGCCCAGGTATTCATATACCTCCAAACGCCTCCATTTGACTGTCGCTCAGGCATGTAGTTGTAGATACATTAGTCTTAGTGGGTCGTTGGCAAAACATCTCCAACCTATGATGGTCCAACTATCTTTGACTTTGAGAGGAATATGAACTCACACATTAATTTTCAGAGATTCGTTGAGTAAGTTGAATTGTACTTGCAATCTATTACTAAGTAAGAATTCTGTTGTAGAATGAACTTAAATCAATTGCATAATTTCTTTTGTTTTGAAATTAATGAAAAATTTATTGGAAGGAAAAATGAACGACATTAAATGCTCAAGAAAATTGCAAGAAAAGCATGCTGAAATAGATTAAAAAAAAAAAAATCCTACTTTCTTGTTTTCCACCCCACACCTTAATGGGTACATACCATAGTCATCTTGATTTGTGGACATTGCAATATAAATCATGATTCAGATACGTATATCCACAATCATAAATAACCCGCTTTTGTTTTATCCATCTTACAGAAGGTGGCAGTTGGAAGAGATTATCCAACAACTGCTCATACTAAAATTAAAATTTATATCCAAGTATAAATACGTGCATTTCTCTTTATTATCTCTGCATTGACTGATATCACAGCTTTACTTGTTTGCTATTGTCTCAGAGCACTTTCTCTTTGATTATGGCGGGAAGACAAAGAAGAAACCATCCAAGAATGAGATGAAACAAACTGAGAATGAGAACCGGAGACTTACAGCATTTTCAAAGTGTAAAATGGTGTTTACAAATAAGCAAGCAAGCTTGTGACCCGCTGTGGAGTGGAGGTGGGATTTGTAGTACTCTTTCATGGCGGAAAACCCTTTTCTTATGTTCATCCATCTATCGATACAATCGCCTATCGATTCCTCTACCAAAACCCTCAGCCTAATGATAGGTCTCATTTTTTTGAGTCCTATCGTCAAGCTGGGTGAAATGAGCTCAACCAACAACATGATGAGCTCATTAATCAAATCGAAGCTGAGAAGGCACGAGGCAAAGTGTTGAAGCGACTGACCAAAGGAAAAGGCGATGTGGCATTGTGGGAAGCTCCCACTGAAGAGCTCAACCGGGAAAAGCTCTACCAAATGAAGGTGCGAATGGAGGACCTTCGGCAAAACTTGTGGAGGTCGATCAATCAACAAACGCAAGGAGAGGCATCTACATGCTTTCAAGGACAAAGTTGGAGAAATAATCCCTTGGCGACAAATTTGCATTATAGTTTTGGTCCAATTTTCATCCCGTGATATGAAAATAAGGAAGGATTATTTTGAGTGATAGTTTTAATTTATTTTATATGTGCTCATTATAACAAGTTCAAATTTGCATTATATTACTGCTTCAATTTTAATGAGTTCACAATCTAGATATTTTTATTTGTGTCCCAAAAGATGACTCAAACACATCATCAAATGGTGATCCAAATCAGTCCATCAATTATAAGCACAGTCTCTCCCAGTATCATCTCTTGCATGGCATTGGATTTCATTTGAAGTTATGATTTAGCCTAACGAACTGTAGTAGTCACCATTAAGCATTTGAGGTCAGCTAGAAACCAATCAAGATGTAGGTTGTTGTCTTGATTCCTATACCAATGGCGTTTCTAAGTTTGGGACTTATTTATGCTAACATTTCCATTAATGTGTTTTTGGTACCTAACTTGGGAGTGATTGTTCATCTAAGTGATCACACAACTTTCACCAATTATGATCCCAAAAGGTCTTCAATGTTGCTAAATGTCCATGCAAATTTTCTTGAAGGTTCATTATAATCCTAAACTAGACCTAACCATTCTAGAAAAGGAAATGAACAAACAATACATTGGAATTGCAAGAATTAAATACCAAAGTATTGAAAAAAGGCTTAAAGTGAAATATGAGAAAGAAAACCCAATAATCATCATACATAGTCAAGTTATAATCCCTAGGACATGATCCCCATGAGCTATAATCAAATCAAGTCCAATTTCCTTTCTAAAGGACCATTTTACTAAAATGGAATTCATATCAAATGTACTCATTAAAATCCTTAAACTAAAGGTTATGCTAACTAAAGAAAATTAAGATATATCTTTAGGGGTTTTTTTTTTTTTTTTTCTAACCATACATTTTTTTGTGGCTCTTCATCTCTTTTAAGTTCTATGGGTCATAAGTTCCATGAACTAATTGGAGATCAAATGGGCTATGACCAAAACCAATGGGCGAAATTCTAAAAGATTCGGATGGGCCCTTGGGCTTGATCCGTTGCACTGTTGGCTTCACTTTTTCTTTTGCTCTTGTTAATATTGATTTGTCGACAAAAATTTCAGGTGTCAACATGAAGGTGCGCTTCGTTGTTGTTGCAGTCCTCACAAAGTAACAAAGTAAATATTCAAGGTGAGATATCTTGATATATAATGATATTTGAATTATGGGAGAGCAAACCTAATGTTAAGTTCACATATGAGGGGTATGAGTTGTGTTAGGAAAAATCTCATACTAGAAAATGAGTGTGTATGGAATAGTTGATATATCATTATTTAACCATAACTTATTGACTTAACTTTTGAGTGAAGACAAGTTCAGTTGAATATGTTAATAAGGTTAGACTTGGGCTTTCTATTAGTAATTTCTCTGGATGAAAATGTTGGGTTTTTGCGCGCCCAATAAATGTAAGTCCTCTTTTCCTCAATTATAAGTAAAAAAATAGCACATGCGATGCAACTTGCATGTACTTATAAGTAATAAAAATAATTAAATTTGTAAAGAGATAAATATGATTTGTAAAGATTTTAATATATTTTTTGGATGTGATATGTTCTAAAATGCAAGATGAGAGATTTATGAGATATTTGACGATTATTTGTATTTATACTTGAAAGGTAGATTATTTATTAATTATTTATATTTTATTTCTTTGATCCATAGTTATGTGTGATTATATGGTATTTTCTAGTATATACATATATATTTGGAACTATTTCTCATATAATTTTAAGGTTGAAGTGACCATTGATAAGAGTTGCTTGATTGTGAGTGTGTTGCATGTATTCAGAGTTTTCCATAATCTACTCTTCCCATATTTTATGAAAATCACGATCATGTTCATTGTAATCTCTTTATGATAATTTTCTATACAATCTAATCAGCGGTTTCATAGAAAATCTAATTTTATTAGAAAGAAAAATGAAAAGATAAAACAAAAAATAATGAATGAAAGAAGAAAAAGAGAGCCCAATATTGACACTTGGTACGATTATATGAAGGGGTAACTTTTTCGATGTGGAATGGATGCCGAATCATTATCAACCATGGCTATTAACTATCTCGGAAAATGAGATCCGTGAGCATTTGTATGTAATTCTGCAAAGATCAAATAAACTACCAATTTTCCTCACGAAAATAAATTTATTTGGTAACTAAAACATGTCCAACCTATGATGATCCAATTATCTTTGACATTGAGCGGGATATGAAGTTACATAAATATTCATTTTGGAATTTCTTATAGATTGGACCTAAATAGATTGCATAATCTCATTTTTTCAAACTTTATTGAAATTGATGGATGAAATCATGGATGACGTTGAATGCTCGAAATTTTTTTTGGAAAGTAGGCGAAAATAGAAAAAAAATCTACTTTCTTGCTTTCAGCGACATACCATAATGCGTAGATAACATACTTATCTCGACTTTCATAGACGTTGTAATAGTGATTAGTATGTAAATCATGATCACGATATTCATATCCACAACGATAAATAACTTTACTATTATTTAATCCATCTTATAGAAGGTGACAGCCAAAAGAGGTTGTCTCTCAACTGCTCATGCTTAATTTGACATTCATATCCAAGTATAAATACGTGCATTTTCTCTTTGTTATCTCTGCGCTAACCAAAATCACAGCTTTATTCTATTTTCTTTGTGTTAGCCAATATCACAGCTTACTCGTTTGCTACTTGTCTTTGATTAATTTTTTGACTATGGCAGGAAGACAAGCAGGAGAGAATCCAAGAACTGGGATGAAACAAATTGAAAATGAGAGTAGCAGGCTTATTACATTTTCAAAACGTAAATCCAGCATCAACAAAAAGGCAAGTGAGCTCGTGACCCTTTGCGGGGCGGAGGTGGGTTTTGTAGCATTCTCTCCTTCTGGAAATCCCTTCTCTTTTGCCCATCCATCCATTGATGCAGTCGCCAATCGGTTCCTCAACCGAAACCCTTCGTCCAACAATAGTTCTCAAGCTTTGGTCGAGTCCTATCGGCAGGCCAAATGTAAGGAGCTCAACCAACAGCATGATGAGCTCTATAATCAAATCAAAGCTGAGAAGGCACAGGGCAAAGCGTTGAAGCGACTGACCAAAGGAAAAAGCGATGCGGCATGGTGGGAAGCTCCCATCGAAGAGCTCAATCGGGAAGAACTCTACCAAATGAAGGGGCGAATGGAGGAGCTTCGGCGGAGCTTGAAGAGGTCGATCAATCAAAAGACTCAAGGACAGGCATCCGGATCCTCTCAAGGGCAGGAGTTGGAGAAATAATCCCTTGGCAACAAATTTGCATTTAGCACTGCTTCAACTTCTCCCCCTCCCCCAAGATATTAAAAAAAAAAAAAAGGATGATGTTAATTTATTTTTTTTATTTGTGCTTATTTATGATGTTGATCGGTATATTTCATAGACAAGAGATTATGGATGGTGTTTCATGTCTTAAATCTTTTTTCAAATGTCATTGCTTAACTATTAAGCGAGAGCAATCCGATAAATTTATTAGAACAATCGTATCTCAGAACAGTTGAGGACACTAATTTGACTTGTCAACTAAAAGAGATATTAACGTGAAACCCCTTTGATTGTTTGCACTTACATGAGGTATATTATAGTGTCTCTAATGTGAATTTATTTTAGAATTTTGAAATGACTACATATTTTTCAAAAGAAAATAAAATATATCTGGGCTTTGGATGTAACTCAAACCCATGGGGCTCATCTCACACAACCCAAGACCAATTAAATTCAGCCCTCCTATTAAGCATAACTCCTTGAGGCTTGCTCCTCGTCTTGGAGGAGTATCGAAGTGGTGAAATCGCATTCAAGATTCTCTTGTTAGCCCATGATTCCAATCACTGGAGATAAGCCAAACTCCCATCATCGCTCTAGTCGCCGATTGTGGCTCCGTTTCTAATCATTGACTAGGGAACGCTATAGCCTCTATCATGCGCTATTTTGACGGAGGAGGAAATATATGATCACATCTCCGTTACAATCGGAATTGGTTTTACTCGACATGTTCAAATGAGTCCAATCTAGAAGCCGAGGACATTTGATGACTCAATTCATTACCCGAAAAATGCATGCAATATGTTCGATGATATGTGTCTCAGATAGGGTGTTGAAAAGCTTTTGATATTGTTCAAATCTGAAGATGTTTTCACATAGTTTACATGATTGTCTAGTTAAATATTAGACATTATTTCTAGTACAACTGTAGTTGTCCACCATTATCGCTGAGTCTCTGTTTTTCTCTCTTCTGTGCTCCTTGTTTCACATCGTGAGAAAACCGAGGAAGTGGTTGCTGAATGTGTAGACATTCGGAATCGTTCAAGCCTTTTCTCCACCGTGCATCATTTTATCCATTGAATGGTTTGTCGTCTTCGACCGCCGAATACGTTTTCCGTGGACTGAGGCGTGGAATATGTTAAGGTGTCATTGAAGTTTTTAAGTTCCGGTGTTGAAAGAGAAACAATGAAGACGATGGGATGAAGACAATGCAAGTTAAAGAATTAGAAAATAAAAAATAAATTATAGAATTACAAAAAGGGGAAGGGGGCTTGAGTTTGGATTTTGTAAAGAGAAATGATTAAATGTCAGTCTTTAATCTACTGTAAAAATAACGGTCAATTCAGCACCTCAAAAATCAAAATAACAAAAATAAGTTTTAAATTATTATAGGATTCACTATTTCATAAATTTATGACCAAAAAAACTGTTATTCTAATAGTAGTTAAAAAACTATTATGCTAGCAAAGTTTTTTAGTAAATACAAGAATGAGTCGGGAGTTGGTGTTTTTTTAAGAAGTCTGGGCTTGATTTAGCCATACATGGGTTTGGGTTTAATTAAGTTTCATTGGTTTTGAAAGGGCTTGAGATAAAAGCCCGATTGTGTCCTAGACCTAGACCCATGAACAGTAAAAAAAATGACTTAAACCGGGCATGATGAAAATAGAAAATATAATAATTTTTTAAAAATTAATGAAAAACAAAAAAAGTTGGAAAATAGTTAGAAACAAATACCTTGATTTTTTTTTTGTTGGGGGGTCTAACAAAGACCCTAATTGGATTGTTCAGTTTTTGCGGTAGATTTAGCTTAGTTTCATTTAGTTAAGTTTTTGTAGATTAATCTTTTAGATGAAAAATTGAATTCAATTTGAACTCTGCTCATGGGAGCTGTGCTGAGACTTAATAACAAGGTCCTATGTATTCATTGCTTGATAGTTCATTGGGTTTACTTCTTTATACTTTACTTTCATCGTATCAATTGTGACTATTTACTTACCTTTGGTTGCGCAGCACTAATGCATGGCATTGTTTAGTGGCATAAGGTAACAAAATGGTTAAAAGATCGCATGAATCTCATATGTAACAAATCAACCAAGTTAAGTAATCAAATCCCTTATTTTAGAATTTCTGGTTATATAGAAGTGAGATATTTTCCTGTATCTCACTTGACTCCTAGCTGGCCTTAACAGGCTAGGGTTGCTCCTTCACATAGGTTGAATCGTACTAAAAAAATTAAAAATCATAATGTCACATGAAATAAGAATTTGGGAGAACCCAAACCATTTGGGACTATCAATTCGCTCTTGTTATCACCTCTAAACTCCATTGCTCCTCACACTCGAAAGGACGCCCAAGTCCTTGAATCCACAAATCTCTAGATTGGTGGAAATCATGGAAGGTCTCTTGATCCTTGATTGGGCATCTAGCTACCCCCAACAAAGAGGCTAGTAACAACTCCTATATAACAATTTTAGGTTGCCTAAAAACCTTAACATGAACCCCTATCGTGCAAGGTATGGGTGGAAGAATCATGTTTGTAAGTAATGGATTAAGTGTGGTCCATTGATTAGACGTTTCTTTTGAAGCCATATTTTTTTAGGCTCCTATTTGATCTTTTTTACAAACAAATACCCCTATATCTACTCATTAGAGGGCTTTTCCTCCCTCGAAGGGTAGGGTCTACAACATTTATTTTCATTATGCATGGCATTATCTTATGAAAAATTGATTTGAGTTTACTCATATTTACCGTGATTTCATAGCCACGATAAAAAGCACAATTTTCTAAAGACATCAAGGTTTTTTGTATTGGTAATGCCACGAAATACCAAGACATAGAATTTCATAGACTTCTCTCCCAACAAGGTATTATTATTCATTGTTCATGTCTAGGCACTTACCAACAAAATGGTCATGCGGACCATATACATAGGCATATCTTAGATGTTGCATGAATTCTTTTAATCTCTGCCGTTTGTCCATAATAGTTTTGGGGCAAGTTTGTCTTACTACTATTTATACTATCAATTATATCACGTCCTTTGTCATAGATAACATTTCTCCTTATGAGCACTTATATGGCAAGGTTCCCTTTTACAATCGTCTTAGAATTTTTGGTAGGGCTTGTTTTATGCACCTTCTTCCACATGAATGGATGAAGTTAGAACCCTCTGCTCGTTTATCTTGCTTCCTTGGTTATGACATTGAACATAAGGGACATGAATCTAATTGTCCTCATATGTCTCGTGATATTTCATTTTAGGAACATAAGAAATTATGATCCCTTCACTCCTTTGAATCTTCTACTCATGTCCATTTCTTTACCATCTTCAGTGGACTTATTCTCGGAAAATCCTATACTACCATTCACTAGTGAATCTTCCTCTCCACAACTATCTTCTTCTCATTTTCATGCAGTTTTGTCTAGCAATCCCACTTTGGCAACTTTTGACATGTTTACCCTAACCGAGGATCCTATACCTTCAGTCATCCATATAATTATGTCCATCTTTCCACCAAAGTAAGTCAACCTCCAGCTCATCTTCATAATTATCATTGTTACTTCATCATTGCTTCTCTTCACAAACCTTGCACCTATAAAGAAGCTAGCACTAATCCTCTTTGGTACAAGTAATGGCAGATGAGTTGCAAGCCTTGGAAAAATCTCACTCATGCAATTTGGTTTATTTGCCTCCTAGTAAGTTTGTTGTCGGTAATAAATGGGTATATAAGATTAAAACCAAGGGAGATGGTACTGTGGATTGCTACAAAGCTTGGCTAGTAGTAATAGGCTTTACTCAAGAGTATGGCATTGATTATGATGGGACCTTTGCCCATGTTGCTCGTCTTACTTCTATTTGCAGTCTTCTTCTTCTTCTTCTTCTTGATGTTAAGCATTAACCTCTATTTCAAATTAATGTTAAAACAAGCATTTCTTAATGGTGGGCAAAAGATTGCTTCAAGTACCAAAAGTTGGCAAAAATGGACACTTAGGGCGCGTTTAATTACGTTTCTGTTCAAAAATTGTTCCAGGGAACAGAAATAGAAAAAACTATTTCTACTCCGGGGAACAATTTTTTAACAGAAGAAGGCGTTTGGTAAACTTGTTCCGAGAATAAAAAATGAACAGAAACACGTTTGGTAAATTTGTGTTCTTTTTTTGTTTCTTTTAATTTTTTTAATTTTTTTCATTCTTTTTTTTTCTTCTTGGCCTTGCCCAGCCACGGTGAGGCTCGCCGACCCCGAGGCCGAGCCTCACCGTGGTTGGGCAAGGCTTGGCCTTGCCTTGGCTGGGCGAGCTCAGGCTCGTCCCGATTCAGCGAGCCCGAGCTCGCCTAGCCTTGCCCCACGCCAGCGAGGCTCGACCTCGCTTTGGCTAGGTGAGCTCAAGCTCGCTGAATCCGGGCTCGCCCAGCCACCAGCGAGGCCAAGTGCGAGGCTTGGCCTCGTCGGGCCACCGCCATGCTGGCGAGCCTCACTAAGAGCCGGCAACGCTCGGCCTCGCCGGGGCCAGCGACGCTCTGGTGAGGTCGTCGGCCATGGCCGAGCTTGCTACCAGCCAAAGAAAAAGGAAAAAGAAAAGAAGAAAAAAAAAAGAGAAGAAAAAGAGAGGAGAGATAAAATTTGTTCTTAAAAATTGTTCCAGAAACAAAAAACATGTTTTTCTTATTTCTCGTTTCTGTTCCAAATGTGTTCTTGGGAACAAAAAATAGATTTGGAATAAAAACGCAAGCAAACATGTTTATGTTCTTTTTTTGTTCCCCTGGAACAAAAAACAGAAATTTTGTTCATAAATAGAAAAAAAAAACATTAACAAACAGGGCCTTAAGTATCAAAAGTTGGCACAAAAAGAACACGTAAGTACCAAAAGTTATGAAAGCGACACTTAAGTGCCACTTTCATAGAAAAGTGGGACACTTGAGTGCCACCTTCGACGAAGCTGGCCGGAAATCATACGTGGCAATTAAATATTAATATTGCTCGTCTACGTGACTCGCCGAAGAGCCGACTCAACTCTAATTCACCCAAAACAACGCTATTTCTGTAGTTGGCAAAAATAGAGCCCTTAAATCGGCCAAAATGACGTCATTTTGGCATAATTTGAATTTTAAAATAATATAAATTAATTTAATTTAATTTAAAACAAAATAATAATAATTTTTTTTTTTTTTTTTTTAAATGGAGGAGGAGGAAGAGGAAGGCAGCCGGAGGCTTAGGGCTAAGCCCTCGCCGCCGCCGCCTCCCCGCCGTCACCGGAAGGTGAGGGAGGGGAGGGCTCGGCGGCCCCAACCAACCCCCCACCTCCTCGTGGCAACAAAGCAAGGGCTCAGCCCTCAACCACCGGCTGCCTCTCTCCTCGTCCTTCCCCTCTCCTTTTTTTTAATGTTTAAATTAACTAATTAAATAATTAATTTTTAAAAATATAATTAATTATTATATTAAAATTCGAATTATACCAAAATAAAGTTGTTTTGACACTGTTTAGCCACATCAGCATACAAACGATGTCGTTTTGCACGCAGCTCGCCGAAAAATTGCCACGTCAGTGTTTTGGTCGGATTTTCTCGTCGATGGCACTTAAGTAATCCATTTTGCTTCGATTTTAGCACTTAAGTGTCACATTTGTAACTTTTGGCACTTAAGTGTTTCTTTGTGCAAACTTTGGGCACTCCAGGAGTCCAGGTGTCCTTAATGGTGATCTCACAAAGGAAGTTTTTATGACATCTCCTCCTAGCTACACTTATTCATCTAATGAAGTACATCGATTACGCCAGGCATTGTATGGGTTGAAGCAAGCTCTTGGTGCATGATATTTCAAGTTTAGTTCAATCATAGAATCTCTTGGATTTAAATCCAATCCTTATGACCACACTTTGTTTGTTCGGTGCCCGCATTGATGATACATTATGATGCTCTTACATATAAATGATATGGTTATTACTAGCGATAATCAGACTTGTATTACCAAACTCTACCACTATCTTAGTAAATAGTTCAAAATGAAAGATCTTGGGCAACTGAGCTATTTTCTAGGTTTGGAGGTTGTGTTTGGTGCTTTTGGATATTATCTCTCGTAAGCAAAATATGCCACTAATTTGATTTCTTGAAATAGGCTCATTGATAACAAGATTGCTTCTATTCCCATTGAGTCAAATATAAAATTCAATGACAAGAATGAAACTCCCCTTCCAAATTGTTAGGGGCTAGCAATACGACCCAACAAGGGCCGTCGCCCGCTGTAACCCCTAGGTCGGCCCGGCGAGGGCTAGCAACCCTCGCCAGATCTAGGGGAGGGCCACAAGCCTCGCCCCAGATCTGGGCAAGGGCACGTAGGCCCTCGTTGCCAGTTAGGGCTCGGCGGCCCTGGTCAACACTCCCCACCTTCTCGACAATGAAGGGGAGGCGGCAGCGGCAAGGGCTAAGCCTTCAGCCGCTGGCTACCTCCCTCCTCCTCCTCCCCCACCTTTTTTAAAAAAAATTTAATTATTATATTAAAATTTGAATTATACCAAAATAACGTCATTTTTGTGTGCAGTTTGTTGAGTCAGCCTTCCGGCGAGCCACGTAAGCGAAAAAATTAATAAAAAAAAAATACCACGTAGGATTTCCAGCAAGGTTCGCGAATGTGGTACTCAAGTGTCCCATTTTTTCATTAAAAAAAAAGTGACACTTAAATGTCTCTTTAATAAGTTTCGGCACTTGATGAGTTCTTTTGCCCCATGAAAAGGAACAACAGCTAGCCTACCACACAAAAAGCTGTGCGCCCATTTACACAGATTTAAAACTCTATTCATTGTGAACATTCAATGAGTGATATGTACAGAGAGACATGTTGTGGTGACGTACAACGAACAATGTCAAGAAGATCATAATGAATTTCAAAGCTTTTAAAAGTTTGGTCATGCACATTTAAGCCCTACTTCATTCATATTTTTCAAAGGAATATGGGAAAAAAAAATAAAAATCTATTGCAATAAAAGGGATATAGTCAATAGAGTGAATAAGTACCACGATTAGAAATTGACCAGAGTTGTCGTGGGCAAGATTATTTATTCCTTGTCGAACAGATTATGATGATTTTATTTCTCTTGGATGAGGAGAATGTATGTAAAGGAAAGTTATTGCATTACCATCTATGCAATTTCCACTTGCCTTTCTAGCTTGGTAATAAGCGACTAATTATGGGGGCCCAACCTTCCCATTCTTGGAGCCAAATTGCAAACCAAATATGCACTATGTGAGCTATGCCTTGCGCTATGTTGGGCTGGTTTTATTGGATTACTGGTAGCATATGTTTCGTAACCATCACGGTTATAATTTGACAACATCTTCATAACACACGTGAAGAATAATTTTATCAAAGACATTTAGCATCGTAAAAGACAGAGCCTCTAATTTGATGGGTCAACACGTTTCTTTTTATTTTGTTTTCATGTGCATATCATTGTTTTTAAATAGAACTCATTACATATTATTTATATTGATAAACCTGTCTCGTGATTCAATTATTTGATAGGTGGGGTTAATATTTGTGAGAAAACGAAGGAAAGCAAGGAACGGACGAGGTTTTGGAGAGAAGACTTTTTGTATTTTTTCAAAGGAATCAATGTACAGGATTTAATAGTTATATTACAAGATGTACATATAGAAAAGGCAATGTGATATTCTACAAATCAATTTAATATTTCTATCTTATCTTTGATTGATTCTATAATCAAAATCAGATCAACCAATTTCCTGATATATCTCCTGAATCTTCAGCATATCTTCCAACACTCCCCCTCGAGCTGGTGGCTTGTAAATGTCCAAGACGCCTAGCTTGCTCAGTAGATACGCATGTTGTCTTTGACATAGGGCTTTGGTGAAAACATCTACAGGTTGTTTAGCAATTCCAATCCCTCTTGTCTCAATTATCCCTTCTTGAATTTTCTCCCGAGTGAAATGACATCCACTTCTATGTGCTTGGTCCTCTCATGCATTACAGGATTTGCCGCAAGCTTGAGAGCCGATTCGTTGTCACAAAATAACTTCGTTGGACCTTTCAGCTGTACTCCGAGGTCACCAAGTAAACCTCGTATCCACACAATCTCACATGTGGTTTTTGCCATGGCCCGATATTCTGCTTCAGCTGAAGATAAAGAAACCGTTGCTTGCTTCTTGGTTTTCCATGAAAGAAGATAATCTCCTAGTTTAATGCAAAATCCAGTTATGGATCTTTGACTCATAGGGTAAGTTGCATAATCTGCATCGCAATACGCCGTCATTTCCATGTTGCATCTTCTAGATAGAAATATCCCAAGTCTTGGACACCTCTTTGAATAGTTCACAACTTTTAGAGCAGCATTCATGTGGGATTCATTCGGTTTGTGCATAAACCGACTGAAGTTTTGCACTGCATATGATATATCAAGTCTGGTCATAGTCATGCATATAAGTTTTCCAATGAGCTTATGATAACTCGTCGGATCCTGTAGTATAGGATCATCATCCTGAGATGTTCCCCCAATATGATCTGCTGTAGTCAATCTGGTATTCTGCTCGATTGGAATAACTGTTGGCTTGCATCCTAATAAACCGGCTTCTGATATAATCTCCAATACAAATTTCCTCTGACTAAGGGAAATTCCTTAGTGAGATTGAGCAATCTTAATCTCAAGAAAATATTTTGGTGCTCCCAGATATTTTATATGAAATGTTGTATGCAAATATTTCTTAAGGCTCTTTATTGCAGCTTCATCATTTCCCATGATAAGAATGTCATCTACATAAATCATTAAATAAATAGATGACACACCTTTAGTCCATGTAAACAAGGCATGATCGTACTTGGATTGTTTGAAGTCTGCATTGGTGAGAGCATTAGCAAACTTAGCATACCACTATCCGGAAGCTTGTTTCAGCCCATAAAGGGATTTGCGGAGACGACATACTTTATTCCCCTTGTCTCCATAAGCCCTGAGGAATATCCATGTAAATTTCTTCATCCAGATCGCCATGAAGAAAAGCGTTGTGGACGTCCATTTGGTGTTACAACCAATCATGGATTGCTGCAACTAATAAGAACAAGCGAACGGTGACATCTTTAGCAACTGGAGAAAACATTTCATGATAGTCGAAACCTTGTCGTTGGGTATATCCTTTCGCCACCAACTGAGCTTTGTATCGCTCAATAGATCCATCAGCTCTATACTTTACTTTATAAACCCATTTGCATCCTATGGATTTCTTGTTCGAGGGTAGATGAACTATTTACCATGTGTGATTATCAGTCAATGCCTATAATTTTACTGCCATAGCTTGTTGCCACCGTGGGTCTTTGGATGCCTCATCATAACTAGATGGTTCCTTTTCATTGGATATGCGACTAATGCAACATCTATGTTCCGACGAAAGCTTATCAAAGGAGACATAAGAAGATATTGGATAGTTAATACATGGTCTGTTAAGTGAGGCACAAACATAGTCTTTGGTCCACGTTGGTGGTCATGTAGCTCACCCCGAACGACGTGGATGATCCGTTGGTGGTTGAGGAGGAGATATCTCCGTAGTATTGTTTTCTGTTTGGTCACTAGAATCATTCTCAATATTTAGTGGAGCAGCAGGTACACTTTCCAATGTTTCTGTCGGAGGCAGCTGATCAAATGAAGAGGATGGAATAACTTGTCCTGGGGATGCTGTGCGGAAATATTCAAGAGACATATTTTCCTCATTTAAGGAATGATGAGAATTGGTTGAGATATCCAAATCCTCTGTAAACTCACGAAATGGAAAAACAGTTTCATGAAAAATGACATCCATGCTCATGAAAAAATCTCATGTTGATGAATCAAGAACATAATAACCCTTCTGTAGGTTAGGATAACCCATGAATATGCATCTCCTGGCACGAGAACTCATTTTGTCTCAAGGTCCTATAGTTGCAGTATAACATAGACAATCGAAAACCCGTAGATGATCTAATGCTGGTTTTTTTCCACAAAGTAATTTGAAAGGTGATTTACTAGCTAGTATTCAAGTAGGCATGCGGTTGATGAGGTAGGCTGCAGTAAGGACACAATCTCCCCAATAAATCGCTGGAATAGATCCCTGAAACTTCAAAGCTCGCGCGACTTCTAATAGGTGACAATGTTTACGTTCCACCACTCTATTTTGTTGTGGAGTATAAATACATGAGCTTTCATGTAAAATGCCATGAGACAAGAAAAGTGAGCTTCAATCATGATTAAAAAACTCTTTCCCATTATCAGTCTGGATTCGATGAATCGATTTCCCAAATTGATTTTTAGTTAAAGTGATGAATGTTTTCAAATGAGAGGGAACTTGAGCTTTGGACTAGATTAGGAATATCCATGTGACCCGAGAGTGATCATCCACAATTGTGAGAAAATATCGTGAACCATCACGATGTGCTATGTGATATGGTTCCCATACATCCACATGAATTAAAGAAAGAATATCATTGGAACGTTTTTTATTGGAAGGGAAAGGTGTGCGAGACTGTTTTGTGAGAGGGCATATATGACATTTAGAGTATGGAAAGAATGCACTATGACCCATTCTCGAATATATAAGAAAATCTTTATCATTGGCAATGACATTACACAATGACAATATATTCAAGGGAATTGAATTCAAATCAAAATGACTTGGAAAACTGGTCCAGAAATATAAACTTTCGAAAAGACTACCCAAGCCCATCAGATTCACAATCGAAAGGGCCTGAAAAAAAAACATGTTTTAGAATCGAAAAGTATTTGACAGGAATTTTCCTTGTGGACTTTGGACACGAAAATGAGATTGAACTAAAATTGTGGGACATTAAGGACATTTTGTAGGATAATTTGAGAGCTTAGTTGAACAGTGTCTGTCAATGTGACATGAGTAATGTTTCAATTTGGAAGTTGCACAGATATAGGTGTATCCAATTTCTTATGCATTTTCGAAAAAAAAAAAACTTATATCACAAATGATATGATCACTTGCTCCTAAGTCAACTATTTATGCCTTTTTTGAAATAGAATTGATCAAGCAATGGGATATACCTAAGAAACTTCCTCATTTATTTCCAATGTCTGCCTTTTGCAGTGCCTACATCAATTGTTGATATTGCCCATAGGTAATTGGTTGGTCACTACTTGGTCCTATAGGTCCAATGACCTAGTAAGCTGCAGAATATTCTTTCTTTTTTCCTTTTTCTCCTGGCTTTCCATGTAATTTCCAACAATTATCTATGGTATGATGCGAACGTTTGCAATGTTCACAATATAATTTACCTCTCCCCTTGAATTTTGGCTGAAATTCCTTGGTGATGCGGAAAAAATCTGGCCGTCGGATGCTTTTATTGTGGAATTATTTCCACCGTCCGATGTAACAGACAGATCGAGCCTTTGCAGACCATCATATTGCTGGAGGAAATCTGGACCGTTGCTGCCGTCCCTTTTAAGGGTTCTTTCGCTAGAGGCAAACCCTAGCCCCTCGTGATTTTCTCTCTCTCGGGCTAGGGTTTTTATACCTGATTCTCTCCCGCGACATTCCTCGTGAAGAGCGAGAGCAACGCTATCACCTCCTCATGTTTGCTCCGAAGTCTTGAACCACTAGCTCTCTTCTTGGACGGCCAGCTAGAAAATCTGGCCGAGGGGCGGCACCGAATCCATCACCAGGATCTGCGAACAAAATGTTAGGTGTGTTTCATTCAAAATCAAAAGAAATCGAGTGGATTTCTCCCTCTCCTTCATAGATCTGTATTGTCTGAGAGTTTCTGGAGGTCCCTCGAGTTTTTCTTCCGCGGCCTTGAGCTCATTTGAGAGCGATGAGAGTTTGTTGTAACATGTTGTGACAGACATATTCCCTTGCTTGAGATCTATGAGTTCCTACATGAGACAAAAGATTTTCGCTCGGTCTAACTTCCCGTACATTTCCTTGATGTTGTCCCACATGACTTTCGAATCCTCCATCAATGGAAGGCCAGCTGCGACATCTGGAGAAACACAATTGCCGATCCATGTGTGGATCAGGTGATTGCACTTTCTCCAGTGTCTGGCCAGTCCTTCGTCCGACGGAATCGGTACAGTTTCGTCGAGGAAACCATATTTATCTTTTGTCACGAGGGCCCACCGGAATTTTTGTGACCATTTGTTGTAGTTTTCCGGCCTAATTAGTTGCAGACTGATCAGTTGCAACTCTAGACTGTCATTGATTGACACATGCAGAGGGATGCTTGTCTCTAGTCGGTCGATGATGGCCGCGATCGAAAACGGTATAAACCCGGGTGAAAGCTCAGGGTAGGGATTCATCCCTGTACCCGATCCATTGAACCCGGTTTCATGACCCGCATTGAAGAGTCTCGGGTAGGGATTTGGTCCCGAACCCGATTCTCTAAACCCGCCGACTTGTTCTGTCTCGACGGATGGGCTTGCCTCGCTTGAGGCTGGTAGGTAGGCTCCTGTCGGGCTAAACGTTACTCTGGTAACTCATTACCCTTGGCAATGATGAATTTGGGCCTAGCCCGACGTACCATGGATAGGGTACCCATTGGTAAGGATGGCCTGGAATGGGCTGCCCCATATTCGACTTGAAAGTGCTAGTATGAACACCTAAAGGGGGTGAATAAGTGTAGAAATAGATTATGCAAAATACAATGAAAACCTTTACTTTTAACCTAAGTTTGAATAACAATAGACTTTTGAAACTGAGTCCGAAGAGTAGTAGATTTTGAGCGAGATCAGACTTTAGCAGTTAAATAGAATTACGGACAAAATAAAGAGATTCAAGGAATAGAATAAGAACACAAGGCTTATAGTGATTTAGCTTAGATCAAGCCTACGTCTATTCTTCCACGCTAACAGCCTTCTTGACTGGATTCCACTATGTAATCAACAAGAGATTACAACTTTGAGTGCAAACACTTAGTAGTAGCACATTATCTCACCAAGTTACTCTTTTGGTATTTCTCTCACGATCACAAACGTTTAAACTCACAAGAGACAAGTGTATGATCAAAAGTCGCTCAGACTTTAGAATTATAAATTCTACACTTCGTCTCTTGCTTGCTCATCGGTCCTTCATTTCCTTAAATACTCCTCCACTTCCAAACTAGCCAATAGATAGTATATTGAGGATCGTCTTTCAATCTACCCATTAGACAGATCTATATTTAGAAGATTTGGTAGCTGTTGAGTGACAAAGGTAGAATCCCAAATTGATTCCGATCGCCCATACAAACAGAATCTTGGTTTCCATAAGTAGAGCTTCTCTGTATAAAAAGTTCTTATCTTCAAAATCCAATTGTCAATCAATTAGATTGAGTCAATCAAATCAATCTTGATATAGAATCCAAACCAAATCACGAGCCGTTATATGATTGGGCTTGTATTACATTCTATCGAATCTGGATGTAAAGTCTGAGAACAATAGACTTTACAATCTGAGTTTGAGTGTAATAGACTTTACATTCTGGGTCTAAACATATTCTACTTCTGAACAAATTTAGTTTTAAGGTTTGAATACAGTCTAAATAAATTCAATTTTAGCATAGAGTCTGTCTTCTGGTTCAGCTTCAGCATAAAATCTATCTTCTGGTTCTTTATTCACGTTCAGTCTGAAATTTGTCAGAGTGAGCAAACTTCTGATGTAGATTAGACTTTAACACTAAAGTCTGACAGTCTTCAGACTTTGACACAGAAGTTTGGAAATCTTTAAAATAGACTTTGGACAATATCCCTTATATATTATATCATCTGCATAGTCTGTTACTTAACCATTAAACACGTTAGTAACTTTTAATTTATTTTGTCATCTTCAAAACATCATAAGGGATTTCCCTAACACGACTGAGCTAGGAATAACTGCCATCATACACCTTGGGTTTGGATTTGTTGCTGGGTTATAGGAATTGCAGGCATCGTGCCGGTGTTGTGGCCTTGTGTCTCTCCTATCGGTGTGGCGTCACCTATGGATGGAACGCCAGCAGCAGCAGGGAGTAGATTCTCTAGATCATTCATGGTAAAAATTCCTTTTCGTTTCTTCTTCCTCCTTACAAAAATTGATTCCTTCCTAACAAGGCGTTGATCTGTCTTGCAGATTCAAGGATGTACGAAGGCAATCAAGTGCAGAAATGGAGCTTAGAGCCAAGCTCTGATACCATGTGACAAAACGAAGGAAATCAAGGAACGGACAAGGTTTTGGAGAGAAGACTTTCTGTATTTTTTCACTTGTAATCAATGTATAGGATTTAGTAGTTATATTACAAGATGTACATATAGAAAAAGGCAATGTAATATTCTACAAATCAATTTAATATTTCTATCTAATCTTTGATTGATTCTATAATCAAAATCAGATCAACCAATTTCCGGTATATCTCCCGAATCTTCAGCATATCTTCCAACAATATCCTTTGAATTCCTCTTCTTTTAAATATCTATTAAGTTTTCACTTTCAAATTAAAAGATAAGAGTATTTTAGACCATGCACTTTTTATTTTAAAAATTTTGAAAGGAGACTGTAAAAGGAATGTGTTTAATAGCACATCTCCAACCCTAACCTCTATATGATTTCCTGTTTTGTTATTTCTTATCTTCTTGTTGGACATTTAGATCTTGTGGTTCACCAAGTCATTTTAGAGCATTTTGGATTGTACTCTAGTGCTTTTGTTGAAGATAGTGAATTTTCTCTCTCTCTCTCTCATGGTTTTTCCCGTTTGGGTTTTCTAAGTAGATCTTGCATCTCATGTAATTTCGATTTTCTTTCATTCTTTGCTACTTGTTCTTAGATCGGTACATCTTCGATTAGCATTTTTCTGCAACAAATTGGTATCAAAGTGAAGGAATTTCAGTCTTTTATTCAAGATGTCACTATCAAATTCAAAGTGGCACCCTTCAATGACCAAAACAATTTTGGGCTATAGAGGATCAAGATGAAGGTGTTGTTATATCAGGAAGGTTCGTTAGAGCCTTGGATGGAAATTATCCTGATGATATGACTATTGCTGAAATCAAGGAGATGGAAGAAAAGGCACATAGCACCATCCAATTGTTGTTATCTAATAAATTGCTTTGCAAGTCACAGCTGAAAGCAACTTTGAGATTGTGGAATAAGCTTGAGAGCCTCTACATGAAGAAATCTCTTACAACAAGTTTATTTTTAAGCAGCATCTTTATACACTAAAGATGAAAGAAGGTACTCCTATCCAAGAACATCTAGATGAATTTAATAAAATCGTTATGGATATGAAAAATCTAGATTTGAAGTTAAATGATGAAGATCAAACCCTAATTGTGTTATGTTCACTACCGAGCTCGTATGAGAATTTTGTGAATTCTATGTTGTATGGAAGGGAATCCATAACTCTGGAGGATGTGAAAGTCTCATTGAATTCCACGGAGATGCGTACAAAATCGAATGCGAGTAGCAGTGGTGATAAAGATAATGGCTTAGTTGTCAAGGGAAAGTCAAATCATTGTGATAGATGCAATAATAGTAAATGGCATTCGAAATCTAGATCATGCAGAGATAAAAGTAAAGTGGAGTGTTATTATTGTCACAACTTTGGACATTATAAAAGTGAGTGTCCAGTGCTCAAAGCTAATGGAAAGAAGCTGATGAAGTATTTCAATTCGGCTAGTTTGATGAAAAATAACAAGTCTGCTAATGCAAACGATATTCTAATTATTTTGTCTTCAGATTGTCATGTCAATGATGAATGGATTTTAGATTCAATATGTTCATACCACATGTGTCTACATAGAAATTGGTTCCATGCAAATAAGAAAATCATCGTAGTTCAGTTTTAATGGGTAACAATGTAGTTTATAGGATTGTAGGTATTAGTATGGTCTAGATTAAATGCCATGAGAATATAGTAAGAACTTTGACAAACGTTAAACACATCCCAAATTTGAAGAAAAACCTCATTGAACACTTTAGACTCCATTGGATGTATGTATGTAGATAGAGGTGGAGTTTTGAAAGTTTCAAAAGGCTCATTGATTATGATGAAAGGTAACAAAAAGAAAAATCTTTACATTCTATAGGGAAGTACCATTGTGGGTTATTTAAATGTATCATTCGTCTTTAGATTCTAAAAAAAAAAACAAATGTTGTGGTATATGCATTTGGGTCACATGAGCGAAAGAGGAATGACTATCTTGAGTAAACGTGGTTTACTTTGAGGAGATCATATGGTCTCACTTGACTTTTGCAAATATCGTGTTTTCAGAAAGTAGCGGAATTAGTTTTAGTACTGGGGCGCACTCGACGAAGGGCACAATTGACTATATTCACTCCAACTTGTGGGGACTAGCATGGGCAACATCTAAAGGTGGTGTAGTTTATTTTCTAACATTTATTGATGATTTTTCTAGGAAAGTCTGGGTTTATTTCTTAAAGCGTAGAAGTGACATTTTTGATACGTTCAAGAAGTGGAAGATATTAATAGAAAATCAAACTAGGAAGAAGATAAAGTATCTCAGAACAGGACAATGGTCTTGAGTTTTGCAAAGATGATTTCAACAAGTACTGTGAAGATTCCAGGATTGTTTGACATCAAATAGTCAAGCACACATCTCAACATAATAGGGATGGTAGAGTGCATGAACTGGATACTTTTGGAGAGAACTATGTGTATGCTTTATAATGCTAGACTTGGGAAAGATTTTTGGGTTGAAGGTGTAAACACATCATGTTATTTAGTGAATTGTTCTCCTTCAATTGCAATTGAATGTAAGACTCCTAATGAGATATGGTCAATTAAACCTTTTGATTATCTAATTTAAAAATATTTGGATGTCCTACTTATTATCATGTAAAAGAGGGTAAACTTGAACGTAGGGTCAAGAAGTGTATTTTTGTTGGTTATATAGATAGGGTCAAAAAATATAGGTATCATATTCTGACTCTTAGTCATCAAAGTTTATAATTAGTAGAGATGTTAGTTTTGATAAAAATTCTATGTTTGAAAAGAGAAAGGTTGTTACTTAGTCTATAGGTATTCATGAGAAAATGTTTGAAATGAGGTGGAGTTTCATGTAGAGCATCTACTGAAAATAGTTGAAGATATTCATATTCAGCCAGAAAGTGACAATGAGCAACAAGATTCAAATCTATCAAAAAAAAGTAAAAGAAATTGAGCAATCTCAAAGTTTGGCTGCAGAGAGGGCTAAACGAACAATTAAGCCTCTCCAAAGGTATGGTTTCACTAATTTTGTAGCATATGCTCTTATAGTTGCTGAAAAGTTTGGTATTGAAGAACATTTTAAATTCCATGAAGCTATTATTTGTTCTAAATTTAAGAAACAGCTTATTGCGATGAATGAAGAGATGAAATCTCTTCATAAGAACCAAACTTGAGATCTTGTAAAATTACCTAAAGGCAAAAGAGCTGTTGGGTGCAAGTGAGTCTTCAAAAGAAAAGAGGGAATTCCAGAGGTTGAAGATGAAAGATGAAAGATTTAAGGCACGTTTGGTAGTGAAGGATTTTAGTTAGAAGGAGGGGATCGACTTCAATGAAGTGTTCTCTCCAGTTGTGAAACATAGTTTCGTTTGTATGTTGCTCATGTTAGTAGCCCTTTATGATTTGAAACTTGAGCAACTTGATATCAAGACCACTTTTCTACATTGTGAGCTTGAGGAGACAATCTATATGTCTCAACCCAAAAGATTTGTTGTTGAGGGTAAAGAAGATCACATTTGCAGGTTGAAACAATCTTAGTATGGTCTCAAGCAATCTTCGCTGCAATGGTACAAGAGGTTTGATATTTTATATTGAGTCATGACTACTCACGAGTGCACATGATAGTTGTGTGTACCATAGGAGATTGCATGATGGCTCTTTTATTTGTTTATTATTATATGTAGATGACATGCTTATTATAGAGAAGAACATATTAGAGATACAAAATTTGAAGAGGCAACTTAGTAGGAAATTTGAGATGAAAGATCTTGGAGCTGCTAAGAAAATTTTAAATATGGAAATTCATAGAGATAGACAGGTTGGAAATTTATACCTATATCAAAAGAAGTATATTGAGAAAGTGCTTGAGCACTTTGGTATGAAGAATGCTAAACCTTTAAGTACTCCTTTGGCATCCCATTTTAGGCTTTTGACTTCTTTGTCGCCTAAAACTAAAGAAGTGGAAGATGAGATGTCTCAAATTTCATATTCTAGTGATGTAGGTAATCTCATATATACTATGGTTTGCATTCACCCAAATATTTCACAGGCTATTAGTGTTGTAAGTAGGTACATGGCACATCCTAATAAAGCTGACTAGCAAGCCATGAAATGGATTCTTCAATAAATCCAAAGTACCTCAGATGTGGGTTTGGTCTTTAATAAAGGTTGTGAGATAGGACATTCAACTGTTGACTTTGTTGATTAACTATGCAAGTAATCTCAACAAAAGTAGATCTTTGACAAGTTATGTTTTTACACTTGGTGGTTCCACAATTAGTTGGAAAGCAACTTTGTAGGACACAGTTGTTTTTTCTACCACCCAAATAGAATACATGGCAGCAATGAAAGCAGTAAAGGAAGCTCTTTGGTTGAAATGTTTGATTATAAACTTGATGTAAGTAGGAGGGAGATTCCGTTATCTTTTGTGATAACCAAAGTGCGATCTAGTTGACCAAGAACACGATGTATCATGAGAGGACAAAATATATTGACATACGATATCACTTTGTATGTGATGAGGTTGCTTAGAGTACAATTATGATGAAAAAAGTACTTATGATAGATAATCCAATAAATATGTTGACCAAACCAGATTCTTTGATCAAGTTCAAGCATTGCTTGGACTTGATTGGCATTTTCGCCATTTGAGTTGTTTAGGTGGAGTTGGTGGCATTTCATCCCTTATTTCCTACACTGAGTACACTCACGTAAGCTTAAGGATGTGCATCATCGATTTTGCCTTATTGAGGGTGGCCTCATGTGGTTACTTTTGGTGGTGAGGGAGAGAGGTCTTATGGTGTTTGGCATAATGTTCTTTTGAAGATTTGAAGTCAAAGTGGAAATTTGTTGAGTTTTGACTTTTAAATTAAGAAATGTTGAAAGGAGACTGTAAAAGGAATATGTTTAATAACACATCTCAAACCCTAGCCTTTTATATTATTTCATGTTTTGTTATTTCTATTTTCTTGTTGGATATTTAGATCTTGTGGCTCATCAAGTGGTTTTAGAGCATTTTGAATTGTACTATAGTGCTTTTGTTAAAGATGATGAAAACTCTCTTCCCATGGTTTTTTCTTGTTTTGGGTTTTTCATGTAAATCTTAGGTCTCGTGTGATTTTGTTTTTCTTTCATCCTTTGCTACTTGTTCTTAAATTAGTGTGTCTTTGATTGGCATTTTTCCACAAGAATATGCAAAATCTCTCAAACAAGTTACAATAATAAATTCATTTAAAAAAAAAAACATTCATTGAACTTTTTCAAGTAGTATATGAGATCAATTAGCTACTTTCTATATAATAGATCCATCATAGCCATCTAGTGGGTGAAGAAGTACAAATAGACATGTTCATGATGGTTTCTACAATTCATATTATTGGCAGGTACTTTGAAAAATAAAAATTGATGGGCGATTATTACATTTCCTTATGTGCCCAAACTTGATTGCCCTTCAAATGTGGCAAAAAAACCAAATGAGATGGCATGCATTGTGATGACCCAATTTTCGTCCCCCTAAATAGTAATGAATTTAAGTATAGATATTTAGGTGGCAACAATGGACACCTATTAGATTCTAGATAATTATGGAATTTTAGGAATAACGACACTTGGCATGTATATTAGCTAAGAAATTTTAATTTGTTTGTTTGAGTCATAGATGCATTTCTCGATTGCATGTGTTTGTGGTATGTGATTAGTGGACATGGTCAGTGCCGAATTTCCAAAGGCATGACCATCTCTCGTTCTTTCTTTGTCTCCATATCTCTCCTCTCTTCTCCTCCCCACTTATCGCTGCCAAGTGGCAACCCCTCTCTTCCTCACCATTGTATGCCCATGCATGCATTTCTTTTCATAAGAGGCCATCATAGCCTTCCCCTTCCAAGGCAAATGACTGCCATCATTTCTTCTTACCTCTCTTCCTTCTCCCCATGATAGCCCAAATTTCTTCCCGTGCATGCTTTTGCATGCCTCATTCCCCAAAGACCATCTTGTCTCTTCTCCCCAAGGCCGTCATTGGCCATCATTTCTCTCTCTTCTTCTCTGCCTTCTCTCCCTCATCCTCTCTGCATGACCCCCACTTCCTCTTCTTCTTTATATCCCACTCTCCTCTTATTTCTCTCTCTCTCTCTCTCTCTCTCTACACACATTTCCCTCTTGCTCGTCTCTTTCCCCCTCCCTCGTACTCGACCTCTCTCTTTCCCATCCTGAAGCTCCTTCACCTCTCATCCTCTTTTGCCGTGACTTTGTTTTGCTGTTTCGTGGCGGTTCACAACGTGAGGAGTGACCTCTCTCTCTCTCTCTCTCTCTCTCTCTCTCTCCCTCTCTCCCCCTTACACTCGACCTCTCTCTTTCCCACCCCGAAGCTCCTTCACCTCTCAACCTCTTCCACCGTGGCTATATTATGTTGTTCTATGGGGTTTCACACCTCAAGGAGTGAACGAGCTTTGAGGAAGGCCAAGTCATGATTGTTTCTCTCTTTTCCAAACCGCGTTGTGTCTGTCCATCGTTGTCGAGACAAGTGAAATTCCAACTCTCTATGTTGTATCGGTTTGTTTGTCATGTGGATCGATGAATTCTAAAATGTTAGTTGCATGTTGTTGATGATTGGAATCACGTCCCATGAGTTGGAAGATTATTGTTGCAATGGAATGGTCGGGATTTTGGCTGATATGCATGCTGTTTTGTGGCCTAGATGACGTTGCATGTGGGTTTTAGTGCTTATACTTGACTTCTAGAAGTTTTCTATGATCTATGGTTGAAGATATATGTTGCATGTGGTCTAAAATGGTTGATCTTGGAGTATTCTTGGTCTGTCAACTCGTGTGGTTGGGATTTACAAACCATTTAGGGCCTTAATTTAGATTTCCATAAACTAGAGTTGGTTTGCTGGTTTGTTAATTTTGTGGAGTTTCGTGTATTTTTTCTTAGTGATATGGATGGGCCTACTCTTTTACCGTGCTTGATCTGTCCAATGTAGTAGGAACAGTGAACCGATTGTCTTTTTAAATTTGTATAACCTTTTAGATTTTAGCCTTGCTTCCTTTATAAAAGTTGTAGAGGATGTTCTGATTTATAATATATCCAAAATTCGAGATGTTTTGACATGTTTAGGGATGTGATATGAGTATAATTTGTGGAGTGGTTGCTTTGTTCCAGAACACTAAATTATGCATGACACCGTGCTATTTGTTGCTCTTTGTACAAACTGTTTTAGACTTAGTCAACTTCATGAAAAATGTTTTTTAAGGTCTTTTCTATGACATACAAAAATTTTAGAATTTTTCATATTTATTTACTATGGTTTTGGCTTTGAATTCCACAACTGTGCAATTCCGGTTGGTTCTATTCTTTGGTACGAATTTAGTTAAATTCTATGGGAAAATGATGGAATCTTAAATTGGGTCTACTAATGATAGAAGCTACATTTATTTGACTACCCATTTATGTGTATTTGGTGTTAATCTTATGCTTGTGGAAATTAAGCTAAAATCGTGATGGGCAGAAACTGGATTTCCCGCATGCTCTGTTTTGGATTTGCCTTTGTGTCGACAATTGGTGGTGGCAACTTAGTGTTCATTCAGATGACTCGAATTTAGTTGAGAACTTAATGGGGTTTGGGGTTAATTGAGTCACGGTAAGGCTTGCACTCGCTAAGGTTACATATGGATCGAATTTGTTAGGGTTAGTGAAGTTTGGGTCCCAATGAGGCATTTGATGATTGAGATCTCAGACTTGCTTGCTGGTTATAGTTATGATTGATTTTGGAGGTGTCGTATTTTGGATGAATCAAGTTCGGTGAAGTTGGTTGTCTCAGCTAGGACTAGGAACACTAGGCTCTCCTTCCTTAATTGAGTCTAAACAGTCAATTTTAGATATTGACTACATGATTGGTTTTATTGGCATCAACCAGAGGACAAGTACTTGGACATATGATGGTATATATCCTTACATAAGTGTGATTTAGTTGTTATTCACATGCTTAAACCAAGATAACTGAGCGTGAATTTGCATGCCTAAGATATTGTTTAATGGATACTATCGGACAATAAACCAACAATGCCTTGTGGAGTCAAAGAGAAGTTCAGAATGCCTAGAGACAGTGAACCCTGAATGCCTAGGGACACAAACCCTAGATGCCCAAAAGTAGGGATGCCATGATTGGTGGACCATGAAGCCTGTGTGAGCCAAAGAGTGTACTAGCATACACCATGGCAGACTAGAGTGCGCACTGAAATTCCACTAGATGAGATTATTCCTCCTTGTGTGATTTGGTGACCCACTGACCATGTGTCTTGGAGTGAAAACAATAAGTGAAAACTAAAAAACATGTGAAAAGTCGATAGATCATATTGAAGGTCTAGATCACACTAGGGTTTTGTTGTTCTAGTTCATCGGTCTTTAGAATAGTGGGAATAGACCGAGTCCAAGGGAAAGTGAGTTGCATAACTTAGATGTTTTCTTCGTAGGTAAAAGGGCGAATCATATGGTATAGTGTTTTTATAATTCATTGCTGGGCTTTAGCTCACTCTTGTGATTGTTTACATTTTTCAGATATTTAGTCATGGACGTGATTTCTGCCACCCTTGTTGCATGCTATGATGCCCGAGCTAACTTGAAAGCGTGCATGAAGGTTGAGTGGTTAGCCTGTAGGAGTAGTATAACCCTTTTGACCCCCCCAATGTAGCCTTGTTATCAACCCTATTTATACATAATATAAGAAATGAAAGTTGTTGCTTGTTTCCCTCTGGTATTCGTCCTTTATTATTGACATTTTCTTGATACTTGAATTTGTCTTTTGCATGTGCTAAAAAGTGAATGATTAATATCTCACATTAGAGGGGTGGCAGACTGAGACGCCACGTGCATAGTATGCTTACTTGCCAATATAGAACAGAATCTTACCCTATAATTAATGTCGTATGTTTGTGTGAATTATATTTAATTTGTATCGAGATACATTCATAACTAGTGTTTATTGTGAGAAGTAGTAAAAATGATAACAATGACTGGAGGAAGTTGCACTAAAAGCATGAATCATTTAATTCGTGTGCATTTATGTGAGTAGTTTTTGGGTTTGATTGAATTTGGAGTGCTATGATTTCTTTCCCTAGAAGATGAGATAGAGCTTCTCTAGAGAACTTTAGGAAACTATGTCCAAAACAAATTATTTACGGTAAGCTTCCATAGACGAACACCTTCGTCCTTTTCGAAGTAGGCGGGATTAGTCAAGCAATACCTTATTTTATTCTGGGCATCGAATTGAATCTAACACATCCAATACAAACAACCACATAATAATATAACACTGGCAGGAAACAAAGCTTCACATCGAAGTGGTACTTTTGTCAGAATAAAATTTCTTTTGCTTTTTCCCACTAATGATTGACATGCAAATAGAATAGGGGGAGGAGAACAAAGTTTATACCAGCAGATTTTTATTTCAACAAAATGAAGCAAAGTTGGCCAATATCGCGGACAGTTGTAAAACGAAATGACTTGCTAAAAAGCATCCGAACCAATCTGTTTTGCAATGATATGCAAGTTACTGCAAAGACTTAAAGTGCGACATCTTAATCGGAGGTGGTGCCGCTGGAGAGGAGTCATGATTAGAATGACCTTTTCCTATTGTTGAAGCTTAGCCATCTAAAAGCGGAACCTGCAATTTCTGGAAGTCGACGAAAAAGCATATCATCGGGAGTGTCCCTTAACTCCTGACAAACTTGGCTGATGGTCTTGCCATTCTCAAGATACATGAAAGCATGCGGTTTCTTGGTCTTCCCTCCAGCATGTCGCTCAAACTTGGAAGGACCAATGTACTGCAAGGTTCAACATAGGAAGACAAGTTACTGTACAATTTCCCAACTCTTACTATCCCCTTCAACCCAAGACTAAAAAATTAGAGAAATAAATCAAAGTACAATTAGTTGCGTACTTTTAAGTTGTTGCATTCATTGCAGCTACACAGAATCTTCGACCCTTTTATAACGCCATGAAGAAATACCTGTGGAACTCTATGCGTCAAATGTAGAACAAAGAAATAGAAAAATTAAGAGTGAAGCATTAAAGAGACTAGGCAAGTGACAATACGAGAAAGAACTTACCTTACGTCTCTTCAAAACGTACATCACCGGAGCCCCATCAATTACTCCAGTCAATAATAGACTCTTGTTGGACAAGGGAGATTTGTTAGGGCCAGGCTCACTAGTCATGGCCAACTCCTTTGTTATGCAAGATTTTTGTTTTTTGACGTTACCTCCAAGGTTTGAAGCACTCTCCAGAGTAGGATGAACATTTGGCTCAACTGTGCCCACTTGAATAGTATTGGTATCAACTGACACATTAGCCTTGTATGGCAAGGGCCCCGATCTGCCTTGAACTTCCCCTAGAATTGATGGATAATTGGAGGCTTCGCCCAATGGAGAAACACTCTTCAGCAAAGCATCCGGCCTGTTGATAGCTGCTTCAATTGCTTGTTTCTTGTTGCTTGATATTCCTAGACGAGTTACATTCGTTAACCAGGGATAGGCACGCTTCGGATCATATTTTCTGGTGGTATAATAGCTCTGTCCAACATAGTTGGAGCATCCGTTGTCCTTTGCCATTGGAAAGCGTGCACGCTCAAAGGTCTAGAAAATAAATGAATAATTTATTTAGTGGTGATGGAAGACTAAGTGACACATTTGGAATTGATGTATCTTAAAAGTAAAAGAAGTGAATAGTGCAAGGCACAAATGTATACATTTTCTAGCAGAATGAAAAACACTAAGTCATGCAAACAGTGTAAATTGTCACACTAATATAAAGCCGTCTTGATAGGGTAAGGGCAACTATAGCATTATGATGGAACAAAATAATGTTTATGGTAGTATAATCAAAGTAGACTGCCTTCATAAACTAAGATTTGTACAGTTCATGATGATTAATATCCATGTAGACCACGACAGCACAAAATCCACTAGCTACAACCTAATGACATGCCAATTTACAAGCTTTGCACACACATGCATTGTGGTGATCAAGGACATAACTAAAAGATATTGTTTTAGTGAGATCTTTGTTTTCTCTAAGAAAGTTTTTTTTTTTTTTGAGCACTCTATTCCAAAACAGAAAGATCATTTTCTCTTCAAGAAATCCATAATGAAAAGTTTCTTGAAAAACCCTCATTTTCTTTTTAAATAGTTGCCAGGACAATTCAGGAGAAAATGTGAAATTAAGAACACTTGCCAGTTTTTTAGTTAACTCAACATCAACGAGCTTCCAGGTGAGTATGGATATGGCTATTGTTTGTTAGATATCAAAAGAACTTCCATTATTAAAGCTCTCCAGAACACGATGCACAATTCAGTTGAACTATCAAGGTTGTCTTGTTAACAAAGGTTCTAGGTCATCAATGAAGCCAACAATGTAAGTGAGTACACTTTCAAGAAACTTAAAATTGGCAAAGTGCAACAAATTTGCAGATCATGGCAAAAATTGACGTGAAAAAGGGGGAGAAACCTTCTTACCTCTCCAAAATACGTTAATCATCCTAATGAAACCGTTAATAAAGCCCTCATTAAGTATCTTATCTAGCTTATTTGCTAGCACAACAAAATTTGACATAAAAAAGATGGAGAAACCTTCTTACCTCTCCAAAACACAATAAGCATCCTGATGAAACCACTAATCAAATCCTCTTTAAATATCTTACCTAGCTAATATTCAAGACAAAAACACAAGTACCTAAATGTAATTACTTAAATGCAATATTAGATGCATACCTGTCACTAGTTCGGCATGACTTACCTTAAAGAATAGCATAAGAGAAATCCAACAAAACAAATAAAATCAACACTAAAATAAGACATAAGCGCAATTTCAAGGAGATATTTATGGGTTACATGCTCCGCAACCATCAATTTCAAAATGAATTTAGAGAGATTTAGTATAACAAATTTGAATCTTGACAAAATATCCGATTGGACAATGCAGCCAATTCTCATTGTGATAGGAATGGAAAGAGAAGTTTTCAAAAGCCAGGTTTCTAGCAAGCTTGGCTCTCATCATCACACTTCCATTTAGGGTTTGTTCAAGTCAGCTAGATTGTGAACAATCAGAGACAGGTAGAAATTGTCATTTTTTGTACTTTAAGATACGAAATGAGCCTAAGAAAGATCGGAATGTACTTGTTATTAATGTGTTCAAGCCATGATCTTATATTCCTGGACATATAAATGTAGATAAAGAAATTGAAGAAACTCTCACAGGCCTTAAAGAGGAATCTAAGATTTAGTTTTGAGATGGAAAAGTTGTGGCCATTTCTTCCTATCCAAAAATATGGGAAAGTGATTGTCCAAGAGCATGGATGATGTTCTTTTCACATTTGACTTGGTTCAAATTGTCACTTTTCACCCATCTAGTCAGGCAATGAGATGATCTCACCAAGTTGAACTTCTGGTAAATGCCCGATAAATCGAGGTCATTAATTACAATCTACCAATAGAATTGCTAGAGACGATGCACCTGTGTCACGCTACATGACAACGTCACAGTGTGCTTAAGTGTCACAGAACAACTAAAATATTCCATTTCAGCAAATGTATATCACATAATTGGACTAACTAAATATCGTTAAGCCACTACATCAAAGTCCTGATTGAGTAAACATAGCCAAAATAAAATAGTTGAGTGGAAAGCGAAAAACCTAGATAAAAAGCATGAAACTTGATCCACAAGGAAAACTATTATTGCGAAAAATTCATAGAAGCAAGCTAACAGAATTCAACAGTAAATTAGGAAGACAAAAGCTTTAGTGGGAGTTGAAAGACCTCTGACATATTTCTTGCCCCGAAGACTTGTGTGCAAAAGTGATGTCACCGTTTTATCACCTTGAACTCGAAGAACACTGTGCCAACCACCAAAAGATCAAAATTTTATTGTCCATTATGGAACTTCAAACGGAACTCAGAAATTTATTCCATGAAAAAGGACAACAGCTAGACTACACAAAAAACCGTGCACCCATGGACATAGGTTTAAACCTCCAATCAAACGAACACACGATGAGTGATCTATAGAGAGAGACAAATCATAATGACATGTACAGACCAAGCTCAAGATGATTGTGACAAATTTCGAATCTTTTACAGGATCTATCATGTACATTTCAGCCATACTTCAACTATTTCACACGTTTTCAAAGGAAGTTGGAAAAAAAAAGAAGAAGAAAAGAAGAAGAAAAAAAAAACTGCAATAAAAGTGATCCAGTCCATAGAGCGAATATCTACCTTGGTCAGAAATTGACCTGAGTTGTCACCAGCAGCACCTTTGTTCCTCGTCGGAGAAATTGGGACGATCGTATTTCTCTTGGATGAGGAAAATGGTTGTGAAAGAAAGGTTAAAAATCTGACCTTTGGGACTCTTAAATTACTAATGGCTAGGGATTAAGAATTTATTGCCTTGCCATCTATTCTATTTCCATTTGTGACGTTCTTAGCTCAGCAATACGAGGCTAATTTCGTGTGAGCACTCTCACCAATCAGGAAACCAAATTACATACCAAATGTGCATTATTTGAGGTGTGCCTCGCAGTATGTTGAGATGGTTTTATTGCATTATTGGTATCGTAAATTTCAGAAAAGAATTATCATCATGAATTGTACATAAAGCATTTTCACGGCACAAGTGAAGAATAATTATATCAATGGCACAATCCTCGTATAAAAAAAAGCTTATGATATGATGGGTGAACATGTTATTTATTTATTTATTTATTGTGTTCTCTTGTGCATTTCTTTCTTTTAAAATAGAAGTCGTTAAAGACACAGGCATCGTATAGAAAAAAAAAAAAAAAAAAGAGCTTATGATATTTTTTTATTTGAATAATTACAAGTGGAAGTCGATATCCTTCGGATTCTTTTCCTTTTATATATACGAAATCTCTAGGATAAAGCAATTATTATTTGTACAATTTTGTTGAGCTATATATGGGATCAGCAAGCTACTTCCTGTATAGCTGATCCATCGATAAATTTCACCCCGATTTCTTGCTAAATTACACTTGTGCCATGGACTTAATATGGCTATTCTAGTGGTCGGAGAAGAACAAACGAACATGTTCATAATTGTTACTGTAATTCCTATCATTGGCGGATTATTTTCGAAAATAATTATTGTAGGGCAATTATTGGCTCCTACGATAAGCCCAAAATTGATTGCCCTCCAAATATGGCAAAAAGACAAAATGATGGGGTACACAGAGTATGCTCACATTCTTTTCATATATAGAACAAAATCCAACCATATAATTAATTTCATTTATACGTGGGAGTTGGATCTAATTTCCACCACATACATTCATGACTAGACTTATAAAGAAAAGAGTTGAAAAAAAAAGGTAATATAATGACCGGAGGAAGCTGCACAAAAAGCATGAAATCATTGAATTCCTCGTACATTTGTGTGAGTATTTTTTTAATCAAATTGAATAGGGAGTTGTATGATTTCTTTCCATCGAAGACGAATCGGAGCTTCTCCGGAGAACTTTAGGAAAGCTTGTCCATAACAATTGATACCATGTGAAGCTTTTCTGGAAGTTGGAGTACTTAATGACTTTCCTATTGAGAAATTTTTAAAAGATTTATAGATAAATTCCACCATTAACTTTGAATGACTTTGAATTATGTATTAAAAACATAATTGCATGAGAGAGGCCATCCTAGCCCTTTGGATCGATCCAAGGGCTAGGATGCCATCTTCCTCTTAAAACTCCAACAATCCTAAGATGACACCCAAATCTGTCACATGTTTAAATTGAATGGTCACGATGGATCAAGGATGAACGGCTATGATTAATTGCATGATTAAAGCTTAATTGAGGGGGCATTTTTGTAATTTTTGTAAATCAGGGCAAAATTGTAAATTTGAAAATTAAGGGGATAGATGCAATGGCCATGAGGTAGGCCAGCTGAGGGAGGTTTCCAGCCAAAAGATGGCCAGAAAAATTCACCGGTCAACAATGATCAAATCCAATCAATGCTAGTCAACACCAAGTTGATCGGATTGAACTCTTGTCTGAATTTTGTTTTGATTTTTCTGATTTAGCCCGATTTGGACGAAATCAAATATTTCTATATGAATCAGATCAAATGGGATGCAATTGGACAATCCCAAGTCAACTAATTGTGCACAAAATGTTCGAATTCATTGAATTCCTATTAAAGCAAGGCTGCAAGCTAAATCCATATCTTCAATTAAACTTCAATTGACAAATAAAACTCAATTACTTTAATTACACTTAGTCTAGAATGGGTCAAGTTGAATTACATCAATTGAAACACATTAATTGGTTTCTCTAATCTTTGAAAAAGCCAAATCAAGCCAAATCGACCAAATTAGAATCTACCCAAGTGAATCTCTCAAAATTGAACTTAGATTTGGAATGTCACTAAGCAAAGGAGTTGAAAGGAAGTGTCAATATACAAATCATAAAGAATTGATTTAAACCCTTAATCAAAAGTAAAAACAGCAATTTATGCCCGACATGCCTAATCTCAAAATTGGTTGAACAAGTGAATGAGCAATTACCTCTAGACCAAATTTTGTAAAAGGAATTTTTATTTTTTTTATTTTTTGTCGATTTTGAACTTAAAACAGAAAAATTCGAAAAAGAAAGTTCTTCATCAATTTTTGAAAAAAAAAAAATTATGTGAAAGTCAAATTGAGACTAAAGCAAATCTTTTTGTGCAAAAGGTCAATTTTTGACCCCGGAGTTTGACTTTTGATTAAAAGTCAATCCAAAAGTCAACAATTTGACTTTTTCTAGTTTTTATTGGAAACAATTAGGAAATTATCTAAAAATGACATTCTAAAAAGATAAGAAACGAAAATTGACACTTTTGTTTTTGAAAAATGAGCCCCATCACAATCAGAAACCCTAATTTCGATTTGTTTCACCTTTATTAATGTGTCCACTAAAAATTATGTGTCAACATGTTGCTCATGCTCCTCTAGTCCTTTGGAGTATACAAGGATATTATCAATGAAGACTATCACAAACTAATCCAAAAATGATTTGAACACTATTCATTAAATCCATAAATATAGCGGGTGCATTGGTCAAACCAAATGACATTACTAAGAACTCATAGTGACCATATTGACTCGTAAAGGCCATCTTAGATATATCTTCTTTATTCATTTTTAACTTATAGTATCTTGACCTTAGGTCGATCTTAGAAAATATTGACATTACTTGTAGTTGGTCAAATAGAGCATCTATTCTAGGTAATAGGTATCTATTCTTGATGATCACTTGATTTAACCATCTATAATTGATGTAAAGGCGTAGTGTTCCATCTTTTTCTGACAAATAGCACCGGCACACTCCATGGTGACACATTTGGCCTAATAAATCCCTTATCCAACAACTCTTGGAGTTGTGCCTTTAACCCTTTTAACTCTATCAAAGCCATCCTATAAGGAGCTTTTGATATAGGTTCGATACTCGAAGCCAATTCAATCTCAAACTCAATTTCTCTCTTTAGTGGTAATCATGGTCATTCTCAGGAAATGCATCAGCTTGACCTATGGAGATCTCTTCAATTTTATGTCCTTTCTAGACTAATCATTTACCACTACTAAGATTCCTTAACATCCTTCATCAAGGAGATTTTATGCTTCTACTGTCAAAATGAATACTACAGATAGATTTGTCCTACTTCCAATGAATTCAAAACTAGGTTGATCTAATGGATTGAACTAGATTTTCTGCCCATAATAATCTACATTGGCTTGCAATATACGACATCCATCCATCCCTATAATGTCATCGAAGTCATACATGGCTAAAACTACCAAGTTTATTAGCTGTGTTTGTCCTCCTATGATAATCTAACAATTTTTACATCCCAAGTAGACAAAACCACATCCTTTAATGACGTAGATGCATTAAGGGGGTATTTCTAGGGGTTCGGGTTCTATTTTACTTAACCGCACAAATCCACCCGATACAAATAAATGAGTACTACGCGTATCAAACAAAGCATAAGCCTTTCGGCCACAAAGGGAGAGCGTACTTGTAATGACAGTCTTAGAAGCCTTAGCTTCTTCTTGTGTGACTGCATACACCTTCCCTTGAGCCGATGGTCTTGGCAAAATGCCTAGCTATGACAGTTCTAGCAATTCAACACATTTATCACAAATCAATATAGTGATCAATTTTCAGTAACTATCTAATAAGTAACACCTATTATTGACGCTATATGAGTAACTTTCGTTACTTGTTTCCACAAAACAATGCAACCACACAGGTTTAAAGTTTTAAATTGTGCATGTCTATCCTATCCTTATATACCACTAGCACACCTTAAGTAAACTTATAACTATGATACCAAAAAGAGAAACCAGAGCTTGTGATGTCTTAGGGCACCACCTTGCTCTATCAAACATTGCTCTGTATTTTCACTTATTGCACATGCAGAAGCTAAAATGAGAATACAATCAACAACCAAGGATGAAGCGGCAATGCAGAAGACAACAAACATATTAAACTTCTTCATTTTTGTCTTCTTTATAAAAAAAATTTTAAAAAAAAAGGGTGATATACAGTGTGGGCATATACATCGAGCTATTAGAAGGGGCTATTCCCTACCCGATCTATTTACATGGTCCCACCATCTACTCCAGCCAAAACCTATCACCCCACTATACGACCAAATCTCAAAAAGTGGCTAGTCGTGCATTTAAAAAGTGATACTCCTTAGCCCGACCTCCCTAGTCAACCTACTCTACAGTGCTCACCTCGGCATCGATACTGTCACCATTGTCGCCGTTCTCTAGGTAATTGATGGTCCCCACCCACCTACATCTAGGAAGATCGAGACAAGGCAGATGGGTGCCTTCTGCCTTGGCTAGCCAATACCCACCCAAAGAGTGGCGTCATATTGAACCAGCTTGACCAATGGGAAGGTGGGATCAGTGAAGTCCATAAAGTGTCCCTCGAACTTGTCCAAGGCATCGAAGAGGGTAATGGGGGTCACAGGTGGAGGAGTAGTCACGTCTGTCGATTTGTAAAAGAGTAGCAACCATAAGAATGAGCAATAACCTAGTAAGGAAATATATATGACACTATACTACATGAAAATACCATCAAGCAAGTCGAATAAGATCATTCAAGACATGCACTTAGCAACGACCTAGACCTACCAAGGATGTACATTACTCAACCTTCCAATCCTAGACTCTAAAATGTGAAAACGGGAACCAGTGACCACAAGCAGTCATACGAAGCATATGAGACGCAAAATTTATCATTTCATTTGTAATTTAGGTGCCCACTTCAAAACACATGCCCAGTGCGCTCACCGGTCATGCAAGGAGGAAAACTTCTCATCTAGCAAGGTCCAATGGGCACTATAGTCTACCGCAGTGTATGCCAATACTCTCATTGGCCCACGCTGGTTTAGTAGTCCATTGACCACAACATCTCGATCACACTCCCAAGCATCCAAGACACACTGGTCCTAAGCATCCAGTTCACACAATCCCTTGGCATCTCGCCATTCTTGACAGGCTCCTTGGGGCATCGTCAATACTTGTACCTACGATATTTAGTCGTCTCTTTATCAAGCAACCACAAACACATGCAATCTCCTCATTAGCCAAACAGATAGATAACAAAAGACCAGTCCTTCCTTGCGTAGCCTATCTTTTCCAAGCTTGTTTATAAACACCAACCCACAATCCATTACAGGACATGTGGGTCAACCTCACTCAACATCACCTAGCCGAGTCACTTGACTCTCTATTAGAACTCCACAAGATAGCTTGAAAATCAATTACAAAGCCCATTCAACTTCTAAACTGCTTTAATGATCCATGTCATGACCCGACCCAAGGTATATGGCAGAAAGGTCAGGTTTAAGGGCACTTGACCATAGAAAGTCCCTCACACTACGTGTCCCAAAAGACGTCATCACTTCATCTTTTGAGATCAACCTTGTGAGTTTGCTTGATCACGGTCATGAGCTCTCCCAAGCTTGTACCTCGTGTGACAATAGAAGTTGTGATTCGTATCCACACGAATGATACAACTTGAAATAGGAGATCAGATGTCAATATCGAATTTAGGGGTATCATTATCATTCTAGCCCTCCCAATAATACTTTCAACTATAGGAATGGTATCACTTCATCCTTTAGGAAATTTCCATATCAAATATGCTAAATTACAGTGAATCTCGTCAAGACCTATATCCCTCACGACGAATTTATTTATTATCTATGAGTTATTTACAACAATCTTAACAAGAGTTAGGAGTCACCACTAGCCTCGTTTTTTGAGGTCGGTTAGAAATTCAATTGAGGGTCGAGAGTAATCCCTCGATATCTACATAGCTACAGATTATAGGATTTAGGGACTTGAGGTTATGCTAATATTTTTATTAATGCATATTTAACAGTTTGTCATGTTTCTTAAGGTGTCCATGCATCTCACCACTAGCCTCGTTTTTGGAGGTTGGTTAGAAAATTCAATTGAGGGTCGAGAGTAATCCCTCAATATCTACATTTAGGGACTTAAGGTTATGCTAATATTTTTATTAATGCCTATCTAACAGTTTGTCATGTTTCTTAAGGTGTCCATGCATCTCGCCACTAGCCTCGTTTTTGGAGGTCAGTTAGAAAATTCAATTGAGGGTCGAGAGTAATCCCTCGATATCTACATTTAGGGACTTAAGGTTATGCTAATATTTTTATTAATGCCCATCTAACAGTTTGTCATGTTTCTTAAGGTGTCCATGCATCTCGCCACTAGCCTTGTTTTTGGAGGTCGGTTAGAAAATTTCAATTGAGGGTCGAGAGTAATCCCTCGATATCTACATTTAGGGACTTAAGGTTATGCTAATATTTTTATTAATGCCTATCTAACAGTTTGTCATGTTTCTTAAGGTGTCCATGCATATCTCTCTCTCTCTCTCTCTCTCTCTCTCTCTCTCTCTCTCTCTCTCTCTCTCAAACAGTTTGTCATGTTTCTTAAGGTGTCCATGCATCTCTCTCTCTCACTCACTACTTTTTTATGCCAATAAAATTACCTAGGTAATCATGCATGGATGGTCAATTTCATACCATTCTATTTCTATTAGAAGAGAGAATAAAGAAAACAATCAATTGAAATTTAAAGACAATGTAGTAAACGAACACCCAAAAGCAATTTTAAAAAAAGTAGTAAATCTAACATGCAATTCTAAATGAAAATTGAATCAAAATATAATAAAATATGAGACAACCTAAAACATATATCAAGGAACATATGGTACAAAGACAAAGTCGGATTAGACATCGACCATCCATCATCTTCATGTCTTGGGGGGTTCCACCTCCATGGACCTATTTTAAGTCTAATCTAATGCTAAAACTAGGTACATACAAAGTGAAAGAAGCAATCATCCTTATGAATATACAAAAACAATCACAATCATAAAATAAATAGGAACAATCAAGGAACTAAGGCAGTATGCACAATCGATCAAATTTGGCCTCGAGGTCGGTCTTTGTGATTCATGTGACAATCCCTCTAGGACGCTTACCCCAATTCATTTTTTATGGCTTATAGTTATTGGCCACCATTTGTGTTTTCGCATGACAACCAATGCTAAAAAGCCCTCTCAAACAAGTTCTAAATGTGACCCAAATATATCCCACAAGTTCATGCATTATATCTAAAAATTACATGCATATATAGAAATTACATGCATATTTGTGCAGAAAAACTAACTTTTGACTCCCAGTTGACTTTTGATCAAAGAGTTGACCTTGACCAAAAAGTAAACTCAAAATTCAACCGTTTGATTTTTTAATAGGGAGTCATTTAAAAATAAGAATAAAAGAAAGAAATTGAAAACAACACATTTTGGTCAAGAAATGGGCATCGTCACGATCAAAGACCCTAATCTCGATTTTTTCACCTTTAATGACACATCCGTAAAAAATCAAATGTCAACAACCCCTATAACTTATTCAATAATACCCACAACACTTAACCCCCCAATAATTCAGCTAGACACAAGACACTTCCACAAAGGCCAGAAAACCAAACATCTATCCCTAAGACTAACTCAAACGTATGACTTCACGGAAATATGACTTAAGCAAAGCATTACACGAGTACACTAAGAAGACAAATACAGAGTACAAACCAACAAAATACACAAGACACCTCACTGCCTTTATAATTCATGAAATGCCTCCCGGCCTTACTAATGTGACATACAACTTTCGTGGCTTCACCGGTTTCATGAGATTCTCAATTTTGGGCTCACCACCTCTTTAGCCCTGCCCATGGTCTCTCATCTAAGGCCCTACCAACTGAACTCACAATGTCCATCAATCACGGCCTCACTGAGCTGTTCATGAATCCCACATCACAATGGCAAGCTCACGGCCTCGTCTCTAATTCGCCTATGAAATCCGAACCAGCACACCAACTCACAGCCTATTCCCGAACTACCCATGAAACCTAATCCAAAACTCCAAGCTTGTGGCCTCACCTCCACTGCGATCTCATCGGCCCACACAAGGACTTACAACCTCTATTTCTCTCACCAGCAATACAAATCAAGAATGATCAAACTCACGGACTCATTTCTCAAACTCGTGACCTTCCAAACACCCATGAGACTTAACTCAAGGAGTCGAACTCGCGGCTTCACCTTGTTGTGTCCTTTGCCGACCCATGCAAAGACTTGCGACCACACCTTCCTTCTCGCTTGCGGGCTCTCTCTCTCTCTCTCTCTCTCTCTCTCTCTGGCATGCACACTCGCCCTCTCGCTCATGGCTCTCTCTCTTTCTTTCGTGCTATCCCTCTCGCTTGTGGCATCCCGCATCTAACCCGTCCTCATCTATAGTCATGCAAGTCTGCCATAACTGCCGAACTCATCAATTTACGCTCACAACTTCTCCAACCCGCCTAGGGACCCACAAAATAAGCCAAATTCGCAGCCCTTCTCTGCCGCAACCTCGACGACCTACACGGCCAACTCGCGGCCCCTCTCCACCTTGCCTTCATCAACAAAACAACACAAACAACATCGACACAACTAAGTAAATCAAGAATGCCGATTCAACATGCAAGAGGCCTTTCGGGTAGTAAGGGGTGATGGAATCTCTACTTGCCTCAATCGATGGAAAACAAGCGACGCGGCTCGAGCGGAAGAAAAACGGGGTCGCGGCTAGTTTCTCGGAGCTCCTCGTCGCGTGTCACGGGCTCGCCAACGAAGGAAATGCTGCCAGAGTGAGGGATGGTGGCGATGGCACTCGTGGGAGGAGGCACCAAGGAGGACGAGGGCGTATGGTTGAGAGAACCCAAAGAAGAAGGGGAAAAGAAGAAGAAATGGAGAGGGAGGAGTGGGCGGAGTGGAGGAGGAGGAGGAGAGAAAGAGAGAAATGAAGGGGAATGAGAAGAAGAGAGGGGGGCCGTCGAGTTGAGGTGGCGAGGAGAGGGGAGAGAACAATGATGAGGCCTTGGGGAAATGATGAATTCTTTGGGAAGAAGGGGAGAGAGACGCCGGGTGGCCATAAATGGCCTCCGCCAAGAGAGGAGGAGGAGGGCGATGGTGATGGTGGTGCTCGGCGATCCTGATACAAGTCATGTCCCAAAGTCGTCGAATTTTTAAATTCGAAATCAAGCTCGTCGCACGTTCGCTAAATTCAAAAAGTCCTCGGTGAATTATAGAGGCCAAGCGCTGTTGTTTCAAAATTAACACCTAATCTAATTGAATAAATCTATCACACCTAGCCTAATAATCAAATCGGTAAGGATCAGGATGTCACGGCCAAATGCCACTACTGGGTGGAGCCCTGCTATAGCCAACTTGGCCTGTTCTTTTCAGCGATGGTGGGGGTGGCGAAAGTGATGAGGCCCTATGGCCATCACTGAATGCTACCCCCTCCCTGAATTTTTCTTTTTCTTTTTAATTTAGTTTTTTAATTTAATTTAATTAATATTTATATTAAAAATCAATTTTTTGGGGCAAAATGATATTGTTTTGTGACAAGTTAGCCATGCTGACATCATGTGAATACATTTTTTTAAAATAATTGCTACTTCAGTAAAAAAAAGTTGCTGAAAAATGCTACGTTAGCATTTTGACAAGAATTTCTCACCGTACATTCAACTGTTCATTTCTTATCTGATTTTGGTATTTAAATGTACATTTTGGAAATCTTGGCACTTAACTGATACTCCACACCAAGTTTTAGCATTTAAGATGTCCGACACTCTACATATCTATATGTTTGATCAGATGTCTATACATGTTATATCTCCTACCTAACATGGTGAATGTATGTATATGATATGGGCTCTATTCATGGGCCATTCTACTTTTTATATTGATATTCTCATTGTTAGGGATGTCTCTTTCATCAAGATTAATTTGTAGTCTGACAATGTGAAACGGAGGCATGGTTAAAGGCTATACATTCCCCACTCTCTAGGATGCCTCGGTATGATACAACTAATGCGTTTCATTTAGTGGATTTTTTGCTATATTAGAATGATACAGTGGTTGGGTTTCAGATTCAAATTAGACAAAATCTCTCATGAATATACGTTCACCTTTATGGAGGTGCTATTACTTGGAAATTAAACAAAAATTGTAGGGGAAATGACAATCTTGCTAAACTGAAAGTCGATGTGATTGAAGCAAATTATCATATGCAATAATTGTTATGGTCATTTTCCAGGCCAATATTGTGGCCAATGAGAATGAATGGGCAGTAGACTCTAGCGCTACCAAACATATGTCTAAAAGTAGAGTACTTATCCTCCTAGGCCACATTTGGTCGTCCGGATTTCTAATCGGGATAGGATTGGATAGGATAGGATATGAAATCCTAGGATTTTTTTTATGTCCCGTCCAATGTTTGGTGAATCACAGTATTAAAGTCGGATATGTTCACATCATGTACATTTTTTTATATATATATAAACGACATATCATTATAAATGAACATAAATGTTCATAAATGTTTATTATATTTTTCCTCTTTTTTTTATATTATTTTCATTATTATTTCTTTTTTTCCCTTTCATCATTCTTTAATAAAAATTTGTCAAATAGTAAACTATACTAACATATTTAAAATACAAAAATACCTAAAATATATAATAAATATAAATATTTAATTTATAGATTGAATGTTTATAAAATAGAATTAAAATAAGATTAATTAAAAATAATTTTTTATTTTTATTTTCTTAAATTAGAATTCAAATATTATTTATATTGAAATATAATTTCAATTTTGTTAATTTAATAAATTTGTTATTAAAAAAAAAAACTTTCCTATTATGGACGTTAGAAATCCTATCCACATTTATCCCACCCCCCATGGGATAATTTTATCCTGTCTATATCCCCCTTATATCCGACTTTATCCTATCCCGAGTGAGCACCAAACGTAAGATAGGATAAATTATATCATATCCCGAATTTTATCCCGACTGCCAAACGCAGCCCTATAGTCTACTAGGGGAAGGAGAAGAAAATATTTATCTTGATCAAGTTCTTGGAAAGAGAAGATTCTTCTCGAACTCTCATTTAAAAATGAGGTTGAATAGTTGAGAAACTTCATAGCAAGAGGTAATGGCCATTGCAAAGAATGAACTTTCAATGGTAAAAAGAGACATATCCAATTGATAGGTGATAAAACAATTGCTTAAAAATGAATATCCATCGATTATACATCAAAGGGGAATGGGACAAGTCAGTTGAAGAAAATAAATAGTGATAGTAATCAAACCTATGTGATTATGATGCGGGAGCATCCAACGTAGCTCCATCCACCAACTCAGAACCATCGATATTTATCCAAGCCAAGAGAGAAATTGGGCATTATGTGCTTCGATGGATCATTTTCAATGAATGACTATCAAGGGGAGACCATTCTAAAAGTCTTGAATGACCAGTTGATGAAGTTTCAGAATGATTATTTTATGGTCAAAGGAGGAGCTCGAATTTGAAGATTCAAGAATGCAGAAGGCCGAAGATTAAAGGCATTTACTTCCCGTGTTAATAAGGGCTTTTATTATGTTATTATGTGTGTTTATTGTTATGCAGTCCAAGAGTCGACGGTTTCGGTTTTTAGGCTATTAAGTTCTGTTTTTAATATGTATTAAGTTGTCAGTTTCTAGGCTATTAAGGGATACCATAAGGTCTGTTTTTACTATGTATTAAGGTGTCAGTTTCTAGGCTATATTAAGTTCTGTTTTTAATATGTATTAACTCTAAAATCCTCCTATAAAGAGGGGAAAACTATCCAATGTAAGGGATACGAATTTTATGAATGAGAATTGTGAGATTTCCTCTGCTTGAGTGAATTCCTTTTGAGAGTGGATAACTCCTTTCGGTGTCTTTATCCTTGGAGCGTAGATCACTCCTCGGTGGTGAACCAAGAAGCCCTTTATCCTTGGCTGGTGGAATCTTTAGGCCTCGGTGGTGAGCTTCTCCTATCCCGAAGTCCTTTATCCTTGGCTGGTGGAAGCTTTAGGCCTTGGTGGTGAACTTCGTAGATCTCGATCCTCATCCCTGGTTGGTGGCGCTGCCTTTATACCTTGGAAGGAGATTGTTTTTATCTTTTCTTATTCCTTTCCATTTCTTCCCCTATACACTTCTCCACACACTTAACCACTAAAATCCCCTCTAAAAAAATCTCTGTTATTGAATCACTCAACCCATCACGCATCAAAATATTGGTATCAGAGCTCAAGGTTCAACTCATTTGAGTGATTCCTTTCGTTCTTTTGTTACAAATTCCTGATGGATGAACAAGTTCCTAGAGGCTTGACCTTGGAGCAAGCGCACAACGAAAGGCGAGATCGTGCAATCCAAAATCTTCAACAACAAATGGAGCGAGTCCTCAATCTTCTAGAGAATCCGGCGAGACAAGGACGACCAGCAAGGCGTCCCAATGAACGGCATCGGCGTGACGATTCTGAATCTCGTCAAAATTCTGATGTCGATTCCGAGTCCACTGGAGACAACCGAACGATTCTGCACTCTAGTGATTCTGAATCTCCAATTCGAAGACGAAGACGGAGAGGGAGGCATAAGGAGGATGAAAGAGACATTAAAGTGGAGGTCCCCGAGTTTGACGGTAATCTTAATCCCGATGACTTTGTAGATTGGCTACACAAAACCGAACGAATTTTTGAATTCAAATCCTATTCGGATGAGAAGAAATGTAAGGTTGCTATCCTAAGGTTGACCAAATATGCTTCTCTATGGTGGGAGAATCTAAAGCATCAACGATCAAGGGAAGGAAAAGGCCGAATCAAGTCTTGGGAAAAACTCAAGAGGTTGATGAAGAAGAGGTTCTTGCCTGACAACTATAAGCAAGATCTCTCCCTAAAACTGAACTCCCTAAGACAACATGGGATGAGCGTTGAAGAATACATTCGTGAGTTTGAACAACTCAAAATAAGGAGTGAAGTTCCAGAAGTTCCCGAGCAAACTATTGCTCGTTTTCTTGGCGGCATGAATCGAGAAATTGCTGATATGGTTGAACTTCAACCGTATTGGTCCTTTGAAGACGTATGCAAGTTAGCCATAAAAGTGGAAAAACAATTGAAGAGCAAGAGGTTTTCCTCCAGAACCTCAACAAAGGCGACATCCTATTTTAAGGGTGCTTCCTCAAGCAAGGGCGAGAGTTCGTCGACAAAAGACAGAGGGAAGGAAAGAATGCAGAGCCTTCCAAAGAAGTCCAAAAGAAGTTTGAAGGTGATGCAAGGAAATGCTTTAAGTGCCATGGCTTTGGGCATTTACAAGCAAATTGTCCAAATCGGAGAGTTATGACTCTTCAAGAAATTGAGGAGATCAATTCGGCGCTTCAAGAGGCTGATGACAATGAAGAAGAAAACATTTCCGAATCTGATCGGGAAGAAGAAGTTGTGGAGAAAGCTGATGATGGTGAGCTGTTGATCATCCGAAGAGCATTGCATGTTGAAGTTTCTCCTAATAAAGAGCAAAGGGAGAATATATTTCACACGCGTTGCACTATTAATGGAAAGGTGTGTTCGGTGATCATCGATGGTGGGAGCTGCACCAATGTTGCTTCGACAACTCTTGTCGACAAGTTGAAGCTTCCAACAACGAAACATCCTCAACCATACAAGCTCCAATGGCTCAATCAAGGGAATGAACTCAAGGTAACCAAACGCGTTCTTATATCATTTTCGATTGGGAAGAGCTATCGAGATGAGGTTGTATGTGATGTGATTCCAATGGAGGCATGCCACTTGTTATTGGGTAGACCGTGGCAATTTGATATAAATGCTATGCATGATGGTCGGAAAAACACATATTCTTTTCAGAAGGAACAAAAATGCATTACTCTTTTACCATTGAGCCCTTATTCGATACATAATAATCAACCTGGGAGGGAAACACTTGTAAGGAAAATCTGTTCTTGAGTGAGACACGGGTTGAGAGAGCCATTAGCAAACAAAAGAATGTTTTTGTTTTGCTTGTGGTCGAAAAAAGAGTGAGATGGAGCGACCCATACATCCAAAAATGCATTGCTTGTTGAAAGAATTTGCAGATGTGTTTCCGGAGGATTTGCCACTTGGATTACCTCCCATAAGAGGAATTGAGCATCAAATTGATTTGATCCCCGGTGCTCCGCTACCAAACAAGCCAGCTTATCGATGCAATCCGGAGGATACAAAGGAGTTGCAAAGACAAGTCAATGAACTTATTCTCAAAGGATACGTTCGAGAAAGCATGAGTCCCTCGCTCTGTTCCGGCTCTACTTGTGCCTAAGAAGGATGGTACATATCGGATGTGTGTTGATAGCCGGGCCATCAACAATATCACCATTAAGTATAGGTACCCTATACCTAGACTTGATGATATGCTAGATGAATTATATGGTTCTTCTGTGTTTTCAAAGATAGATTTGCGGAGTGGTTATCATCAAATCAGAATGCGAGAAGGTGATGAATGGAAGACAGCTTTCAAGACCAAGGGAGGCCTTTATGAGTGGTTGGTTATGCCATTCGGATTATCTAATGCTCCGAGTACCTTCATGAGACTTATGAACGAGGTTCTTCGTTCCTTTATTGGTCAATTTGTCGTTGTTTATTTCGACGATATTCTTGTTTATAGTAGGAATGAGGAGGAGCATATCTCTCATCTAACACAGGTCTTTAATGTCTTGAGAGAACGAAAACTATATGCTAAAATGGAGAAATGTGAGTTCTTCTCCAAGCATTGTGTTTCTTGGTTATGTGGTTTCCAAAGATGGAATCTCTGTTGATCAAGCCAAGGTAGAAGCTATGAAGACTTGGCCCATTCCGAAATCTATTTCTGATGTAAGAAGTTTTCATGGCCTTGTTTCTTTTTATCGACGGTTTGTCAAAAATTTTAGTACCGTCATGGCTCCTATAACTGAATGCATGAAGAATGGTGCTTTTGAATGGACAAAGACTGCTCAAAACGCCTTTGAGGTAATCAAGCAGAAACTTTGTGAGTCTCCTATTCTTGCACTTCCTGATTTTGATAAAGTATTTGAAGTTGAGTGTGATGCAAGCGGAGTTGGTATTGGTGCTGTTCTGGTGCAAGCACAAAACCATTGGCATATTTCAGCGAGAAGTTATCTGATTCCAAGAGGAATTATTCAACTTATGACAAAGAGTTCTATGCCATTGTCCAAGCTCTTGATAATTGGAGTCATTATTTGAGGCCAAAGCAATTTGTCCTTCATTCGATCATGAGGCGCTTAAGTTTATTAGTGGCCAACGCAAGCTTAATTCGAGACATGCAAAATGGGTAGAATTTCTTCAATCCTTTTCTTTGTCTCGAAATATAAACCCGGGCACACTAATGTTGTAGCAGATGCTTTATCAAGGAGATATTCTATGCTTGCGGTTCTGACTCAAGGATTCTCGGATTTCAATCAATGAAAGCACTTTATTCTGAAGATGTGGAGTTCTCATCCATCATCAACAATTGCAAGCGAGGAGTTCAAGGTATATATTCTTTGCAAGATGGGTTTCTTTTTAAAGGAAATCAATTATGTGTGCCGAAGAGTTCTTTTCGCAAATTGCTGATTCGAGAAGCGCATGGTGGAGGATTGGCTGGTCATTTTGGGATTAACAAAACTCTTGAGGTTCTTCAAGAGCATTTCTATTGGCCAAAGATGAGTGGAGATGTGCATGCTATCATCTCAAGGTGTGCAACTTGTCATAGATCAAAAAGTCATTTCCATCAAGGTTTGTATACTCCACTTCCGATACCATTGCAGCCTTGGGAAGATGTTAGCATGGATTTCATTGTGGCTCTACCAAGAACTCAAAGAGGAAAAGATGCTATCATGGTGGTCGTTGATCGGTTCTCTAAAATGGCTCATTTCGTGCCATGTCACAAGACCGATGATGCATCTCATATTGCTGAATTATATTTCAAAGAGATTATCCGCATTCATGGAGTACCAAAGACAATTGTGTCGGATCGTGATTCCAAGTTCTTAAGCCACTTTTGGAGGACTCTATGGAGAATGCTTGGTACAAGACTCTTATTTAGCACGGCTTGTCATCCCCAAACTGATGGCCAAACGGAGGTAACAAATCGTACTCTAACCACTCTTCTTCGTGGTATGGTGAGTAAATCGTTGAAAGATTGGGATTTAAAGCTTGCGCATGCTGAATTTGCTTACAATCGATCACCAAGTTATACTACTGGTCGATCGCCATTTGAAGTTGTGTATGGAATTAATCCTCTCACACCCATTGATTTAATTCCAATTCCGTCTAACTCTCAAGTGAGCTTTGATGGCAAGAAAAGAGCTGAGTCAATGAAGAAGCTCCATGAGCAGATTCGATCCAACATTGAAAAGGCCAACGAATCTTACAAGAAGAAAGCTAATCAACATCGCAAGAAGGCTCAATTTCAACCGGGCGACCTTGTATGGCTTCACTTGAGAAAGGAGAGATTTCCATTTCGTCGAAAGAACAAGCTCATGCCCAGAGCTGATGGTCCCCTTAAAGTTTTGGAGCGAATTGGTGACAATGCTTACAAGATTGACCTTCCGGGAGAGTTTGGAGTTTCAGCAACATTCAACGTGGGTGCCGCATCAGATTAGCAAACCCATGAATTAGGTTCATATGGGTAATAACAAGTTATTTATTAATCTAGTGATGCATTATAAAAATTGTTATCCTTTCTAAGAGAAGAATAGTGCAAAACTGTAAGGAAAAAAAGGTTGAGTTAAGCTCTTAATGAATTCCATAGCCAACACTGGTGGTGTATTAAACTGCAGAATACACTTGATGAAATCATCTATACTATTGTGAATTCGATCATTTCTATAAAAATTATTGGCGATAATTTTTGGAGCACTTACAAATAAATCAAGCACGTGTATAGCCTATTAGCGCAAAACCGTGTTGAACAACAAACCTTGTGGAAGTGTAATGTGATTAATAAAAATTATGATTCACAAAATGAAATTTCTGGTTGATAGAAGATTAACTTCATCAATGATTTTGTAAATTATATTTCATTCTTTCTAGGCTTAGGTCATAGCCTAACCAGTATCAATTCCGATGCATCATTCTCCAATAACTTAGCATTCAAAGTGATTGGAAAAAGAGTCAACTCGGATACAACTTAACTGATACACTTCTCATCAAAAACTCAACAGAATGATGACAAGGAATCAAACAGAATACCAAAACATGATCTTCACGAACTGAGTAGCTTCTGACATATAATTTATTGGCTTGGACTCGAGAAGTTGATGTTCTTAGGATGATCTACACAAGACATCATAAACTTTAAAATAAAATCCACAAAATTATGAACATCATTTTTTTACTAATTAGCAGTCATAGCATTAGCAAGCATCGCAGCATAATTGTGATGACGTTATTTCTATTCAATTTGTCCATGTGAAATCGAAGGCCATGCCATATAGGACCGTTAATGATGCTTGGACCTCCAAAATCAGAAATTTTGGCAAAAATTAGCTGGAATGACTATATTTAAGTTTTACATAAAGGTTTAGGTTTACACTGAAACATATGGAAACAATAGAACTTCATAAGAATCCATACGATGTAAGTTGAGGATTGAATTGGTAATTTTTCCAGATAAAAAAAAATGACGTGATAATCCAAAACTCAGGAGCAATCTCCACTCTTCAGACTTCCCAATAAATCTAAGTATCCAACATACTCAGGTTTGATGTACCTGCAACAAACATGAAAAGTATCAGCTCGCCCACTCTCAGACTCGCTATGAACATAAACATGATCCGCTTTTTAGAGACTAGTTCAAAATTATAGTCCCCTCTCTTCCTGATAGAGAACCTCACGACACAATATGACTACACTTAATTGAACTGGCAAAAAAATTGAGGTTCCAGGACAAAGTTCCTTACAACGAATGACATTAAGAGGTGAGTTTTGTCAACGGAGCTCGCAGGTCCACCACATAAGAAACACAAACTTAATCATGTAGCTTCTGGTGAGAATGACTCAGAAAATGTTGTTCTGACAGTACCATGAGCCAAATCACTCAAATAGCTATTGAGCATATTGATCTAAAGATATGATCAGAATATTGCCCTACTCATTTTTCGGTAAACATTTCGCCACCACTATTTCATTCGTTAGCTTCACAGAAGGCAAAGAAAGGCAAGTATGTTTCTTCTGGGAGTTAGACATTGGAGCTTATATTGATTCAGCACGTTTCTATGCATAAAGATCCTCAAAAGGAAAACTAAATGCATTGACTATAACCTAGACAGTGACCAAAAAAAGGGCCTGTCAGTAATCTTCCCCTATCAATTCATGCTTTCTCAATGTTCTAACATGGAAGAACAGACCAGTGTGCTTGTCTTTGTCCAGAAGGTATGGATTGTCTCCCCTTAAATACAGATGACTTCAGCGTTGGGAAAAGCACACCCACTGAGCAAAGGACCAGAATTCCAAAGAACCAGATGATTGGAATTAAGTAATGAAGAGAATAAAAAAAGAAGCCCTTACCCATGACGAAACAGAAAATCAGTGATGACTAGTGCACAATTAGGGTAGAAAAACATGGTCCTCCTAATGACATTTGCAACTTGGGCCACAGGAATTAACTTGAAGCTCTCTACTTCTCCATCTATTATAGGATAGTGGGGAAAACCACAGCATCAGAAACATGAGTCGCTGTCATCATTCATGTCTGTCTGGTGGCTAGGAGATGGAAAGGAAATTTACAAACTCTTGAGGGAACCCAAGACTTACAGATCTTACCTTGATTATTTGGTGTAAAACTTTCAGGAAGTTTAAGATCATAACAGAACAAGACATCTCTCTTGTAGCTATATCCATCTATGTCCATGTAGGAAACAGCACCAACTGGCATTGCTCTACAATGATGTCTCAGAAAGTTATTAAAGCCAATATATACACCTCTGCATATGGTACATATGAAAGTATGCACATGGATGTAAAGTCCACAATTATGTTACACTCACCAACCGACCCCAAATACATAGAGGGGGGGGAGAGAGATTTTCAAAGCACAAGAAGCTAGTTTCATTCTCATCCACAAGTTTAAGCTAACAAAAGGAATTATTGCCAACAATAAGAGCAATGCTGTGAGCCTTATCAATAACCTTCATTCCCATTAAAAACTTTTGGAAAATTTTAAGTTAATAAAAAAAAAGATATTGTGCGACATTAACAGCAATACTATGAGCCTAATTACTTACCCATGGGAAATGATTCTTGGGATGCCTGCCTCTTCTTCACATTCCTTTATAATATTCTCCCCACAAGCAATATCATGAGGCTGCAGTCAACACAAAATTCGAATAAACTCATACTATCGTGTGTACACATGCATTCAGTCAGTCAATCTAGTTGATGATTACAGTTAAGGGAATTGCATCCAGTCAGTTTAATAAAAAGATGAATAAGGATACAACAAGAAAAAAGCCAAGCCACCTAAGTGGTCTGTGCTTTGGATCACTTTATCCATAGTCGATCAATGGTATCTGATAAGACAACAAGAAACAGATAAAAGCAGCAGTTCATTTGCCACCAACACTCCTACGGGCTAATACTGTGATGAACGCCACAGTATTGAAGTATTAAAGAATTCCAAATTGATCTCTCACTTATGGCTTCAACACCAGCAAAAGGGATAGTGAGCAACAGAACAAACTTTAGTTTTTCTACCAACACTTTTTACAGGGAAGAACATCAGAATATTGAAGAGTCAAAGATTTCCACCTAAGGTTTTAACACTTGGCAGGACTCAGTTTCACTCATAAGAACTCAATCTCACCCAAATTTATATAAGCCTAACTAAAATTTCTCTGACATGATGCAAATTGACTTATTAAGTTAATACTTCCATCCATCAAATCCACATTGTTCAGACTTCAGACATTGAGATGCTACCAGAATAATATATCTTTCCACATATTTTTCTATTATAAAATGATATTCCAAACTATTGAGAGTACTTCCTAAGAAAATTCTTGCACAAAAGGGCTTTTTATAATCCAAAACCACCTTCTGTAACAATTGCCATCATATCCTTTATAGATTAGTAAAATCTGTGCATTGCACTAAAGAAATTTAATTAGCCATAATACTTTATAACTAAGCCTTAACTCCATCATAAGCCAATATTCTGCACCTAATTGTATCTTAACAAGATAATCAAGTCAGATTAAGGATTCAAATCACTAAGCTATATCTCCCATGCACATATTTGAGGGTGAAACTCAGAAGAACACCAATAGCTACTTCAAACAATCTAGTAACATCGCCTACTTTAAAGCAATTATTTTCCCTTCAGGCTACATGAGCATTCTAACACTGTTGATCTTGTACCCGCGTCATGCGAGTCAATATTGAGTCAAAGAATCATGCCATTCACGACTAATGGAATCTCACAATTCAGGTCTCGTTTTTAGCCAATAATTTTCCTCCATGAATGTATCAGTAAAAGAGTACTTCAATCAAAGTACATCCAGAGTTGTCTCCATTTCTAGGCATGAAAGCCACTCTTATTTCTCACAATACAGTGTAAGCAGAAACTAGCCATACCAGAACTTACAGCAACTCAAAAAGAGAAGCAGCATGACTGAGACAGAGTTATCTCTATTTTTCAGAGTCATGAATTATCTAAGTTCACTAGAAAATCAGAAGCATATTAGCAGGCTAGACTATTACACAACCAAAGGGAGTGCAGCTTCCTAGAAGAAAGGGAGGTAATCCAATCCAATATGACAGTAAACCATCATGAAATTCCCAGGCCTTTGGGATATAAACGTCTGGAATTTCAATTTCAACTTTCTGGTGTGGTCTGAGCACTATACCCATAAAAGAGGATATTCCAGTAGACAAGACTCCCCTAGCGTGGGTCTGAGGAGGGTCGTCATCAGACACAGAAAGGAAAATCATAACACAACCCCACAACCACACAGAAAGAAAAAGAACAAAAAGGCTATACATGAAATGGTTACAGAAACATGATCTGGAAAGGGAAGTACTGGTGAAATTTTTTCTACTTACATGTGATGATGCGGAAATACTAATATATTCATGCAGCTTGGATGAGGGAAAACATATGAACAGGGAAAAGATTTATCAATACGAACCAGTCCTCCGGCAACTAGATGATCAAGCATTCCCGGGTATGTTGGTTTGACTTGACTTCTCTTCCCAATCCAGAGATATTCCTGACCGTCCTTTTCAACATAGCCATTCAGGAGAACTCCATATGCCTACTACAGAATAATTTCGGGTGACTAAAACAGTGAGTTATTTTAATGACATAAAATCACATAGGGGTCTATTGCACAAGCCAACACTTCTTTTTTCCACATATAATATTCCCACTTGAATGCTCACCATGGAAAAATCTTTTTGTCTTAATGTTATATAAGGCCAGAGTAGAAATACATTAGTGCTGAACTCTTGTATCCGTAAGTTTGGTTGGTTAAGATGGAATTGAATCGCCATAAATATTGGAAGACTTCACAGTATCTCGGTTAGAGCTTCTGTTGGATTACCAATGGTTTAAACTCCAATATTTGCAGCCATATATGGAATCATCTTCTTGAATGTAGACAGGATATTAAAGACTTTCCACTTGGTTCTTACAAAAGCTTTAAGAGGCCATTCTGTTCTCCATCATGCGCCTCAAAAAGGTTATGCAAAAAGCAAGACAATTACGCAAGGGAAGAGGATGAAGAATTACATTAACTTGATGGTTTACCAATCTTGTGAGTTTAAAAGCATTATGAAACAACAGGGAATTCAATTGATCTATTTATTGTCTTGAAAATGGATCTTGATCAACACCTTCAGACTTCACATCCGCAATCAACCAAGAATTTCATTCATACAGGTAAGGATTTCCATAAACAACATAATAGAATAAAGCTGCTGCTGTTGGTTCTGAGCTCTCGTTAAAGAATACTCATTTAAAAAAAAAAAAAAAAACATGGCACAAGGGCATACTGCTATGGAAAGGAGAAAAACGGACCTTGATTCCAAAATAAGGAGCCGCTGCACGTTCAAGAGAGAATATTATCGAACCTCCAAATGAAGATTTCACCGGATAGAGCTGGTCCAAACAAATGGAAGCACAGTAAGGAAAAGCAAACCAAAATCACACAGAAAATCATCAGTTGCACCAGGACTATCATAACATATAAGCAACGCAAAGTGCTTCCTCAGAAAAAGGTGTCTTCGGTCATATTCGACCCCATTCGCACCTGTTCAGGATCATAAGAAGTTAGCACACGACGGATTTGATTGTGACCACAGGCAATACCTCATTTCTAATACCTGGAATCAGTTCTTGGCCTAAGCATTTCACTACACGCGCCACTGCTTCAGTCCTATCCTCTGGTGTTCCCAGCAATGGATGTAAACCAACACGTCCACCAAAACGGCTACCGTTTAAACTGTCTCGATCGAAAGTAAACACGTCTTCGAATTGCCTCAAATGATCAGCAAAACTGCATATACATTTCAAGAATAGAAAATCAAACCAACTATCCGTTGAATTGGGGCAGCAAATTAATCCTTTTTCAGTCGTCCTGCATACGTCGATACTGCCCATAACAGACAAGACTCTTTTGACTAATCCAAGCCGAACTAACAAACTGGGGCATTCATTGAATGTTTCAGGATTAACACATCACGCAGTGAGGTGAGAAAATTGTACCCTTGATGGACATAACCAACAATCTGATCTTCGACGACGAACGGCAAGAAATCAGAATGCATCTCCTGCCAGAGTTTAAACAAGAACAATCAAGAACGGAGCTTCAATTCCTCTTGAATCACGGGTAGCTCCGCCCAAGAACAGAAAGGAGAAACAGAACCCTGGAGAACCAACCGAGGCACGGTTGCAGAGCCTGATCTTCTCGAAGAGTCCGGCCAGGTCGGAGGAGCCGTCGTCGTCGTCGTTGGAGTACCGGGGTTGAGCGACCCGAAGGACGTCGTCCCACGTGAAGCTGCTTGTGGAGATCGATGCGGAGGGACGAGACCCGCATCTCGTCGAGCCGCGAAACGGGAGGAGCGAGATGGGTCTGCTGAAGAGAGTGCGAAGAAGGAGGGGCAAGCGCAGGGAAGCCATTGCCCGCGAGAGATGAGAAGCGCAAGCTGAAGCCATGGAGAGAAGTAGAGAGGGATACTGCATGCTGGGTCGAGGGAAAACTTCAGTTTTGGGAAAGAAAAGCAGTTGACTTTTCGAAGTAAAAAAGTTGGTAAGCCCGGTTTTTTTTTTTTTTTTTTTTTTTTACGATTTTGCCATCTAACATTACATTGCAATAATATCTTTTTAAAATATTTAATTTGTGAATTAGGATCTTCATGTCGCTAGTATTATGATTTAATTTGCTATTTTTGTTCGGTTGTAAAAGTGGGTGCTTAATTACCGTCCTTAACCAAGGGTGATTTGACCAATTCTGAAAAATTGGAATTAGGAACGGTCTTATGATTTCATGTACCTATTTGGGAACCAATCAAAATGTCCCCAATTGGGAAGAGGTGCAAAACCTTAATGCAAGTGAGGAGGTTGGACGCGACCCAAAGCAAGAGTGACAAAGGGAGTGATGAGGCAAGCGATAATGGGAGCAACAATGCTGGTGGAGGCGATCAAGATCAAGAGTGAAAGAGGGATCAACAAGGCCGGAGGCTACGAAAGCAAGAGTGAGAGAGGAAGATGAGATGAGCGAGGCGAAAGATGGAGAGAGACAAAGAAAAAAAAATGGGGTTTTGATCTAAAAATTTATACATAAAAATTAAAAATATATATGTACTGGTACAATGTAGATGGGTAATTCCATTATTGGAATTAAGAATTGGACCGATACTCATCTATTCTAGTAAATTGGTTCGATTCCAGACAATTCCCAATTCTTAATTGCACATGCCAAGTTTGATTGCAATTGAGTTGAACTTGACAAATGAAATATGTCTACAAGTTTCAAAATTTGATTGCATTTTTGAAAATTTTAGAATTTAATTGCATTTTTATGATAAAATTTTAAGATTTGATTACATTTTTTAAAAAGTTTTAAAAACTCATCAATAATATTTTCGTGATAAGTTTTAGGATTGCAAATGCATTTATCCTTACAAAACTGAAGTTTAATAAAGTTTCTTGTTTTTTTTTTTGGGTAAATAATCATCTTAAACATTAGTTTCCCGAATACAAGCCACGGAAGTATATCCCGAGTAAGCTATTCAATTTGTAAAGGTCGTGTTTGGCTTTTCCATTTGATCTTAGTCACATTTGCGCTAAATTTTTCCAAAAAAGTATATCAAGTGAGTCGTGTCCTGATTAACTTACGTAACATCATGTCTTTTATTTGGCACGATACGAGCAAGTATGTGCTATCTACTTGAGTTCGACTCGGCACAATCTGAAATTGAGTTAAAGCTTGATCGATCGGCTCTCGGAGCCTCATCAGGTACGCCATGCATTCCACAAATTTTGCCTTGTGCCTTCTCCCTATCCTTTCGTCCTTCAAGCCCAAACAGAAGTATTTTGCGGCTATTCTGTAGGGTTTTGATTGCGCCAACTTGTGCCGTCAAAATTTGTTGAAGTAGGTTCTTCAAAGCTATGACAAGCAAGCTTGGAGGCTTTTCCAGAATCCTTCCTCCTTATGGAGCCGCCTTTTTAAGGGACTGTACTATCCTTCACAAGATTTCTGGTGTGCTTCAAGGGGAACAAGACCCTCATGGGGTTGGCAGAGTTTATTGGTAGGAAGGGACTCAATAGAAGACAAGACTCAATGGTCAGTAGGTGATGGGAAAAGGATAAAAATCCGAGAAGATAGATGGCTAGCTAAGGGCGTTATAGGCGGGCCAGCTCCTAGAGGTGAACCAGATAAAGTTGCTGGTTTTTTACTGCCCAACCAAAATGCTTGGAATATTTCCCTCCTTCGCCAGAGTTTTGATAATCAAACGGTGGATGAAATTCTGTCTATTCCTATTCGACCACAGCTACTTGATGATCGGCTAATATGGAGGGGAAAACTCAATGGCCAATTTACGGTTAAAAGTTGTTACAATTCTATCAGATTACAGCAACTTATGAACAGCCAGAACCTACCTTCTTCATCTTTCCAAGTTCCTCGTAAATTGTGGAATGGAATATGGAAATATGCACACTACTCCTAAAACACGAGCTTTCATGTGGTCGGTCTGCAACAATGCACTAGCAACAAAATCAAATCTCCACAATAGACACGTTATATCGGATCCGGTATTTGGTATGTGCAATGATCAGGTCCCAGAAACCATGGAACATCTATTCTTATCTTGCCCTTGGACAAGTTCTATTTGGTCTCATCCTCTGGTTCGCAACTCAATTTCTTTTAGAGGTGTTCACAGGATTGAAAACTGGCTGCTAGATCTACTAGATAACAGAGAGGGCTTACTAGTACTGGAGACTACTGCCTCCATCCTTTGGCAGATCTGGAAAGCTTGTAATAATTCTGTCTTCCGCCAGCAGAGATCAAACTCGGAGTAGGTAGTGCAGGTGGCCTTAGCAAACGTCCAGTCCGATCGGCGCTATAATGGAAAGAAGCAAAATCAGAGTTCTCAGATCTCAGCAGAAACACAACGATGGCAGTCACCAGAAAAGGGAGTAATTAAAATCAATATAGATGCTTCTTACCTGTCTGCCATTACTGGAGCATCGGTGGCCTGCGTTTGCCGTAACTCCTCCGGCTTTCTAATTGATGGATTTACACGCACTGTTAACGCTTCCTCAACTCTACAGGCCGAGGTGCTCGCCTTTTCTCTTACTCTTCAATTTCTACTGCAACAAGGGAAAGCCAAAGATCGATTGGTGCTGGAATCGAACTGCGCTGTCCTTGTGGAAGCCCTCCTTCACCCTGACCTGACGCCATGGGAGAGCATAGCTCTCTTCCACGACCGTGCGACTCTCTTGCTTCGTTTCCCTAATTTGCAAATCCAGTTCTGCAGACGCGAGGCGAACTCCGTTGCTGATCGGGCCGCAAAAGCCCATGGGGCTTCTTTACTATCTTCTGATTGGCTGTCTTCTCCTCCGTCGTTTTTACTTGATCTTATGTACTCGGAATGTGGAACGGTTCATCTATTTTCCGTTAGCAATATACTACCGTATTAGATCAAAAAAAAAAAAAAAAAAAGCTATGACAAGCCGTTGCTTGAGGCTTTGAGGCATTTGATTTTGGATTGGATTTTTGTGTCCTCGTGTATTCTCTCTCTACTTTCATTGCTCTGAATTTCTCTTCTTATTTCCTTTGACCTTTTCAATTCTACATCTACCACAAAATAAAGTTACGTTTATCTCGTGAAAAATAAATATTTTCTTAAAAATAATCGCTTGTATCACTTGAAATAATTAGTTAATAATTTTTTTATCGCAACAATTTCTATTTAATTTTTTTGTAGATAATGAAAATATTTTTCATTCATTCGGTTTTTTAAAAACACCGTGAATGATCATTTTTCAGAAAAATGTTGTCAAAATCATTTACTTTTTTGAAAAACAAGCATACCCGAATTGTTGAACTATGTTCCAAGTTTCATTATTCCTTGATCTTCTCTTCAATACCTAATAAATGATTGGATTTGCATTTTCATTTTGCTAGAACCACGGAAAAATTAGACTTTGGAAAAAACTTTTTGCATGAAGTTTCAATTATTTTGCTAGATTAACTGTAATCAACAAAAAGAGGTGAGGCACGGCGATGTATAACATAGAAATCACACTTAGAAATGGTGGACAATTAGCTAGAGCAGCGGGTGGTGTAGCAAAAAACTGATTGCAAAATAGGGGAAATCGGCTACATTAAAATTACACCGTCTATGTATGGCAAAAATTCTTCTTAACACCCCTCCGTTCTTCGCCTTTTGATTGAGGGTTGGCGGTCTGGTTTGTGGTAGTTTGTAGTGCCATGGGTTGTGTAGCTTGTTTATGCCTTTGTATCTTTTGATTTGGCTCCCTCTCACTCTCCCTCTTCTCCCGCAGCTAGAGTGTGAGCTTTGGCTCCGAATTCTTGTATTTTTGTCATTTGCTTAATATATTCTTAAAAAATTCAGGATTAATGACCCGCACGAACTGCACATCAACGCTCGCAAATTAATCTAAGTTTTTTGGCTGCTTTGGATCTCTGTTATTGCTCTCCCGACTTTTGTCGAACGGGATCGAAGCGCTGCTTCTCGTTCACTTCTGTATTTCCTGAATGCAGTAGGCGTGCTCTTGTAGTGCTTCCTACTGCGGGTTCTTCCTCGCATGACCATTCTCATTCGAGGACGACGCGCTGCTCTTCATCTGCTTGATGATTCATCCGAGAACGGGATCGATCCGCCGGGTCAGAGCGAAAGATCTTCTTCCGAACACTCTCTGTTTCTGCCTACCCGCCCAGCACTATAGTCATCTGGGTCGGGCCAAATCTAAGGCCCCGACCACCAAGAACTCCAAGCAGCCTTCGAGACACTCCCAACATCGTCGGAAACCCGATCCTTTCGTTACCAGAGTTAAGGAAGTCGAGGACCCAGATGAGGCCCTGTCTCTTTTCTATGAGTATCGCCGGATGGGCTTCAGGCACGACTGCCCTTCGTATTCTGCTCTCATTTACAAGCTCGCTCGGTCTCGTAGTTTCGAGGCTGTTGAGGAGATTCTGAGTCGCGTTGAGGAGACTGATGTTCGTTGCAGGGAGAGCCTCTTTATAGCTTTGATTCGGCACTACGGGAAAGTCCATTTGGTGGACAAGGCTGTTCGGCTATTCCAAAAAATGACTTGTTTCAACTGTACCCGCACGTTACAGTCCTTCAATACGATTCTTAACGTTCTTGTCGAGAACGACAAGTTATTGGACGCGGTTGAGTTACTCCATCGCTCGTACAAAATGGGTTTCCGGCCAAATTCGGTTTCTTTCAATGTAATCATGAAGGGATGGCTCGAAAAAGGAGAATGGGAGACTGCGTGCAAGGTGTTCGATGAAATGCTAGAGAAAGAGGTTCAGCCCACAGTTGTAACGTATAACAGTCTGGTAGGGTTCTTGAGTAGAAAGGGTGACGTTGACAGAGCGATGGGCCTTCTTGAAGACATGACTCACAAAGGGAAATATCCTGATGCCTCAACATATGCTTTGCTGATGGAAGGTTTGTGTTTGTTAGGTAAGTATGAGGAAGCTAAGAAACTTATGTTTGATATGGAGTACAGAGGATGTAAACCCGCGCCCGTGAACTTTGGTGTTTTGATGAGTGATCTAGGAAAGAGAGGTGAGACTGACAAGGCAAAGGAATTGCTCAAAGAGATGAAGAGAAGGAAGTGTAACCCAGACGTTGTGTCCTACAATATATTGGTCAATTACTTGTGCAAGGAAGGCAGACCTGCTGAGGCGTATAAACTTTTGGTTGAGATGCAAATTGAAGGCCGTGAGCCCAATGCAGCTACGTATCGCATGATGCTTGATGGCTTTTGTAAGGTTGAGGATTTTCAAGGAGGCTTGAAGGTTCTTAATGCAATGTTGACAAGTAAGCATTGTCCTATGGCCGATACTTATTGCCGTTTGGTTGAAGGGTTGTTGAGGAATGGAAATATAGATGACGCATGCTTTATAGTTGAGGGGATGGAGAAGAGAAAGATCAGAGTTGAACTGGAGTCTTGGGAGGTTCTAGCTAGCCATGCTTGCAGGGCAGATGGAGGTGCGATGGAGCTTCTTACTGAATTGTCTTTGTAGGAATTCTAGTGCTCTGCCTTTACCAGAATTGTGAAGCCATGGGCAAAATTCCGAGCTTCCCATCTTATTGCATAAGTGAACACGAGACATATGTTTGACCAAGAGGCAGCGAGATAATCGACCGTAAACGGCTGTCCAAGTAGGAATTCTCTTCATGTTTATACTCCATCATTTATGTCCCTGGCTGATATGTATTAAGAAATAAGGTATTGCTTATGTGTACTACCTTTATATCCTCTGGAAAGTTATGCAAATGGGGTTGATTATGCTCGAATATATGCTTTCTTTTCATATTCATGATACTAACATTGCATGGTGACTAACTATGGGCGATTTTGGCATCTTTAGTCTGGCTTAACTATGCGAATTTGGCATTTTTACTCTGGTTTCAACTGTTCCTATTAGCTTTATACCGTGAAGTCTTCTTTTGGATGTTATTTAGATTCGTCTCTTCAACGTGGAGCAATTTATTTTGGAGTTGTGGTCCCATTCTTTCCACTCTGTAATGTGATGCTATTTCTGTAAATATTCTAGGCATCTTCTGGGAGAGGGAGATAGAATTTATAAAGATTATATCTTTACTTAGTTGACTTCACTTTACACTTTATTAGAGGAGGATATTTATACTGAAGGATATATGTAAAAAAAAAATATCTATCTTAGAAAATAATGAAATATTAAATAATATCCCTAATATCTCTAACAATATTATCTCATAGGGAAATCTCTAATCTTCATAAATATATTTCTCGCAATCGACATATGCAACTTTCTTCCAAAGTCTAACCATGTTCTTTGCAGCTAGACATTCCACAAAACAATCAAATTTGACAAGCGCCAAAGAAACACATAATTAGAAAATTGACATATCTTTTCTCATACAACTTTTGATAAAAACAATGTGGAAATTCAAGTTGCATTGCAGCAAATTAAACTGCAACACCCTACTGCACTTATCTTTGGTTGCTCAATAAAGGTGTTGTTGACACCTAATTTATAGTCGAGGTGTCGTTATAGGTAAGAAAATCGATATTAGGATTTTTGGTCCTTATAAGGCCAATTTCTCAAATAAAAAGTGTTGTTTTTCATTTATTTCTTTTGGCCAATTATTCATAAGTAATTCTTATTCATTTCCATCAAAAACTCAAAAACTCAAACAGTTGACTTTTGAGTTGATTTTTTATCAACCCTTGATCATAGGTCAACCTTGGGTCAACATTAACACATCATCAAAAAAATTTAGACTAAATTTGCATGATTAAAATGTTTATGACTAGGTTTAGTTCCCCCTTTTCTAATAATGTTCTCCATTGGTTGATGTCATCTTTTTTCTCTTCTTACCAATATACTTCTCTTCTCGGGTTTATGTCGCCAATTGTCCAATTTTGCAGGAATTCGTGAGCAAATGCTTGAGCGCAAACCGACTTTTTAAGGTATACTCTCAATAGATTAGGATCGTTTTGAAGTGTCCAAAGTTTTATGTGGTTTTTATTTTCTTTTAATTCCTACTTTAAAACTCAACGATTCATTTGTTTCACAAAAAAAAAAAAAAAAATATATATATATATATATATATATATATATATATAGAAAACATTTTCCTAAAAATAATAACTTTTATTACTTACAAAAATAAATAAACAAAATTTTTTTCATATCCATAAAAAATTAAACGTGAATTTTTGTCAATTTGAAAAAATCGATTAATTATTTTAAGAGATACAAGTGATTTTTTTCGAGAAAATATTTTTCAAATCATCCATTTTCAGCAAAACAAATTGACCTAAATGTTTGGCATACTGTTGGGAATAACGGATCCCGAAAACCGGATTCGACACCGAATCGAACCCCTAAATCAATGCGGAAGACGAAGCTCGGAAAACACGCATCACCGATCGTAAAGTACACAACGGATTCGAGCGTACCTTGTTAGCCACGATTAAACACCAACGCTGAAGAAGAGGAAGAAATTCTGGCCCGATGATGTCAATTGAAGGGAAGACAGTGCCGTTTGCCTTAGAGTTCCTTTTTGTCTTTTTGGAGAGAGAGAAAGTGCGCGGGAGAAAAACATACGTACGTCTGTTTTTCCAACAGGTGTAATCTCCCTCTCTCTCCTCCCTTTTATACCTTCCCCCTCCACGGGCCCTATTCCCGTGGGCCGGGCCTTTTTGGGCCCAACTTGAGCGGATGGGCCTTAAGCCCATCTCATAAATCCATCGCATACTTATGTGAACTAGCAAAGTATCTGTTAAGAACACTCATTAATATGTATTTAGACTGTCATATACTAAAACTGATGATAACATCATATACTTTATAATTTAACTCGAGAAGTATAGTGAATGAAATCATTTTTCAAATGTTCCAAATTTGAAAATATATATTGTAAATGAAAGGATTAAATACATTCACACATTCTCTTATTCACTCACTCGTGACAGTTTTTTTTTTATATCTTTGCCTTTATTCCAGTAACTATGCTTCTAAAGTATAATGTAGATAACATATTAAAAGTAATAAATAATATAAAGAAACCTGTGTTATGCAAATAGTGTTTATGTATCGATTCTTGGATAGCCAAAGGTTCATTCTTCTATTTAAAATAATTTTAGATCATTGCAATAATTGTCCCGTTTGCCCTTACGTATGAGCATCGTCTTTACTCTTAGTGTTAATGTCAAAAAAATTACATTTGAAGTGACTAATAACACAGTATGATAGTTCAATTATATGTGATACAAATTGGTTGGATTTATGAAGAACCATGTCTCTTTATATTATAACATATATATTAGTACTGAAAGGTAAAAATCAACTTAAAAAATAAGATTTAAATCAAAGTGATGAAAATATGATTTTTTTTTTTAACTAGATACATTAAAAGTAGTGTATTATAGCATATGCATGGTTTTATAAGATTATGCATTAAAGAGAAATAAGAGTAGGGAATAGGCAAGCCAAAAAAAAAAAAAAAAAATCAAAATCAACTTGCACTACCTCTCTACTATATCACCTCATTTTTTTCATTTATTTTTAATAAATTATGCTTGTAAATGAAAACTTGCGAGTCCCCCATGATTAGTAAATTCGAGGCATAGAATGCACGTGCGAATTGCATGTGAATAGAGGAGATTTCTCAATAGCGCAAAACGAGACTTAATGGCATGTCTTAACTAATAAATAAAATTACATGTATGAGAAATTTGTTGTATTTATGTAATGGAAAAATTACCTAATTAGTTATAAACTTATTACACGGATGTGAATTCAATTCTAAACTTTTTTATTTTACTAGAAGTCCTAAACCCTTACAGAAAATTTCAATATAGTCTTTCGATTATTGACCAAAAAAAAAAAAAAAAAAAAATTTACCGCAACTCACTAACATAATAGTCCAGTCATCATTGACACTCTTAAGCAGCACATTGCTATGTCATTGATTTCTTATAAAAAAATTTCCAAAAGGATTATATTAGAATTTTGCACAAAGATTTATTTCTAAATTGGAAAATTTAGAAAATTTAAGACTGAATTGATATATATATATATATATATATATATATATATATATATATGTGTGTGTGTGTGTGTGTGTGTGTGTGTGTGTGTGTGTGTGGAATTGATTGGACAATTTCTCCATACATAATGTTGAGTACATTGGATTTTGTTATGGTCAATAGTGGTGGTGTACATAATTTTATCATATTGTGTATGCTTACTACGATGAAAGATCTAGATTTTCATGAATTTCCTTCTTTTACTTTTACCCTCATTTACTTTAAATAATTTTATTCTAACATGACGTAATTTACTGCCTGTGTAAGCACTAGGGGTGTGCAAAATACCCGGGAACCGCCCGAACCGCCCGGAACCGGACCGGAACCGCCCGGAACCGGCGGTTCTTGAGGGAACCGGTCCGGTTCCCGGTTCCATGGGCGGATCCGCCCACCCGGACCGGACCGGTTCTCTTTTAATATTTAAAAAAAAATACTAAAATTGAATACAAAGCAATTGTTTTGTGGCAATTGTTTTTGCTGCAGGATGAATACAAAGCTAAATATTTGGGAATTCTTATGCTTTTTCATTGTTTAGTTTATTTATTAATATAATGATGAAGGTGATGTATTCAATAAAGTCTTGTTTAGTTGCACTTCCTTTGTTTTCCTGTGTTTGGATGGTGCCTCATTTCACCTCATTTGATTTGTTTGTGCGACTTGTGATATTTTGCCGAACCTAATGAGGGATATGTCTAGTTCATAGCTTTAAGAGAGACCCATTTTTCCTAAACACTTACTACTCTCTCTGCCTCTATATCAACTTATGTACATCCATTCCTTCATTGGTTACATTTATAGTTGCAACAAATGAATTTTTGTTCCACGTACTTAAATTTGGTTTTTCTTTTTTTGGCTTGCTTTGATGTCACGTAATCGTTTTATGTTGAAAATCAAAATTGTTTCACGTCAAGATCGGTTCCATGGATCCACCCAAGAACCGGACCGGACCGGCGGTCCGGTTCTCGGGTGGATCCATGCAACAAACGGGTGGATCCCGGTTCTAATTTTTCGGAACCGGTCCTTAGCGGGTGGTTCTCGGTTCTAGGTCGGGAACCGCCCGCCCGGACCATGCACACCCCTAGTAAGCACCATCAGACTCTTAACCCATGGCCAAATAATGTGGCTCCCCCACTGACGGTCAGGTGACATGTTTAACTAAAGGAAGAAGAGAAAAATAAATCACATGACAAACATACTAAAAAGAATAGACACATATTTGAAATCAATATGAAACATGCGAACAAGACACATATTTTAAATAAATATGAAACATGCGAACAAATGTGTTAGTTCAGATCTATTATTTCGAGGAATTGTATCTTTTCATGCAAACATAAAAGAAGCAGAACAAAATGTACTATTTAGAAAAGCTGTCATCTAAATGTGAATGATGCATGTTTGGTCCAAATGTATTAATTCGACCAGAGATATGTGTTCATCAAAATATTGAAGAGATCATTAATTTTTATTACTAAAAATAAATGTCAAATTTTGAAGATATGTATCTTTTTATGCAATAATGGAGCAAATAACACTGATAGATGGGGTTGATTTCATCTTATATTTGGAAGAAGAAGAGAAATGTGAGAAGCATAACAAATAAACCATTGCAAAAATAATGACATCTAAACTGCTATAAAAAAAATGGGAAACATTATTGTGAATGCTAGTAAGAACACCTAGAGGAGGGTGAATAGGTGTTTAAAATAAATCTTGGTAAATATATGCGGAATAAAATAAACTTCAAACAAAAGAGTTAGGGAAGAGAATAAGAACACAAGATTTATAGTGGTTTGGCTTAATCCAAGCCTACGTCCACTCTCCCACGCTAACAGCCTTCTTAGCTGGATTCCACTATGCAATCAACAAGAAATTACAACTTTGAGTGCAAACACTTAGTAGATCACACTATCTCACTAAGTCACTCTTTTGGTATTTCTCTCACGATCACAAACGTTTAAGCCTTCAAAGACAAATGTATGAACAAAGATCGCTCGGACTTTGGAATTATAAATTCTACGCTCTATCTCTTACTTGCTCATCAGTCCATAATCTCTTTAAATACTCATCCACTTCCAAACTACTCGTTAGACAGTATCCCGAAGAATTGTCTTCTAATATACCCATTGGACAGCTCTATATCTAGAAGATTTGGTAGCCGTTGAGTGACAAAGGTAAAATCCCAAATTGATTCCGATCGCCCATACAAACAAAATCTTGGTTTCCATAAGTAAAGCTTCTTCGTATAGAAAATTCTTATCTTCAAGATCCAATCGTCAATTAATTAGATTGAATCAATCAAATCAATATTGATGTAGAATCCAAACCAGATCACTAGCCGTTATATCTTCGGGGCTTGAGTTATGATCTGTCTCATTCTGGATGTAAAGTTTGAGAGCAATAGACTTTACAATCTGAGTCTGAATGCGATAGACTTTGCAATCCGAGTCTGAACATATTCTCGCTTCGAACAGATTTAGCTTTAAGATCTCAGTACCCGGTTCAAAGATAGAGTCTGTCTTCCGGTTCACTTCAAAGATAGAGTCTGTCTTTTAGTTCATCATTCACGTTCGATCTGGAATTAGTCAGAGCTGACAAACTTCTGATGTAGAACAGACTTTGACACTAAAGTCTGGCAGTCTTCACTTTGACACAGAAGTCTGAAAATCTTCAGAATATACTTTGGACATGTGTTACGTTCAGTCTTCTAGCCGTCTTTAGACTTTGACAATATCTTTTACATGTTCTATTATCTGCATGGTCTATTACTCAACCATTAAACATGTTAGTAGCTTTTGATTTATTTTGTCATCTTCAAAACATCATAAGAGATTTCCCTAACAATTATGGTGGCGTGCATTATGGAGTTAAAATGTTTTCGATGTTGCCATAAATTTCTCCTTAGGCGAGCCAACCATGGTGGCCCGAGAACCAAACTTAGAGATATATACCATAAGGAAAAGAAAATCGATCCCATTCAAAGCATTTCTTAGGCTCATATGTTATCGGCTTGAAAATTATGGAAACGACTACTAAGTTTGGTCGACTCAACTTTTGTCTAGATTCTCTCTTTCTCGTTCAATAAACAAGGCTGAAAACACAATCCTATCAAGAAGACTTAATTGCAAATTTACTAAGTAATTGTGGAATGATAACTAGCAGGATCTACAATGCATCTTGACACAAAGATTAAATAGTCTTCATATTAATAACTTGAGAAGAAGAACTTCTAACAAGTAATCTAACAAATTGCTGCTTTAGAAGTTACGTCCAATGCACAATAAATGCAGAAAACAAGACACCTCCAGTTCCTAATGAGTAGTGCGCACAAAAATGATTGGAAACAAGATGCCCTCATGCTCTGACTGTAAACTCATGCGCACGTAGACTCAAATTGATTTTGTCTCAACGTGTTTCCACCAAATTTCGTCCTCTAAATACTTTCTATCAGAGTACCCATATCAGAGTAATTATAGCTTCTTTTGTTTTTTAAATGTCTATGTACTTTCCCTATGAGAATCTATGTGGGCTTTTAAATTCCATGACAGGCCGTGAGTTCCAACCATCTACGACAAAATATAAACCAGAAAAAAACAAAAAGAGAGTATAAAAAAATCGCGAAACAGGGACCACCATCGCAACATGTAGGACCCCAACAGCAGTAATATCTAATTAGAAATCCATCGTGGACACAAGTCATATGCATTTTGTCGGACAAAAGAGACATTAACTCAGAAATCCAACAAAACAAGCAAAAAGAACACCATAAAACAAAAGAATTCGTCCTACCATCACCATCCTCGCTGCCATCTGTGTGATATTCCACCACATGCTTGCGCCTTGTCGACATGTTGCTTCGACCAAATTACAACCACTTTGAACGAACGAATGATCAATTGCACCAATTTGAACAAAACTGACCTCGGGAGTGTGAATAAAAGTGTATGACAAACCTAAGAAAGGATAATGAAGAATCAAGATCCTCGTGTTACACATGAGTGTAAGGTGGCTTTACTCGAGATTTGTTTTCTTCATTGGAAAAAAACGAAGACAGAAAACAAAAGAAGAAGATGTGAAAAAACGAAGGTAGGGATTTTGCTTTGTGTTTCAATTCGTGTTCCATTAACAAAAAATTTCAGTGCTCCAAGCAAAAGAGGACAAAGAACGGAGAAGATGAAGAGAAGAAGAAAGGAGAACGTGAAGAGGTTTTTTTAGGTCAAAAGACGTGAAGAGTTTGGGGGGGTTTGTTTTTAGGGTTTGTCAAATTCTATCAATATTTTTTGTGGACAAAATTGCCCATACTCCGGCCACCGGAAATATTACACACTCGCTGGCCGGTGGGGTTCAGGTCCTTATTTGAGACTTATTACCACTTCGATCCTTATTTGGGACAACGACTACTTTTGGTCCTTATTTGAGAAAATAGGCTCACTTTTGGTCATTATTTGAGATTTTCGCTAAATCTTTTAACGAATTATTAATGTAATTCTTCCAGCTAATTTTCATGGCAATCGAGTCGGTGCCGGTCATCTTACATGGCATAACTAACACTAATGTGGACAAGTTTTATTATCGGGTTAATGCCTTGAAAATTCCCAAATTAGTCCACCTGTAACAAATTTACAATAAACTTATTTTTTGATTACTAAAAACTCCAAACTGGTACACTTCTGATAAATTTACCAAAAATTGGTATACTTATGATAAATTTACCCTCTCGTTAATTTCCGTTAAACTTTATTATTTAATTAATAAGTTAAATGACAACATACGGTTGACTACTATATCAGTTTGGGATTTTACTCTCCGTTTATCACAGTTATACAATTTTTGTAATTTTTTGTGGTATTAAATGTACTGATTTAGGGTTTTGGCAGTTGAATAAAATTTATCATAAGTGTACCGATTTATGATTTTTCATGGTAAAAAAATTAATTTTAAGTAAATTTGTCAAATATGTACTAGTTTTAGATTTTTCAACATTAACCATTTATTATTTTATAAATTTTTTTCGAATTTCTTTTATTATTTTTCATTTTATTTTCCTTCTTATCTTTTTTTCATAGGGCAACGGGGCTTCTGGCACTGGATGAGGACTGCCGACCTTCATCAACCATTATGCAAGGGTTCTTGAGCCCTCTTTGGCCACAATGAGGGCCTGAACGAGGGTCATGGTGCCCTCGCCAACCTTACCAAATTTTAGCGAGGGCCTCAACATTCATCCGTGGGCGACAAGGGCTTCACATCCCTCACCTTTGGGTTGGTAAGGGTCACCAACCCTTGTCTAGTGGTTGGTGGAGTTTACCAACCCTTGGCCAGTAGGGAGTAGCATTGTTAAAAAAAAAAAGAATAAAATTTCTTATTAATTTTAATAAGAAATTTGGAAATTTTCTAAAATTGTTGGCTCTAACTAGATCATCATATCAGCGATTTTTGAAAATATTATCTAGAAGGACCATTGTAGTAATTTGGTAAAATATATATGACTAAATTACACAATTGAAAAGTTTAGGAAGAAATTGGTAAATTGTCAAAATGTGTAAGACTAGATTAACACAATTGAAAGGTTTAAGATTAAATTGGCTACTGTATAATAGTTTTAAAACTTTTTGGATAATTTTCCAAAATAAAATAAAAAAAACAGCTTGATTTTTAACAGATACACTACAAACGAGCATGTGTATGTGTGAATAGGGATGGTGCTCTAGACTCATTTGTCCATCAAAATAGTGCAAACTCATCGCGGCAGCTAACCATGGTTCATTTTGCTCAGCAATTGACATCATCTTAACAAAGAAAGTGACTAATCGGACGCGGCCCCATGCAAGTAATTGGTTTCCAAATGGAAGGAGTGCTTGGAAGCTAAACCCTATTTGCTAATAAGGCTTACATGCAGTTGTTCATTCCACCTTTCAACGCCCATAAATACAAGCTGCAGGGGGTTTCAAGCAAGTGAAGACGAAATGAATGGCGGTGGTTAAAGGTGTCCATCACCATCACCATCAAGAAAATATCTCATTCAATGTTGCAGTACGAGTCTCCTTGTCGTTATTATATACCAATATTGAGGAAATACAATCCTTTTTTTTTCCTCTAAGATTATTACAAATAACAAAAATCCAAAGAACATAGGGCCCCTTACCCAAATTTCGAATCAAACACCAAAATAACATTCGTCAAAATCAACATCAACCTCACACAAGGACTAAAACAAAATGTGATATCCACCTCACAAAATTCCAAAGATCTCTCTCTCTCTCTCTCGGGGGCATTAGCAGCTGAAAGAAAGCCACACAAGAAGGGGATTTAAATGATGAAAGAGACACGTACAATTGTCAAAAACCATACAAAAAGTGGGACTGTTGAGTTGACGTGGAAACTCAACGTCCCAGCCATTTTTGCTGCTTTTATTCCCGCACACAAATGAGCCTCTCATGCAATCTTCTTTCTCCGAAAGGATAGCAATAGAGATGGAACAAGGAGCAAGCCCAAGAGCAGGGGAAAAGACGACAAACAAGACTCAAACTCATTCCCACATGAAGGAAGGTCAAGAAGCCGCGGGAATGATCAGTGCCCTAAGAGCAGGGGAAAAGACAACAAACAAGACTCAAACTCATTCCCACATGAAGGAAGGTCAAGAAGCCAGTGGAATGATCAGTGCCCTAAGAGCAGGGGAAAAGACAACAAACAAGACTCAAACTCATTCCCACATGAAGGAAGATCAAGAAGCCAGTGGAATGATCAGTGCCCTACCAGATTCGGCTCCATCTGACTCTGATGCATCAAATGGTAAAGGAAGAAAAGAAACACAACGCCCTTCTTCTGAGATTGATAGTAATGGTGGGCATAATTCAGACAAAAAGCTGGGGCCAATAAGTCCATCATTACCCACCCCAGCAGAACACGAGTCCAAGAACAACAGTGAAGGAGATCACGACACACAGGAAGAGGAACAGCAGCAAGAAAAAGAAGGAGAAGAAGTGAAAGGTAGAGAGATGCTGCAGCGACACCGGGTCGAGGTCGCAGGGCAGGTTTGGATACCGGAGATTTGGGGTCAAGAGGAGCTGTTGGAGGACTGGGTGGATTGCTCTGCCTTTGAGGCTTCCATAGCACCGAGTAAGATATATTCAGCTAAAGCAGCTTTGACTGAGGAGGGAAAGAAAGCTAAATCTGGTGGGTTATTCATAGATAAAAGCTGCTGATTATATTTTCCATTGATTTTCTTTTGTTTTCCTCTTTTCAATGAATCTGGAGCCTGATATCATGTAGATTATTTATCAATATAGACGTGAACATAACAAAAAGTCCCAATGTCTGTTGTTCAACCACGGAAAAAGGAAAGCACTCCCGTATTTAAATTGAGAAAGGAGAATATAAATGCATATTTCCCTCATCCCATGTAGCAGATACACCTCTTTTTCCCCCACATTGTCCGCCAGGCAAACCACGCTCCTTCTAATTTACAAAAGAGCCTAATTTAGTTTAGATATAGTTGAGCCTAAACACCTCGCTAATTTTATAGATCAAATAAGGGGCAATATAAGATTTGAGTGAGTGAAACCGAACATGGAGTGATTTGTATGTGGAATTGTGCGGAATTGAATTTGTCTTGTGCTTGATCCTATAGAATTAATTACTTGAATGATAAATTAACATCTTCATATTATAACGGTGATAAATTAACATCTTTATATTATAACGGTACAGACAATTGAGAACTTTCAAAGGGATTCCCACAAAAACTCCCGAAAATGAGTATCAACTGTTGTATTCATTGACATGTTTCTGAAATATCAAAAAAATTCTGGTAAGGCTTCATGTGAAGAGACTGGTCTAGACCTGGTAATATCAGTTAATCACGTGAGAATCACATATAGAGCACATATAATGGATCCAATTCACATGGATCTAGTTCTAGATAAAACTTTGTGCTTAGTTTGGCTAATTAGAAGATTATTTTGGTATTTCACTAGAAGAAAGTGTAAGAGTTTTCCTAATGTGGATTAAATTAATTGATATTGTAATTTATTGTTTTTACGGTTACCGTAAAACAGGGTTGGTCTAAGTTGAGATAGAAGGTTTCCTAATTAGTCTAATATGAGATGGCTAGTGTGAGCTGAGTTGAGCCTGGCCCGTAATGAGAGGGATTGGCTGGAAACTCTATAAATAGTGCTCAAGTCTTTCCTCTAACCCTAATTCTCACATGAATCATCACTTAAGAGGCGTTTACCTAACGCTACATGTGAGGGGGCCGCCTCATTGAGCTAGTGATACGAAGGGCAATAAAGGAGAAGGACTTGCGCGTGAAACATTATGTTTTCGCTTCCACTTTAAGAATAATGGATCCTAAAACATGTGCATTAATCTTTCTACTCAATTATGCATGTTATTGTTCTAGTTATGGAGATCTTGGGGTTGCGCAATTTGTGTCCAACATGATTAATAGGCGACTGATTGATTACAATGATAATTTGTTACTTAAAAATTGGCTAATAAATCAGTTGTTGGCCTTTGAGTCATGTTTTGCCGTATGAAACTCATGAGCAATAGTTGATCAATTATCAAACTTATTGATTTTGTGTACCAAGTATTACTATTGATGTTAATTTGTGAGAGATTTTTTAGATCAGCATTATTTTTATGTTATTTTGGTAATATGTAATCGGGGTACATAAGAGATGTTTTATTTTCTGTTATGAGAAGTTTCTTGTGTTACTGTGATCAATGATCTCATTGGAATCTGTCTTTCAGGTTCATTCAGGTTCATTATATATATGATTAATTTTTATTAATGAATAAAGCAATGTAATTAGCATGATATGTGATTTTAGTGATATGCTGGCCCTATCACTAAAGTTAAATCACATGTATATGGTGTATGTGAGGAGTAAAGTTTATATCCTGGTATGAGAGAATTTCAATAATTCAATTGAGTAGTGACCGCCAAAGTGGCACGCTTGATTGAGTTTGAGAAATTTCGGTCTCGTATGATAATTGGGATGTCTCCTAATCTAATGCGTAGTCATACTCTCAAAGGAGGTGATTGTGTATTAGTTTATGGAGGGATACATGATAGCGTGGTGGAGGAGTGACTGATTATAGTGATTCATATGCCCAAAGGTGATGAATTCACGAAGAATTGGAATATATTCTCATAACCGCTATCATGTAGGGAGTGTACAACTGCATGTCATGTATTCTACCCAAATGTGATTATATGATTATGTGTGTAACTCTCTGGATGTGTACTTGTATGTCAAGTTACACAGTACTCACATGATGCTAATTATATATATTGCTTGGTTTTCAGTCACATTTTCTGTAATTAATAACTTCATTATTATTGAGGTTTTTACTGCTTCAAATTTTAAATTGTGGACATATGATTTGTTACTTGAGAAAAGAGCAATTGAATTTTGCTTATTGTCCATAAAGCATTCCATTCTAGAACACTTGAAAAGAGGTTTGCTTGCGGACTGCACTGCTATAAGATGATGGAAGCTTTAGTTGCTTGGAATTATGTCTTTTATGATATTGAAATTATAACATATCTGCAAAGATTATGTTTAAGTTCTAATGACATATACATTTCGTATATGATTAAAATGTTGTTTCCAAAAGTTTTCTATTTAAGGAAAATGGCCATGATAAAGAATAAACTGGTTAAAAATTAGTCTTGAAGGATGTCAGGTTTAACAGTGGCCATGAGTATTTTGACAAGTATGACAATGTGAAATAGTTTAAATGGTCATTTGTCAAATACGTGGTAGATTATGGGATGGTAATTTAATTACTATACCTGAAAATTCTGACAAAAAGATTTGAACGAAATGTATAAATGCACCATAATAAACATTGTGATGAGTATGATCAATAAGACCAATTTATTCGGTTTTCTATGGGCTGATATTATGAAAGCAACTTTTTCACATACAAAAGGTGTCTCTTATCAAAATTATTTTATAAACTTCTTTTGAATTATACACTGGACATAAATTATTTGAATCATATTAAATTTAGAGGTGTTATGTAGAAGTAAGATTATCGAATCCAATATTAGAGGCGTTGGAAATTAGATTCACTCGGAATTATTTTGTATCTTACCTAGATTGTTCAAAATTGTATTGATTTTAAGACCCTAAAGAAGATACAAAAATTATGGTATCACATACTATAAATTTTCTACAGTTTGACGATGATAGCTGCTCTCAGACTATTAAGGATAATAGTATGATGGAAAATCATTATGTCTTTGTCTTTGCATAAATAGATAATTGTGATACAGAAAATTATGGAATCTCTTGTACCATAAACTAAACTTGATAAGGTTCAAGATACTATTCTTGATATAATTTATGATGAAATTTTTTCAAACCTCTCAAGTATAGAATGAAGTGGTTATAGCTTTACTCAGGAGATTTGTTAGGGAAAGACGATCAGTTATTCAATTAGATTATATAGTCTATTCATGAGAGTATGACCACAATATCCTCTACATGGTTGATTTATCGACATAAATAAATATTGTTTCTTATCATCAATTAAGTATGTGATTAGATGCCATAAAATGCGATATACAATCTATGAAACATGTTTGGAAACTTACTGATTTGTCTAAAGATCATAAGTTCATTAGTTGCAAATTGGCATACAAAACTAAAATGATTTTAAAGAAAGATTGTGAAATTTAAAGCCATATTGATAACTAAAGTTTTCACTCTGAAAGATGGATGGATTGTTTATAGTGAAGAAATAATTATTTCTTTAAATATTCTTTCAGAGTGAACGTGACATTAATAATTTATTTTGATATAAAGTTACGCCAAATAAATATAAAATCTATATTGTGCAATTGGAGAATTTTGCAACAAATGTTTCAAGTAAACTTGTGTGTAAACTGAAAAGTCTTATTTATAGTCTTAAGCAAATTTCCAAATAATATTATTAAAGTTTCATAGTGTTGTTATTTTGTTCAATTGGGAACAAAGTAATTCAATATATTGCAAGGTTAGTGGGAGGAAATTTATTTTTTCTTATACTTTATGTACATAATATTTTGCTTACAAGTTGTGATCTTGAGACATCTTATATCATTTATATTGAGGTCTATAAGGACTATTTTTGCTATATTACATTAGATTTTCTCGAATGACATTTGCTGATTGTATATTGGAAATATTCAATAAACATTATTACAAGCCAGGAATTGCTCATGTTGTTAATGGTGATGGACTAAATCTATCACATTGTCCTTATTTAGATATTGAGAAAATCTAATTAAATTGTGTACCTTGTGTCAGTGTACTTAAAAGTATAATATATGCTCGAATTTACACTAAACTAAATGTTGTCTTTGTGATGAGACTTCTAAGCAGATATCGGTTAAATCTATGACATGATCACTAGGTTGCTGTCAATAAGGTTTTAAGGTACTTAAATAAGACAATATATTATATGCTAATTTACAGACATGTTCAATTCTTGCAATTAGTAGGGTATTTAGATGTAAACTTTGCTGGCTATTCTAATGACATGCAATCAATAACGGAATACATCTTTATGTTAGCAGTAAGTGCAGTAAATAAAGTTCTATGCCATCTTCTACTATGTAAGCAGTGTTAGTAACATTCTTTTAGGCTCTAGAATCTCATGAAGAAATTAATCATTTTAACTTTATTGATAGACACATACGATTGGATTGAGATAACAAATTTGTAGTATTATTTATTTACTATAGAGATCTCAATGGGTATAAATATATGGTGGTCAAAATTTTTTACTAAAAGCAAACGGTACAGAATGGTGACGTTTTAATATAATATATTTTCACAAATGATGTGATTGCATATTCACTTACTAAAGGCCTACGCCCGTGTGTATTTGAGTGACATATCAGCATGGGTCTAGGAGCATCATGAGATGCTGTTATTTAATGGGAGCTATTTTGGCTTTACTCTGATAAAGGTTTCATCTATGTTCATTACACTTTGTAACGGTTTGATATATATTAACTTTTGCATTCAATAAAATATTTTTGAATGTATTGTTATTATGTTGAATACATATTGATAAAGTCTCAAAGAATTATATAAACCTTGAGTAAAGGCTAGGGACATCCGGGCATCTGGTTATTAGCCTTGTGCATATGTCTTGTGATACATAAAGAAAGGTTAACCATAAGGACAAGACATATGTGGGTTCATTAGAACCATAAAGCATTCTCTAGTGGCACAAGTTTTTTGTGACACCTAAGGTAAGAGAATGACGACTGACAAATGGGATCCCTTTATGAGAGATGTTATTCATTTGACACACTACCATATTGAATCCATATCAATAAAATTTAAAGCACCCGTGATCATGGAAGACTATGTGTGTATACATGCAGTTATCGCCATGATTCGGTGTTTAAGACTTTATGGCATATGATTGATTATTAAGAATTATCTCTGGACCAAATGTGCGAACATACAGTACGATTTCAATTAATATAGTCCAAGTGGAAGAATGTAAGAATTTTCCTAATGTGGATTAAATTGATTGATATTGTAATTTACTGTTTTTACAATTACCATAAAACGGGATTGGTCTACGTTGAGATAGAAGGTTTCTTAATTAGTCTAATATGGGCTGGCTAGTGTGAGCCGAGTTGAGCTTAGCCCGTAATGAGAGGGACTGTCTAGAAACTCTATAAATAGTGCTCAAATCTCTCCTCTAACCCTAATTCTCACATGAATCCTCACCTAAGGGGCGTTTACCTAACGCTACATGTGAGGGGGTCGCCTGATTGAGCTAATGATACGGAGGGCAATAAAGGAGAAGAACTTGCACGTGGAACATTGTGTTTCCGCTTCCGTTTCAAGAACAATGGATCCTAAAACAGGTGCGTTAATATTTCTACTCAATTATGTATGTTCTTGTTCTAATTATGGAGATTTTGGGGTTGTGCAATTTGCATCCAACAGAAAGGTCAGAAAGAAATTAAAATGACTTTCTTAGATGCATCACTAGTAAGAACCGATATGATGAGATTTATAAGATTGTTATGCTAAATGAAGGACCTCTGTTCTCAAAATCCTCGAGTAGCTTCTTATCTTAGATGTCTATCCCATTATCCTTCATGAAAACATCTTTCCTTTTCCAATGTCGTTTGGAGGTGTCCGATTAGGTTAGCTGGCAACCAACTGGTCCCTGCCACAGTAGTCTTCCACCCTCTCCTTTGGCAAAATTGCTCGACACCTTCGATCTCGAAAGCCCAAAGTCATCTCCCTATTAGTCCTCGTTTTTGCCAAAAAAAAAAGTAAAGACTTTAGACGAATTGAAACCTATATCACTTGCTTCTAGAATGTTCAATTGCGCCAACGAAGGAGTTAAAGCTTTCTACTCCTATGGCCTCACGGCTTCCATTCTTGTTTGTGTTGTTTTGAGCCTTTGGAACTTGCGTTCTTGTTTGAGATAAGTGCACTAAGGGTGCGCTAAGGGGCTAAAAAAAAAAATTCTTCCCAAATTATCCTAATTGATTTTTCGTTTTTCCGATTTTGCCCTCACTATTCATCTTCTTCTTATTCTTCTCCGCGACCTCGCCAACGAAGGGCAGGCAATCGCAAGCAGGCAGTCGCCGGTGAACGTCGCCCAGATGACCGATGTCGAGGGGGGACGCGACCGATGCGCCATTTGGGTTGCGATGAGGTTTGGGTTGCCGTGACCCATATTTGGGGCGATAGGGTCGTAGGAGGACCTTGCCGCCCCCGATCTGGGTCGTGCGACCTCGTTGCCCTCGGATCTGGGTTGTGGCGGCGTCGCGCGACCTCCCACGACCTCGCCACCTTAAATCCGGGGGCAACTAGGGCGGCAAGGTCACGCGATTGGGGCGGCGAGGTCGCGGCGAGGTCGTCATAGGTTGAGGTGGCGTCGCACGACCTCGCCGCCTCAGATCCGGGGTCGCCGGAGGTCACGGCGGCATCATGCGACCTCAAGCAGCCTTTGCCGACGGTCTTCGGGGGTCGTCGGGGTTGCCGGAGGATGCCCAACCCCGTGCGGCCTTTGCTAGTGGTCTTTAGGGGTTGCTTGAACCCCGAGCAGCCCTCCCTAGTCGTCTTCGGGGTTGCCTGAGTTAGAAGTCGGCCGCCCGCCCTTGCCGATCAATTTTTTTTATTTTTCTCTTGATAATTTTTTTTTTTATCAAAAATTCCTTTGTAAATGTAATTCTTCCAAACACTATTTTGCTCAAAGGTACTTCATAATGAACTTTTAAATTGTAATTTATCAAACACAATTTGCATTCTGAAAAGTCCCTTCAATATAAAGTCCTTTGCATTTTCCCAATAGCTTTCTCCAAAAGTCCAACCAAATGCACCCTAAAGTTTTATAACTTATCACGAAAGTTCAAGCGAGTACTATTTTTTAAAAAGTGTATTCAAGTCTTAAAACTTGTCATAAAAGTACAATCAAGTCCTAAAGCTTATCAAGAAAATACAATCGAGTTCTAAAATTTCAAAAAGTATAATCAAATGGACAAACTTAATTGAATTAATTTGATAAGTTTTAAGATTTGATAGAATTTTTTGAAATGTTTATGATTCAATTACACTTTTATAACAATTTTTAAGACTTACTTGCATTTTTTTTTTTTTGAAATTTTTAGGACTAAATTATATTTTATGATAAATTTTAAAACTTTCAATACATTTATTTCTTCGTGTTTTGTTTTTGGGCCTTTTGGCTTGTGTGTTTGTGTCGTGGTGCACTTATTCGACCATGGATATAATCTTTATCTTTCATGGACAAAAAAACTCTAACCTTCAACACAACTAGTGAAAAATATCGCACTGATTTGGGAATCTCAAGATTTATTTTTTAAAAGTAATGTGTGAAAATGCAAAGAAAGAAAAAGGAAAATGTAAAACATTCGTGAGTTTGCTATTGCAAAGCCTTGATCCCTTTCCTCTCACTGGAGAACTCTTCACTGCTAAGCACATCCAAAAATTGGATATTTCTTTCTTGGAGCACATGTCTATTTAAAATCTTTCACAAATCAAAACCTACCATTTGCACATCTAAATAGGTAAAGAAAGTTCAACACTAATTTGGACGAAGCTAAAGAAGCCGTATCTAGTGATATCCGCATCTAGATCTCTATTATGTATTAAACTAGAGGGACGTGCTCTCTCCATCCCATATATGATTAAATTCATCCCATTTTCACTAAAGAGTTCAAACAAGCCCCAATCATTCAATTGCAATTAAATTCATATATTAAACCAAAGGGGGGCTCCAAATGCATGTACTTTCCTTTTTTGCTTTTCTATTTCTATATAAGATCTAGTTGCCATTACCGAGAATATCATATTTTTTTTTTTGTTTAATGTAGCTATTCCCTTTATATTCAAGGCACTTAAGAGTCTGCATGGTAACATTTATGTTTCTCTCAATTTCTGTTCTTTTGTTCCCCAGAACAAAAAAAAAAAGAATAGAAATCCGTTTGGTAAAACTTTTGTTCCTAGGAACAATTTCTCTATTTTTTTGTTTCCAAGAGCAGTTTTTGAAAAGAAACAAGAAACAAAAAAAATGTAGCTTCTTGTTCCCGGGAACAATTTTTAGAAATAAGCCAATTTTATTTTATTATTATTATTTTTTTTTTGTTCCTCTCTCTTGCTGCGGCCACCTCCAATCGCTTGGAGCCACCGCCAATCATCGCTCACCGTTGCTGCCGCTTGCTACCGCCACCGCCCGTCGCCACCGATTGCCATCGCCGCCCGTCGCTGCCAACCGCCGCCGCAGCTTTCCACTGATCGCCCGCCGCCATTTGCCGCCGCTTGTTGCCGCCGACCGCCATCCGTCACCGCTTACCACTGCCATTGCACAACCACTGGCCGCCAATTGTTGTCGCCGGTCACTGATCGTTGCCACTGTTTGCCTCTGGCAGTTGGCGACAATCGATGGGTTGTGCGACGACGGTCGGCGGTGACAGTCGGTGGTCAACGGTGACAGTCGGCGGCCAACCGTCGTGCAGCAATAGAGGCGAGCGGCGATAGGCGGCCGGCGGTCGACTATGCGTGAGTAAGAAAAAAAAACAAATAAATACAAAAAAGAAACTGTTTCATACCAAACGCATTTCTATTCTTTTTTTTTTTTTTTCTGGAATAGAAATTTTGTGTAGTAACCAAATACCTTATTTTACTAGAAATTATTCCCCGGAATAGAAATAGAAAAGAACTATTTCTGAAAAATAAATAAATCTTCCCCAGCCAAGAAATATTGTCATGTGTAGCCTTATTTTCCTTTTCATTTTTAGATTTTACTCTTGAAGAAATTAACTTTGTCAAAAAAAGAACTTTCCCATAAACCTAGTTTTTTCCTACGTGGTTGAGCAAATTAAAGGATTAACTACCAAGTAGAATTTAGAAAAAAGGTTTAACATAAACAACACTTTAACATAATCACATGTTTATAATCTTTTATTTTATTTTTGTATATATATATATCATCATCAAACTCTTTCTTGTTAGTGATTATAGATATAATTATATATATAATTTGTATATATACATATAATGGGACGATTGGATGACCCTAAAGGAAAAGACCTTCTTTAAAGATTTTCCAAACGAAATAATAGCTACATTCCTAACGTGAAACTTGAAATGGAGAAATTTAATTAAATTAAAAATTTGCATAAAATATGATATATATATATATATATATATATATATATATTCTTTTCTTTTCTTTTCTTTTTACTTCTAGTGAATTTTCAGTCATTTTGGATTGACAAAGCTTAAATATCATTCAGGTGGTATTTAAGAAAAATATCAAGATGCCTCATTAAGCATAACTTTTCCACGTTAATATTTTTAGTGTATCTGCATATACTACTTTCACGTCTTACATTCTATGTGTAAAAATGTGTCGCCAAAAGCAAGAAAAGAATATAAATTCATTTTATAGTAAATACAAAAACTTGCGATGTTAGTTAGATAATCCGCTAATGATGATGAAAAAATTAGTTTTTATCTTATAAATTTCAGTAATCTTAAATTTGAGGGGAATCCATAAAAGAAAACTAAGTCAAAGGAGAATGCAGACATGAAAACTATTATGAGCCCGCTAGCCTAACCGGGGGACTTTTGTGACGGTAGGAACAGTCAAATGTTAGCCACACTTTTTCATGAAGGAAGTTGTGAGATTGAATCCACCGGTTTCAATTTTTTTTTTACTTCCCATAGCTTCCTATTTTCTTGGCTTAAATTCGGATTAGATCGGAACTCATTTGAAAGGTAAACAACTCTCACAATTCCCAGTAAATGAAATTTGTTGAATGTGCATGATGAAAAACAAATTAAGCACCAATATAGATAATCACAGCATATAATCGCTAATTAAAAAATCATTAATACCATCTATTATTAAAGAAAAGAAAATACTTAAAATGGCCTATTGTTCCTTTCACTCAAAGTAAATTGTGCTATAAGTACTCTCCGGTGATCTAAAAAAAAAAAAAAAAGAATACTGATATTGATCATGCATAAAAATAGATAAACTACATAAAAAAGTCCTAATTAATTGACAAAAAAATTATCCTGTTGATTCGGATCTCGTAGATGGAGATATGTAGGGACCTAAAACATTACAAAATCAATTGTAGGATTGCATGAGTTAAAGCTAAAGTTTATAAAACAAAGAAGTTTCTTTTTGAGTTATTAAATTTCTTTAATTTGGGAACAATACCCCCAAAATCTTTTCTTTCACTAAAGAATAATATCCATTATTTTAAAATTTTCAGTTTGAAAATTTTGAGATTACTTGAATCTTTTGTTTAGTGGAACAATATTCACCAAAACTCCTAAATTAATATCAACTAGATATTCACCTAAAATATTTTTTTAAACCGGTCAAGTTAATCTCCCAATTTTAACACTTGTAAGCATCCTCTTTGTGAATTAAAGGTACCGCTTTGCACTCATTTCCCAAACCATTAAGGCTGATTTTGTTTATCTAGTAAAAGAGGAGTGGACTTAGCCATGTAAAGGTGAAGGAGAAAATTACCAAAAAAAAAAAGTCATAAGCTTATTGCACTTATGCCGATTTTGTTATAAACTTTTCAATTTGATCAATTTAATTATAAACCTTTTGACCATTAGTCAATTCAATCAAAAAATTTCAATTGCGCTAATTTAGTTAAAACATTTTGACAATTTGCTAACTCTGTCTTCCTTTAATGGTGTGTTCTTATATCCCTTTATCAAATTGGATTTTTCAAGGAAAAACTATTCCTATATAGCCTTACAAAGACGAAATTAGGAAAAACAAGAATTATTGCTAGTATGGCTCAACCTTTCTCATGTTGTATGCAAAAACCAACATGAATGGATATAATGTGTAATGCACGAATGTTATGCAAAAAAAGATGAAGTTGCGACTCAAGTTGCATAGAAAATTACTTTCCAGTGCATCTAAAAGGCTAAGGTTTAATTCATTTGTTAGATCATTGGAGTGTGTTATCCACTCATATATGTTTTCAAACTACAACAACTTTCATTTGAATTATATAAGATATTATGCATGCTATTTTGAAAATTGTTTTTACATAATTTTAATAGGGAACTCAAAGAAGCCCAGTCTTCAAAATTGTTTCCTTAACTCGTTTTTTTTTTTCTTTTCTTTTAATGGTAGGATTTCGTGACGAAACTGGTTTGCTGTATATTAACATGTATATGGAAATTTTCATGAATTTCATTTTATTGAATGGGAAGAAACAAGCAATATTGTTTGGAAAACAAAATCATATAAAGCAATAAAATCCTAAGAATCAGATTCTAAAAAGCATTAAATACTCCTACGGAGGAGTGTGCAAATAATTAATGATGCCCATGCTCCAAGGGATGAGAAGTTGAGTGTCCAGTTTACTCAATGATAGGATCAACACCTCCCTCATAGTTGGCCAACTGATTTTGGTGGATGTTGAGCAGCGTGTTGAGGAATGATATCATTTTGTATCCAACAAATTTTGGACCTTATGCTTGAGGAGAAGCGGTCTGGGCCTAGGACACAATTGGGCTCTTATCTAAAGCCCTTTCAAACAAAACTAAAGAAGCCCAAAACCAATGAAACTTAATTAAATCCCAGCCCATCCGAAAAAATCCAAACTCAAGCCCCCTATTCTTTCTTTCTTTTTCCTTATTTCTATTATTTATTTATTTTTATTTTCCAATTCTTTTACTCCCATTGCCTTCATCCCATTGTCCTCCTTCTTCCACATTGAGAACTCAATTTCCACATTAACACCAGAACTTAAAAACTGTAATGACACCTTAACATATTCTAAATCTCAGTCCATGAACAATGTACTCCACAGCTGTTTACCTTAGGTCACCGACCAGCCGCCAATCACCGACCGCAAACAATCCAATGGATAAAATGAAGCACGGTGGAGGAATAGGCTTGAACAATTCCAAAAGTGTACACATGCTTTTTCTTGCCAGCATGAAATAATGAACAGAGAACAGAGAAAAATAGAGACTTGGTGATAATGGTGGACAACTACAGAATGTACTAGAAATCATGTCTAATATTTAGCAAAACAAGCAGGTAGTCTATGTCAACATATCTTCAAATTTGAACAGTATCAAAAGCTTTTTCAAAATCATGTCTGAGATACATATCATTGAACATATTACATGCATTTGTTCGGGTTGATGACATCTCATTGAACATAACCGTGAGTCATTAAGTGTGTTCAGTTTCTAGATTGGACTCATATGAACATGACAAAGACATTTAGAATCAAGAAGGTGTGCTTGAGTAAATCAATTCCGATTCTAACGAAGATGTTGATGACATCTCAGTTTCCCTTCATCAAAATAGAGTAGGACAGGGGCATCAACGTTCCCTAGTCAATGACCAAAACTGAGCTACAACTGGCAATTAGATCGATGATGGGAGCTTGGCTTATCTCCAATGATTGGAATCATAGCTAGCAAGTGAGTATCGATTGCGGTTTCGCCACTTCAGTACTCCTCCGAGACGACTAGCAAGCCTCTAGGAATTATGCTTAGGGCTGAACCTAATTGTCTTGGGTTGTGTGAGACAAACCCGATCTAGTTTACAATAATAGCGCATATAGGTTTTTTATTTTCTTATGAAAAATAGGTAGTTAGCTTATTGACAAAAGTTCAGGTATCAACAATGGTCTATCAAGAATTTATAAAAGGCCTATGCTCTTAATATAGAAGGCGACAATGATAAATGAGAGTATTTCCAATAAAGACATTAGTTATAAAACCAAAAAAAAAAAAAAAAATCCAACTTTTTGTTTTTGTCATTTTAAAAAGGGTTAATACCCTAAAAAAAAAAAAACCAAAATTGATATATCTGTGACAAATTTACTCCACATTATTTTTTTAATCACCAAAAACCCCAAACTGGTACATATGTAACAGATCTACTCTCCGTTAGCTTCCGTTGGATTTTTCCGTTAATTTTGCTGACGTGGTTGCTGACGTGGCAAGCCATGTGGAAATTCATAAGTTTAATACCATTAAAAACCTCAAACTAGTATATTTATGACAAATTTACCCCAAACTGGTATATTTACGAAAAATTTACTCTAAATTAATTGGTGTAGGAGCATACCTGGAAAGTTTCAAAAATTTTGCTTCGTATTTATCTATAGTCAAGTTATTCTCACTTAACTGCATAAATTTGACATCTTCTTGTTTTTGTGCAGTCAGAAAACTACTTTCCAAGAAATGCCCTAGCAAAAGTTGCCTAGACCACCATTGCAGCGGCTAGGAACACCGTGTCCTTTGATGCTCGCCACCAATGCTTGGTGTTTCCCTCCAATTGGTACTCTACCAATGTCGACTTCTTAGTGTTGTTACACTTTAACAATTTAAAGATCCTCTCTAGACCGTCAATCCATTGTTCCACCTTTTCTAGATCACTCATTCTAGAAAATTTTACCGGTTTCAATTTTAGAAATTGTTCAACCAGACTTTGGCTACGATGCTCACCACTCGCTCAAAAGTTGATCTTCCTGAAGAAGATCGATACATCCTTCTCATCTCGAGTTCTAGCAATTCAACACATTTATCACAAATCAATATAGTGATCAATTTCTAGTAACTATCTAATAAGTAACACCTATTATTGATGCTATATGAGTAACTTTCGTTACTTGTTTCCACAAAACAATGCAACCACTCAGGTTTAAAATTTTAAATTGTGCGTGTCTATCCTATCCTTATATACAACTAGCACACCTTAAGTAAACTTATAACTATGATACCAAAAAGAGAAACCAGAGCTTGTGATGCCTTAGAGCACCACCTTGCTCCATCAAACATTGCTCTATATTTCCACTTATGGCACATGCAGAAGCTAAAATGAGAAGACAATCAACAACCAAAGATGAAGCAGCAATGCAGAAGACAACAAACATATTAAACTTCTTCATTTTTGTCTTCTTTAAAATAATAATAATAATAATAATAATAATAATAATAATAATAATAATAAAAGGGTGATATACAATGTGGGCATATACATCAAGCTATTAGAAAGGGGCTACTCCCCACCCGATCTATTTACATGGTCCCACCATCTACTCCAGCCAAAAGCTATCACCCCACTACACGACCAAATCTCAAAAAGTGGCTAGCCATGCTCTCAAAAAATGATACTCCTTAGCCCGACCTCCCTAGTTAGCCTACTCTACAGTGCTCACCTCGGCATTGATACTGTCACCATTGTCGCCGTTCTCTAGGTAATTGATGGTCCCCACCCACCTACATCTAGGAAGATCGAGACAAGGCAGATGGGTGCCTTCTGCCCCAGCTAGCCGATAACCACCCAAAGAGTGGCGTCATATCTAACCAGCTTAACCAATGGGAAGGTGGGATCAGTGAAGTCCATAAAGTGTCCCTCGAACTTGTCCGAGGCATCGAAGAGGGTAATGGGGGTCACAAGTGGAAGAGTAGTCACGTCTATCGATTTGTAAAAGAGTAGCAACCATAAGAATGAGCAATAGCCCAATAAGGAAATATCTATGACACTATACTACATGAAAATACCATCAAGCAAGTCGAATAAGATCATTCAAGACATGCACTTAGCAACGACCTAGACCTACCAAAGGATGTACATTACTCAACCTTCCAATCCTAGACTCTAAAAAGTGAAAACCAGGAACTAGTGACCACAGGCAGTCATACGAAGCATATGAGACACAAAATTTATCTTTTCACTTGTAATTTAGGTGCCCACTTCAAAACACATGCCCGGTGCGCTCACCGGTCATGCAAGGAGGAAAACTTCTCATCTAGCAAGGTCCAATGGACACTATAGTCTACCGCAGTGTATGCCAGTATTCTCATTGGCCCACGCTTGTTTAGTAGTCCACTGACCACAACATCTCGATCACACTCCCAAGCATCCAAGACACACTGGTCCTAAGGATCCAATTCACACAATCCCTGGCCATCTCGCCATTCTTGACAGGCTCCTTGGGGCATCATCAATACATGTACCTACAATATTTAGTCGTCTCTTAATCAAGCAACCACAAACACATGCAATCTTCTCATTAGCCAAACAGATAGATAACAAAAGACCAATCCTTCCTTGCGTTGCCTATCTTTTCCAAGCTTGATTATGAACACCAACCCACGATCCATTCAGGACATGTGGGCCGACCTCACTCAACATCACCTAGCCAAGTCACTTTACTCTCAATTAGAACTCCACAAGACAGCTCGAAAATCAATTCCAAAGCCCATTTGACTTCTAACAAAACTGCTTTAATGATCCCTGTCGCGACCCGACCTCAAGGTATATGGCGGAAAGGTCAGGTTTAGGGGCATTAGACCATAGAAAGTCCCTCATAGTACATGTCCCAAAGACGTCATCACTTCATCTTTTGAGATCAACCTTGTGAGTTTGCTTGGTCACGGTCGTGAGCTCTCCCAAGCTTGTACCTCGCATGATAATGGAAGTTGTCATGATTCGTATCCACACAAACGATACACTTTGAAATAGGAGATCGAATGTCAATATCAAATTTAGGGGTATCATTATCATAATAGCCCTTCCAATAATAATCTCAACTATAAGAATGGTATCACTTCATCCTTTAGGAAATTTCCACATCAGATATGCTAAATTATAGTTAATCTCGTCAAGACTTATATCCCTCATGACAAACTCATTTATTATCTATGAGTTGTTTACAACAATCTAAACAAGAGTAAGAAGTCGCCACTAGCCTTATTTTTGGAGGTCAATTAGAAAATTCAATCGAGGGTCAAAAGTGATCCCTAGATATCTACATAACTATATATTATAAGATTCAGGGACTTAGGTTATGCTAATATTTTTATTAATGCATATCTAACAGTTTGTCATGTTTCTTAAGGTGTCCATGCATCTCTCTCTCTCTCTCTCTCTCTCTCTCTCTCTCTCTCTCTACTTTTTGATGCCAATAAAATTAACTAGGTAATCATGCGTGGATGGTCAATTTCATACCATTCTATTTCTATTAGAATAGAAAAGAAAGAAAACAATCAATTGAAATTTAAAGACAGTGCGATAAATGAACACCCAAAAGCAATTTAAGAAAAGTAGTAAATCTAACATGCAATTCTAAATGAAAATTGAATCAAAATATAATATAATATGAGACAACCCAAAAAATATATCGAGGAACAGATGGTACAAAGACAAAGTCTGATTAGACATCAACCATCCATCATCTTCATGTCTCGGGGGCTTCCACCTCCATGGACCTATTTTAAGTATAATCTAACGCTAAAACTAGGTACATACAAGGTGAAAGAAGCAATCATCATTACGAATATACAAAAACAATCACGATCATAAAGTAAATAGGGACAATCAAGGAACTAAGGTAGTATGCACAATCAATCAAATTTGGCCTTGAGGTCGACCTTTGTGATTCATGCGACAATCCCTCTAGGACGCTTACCCCAATTCATTTTTTATGGCTTATAGTTATTGGCCACAATTTGTGTTTTCACATGGCAACCAATGCTAAAAAGCCCTCTCAAACAAGTTCTAAATGTGACCCAAATATATCCCACAAGTTCATGCATCATATCTCTGCATATATCTAAAAATTACATGCATATTTGTGCAAAAAAACTAACTTTTGACTCCAAGTTGACTTTTGGTCAAAGAGTTGACCTTGATTAAAAAGTCAACTCAAAAGTCAATCGTTTGATTTTTTGAGTTTTCAGTAGAAATGAATAGGAAGTCATTTAAAAATAAGAGTAAAAGAAAGAAATTGAAAACGACACATTTTGGTCGAGAAATGGGCATCGTCGCAATCAGAGACCTTAATGTCGATTTTTTCACCTTTAATGATGCGTTTGTTAAAAATCAAGTGTCAACAACCCCTATAACTTATTCAATAATACCCATAACATATTCAATAATACCCATAACACTTAACCCCTCAATAATTCAGCTAGACACAAGACACTTCCACAAAGGCCAGAAAACCAAACATCTATCCCTAGGACTAACTCAAACGTAAGACTTCACGGAAATACAACTTAAGCAAAGCATTGCACGAGTACACTAAGAAGACAAGTACAGAGCACAAACCAACAAAATACACAAGACACCTCACTGCCTTCATAATTCATGAAATGCCTCCCGGCCTTACTAATGTGACATGCAACTTTCGCGGCTTCACCGGTTTCATGAGATTCTCAATTTTGGGCTCACCACCTCTTTAGCCCTACCCATGGTCTCTCGTCTACAGCCCTACCAATTGAACTCACAATGTCCATCAATCATGGCCTCACTGAGCTGTTCATGAATCCCATATCACAATGGCAAGCTCATGGCCTCATCTCTAATTCGCCTATGAAATCCGACCAGCACACCAACTCGCAGCCTATTCCCGAACTACCCATGAAACCTAATCCAAAACTCCAAGCTTGTGGCCTCACCTCCACTGCGATCCCGTCGACCCACACAAGGACTTACGACCTCTATTTCTCTCACCAGCAATACAAATCAAGAATGATCAAACTCACGGACTCATTTCTCAAACTCGTGACCTTCCAAATACCCATGAGACTTAACTCAAGGAGTCGAAATCGCGGCTTCACCTTGTTGTGTCCTTTGCCGACCCATGCAAAGACTTGCGACCACACCTTCCTTCTTGCTTGCGGGCTCTCTCTCTCTCTCTCTCTCTCTGGCGTGCACACTCGGCCCTCTCGCTCATGGCTCTCTCTCTTTCTTTCGTGCTATCCCTCTCGCTTGCGGCATCCCGCATCTAACCCGTCCTCATCTATACTCATGCAAGTCTGCCATAACTGCCGAACTCATGAATTTACGCTCACAACCTCTCCAACCCGCCTAGGGACCCACAAAATAAGCCAAATTCGCAGCCCTTCTCTGCCACAACCTCGACGACCTCCACGGCCAACTCGCGGCCCCTCTCCACCTTGCCTTCACCAACAACACAACACAAACAATATCGACGCAACTAAGTAAATCGAGAATGCCGATTCAACATGCAAGAAGCTTCTCAGGTAGTAAGGGGTGATGGAATCTCTACTTGCCTCAATCGATGGAAAACAAGCGACGCGGCTCGAGCGGAAGAAAAACGGGGTCACGGGCTCGCCAACGAAGGAAATGCTGCGAGAGTGAGGGATGGTGGCGATGGCACTTGCGGGAGGAGGCACCAAGGAGGGCGAGGTCGTAGTGTTGAGAGAACCCAAAGAAGAAAAAATGGAGAGGGAGGAGTGGGCGGAGTGGACGAGGAGGAGGAGAGAGAGAAATGAAGGGGAATGAGAAGAAGAGAGGGGGGCGTCGAGTTGAGGTGGGGAGGAGAGGGGAGAGAACAATGATGAGGCCTTGGGGAAATGATGAATTCCTGGGGAAGGAGGGGGAGGGGGAATGACGAGAGTTGGGAGGAAATGGGGAGAGACGCCGGGTGGCCTCTATGGCCACCACCATTTGGCGTCCTGCCACCGCCAAGAGAGGAGGAGGAGGAGGGCGATGGTGATGATGTGGTCGGCGATGTGGCCGGGAAAAGAGATAAGGTCTCGGGAATTGAAGAGAGTTCGGATACAAGTCATGTCCCAACTTCGTCGAATTTTTAAATTCGAAATCAAGCTCGTCGCACGTTCGGTAAATTCAAAAATTCCTTGGTGAATTACAGAGGCCAAGCGCTGTTGTTTCAAAATTAACACCTAATCTAATTGAATAAATCTAACTATCACACCTAGCCTAATAATCAAATCGGTAGGGATCAGGATGTCACAGCCAAATGCCACTACTGGGTGGAGCCCTGCTATAGTCAACTTGGCCTGCCCTTTTCAGCGATGGTGGGGATGAGGCCCTACGGCCATCACTGAATGCTACCCCCCACCCAATTTTTCTTTTTATTTTAATTTAGCTTTTTAATTTAATTTAATTAATATTTATATTAAAAATCAATTTTTTGGGGCAAAATGATATTGTTTTGTGACAAGTTAGCCATGTTGACATCATGTGAATAATTTTTTTAAAGATAATTGCTTCCTCAATAAATAAAAATAAAAAGTTGCTGAAAAATGCTATGTTAGCATTTTGACTAGAATTTCTCACCATTGACATTCAAGTGTTCATTTCTTATTTGATTTTGGTATTTAAATGTACATTTTGGAAATCTTGGCACTTAACTGATACTCCACACCAAGTTTTAGCATTTAAGATGTCCGAGACTCTACATATCTATATGTTTGATCAAATATCTATACATGTTATATCTCCTACCTAACATGGTGAATGTATGTATATGATATGGGCTCTATTCATGGACCACTCTACTATTTATATTGATATTCTCATTGTTAGGGATGTCTCTTTCATCGAGATTAATTTTTAGTCTGACAATGTGAAACGGAGGCATGGTTAAAGGCTATACATTCCCCACTCTCTAGGATGCCTCGGTATGATACAACTAATGCATTTCATTTAGTGGATTTTCCGCTATATTGAAAGGATACAATGGTTGGATTTCATATTCAAATTAAACAAAATCTCCAATGAATATACATTCACCTTTGTGGAGGTGCTATAACTTGAAAATTAAACAAAAATTGTGGGGAAATGACAATCTTGCTAAACTGAAAGTCGATGTGATTGAAGCAAATTATCATATGCAATAATTGTTATGGTCATTTTCTAGGCCAATATTGTGGCCAATGAGAATGAATGGGCAGTAGACTCTAGCACTACCAAACATATGTCTAAAAATAGAGTACTTATCCTCCTATAGTCTACTAGGGGAAGGAGAAGAAAATATTTATCTTGATCAAGTTCTTGGAAAGAGAAGATTCTTCTCAAACTCTCATTTAAAAATGAGGTTGAATACTTGAGAAACTTCATAGCAAGAGGTAATGGCCATTGCAAAGAATGAACTTTCAATGGTAAAAAGAGACATATCCAATTGATAGGTGATAAAACAATTGCTTAAAAATGGAATATATCCATCGATTATACATCAAAGGGGAATGGGACAAGTCAGTTGAAGAAAATAAATAGTGATAGTAATCAAACCTATGTGATTAGCAAACCCATGAATTAGGTTCATATGGGTAATAACAAGTTATTTATTAATCTAGTGATGCATTATAAAAATTGTTATCCTTTCTAAGATAAGAATAGTGCAAAACTGTAAGGAAAAAGAGGTTGAGTTAAGCTCTTAATGAATTCCATAGCCAACATTGGTGGTGTATTAAACTGCAGAATACACTTGATGAAATCATCTATACTAGTGTGAAGTGGGTCATTTCTATAAAAATTATTGGCGAGAATTTTTGGAGCACTTACAAATAAATCAAGCATGTGTATAGCCTATTAGCGCAAAACCGTGTTGAACAAACCTTGTGGAAGTGTAATCTGATTAATAAAAATTATGATTCACAAAATGAAATTTCTAGTTGATAGAAGATTAACTTCACCAATGATTTTGTAAATTATATTTCATTTTTTCTAGGCCTAGGTCATAGCCTAACAAACATCAATTTCAATGCATCACTCTCCTATAACCTAACATTCAAAGTGATAGGAAAATGAGTCAACTCGAATACAACTTAATTGATACACTTCTCATAAAAATAAAAATAAAAATAAAAACTCAAAAGAAAGATGACAAGGAATCAAACAGAATACCAAAACATGATCTTCACGAACTGAGTAGCTTCTGACATATAATTTATTGGCTTGGACTCGAGAAGTTGATGTTCTTAGGATGATCTACACAAAACATCATAAACTTTAAAATAAAATCCACAAAATTATGAACATCATTTTTTTACTAAATAGCAGGCATAGCATTAGCAAGCATAGCAGCATAATTGTGATGACGTTATTTCTATTCAATTTGTCCATGTGAAATCGAAGGCCATGCCATATAGGACCGTTAATGATGCTTGGACCTCCAAAATCAGAAATTTTGGCAAAAATTAGCTGGAATGACTATATTTAAATTTTACATAAAGGTTTAGGTTTACACTGAAACAAATGGAAACGATAGAACTTCATAAAAATACATACCATATAAGTTGAGGATTGAATTGGTAAACTTTCCAGATTAAAAAAAAAAATGACGTGATAATCCAAAACTCAGGAGCAATCTCCACTCTTCAGACTTCCCAATAAATCCAAGTATCCAACATACTCAGGTTTGATGTACCTGCAACAAACATGAAAAGTATCAGCTCGCCCACTCTCAGACTCGCTATGAACATAAACATGATCCGCTTTTTAGAGACTAGTTCAAGATTATAGTCCCCTCTCTTCCTGATAGAGAACCTCACGACGCAATATGACTACACTTAATTGAACTGGCAAAAAAATTGAGGTTCCAGGACAAAGTTCCTTACAACGAATGACATTAAGAGGTGAGTTTTGTCAACGGAGCTCGCAGCTCCACCACATAAGAAACACAAACTTAATCATGTAGCTTCTGGTGAGAATGACTCAGAAAATGTTGTTCTGACAGTACCATGAGCCAAATCACTCAAATAGCTATTGAGCATATTGATCTAAAGATATGATCAGAATATTGCCCTACTCATTTTTCGGTAAACATTTTGCCACCACTATTTCATTCTTTAGCTTCACAGAAGGCAAAGAAAGGCGAGTATGTTTCTTCTGGGAGTTAGACATTGGAGCTTATATTGATTCAGCACGTTTCTATGCATAAAGATCCTCAAAAGGAAAACTAAATGCATTGACTATAACCTAGACAGTGACCAAAAAAAGGGCCTGTCAGTAATCTTCCCCTATCAATTCATGCTTTCTCAATGTTCTAACATGGAAGAACAGACCAGTGTGCTTGTCTTTGTCCAGAAGGTATGTATTGTCTCCCCTTAAATACAGATGACTTCAGCGTTGGGAAAAGCACAACCACTGAGCAAAGGACCAGAATTCCAAAGAACCAGATGATTGGAATTAAGTAATGAAGAGAATAAAAAGAGAAGCCCTTACCCATGACGAAACAGAAAATCAGTGATGACTAGTGCACAATTAGGCTTGAAAAACTTGGTCCTCCTAATGACATTTGCAACTTGGGCCACAGGAATTAACTTGAAGCTCTCTACTTCTCCATCTATTATAGGATAGTGGGGAAAACCACAGCATCAGAAACATGAGTCGCTGTCATCATTCATGTCTGTCTGGTGGCTAGGAGATGGAAAGGAAATTTACGAACTCTTGAGGGAACCCAAGACTTACAGATCTTACCTTGATTATTTGGTGTAAAACTTTCAGGAAGTTTAAGATCATAACAAAACAAGACATCTCTCTTGTAGCTATATCCATCTATGTCCATGTAGGAAACAGCACCAACTGGCATTGCTCTACAATGATGTCTCAGAAAGTTATTAAAGCCAATATATACACCTCTGCATATGGTACATATGAAAGTATGCACATGGATGTAAAGTCCGCAATTATGTTACACTCACCAACCGACCCCAAATACATAGGGGGGGGGGTGTCGGAGAGAGAGATTTTCAATGCACAAGAAGCTAGTTTCATTCTCATCCACAAGTTTAAGCTAACAAAAGGAATTATTGCCAACAATAAGAGCAATGCTGTGAGCCTTATCAATAACCTCCATTCCCATTAAAAACTTTTTGAAAATTTTAAGTTAATAAAAAAAAAGATATTGTGCGACATTAACAGCAATACTATGAGCCTAATTACTTACCCACGGGAAATGATTCTTGGGATGCCTGCCTCTTCTTCACATTCCTTTATAATATTCTCCCCACAAGCAATATCATGAGGCTGCAGTCAACACAAAATTCCGAATAAACTCATACAATCGTGTGCACACATGCATTCAGTCAGTCAATCTAGTTGATGATTACAGTTAAGGGAATTGCATCCAGTCAGTTTAATAAAAAGATGAATAAGGACACAACAAGAAAAAAGCCAAGCCACCTATAAAGTGGTCTGTGCTTTGGATCACTTTATCCATAGTCGATCAATGGTATCTGATAAGACAACAAGAAACAGATAAAAGCAGCAGTTCATTTGCCACCAACACTCCTACGGGCTAATACTGAGATGAACGCCACAGTATTGAAGTATTAAAGAATTCCAAATTGATCTCTCACTTATGGCTTCAGCACCAGCAAAAGGGATAGTGAGCAACAGAACAAACTTTAGTTTTTCTACCAACACTTTTTACAGGGAAGAACATCAGAATATTGAAGAGTCAAAGATTTCCACCTAAGGTTTTAACACTTGGCAGGACTCAGTTTCACTCATAAGGACTCAATCTCACCCAAATTTATATAAGCCTAACTAAAATTTCTCTTGACATGATGCAAATTGACTTATTAAGTTAATACTTCCATCCATCAAATCCACATTGTTCAGACTTCAGACATTGAGATGCTACCAGAATAATATATCTTTCCACATATTTTTCTATTATAAAATGATATTCCAAACTATTGAGAGTACTTCCTAAGAAAATTCTTGCACAAAAGGGCTTTTTATAATCCAAACCACCTTCTGTAACAATTGCCATCATATCCTTTATAGATTAGTAAAATCTGTGCATTGCACTAAAGAAAGTTAATTAGCCATAATACTTTATAACTAAGCCTTAACTCCATCATAAGCCAATATTCTGCACTAATTGTATCTTAACAAGATAATCAAGTCAGATTAAGGATTCAAATCACTAAGCTATATCTCCCATGCACATATTTGAGGGTGAAACTCAGAAGAACACCAATAGCTACTTCAAACAACCTAGTAACATCGCCTACTTTAAAGCAATTATTTTCCCTTCAGGCTACATGAGCATTCTAACACTGTTGATCTTGTACCTGCGTCATGCGAGTCAATATTGAGTCAAAGAATCATGCCATTCACGACTAATGGAATCTCACAATTCAGGTCTTGTTTTTAGCCAATAATTTTCCTCCATGAATGTATCAGTAAAAGAGTACTTCAATCAAAATACATCCAGAGTTGTCTCCATTTGTTCCCTTCTAGGCATGAAAGCCACTCTTATTTCTCACAATACAGTGTAAGTGGAAACTAGCCATACCAGAACTTACAGCAACTCAAAAAGAGAAGCAGCATGACTGAGACAGAGTTATCTCTATTTTTCAGAGTCATGAATTATCTAAGTTCACTAGAAAATCGGAAGCATATTAGCAGGCTAGACTATTACACAACCAAAGGGAGTGCAGCTTCCTAGAAGAAAGGGAGGTAATCCAATCCAATATGACAGTAAACCATCATGAAATTCCCAGGCCTTTGGGATATAAACGTCTGGAATTTCAATTTCAACTTTCTGGTGTGGTCTGAGCACTATACCCATAAAAGAGGATATTCCAGTAGACAAGGCTCCCCTAGCGTGGGTCTGAGGAGGGTCGTCATCAGACACAGAAAGGAAAATCATAACACAACCCCACAACCACACAGAAAGAAAAAGAACAAAAGGGCTATACATGAAATGGTTACAGAAACATGATCTGGAAAGGGAAGTACTGGTGAAATTTTTTCTACTTACATGTGATGACACGGAAATACTAATATATTCATGCAGCTTGGATGAGGGAAAACATATGAACAGGGAAAAGATTTATCAATACGAACCAGTCCTCCGGCAACTAGATGATCAAGCATTCCCGGGTATGTTGGTTTGACTTGACTTCTCTTCCCAATCCAGAGATATTCCTGACCGTCCTTTTCAACATAGCCATTCATGTGAACTCCATATGCCTACTACAGAATAATTTTGGGTGACTAAAACAGTGAGTTATTTTAAATGACATAAAATCACATAGGGGTCTATTGCACAAGCCAACACTTCTTTTTTCCACATCTAATATTCCCAGTTGAATGCTCACCATGGAAAAATCTTTTTGTCTTACTTTTTAATGTTATATAAGGCCAGAGTAGAAATACATTATTGCTGAACTCTTGTGTCCATAAGTTTGGTTGGTTAAGATGGAATTGAATCGCCATAAATATTGGAAGACTTCACAGTATCTCGGTTAGAGCTTCTGTTGGATTACCAATGGTTTAAACTCCAAAATTTGCAGCCATATATGGAATCATCTTCTTGAATGTAAACAGGATATTAAAGACTTTCCACTTGGTTCTTACAAAAGCTTTAAGAGGCCATTCTGTTCTCCATCATGCGCCTCAAAAAGGTTATGCAAAAAGCAAGACAATTACGCAAGGGAAAAGGAAGAAGAATTACATTAACTTGATGGTTTACCAATCTTCTGAGTTTAAAAGCATTATGAAACAACAGGGAATTCAATTGATCTATCTATTGTCTTGAAAATGGATCTTGATCAACACCTTCAGACTTCACATCCGCAATCAACCAAGAATTTCATTCATACAGGTAAGGATTTCCATAAACAACATAATAGAATAAAGCTGCTGCTGTTGGTTCTGAGCTCTCGTTAAAGATTACTCATTTGAAAAAAAAAGAAAAACATGGCACAAGGGCATACTGCTATGGAAAGGAGAAAAACGGACCTTGATTCCAAAATAAGGAGCCGCTGCACGTTCAAGAGAGAATATTATTGAACCTCCAAATGAAGATTTCACAGGATAGAGCTGGTCCAAACAAATGGAAGCACAGTAAGGAAAAGCAAACCAAAATCACACAGAAAATCATCAGTTGCACCAGGACTATCATAACACATAAGCAACGCAAAGTGCTTCCTCAGAAAAAGGTGCCTTCGGTCATATTTGACCCCATTCGCACCTGTTCAGGATCATAAGAAGTTAGCACACTACGGATTTGATTGTGACCACAGGCAATACCTCATTTCTAATACCTGGAATCAGTTCTTGGCCTAAGCATTTCACTACATGCGCCACTGCTTCAGTCCTATCCTCTGGTGTTCCCAGCAATGGATGTAACCCAACATGTCCACCAAAACGGCTAACATTTAAACTGTCTGGATCGAAAGTAAACACGTCGTCGAATTGCCTCAAATGATCAGCAAAACTGCATATACATTTCAAGAATAGAAAATCAAACCAACTATCCGTTGAATTGGGGCAGCAAATTAATCCTTTTTCGAGTCGTCCTGCATACGTCGATACTGCCCATAACAGGCAAGACTCTTTTGACTAATCCAAGCCGAACTAACAAACTGGGGGCATTCATTGAATGTTTCAGGATTAAAACATCACGCAATGAGGTGAGAAAATTGTACCCTTGATGGACATAACCAACAATCTGATCTTCGACGACGAACGGCAAGAAATCAGACCGCATCTCCTGCCAGAGTTTAAACAAGAACAATCAAGAACGGAGCTTCAATTCCTCTTGAATCACGGGTAGCTCCGCCCAAGAACGGAGGAGAAACAGAACCCTGGAGCACCAACCGAGGCACGGTTGCAGAGCCTGATCTTCTCGAAGAATCCGGCCAGGTCGGAGGAGTCGGAGGAGTCGTCGTCGTCGGAGTACCGGGGTTGAGCGACCCGAAGGACGTCGTCCCACGTGAAGCAGCTTGTGGAGATCGATGCGGATGGACGAGACCCGCATCGAGTCGAGCCGCGAAACGGGAGGAGCGAGATGGGTCTGCTGAAGAGAGCGCGAGGAAGGAGGGGCAAGCGCAGGGACGGCATCCCCGGCGAGAGATGAGAAGCGCAAGCTGAAGCCATGGAGAGAGGGAGAGAGAAAGACTGCGAGCTGATTCGAGGGAAAATTTTGGGCCTGCATGTTTTTATTCCTAGTTTCTATTCAAGAACAGAAATTTTGGGTTCGAATGGTAAAAAAATGTTTTACCAAACTAGTTTTTATTCTTACTTTCTATTCTTTTTTTGTTTGGGAATAGAAACAAAAAAAAAAAAGTGTTTCTGTTCCGAAAACAATTTTGAACAAAGGAATGCGTTTAGTAACGTTTGTTTTGGGAATAAAAATTAAGAGAAAACACGTTTGGTAAATTTTATTCTTTTTTTTTTTTTTTTTAATTTTTTAAACATTTTTATTTTATTTTTCATTTTTTCCTTTCTTTTTATTTTTTTTTTTTTCGGCCGGTCCCCGCCTCCAATGACCGGCCCGACGGACAAGCGTCGCCGCCCTCGGCGACGTCGTCGCCGACCATGGCCGAGGCCGGCGACCGGCAAAAGAAAAATAAGAAAAAAAGAATAAGAAAAGTAGAAGAGAAGAAGAAGAGAGAGAAGAGAAACGTTTCTTCATTTTGTTTTGGAACAAGAAACAAAAATTTGTTGTTTCTTTTTTTTTCTTATTTTGTTCTAACAAAAAAAAAAAAAGAATGTAAATCTGCAACCAAACGGTTTTACGTTTTTTTAGTTCCCTTAACAAAAATTGTTCAAAAACATAAATAAAGAATGTTTCCATGCAGACCCTTTGTTTTTTTTATTCCCTAACAAAAAAAACAAAACGCGTTTGTTTGCGTTTTTGTTAAAATCAGATTTTTGTTCTTGAAACACAAAAAGAACATAAATGATAAACAAAAAAAAATTATTTCTTGCTCCAGAAACACTTTTTTCTTCTTTTCTTCTCTCTCCTCTTTTTTCTTCTTCTTTTCTTCTTTGGCCGATCGCCGACCTCGGCCATGGCGGCGATCGGCCGTCGAGGGCCGGCGACCTCACCGGAGCATCGCCGCCCCCGCGAGGCCGAGCGTCGCCCGGGGCGAGGCTCGGCCTCGCCTTGGCTAGGCGAGCTCGAGCTCACCCAGATCCGGCGAGGCCGAGCCTCGCCGGGGTCGGCTGCTTCGGTCTCGCCGGATCCGGGCGAGGCCGCCACTTGAAAGAAGAAAAATAAAAATGAAAGGAAAAAATGAAAAATAAAATAAAAATATTAAAAAATTAAAAGAAACAAAAAAAGAACATAAATTGATCAAACATGTTTTATTCATTTTTTATTCCCGCAATGTTTTTATCAAACGCATCTTTTGATCAAAAATTGTTCCCCGGAATGTAAACACTTTTTTCTATTTTTGTTCCCCTTGGAACAGTTTTTGGCAAGTAAACGTTACCAAACGCGCCATTTTAGTTTTGGGAAAGAGAAGCAGTTGACTTTTCGAGTTAAAAAGTTGGTAAGCCGCTTTTCTCTTTCTTTGCCGATTTTGCCATCTAATATTTACATTGCAATAATATGTTTTTAGGATATTTAATTTGTGAACATCTTCTTGTTGTTAATATCATTATTTCATATGCTATTTTTGTTCGGATGTGGTGCTAAAATGGGTGCTTAATTAATGTCTCTAACTAGAGGTGATTTGACCAATTCCAAAAATTTTGAAAGTACACTTGGGAATTGGTTGAAATGCCCTCACTTTCGGAAGAAGTGTGAGACTTGAGAATGAGCTACAAGGCCAGAAGTGACCAAAAGCAAGAGCGACAGTGGGAGTGACAAGTGTGGAGGCAATCAAGATCGAGAGGGAGACAAGAAGATGAGATGCGCAAGGTGAGAGACAAAAAAAAAGGGATTTTGATTTGAAAAGTTAAACCTCAAAAATTTTAAATTATTAATATGTACCAGTTTGATCTTGATGATTGGTTTCACTTTTGGAATTGGGAATCAAATCAGTACTCACCTATTTCAATAAATCGATCCGATTATAAGTAGTCTTGATTCTTTTGCACATTCCTATTCATAATCCCACATAAAATAAAATAAAAATTATAAGTATATTGAAAATCCTAAAACTTGTCATACGCAATTAAGTTCTAAAACTTTCACAAAGTGCATTTTAATTTAAAAACTTATTTAAAATGGGGTTTTGATCTAACAATTTATACATAAAAATCAAAAATATATATGTACTGGTACAATGTAGATGGGCAATTCCATTATTGGAATCAAGAATTGGACCGATACTCACCTATTCCGATAAATTTGTTCGGTTCCAGACAATTCCCAATTCTTAATTGCACATGCCAATTTTAGTTGCAATTGAGTTGAACTTGACAAATGAAATATGTTTACAACTTTTAGGATATGATTGTGCCAACTTGACAAGTTTCAAAATTTAATCGCATTTTTTGAAAATTTTAGGATTTAGTTGCACTTTTATGATAAGTTTTAAGATTTGATTACATTTTTTAAAAAATTTGAAAATTTCTCAATTGTATTTTTGTGATAAGTTTTAGGATTGCAAATGCATTTATCCTTAAAAAAGAACTGAAGTTTATTAAAGTCTTTTTATGGGTAAACAATCATCTTAAGAACATTAGTTTCCAGAATACAAGCCACTAAAGTACATCCTGAGTAAGCTATTCGGTTTGTAAAGGTCGTGTTTGGCTTTTCCATTTGATCTTAGTCACGTTTGCACTAAATTTTTCCAAAAAAGTATATCAAGTAAGTCGTGTCCTGATTAACTTACGTAACATCATGTCTTTTATTTGGCACGTGCTATCTACTTGAGTTCAACTCGACACAATCTGAAATTGAGTTAAAGCTTTGATCGATCGGCTCTTGGAGCCCCATCGGGTCCGCCATGCATTCCACAAATTTTGCCTTGTGGCTTCTCCCTATCTTCTGTATTTTGCGGCTATTCTGTAGAGTTTTGATTGTGCCGTCAAAATTTGCTGAAGTAGGTTAATTGAAAGCTATGACAAGCCGCTGCTTGAGGCTTTGAGGCGTTTGATTTTGAATTGGATTTTTGTGTCCTCATGTATTCTCTCTCTACTTTCATTACTCTGAGAATTTCTCTTCTTATTTCCTTTGACCTTTTCAATTCTACATCTACCACAAAATAAAGTTACGCCTATCTTGTGAAAAATAAATATTTTCAAAATATTTTCTTAAAAATAATCGCTTATATCACTTGAAATAATTAGTTAATAATTTTTTATTGCAAAAATTTCTATTTAATTTTTTGTAGATAATGAAAATATTTTTCATCCATTCAGTTTTTTAAAAGCACTTTGAATGATCATTTTTCAGAAAAATGTTGTCAAACTCATTTATTTTTTGAAAAACAAGCATACCCGAATTGTTGAACCATGTTCCAAGTTTCATTGTTCCTTGATCTTCTCTTCAGTACCCAATAAATGATTGGATTTGCATTTTCATTTGCTAGAACCACGGACAAATTAGACTTTGGAAATAACTTTTTGCATGAATTTTCAATTATTTTGCTAGATTAACTGTAATCAACAGAAAGAGGTGAGACACGGCCATGCATAACATAGAAATCACACTTGAAAATGGTGGACAATTAGCTAGAGCAGCGGGTGGTTTGGCGAAAAACTGATTGCAAAAAATGGGAAATCGGCCACATTAAAATTACACCTTCTATGTATGGCACAATTTCAGGGTTAATGACCCTCACGAACTGCACATCAACGCTCGCAAATTAATCTCAGGTTTTTGGCTGCGTTGGATCCCTGTTATTGCTCTCCCGACTTTTGTCGAACGGGATCGAAGCGCTGCTTCTCGTTCACTTCTGTATTTCCTGAATGCAGTAGGCGTGCTCTTGTAGTGCTTCCTACTGCGGGCTGTTCCTCGCACGACCATTCTCGTTCGAGGACAACGCGCCGCTCTTCATCTGCTTGATGATTCATCCGAGGACAAAATCGATCAGCCGGGTCAGAGCGAAAGATCTTCTTCTGAACACTCTCTGTTTCTGCCTACCCGCCCAGCACTATAGTCATCTGGGTCGGGCCAAATCTAAGGCCCCGACCCCCAAGAACTCCAAGCAGCCTTCGAGACACTCCCAACATCGTCGGATACCCGACCCTTTCGTTACCAAAGTTAAGGAAGTCGAGGACCCAGATGAGGCCCTGTCTCTTTTCTATGAGTATCGCCGGATGGGCTTCAGGCACGACTACCCTTCGTATTCTGCTCTCGTTTACAAGCTCGCTCGGTCTCGTAGTTTCGAGGCTGTTGAGGAGATTCTGAGTCGCATTGAGGAGACTGATGTTCGCTGCAGGGAGAGCCTCTTTATAGCTTTGATTCAGCACTACGGGAAAGTCCATTTGGTGGACAAGGCTGTTCGGCTATTCCAAAAAATGACTGACTTCAACTGTACCCGCACGTTACAGTCCTTCAATACGATTCTTAACGTTCTTGTGGAGAACGACAAGTTATTGGACGCGGTTGAGTTACTCCATCGCTCATACAAAATGGGTTTCCGGCCAAATTCGGTTTCTTTCAATGTAATTATGAAGGGATGGCTCGAAAAAGGAGAATGGGAGACTGCGTGCAAGGTGTTCGATGAAATGCTGGAGAAAGAGGTTCAGCCCACGGTTGTAACGTATAACAGTCTGGTAGGGTTCTTGTGTAGAAAGGGTGACGTTGAAAGAGCGATGGGCCTTCTTGAAGACATGACTCACAAAGGGAAATATCCTAATGCCTCGACATATGCTTTGCTGATGGAAGGTTTGTGTTTGTTAGGTAAGTATGAGGAAGCTAAGAAACTTATGTTTGATATGGAGTACAGAGGATGTAAACCGGCGCCCGTGAACTTTGGTGTTTTGATGAGTGATCTAGGAAAGAGAGGTGAGACTGACAAGGCAAAGGAATTGCTCAAAGAGATGAAGAGAAGGAAGTGTAAGCCAGATGTTGTGTCTTACAATATATTGGTCAATTACTTGTGCAAGGAAGGCAGACCTGCTGAGGCGTATAAACTTTTGGTTGAGATGCAAATTGAAGGCCGTGAGCCCAATGCAGCTACGTATCGCATGATGCTTGATGGCTTTTGTAAGGTTGAGGATTTTCAAGGAGGCTTGAAGGTTCTTAATGCAATGTTGACAAGTAAGCATTGTCCTATGGCCGATACTTATTGCCGTTTGGTTGAAGGGTTGTTGAGGAATGGAAATATAGATGATGCATGCTTTGTAGTTGAGGGGATGGAGAAGAGAAAGATCAGAGTTGAGCTGGAGTCTTGGGAGGTTCTAGCTAGCCATGCTTGCAGGGCAGATGGAGGTGCGATGGAGCTTCTTACTGAATTGTCTTTGTAGGAATTCTAGTGCTCTGCCTTCACCAGAATTGTGAAGCCATGGACAAAATTCCGAGCTTCCCATCTTATGTTTGACCAAGAGGCGGGCGAGATAATCGACTGTAAACGGCTGTCCAAGTAGGAATTCTCTTCATGTTTATACTCCGTCATTTATGCCCCTGGCTGATATGTATTAAGAAATAAGGTATTGCCTCTGTGTACTACCTTTATATCCTCTGGAAAGTTAGGCAAATGGGGTTGATTATGCTCAAACTTATGCTTTCTTTTCATGCTTTCTTTTCATATTCATGATACTAACATTGCATGGTGACTAACTATCGGCGATTTTGGCATCTTTAGTCTGGCTTCAACTATGCGAATTTGGCATGTTTACTCTGGTTTCAACTGTTCCTATTAGCTTTATACCGTGAAGTCTTCATTTCGATGTTATTTAGATTCGTCTCTTGAACGTGGAGCAATTTATTTTGGAGTTGTAGTCCAATTCTTTCCACTCTGTAATGTGATGCTATTTCTGTAAATATTCTAGGCATCTTCAGGGAGAGGGAGATAGAATTTATAAAGATTATAGCTTTACTTAGTTGACTTCACTTTACACTTTATTAGAGGAGGATATTTATACTGAAGGATATACGTAAAAAAAAAAATTATCTATCTTAGAAAATAATGAAATATTAAATAATATCCCTAATATCTCTAACAATATTATCTCATAGGGAAATCTCTAATCTTCATAAATATATTTCATCACTCTCAATCGACGGATGCAACTTTCTTCCAAAGTCTATAATCACGTGCTGTGCAGCTAGACATTCCACAAAACAATCAAATTTGACAAGCACCAATGAAACGCATAATTAGAAAATTGACATATCTTTTCTCATACAACGTTGATAAAAGCAATGTGGAAACTCAACTTGCATTGCAGCAAATTAAACTGCAATACCCTATTGCACTCATCTTTGGTTGCTCAATAAAGGTGTTGTTGACACCTAATTTATAGTCGAGGCATCATTAAAGATAAGAAAATCGATATTAGGATTTATGGTCCTTATAAGGCCAATTTCTCAAACAAAAAGTGTTGTTTTTCATTTATTTCTTTTGACCAATTATTCGTAGGTAATTTCTTATTCATTTCCACCAAAAACTCAAAAACTCAAACAGTTGACTTTTGAGTTTATTTTTTATCAACCCTTGATCAAAGGTCAACCTCAAGTCAACAATTATTTTTTTGCATAAAACGATTCCTTTTAGCCTTAATATCACTTTTGCCACATTAGTTTTGAAAAAATTCAAAAATTTGGTCATAAAATCAACTATTTAGAGAAAAAATGTTAACTAAAGGATTAACTTTTGGTGAAACCTTTGATTGAAAAAAATTGGAAAATATAACAATCCAAAAATCACTTAATTTTAGCTTCAATTTGACTATAGCATTGAAACTTTTGCAAAAATCGGTTAAGAACCTTATTTTCCTAATTTTTCAATTTTAGATTTGAAATCAACCAAAAATAAAATTACTTTTATTCTATTCATATTTTAGCTTAGTTCTTTTGACGACATTTGATCTAGATGCCATTACCCATTCACTTGTGCAGTTAATTTCGATATTTGACATGTAGGATTGCATTTTGCCATTTTTAGCCCTAATTAGAAGTTCACATCGATTCTTCATGATTTGCATATCAACACTTCCATTCCAATCATTTTCTTGAGTTAAATTCAAATCTAGGGTCAAATTTTGGCAAATTCATTCAAGAACTTACCAATTTGATGGATTTAACTTACTTGAACTCAAGAAATCCAAGCTAAAGAATTCCTATTAGTGCAATTCAAATTGACTCATTCTAGAATAAGGTTTAATTTAATAAATTGAGGTTCAATTTTGACGTTGACCCTCGATTTATTTATGAAACAAAGGTCACACCTTCATTTTATTGTTAATTTGGATATAATAGGCCATCTTGAACATGGGTAATTGAACTAATTGATGTCTTGTTACGTCAATTGAGGTCAGTTTTAACCAATTTGTGTTTTGAGGTAAGCAATTAGAAGAATTTGCCCTTTTTTTTTATGCCAAGGATCCGGCTTAGCTCACCTTGCGGGAGCACGGCACTGATTATACTTTAGGGGAGACTAACCCAGCAACCTACCGTTGAGGCCCCCCACTTAAATTATGGAGTATACCTTGGGGGTTCGAACTCCTGACCTCTTGGTTCATATAGAATTTTCCCATTTTAGTACATAATTGGACAAAGATTTTTTTCAATTTAGTCCATAAAGGACTAGATTGCACAAAAATAGGGCTTGAGAACTTATCGAACTGGTCAAATGGTTTGAACTTGCCCAATCAGTACGACCAGTTCGACCAGCCTTCGTGAATCTAGCGAACCTCCGGTGGCCGCGTGACCACCATAAGGTGATGTTAGATGACCAGGGCTAGGATTCAAATCCTAGGTGCTTCCATATGCTTAGAAATGATAGGTTGAATGTGCTGCAATAAATAATGGATGATCCATGGATTGATTGTGCTTGTTTGTCATTTCTGAAATTTCATAAGATCTTCAGACAAACTTTTTGTTATAGTGGATATGAGGTCCTAAACCTCAAAATCTTGAGTTGATATGTTCGGGCCAATTGACCTACGTTCGACCTATGAAGCACGAACATGTCGATGCGTGTCCGGAAGACTGATGGAGGGTGGGAGGGTGGAGGCAAGGGAGTAGAGGCTGCGAGCGACAGTGAGAGACGGCTAGAGAAAGAGCCGAATAGAGAGAAAGAATAGAGAGAAAGCAAACTCCCGCAAGCGAGACGAAGCCACGAACATACCACCGCAATGACGAGAGACGACTAGAGAAAGAGCCGAATAGAGAGAAAGAAGAGAGATAAAGCAAACTCCCGTCGGCGAGACGAAGCCACGAACAAACCACCGCGACGACGAGAGATAGCCAGAGAGAGCGGCGAGGGCCGCCACTGTTGCGATGGATCGGTGACGAGGAGGAGGAGGGGAAGGATCAAGAGGAAGAGGAGAGGAAGGGTGTTGTGCGGAGAGGAAGGTGGTCGTGCGGCGAGGTGGAGGAGGAGATAGTTATAAATCTTTTAATGAATTATTAATGTAATTCTTCCAACTAATTTTCATGGCAGTTGAGTCAGTGCCAGTCATCTTATGTGGCATAACCAACACTAATGTGGACAAATTTTATTATTCGGTTAATGCCCTGAAAAATCCCAAATTAGTCTACATGTGACAAATTTACCATAAACTTATTTTTTGACTACCAAAAACTCAAAACTGACACACTTTTGATAATTTTATTCCAAATTGATATATTTATGATAAATTTACCATTTACTAGTTTCCGTTACAATAAGTTAAATGACAATAGACAATTGACTACTATATGAGTTTGGGATTTTACTTTCCGTTTGTCACAGTTATACAATTTTCGTAACTTTTTGTGGTATTAAATGTACCAATTTAGGGTTTTGGTAGTTGAATAAATTAATTTGGGGTAAATTTGTCACAAGCATATCAGTTTGTGATTTTTTATAATCAGATGGGGTAAATTTGTCATAAATGTACCAATTTAGGATTTTTCATTGTCAAAAAATTAGTTTGGAGTAAATTTGTCAAATATGTACTAGTTTGGGGTTTTTTAGGATATTAATTATTTATTATTTTATAAAATGTTTTGAATTTATGATTTTTCATTTTATTTTCCTTCTTATCTTTTTTTTTTTTTTTTTCATAGGGCAACAAGGCTTCTAGCACAGGATGAGGACCGCCGACCTTCACCAACCATTATGCAAGGGCTCTTGAGCCTTCTTCAGCCACAATTAGGGCCTGGACGAGGGTCATGGTGCCCTCACCAACCTCACGAAATTTCGATGAGGGCCTCAACATTCATCCATGGGCGACAATGGCTTCGCATCTCTCACCCTAGGGTTGGTCAGGGTCACCAACCCTTGTCTAGTGGTTGGTGGAGTTGCCAACCCTTGGCCAGTAGGCTTGTTACCAAAAAAAAAAAAAAAAATAAAATCTTACTAAAATTAATAAGAAGTTTGGAAATTTTATAAAATTGTTGGCCCTAACTAGATCATCATATTAGCGATTTTTGAAAATATTATCTAGAATGACCATTGTAGTAATTCGTTCAAATATACATGACTAAATTACACAATTGAAAAGTTTAGGAAGAAATTGGTAAATTGTCAAAATGTGTAAGACTACATTAGCACAATTGAAATATTTAAGATTGAATTGGCTACCATATAATAGTTTTAAGACTTTTTGGACAATTTTTCAAAAAAAAAAAAAAAGCAGCTTGATTTTTAACAGATACACTACAAGCGAGCATGTGTATGTGTGAATAGGGACGGTACTCTAGACTCATTTGTCCATTAAAATAGTGCAAACACGTCACGGCAGCTAACCATGGTTCATTTTGCTAAGCAATTGACATCATCTTAACAAAGAAAGTGACTAATCGGACGTGGCCCCATGCAAGTAATTGGTTTCCAAATGGAAGGGGTGCTTGGAAGCTAAACCCTATTTGCTAATAACGCTTACATGCAGTTGTTCATTCCACCTTTCAACGCCCATAAATACAAGCTGCCGGGGGTTTCAAGCAAGTGAAGACGAAATGAATGGCGGTAGTTAAAGGTGTCCATCACCATCACCGTCAAGAAAATATCTCCTTCAATGTTGCAGTACGAGTCTCCTTGTCGTTATTATATACCAATATAGAAGAAATACAATCCTTTTTTTCCCTCTAAGATTATTACAAATAACAAAAATCCAAAGAACATAGGGCCCCTTACCCAAATTTCGAATCAAACACCAAAATAACATTCGTCAAAAATCAACATCAACCTCACACAGGGACTAAAACAAAATGTGATATCCGCCTCATAATATTCCAAAGATCTCTCTCTCTCTCTCTCTCCTTCCTTCGGGGGCATTAGCAGCTGAAAGAAAGCCACACAAGAAGGGGAGTTAAATGATGAAAGAGACACGTACAATTGTCAAAAACCATACAAAAAGTGGTACTGTTGAGTTGACGTGGAAACTCAACGTCCCAGCCATTTTTGCTGCTTTTATTCCCTCACACAAATGAGCCTCTCGTGCAATCTTCTTTCTCCGAAAGGATAGCAATAGAGATGGAACAAGGAGCAAGCCCAAGAGCAGGGGAAAAGACAACAAACAAGACTCAAACTCATTCCCACATGAAGGAAGATCAAGAAGCCAGTGGAATGATCAGTGCCCTAAGAGCTGGGGAAAAGGCAACAAACAAGACTCAAACTCATTCCCACATGAAGGAAGATCAAGAAGCCAGTGGAATGATCAGTGCCCTAAGAGCAGGGGAAAAGACAACAAACAAGATTCAAACTCATTCCCACATGAAGGAAGATCAAGAAGCCAGTGGAATGATCAGTGCCCTACCAGATTCGGCTCCATCTGACTCTGATGCATCGAATGGTACAGGAAGAAAAGAAACACAACGCCCTTCTTCTGAGATTGATAGTAATGGTGGGCATAATTCAGACAAAAAGCTGGGGCCAATAAGTCCATCATTACCCACCCCAGCAGAACACGAGTACAAGAACAACAGTGAAGAAGATCACAACACACCGGAAGAGGAACAGCAACAAGAAAAAGAAGGAGAAGAAGTGAAAGGTAGAGAGATGCTGCAGCGACACCGGGTCGAGGTCTCAGGGCAGGTTTGGATACCGGAGATCTGGGGTCAAGAGGAGCTGTTGAAGGACTGGGTGGATTGCTCTGCCTTTGAGGCTTCCATAGCACCGACTAAGATATGTTCAGCTAAAGCAGCCTTGACTGAGGAGGGAAAGAAAGCTAAATCTGGTGTATTAAATATAGATAAAAGCTGCTGATTATTATTTTCATTGATTTTCTTTTGTTTTCCTCTTTTCAATGGATCTGGAGCCTGATATCATGTAGATTATTTATCAATATAGACGTGAACATGGCAAAAAGTCCCAATGTCTGTTGTTCAACCAGGGAAAAAGGAAAGCAATCCCGTATTTAAATTGAGAAAGGAGAATATAAATGCATATTTCCCTCATCCCATGTAGCAGATACACCTCTTTTTTCCCCCCACATTGTCGGCCAGGCAAACCACGCTCCTTCTAATTTACAAGAGAGCCTAGTTTAGTTTAGATGTAATCGAGCCTAAACACCTCACCAATTTCATAGATCAAATAAGGGGCAATATAAGATTTGAGCGAGTGAAAACGAACATGGAGTGATTTGTATTTGGTATTGTGCCGAATTGAACTTGTCTTGTGCTTGATCCTATAGAGTTAATTACTTGAATGATAAATTAACATCTTCATATTATAACGATCCAGACAATTGAGAACTTTCAAAGGGATTCCTACAAAAACTCCCGAAAATGAGTATCAAGTGTTGTATTCATTGACATGTTTCTGAAATATCAAAAAATTCTGGTAAGGCTTCATGTGAAGAGACTGGTCTAGACCTAGTAATATCAGTTAATCACGTGGGAATCACATATAGAGCACATATAATGGATCCAATCCACATGGATCTAGTTCTAGATAAAACTTTGTGCTCAGTTTGGCTGATTAGAAGATTATTTTGGTGTTTCACTAGAAGAAAGGTCAGAAAGAAATTAAAATGACTTTCTTAGATGCATCACTAGTAAGAACCGATACGATGAGATTTATAAGATTGTTATGCTAAATGAAGGACCTCCGTTCTCAAAATCCTCGAGTAGCTTGTTATCTTAGATGTCTAGCCCATTATCCTTCGAGAAAACATCTTTCCTTTTCCAATGTCGTTTGGAGGTGTCTGATTAGGTTAGCTGGCAACCAGCTGGTCCCTGCCGCAGCAGTCTTTCGCCCTCTCCTTTGGCAAAGTGCTCGACGCCTTCGATCTCGAAAGCCCAAAGTCATCTCCCTATTAGTCCTCGTCTTTTGCCAAAAAAAAAAAGTAAAGACTTTAGACGAATTGAAACCTATATCCCTGCTTCTAGAATGTTCAATTGCGCCAACGAAGGAGTTGAAAGCTTTCTACTCCTATGGCCTCACGGCTTCGGTTCTTGTTTGTGTTGTTTTGAGCCTCTAGGAACTTGCGTTCTTGTTTGAGATAAGTGCACTAAAAGTCTTAAAACTTATTACGAAAGTTTAAGCGAGTACTATTTTTTAAAACGTGTATTCAAATCTTAAAATTTGTCATAAAAATGCAATTAAGTCCTAAAACTTGTCAAGAAAATACAATTGAGTTCTAAAACTTCAAAAAGTATAACCAAATGGACAGACTTAATTGAATTAATTTGACAAGTTTAAGATTTGATAGAATTTTTTGAAAGTTTTATGATTCAATTACACTTTCATAACAATTTTTAAGACTTACTTGCATTTTTTTTTGAAAGTTTTAGGACTAAATTATATTTTATGATAAATTTTAAAACTTTAAGTACACTTATTTTATTTTATTTTTTATGTTTTGTTTTTGGGCCTTTTGGCTTGTGTGTTTGTGTCGTGGTGCACTTATTCGACCATGGATATAATCTTTATCTTTCATGGACAAAAAAACTCTAACCTTCAACACAACTAGTGTAGGTATCCCCTTTATATTCAAGGCACTTATTTTCCTTTTCATTTTTAGATTTTACTCTTGAAGAAATTAATTTTGTCAAAAAAAAAAAAAAAATTCCCATAAACCTAGTTCTTTCTTACGTGGTTGAGCAAATTAAAGGATTAACTACCAAGTAGAATTTAGAAAAGATTTTTAACATAAACAACATTTTAACATAATCACATGTTTATAATCTTTATTTTATTTTTTGTATATATCATCATCAAAATCTTTCTTGTTAGTGATTATAGATATAATTATATATATAATTTGTATATATATACATATAATGGGACGATTGGATGACCTAAAGGAAAAGACCTTCTTTAAAGATTTTCGAAACAAAATAATAGCTACATTCCTAACATGAAACTTGAAATGGAGAAATTTAATTAAATTAAAAAATTGCATAAAATATGATTTATTATTATTTTTTATTATTATTATTATTATTATTATTATTATTATTATTATTATTATTATTATTATTATTATTATTATTATTATTATTATTTTACTGCTAGTGAATTTTCAGTCATTCTGGATTGACAAAGCTTAATATCATTCATGTGGTATTTAAGAAAAATATCAAGATGCCTCATTAAGCATAACTTTTCCACGTTAATATTTTTAGTGTATTTCCATATACTACTTTTGCATCTTACATTCTATGTGTAAAAATGTGTCGCCAAAAGCAAGAAAAGAATATAAATTCATTTTATAGTAAATACAAAGACTTGCTATGTTAGTTAGATAATCTGCTACAAGAGCAATGATGATGAAAAAATTAACCAGTGAAAATGAGCTTTTGAGATAGTAGTGGCGAAGAATAGATAATCTGCTATAAGAGCAATGCTGATGAAAAAAATAGTTTTTATTTTATAAATTTCAGTAATCTTAAATTTGAGGGGAATCCATAAAAGGAAACTGAGTCAAAGGAGAATGCAGACATGAAAACTATTATGGGCCCGCTAGCCTAACCGGGGGACTTTTGTGACGGTAGGAACAGTCAAATGTTAGCCACACTTTTTGATGAAGGATGTTGTGAGATTGGATCCACCGGTTTCAATTTTTGTTTTACTTCCCATAGCTTCCTATTTTCTTGGCTTAAATTAGGATTAGATCAGAGGATTTAAAAAGGCCCAAGAAGCACTAATTTGAAAGGGAAACAACTCTCACAATTCCCAGTAAATGAAATTTTTTGAATGTGCCTGATGAAAAACAAATTAAGTACCAATATAGATAATCACAGCATATAATCACTAATTAAAAAAAAATCATTAATATCATCTATGATTAAAGATAAGAAAACTTAAAATGGCCTATTGTTCCTTTCACTCAAAGCAAATTGCGCTATAAGTACTCTCTGGTGATCTAAAATAATAATAATAATAATAATAATAATAATAATAATAATAATAATAATAATAATAATAATAATAATAATAATTATTATTATTATTATTATTAATAATAATAAAGTTATTATAAAAGAATATTGATATTGATCATGCATAAAAATAGATAAACTACATAAAAAAAAAGTCCTAATTAGTTGACAAAAAAATTATCCTGTTTATTCGAATCTCGTAGATGGAGATATGTAGGGATCTAAAACATTACAAAATCAATTGTAGGATTGCATGAGTCAAAGCTAAAGTTTATAAAATTCCATATAAAGTTTCTTTTTGAGTTATTAAATTTCTTTAATTTGGGAATAATACCCCCCAGATCTTTTCTTTCACTAAAGAATAATATCCATTATTTTAAAAGTTCCAATTTGAAAATTTTGAGTTTACTTGAATCTTTTGTTTAGTGGAACAATATCCACCAAAACTCGTGAATCAATATCAACTAGATATTCACCTTAAATCTTTTTCTAACCGGTCAAGTTAATCTCCCAATTTTCATCTTTAACACTTGTAACTGACATTGCATCCTCTTTGTAAAATAAAGGCACCGCTTTGCACTTATTTCCCAAACCATTAAGACCGATTTTGTTTATCTATGAAAAGAGGAGTGGATTTAGCCATGTAAAGGTGAAGGAGAAAATTACCAAAAAAAAAAAAAAAAAAAAGAAGAAGAAGTCATAAGCTTATTGCACTTATACCAATTTAGTTATAAACTTTTCAATTTGATCAATTTAGTTATAAACATTTTGACTATTTGTCAATTCGATCATAAATTTTTCAATTGTGCTAATTTAGTTAAAACATTTTGACAATTTGCTAACTTTGTCTTCCTTTAATGGTGTGTTCTTATATCCCTTTATCAAGTTGGACTTTTCATAATTGTTTCCTTAACTCGTTTTTTTTTAAGCTTTAATTCATTTGTTAGATCATTGGAGTGTGTTATCTTTTTTTCAATGGTTTCATTTGAAATTTCGTGAACAAAAGAACCCAATCTTCAGAATTGTTTGCTGTATATTTACATGCCCTCAAAACATGGAAATTTTCATGAATTTCATTTTATTGAATGGGAAGAAACAAGCAATATTGTTTGAAAAACAAAATCATATAAAAGCAATAAAATCCTAAGAATCAGATCCTAAAAAGAATTAAATACGCCTACGGAGGAGCATGAAAATAATTAATAATACCCATGACCCAAGGGATGAGAAGTTGAGTATCCAGTTTACTCAATGATAGGATCAGCACCTCCCTCATAGTTGGCCAACTGATTTAGATCATTTTGTATCCAATAAATTTTGGACCTTATGCTTGAGGAGAAGTGGTCTGGGCCGAGGACACAATTGGGCTCTTATCTAAAAGCCCTTTCAAACAAAACTAAAGAAGCCCAAAACCAATGAAACTTAATTAAATCCCAGCCCATCTGAAAAAATCCAAACTCAAGCCCCCTATTCTTTCTTTCTTTTTTTCCTTATTTCTATTATTTATTTATTTTTATCTTCCACTGTCTTCATCCCATTGTCTTCCTTCTTCCACATTGAGAACTCAATTTCCCCATTAACACCAGAACTTAAAAACTTTAATGACACCTTAACATATTCTAAACCTTAGTCCATGAACAATGTATTCCACAGTTGTATACTTTAGGTCACCGACCAGCCATCAATCACCGACCGCAAACCATCCAATGGATAAAATGAAGCACAGTGGAGGAATAGGCTTGAACAATTCCAAAAGTGTACACATGCTTTATATTGCCGGCGTTAAACAATGAACTAGAAATCATGTCTAATATTTAGCAAAACAAGCATGTAATCTTTGTCAACACATCTTCAGATTTGAACAATATCAAAAGCTTTTTCAAAATCATGTCAGAAATACATATCATCAAACATATTGCATGCATTTGTTCGGGTAATGAAATGAGTCATCAAGTGTGTTCAGTTTCTAGATTGGACTCATATGAACATGATAAAGACATTTAGAATCAAGAAGGTGCGCTTGAGTAAATCAATTCCGATTCTAATGGAGATGTTGATGACATCTCAGTTTCTCCCTTCATCAAAATAGAGTAGGACAGGGGCATCAGCGTTCCCTAGTCAATGACCAAAACTGAACTACAACTGGCAATTAGATCGATGATGGGAGCTTGGCTTATCTCCACTGACTGGAATCACAGCTAGCGAGTATTGACTGCGGTTTCGCCACTTCAGTACTCCTCCGGGACGACTAGCAAGCCTCGAGGAATTATGCTTAGGGCTGAACCTAATGGTCTTGGGTTGTGTGAGACAAACCCGATCTAGTTTACAATAATGGCCCAAATATATTTTTATTTTCTTATGAAAAATAGGTAGTTAGCTTATTGACAAAAGTTCAGGTATCAATAATGGTCTATCAAGAATTCATAGAAGGCCTACGCTCAAATATAGAAGAAGGCGACAACTATAAATGAGAGTATTTCCAATAAAGACATTAGTTATAAAACCAAAAAAAAAAAAAAAAATTCCAACTTTTTGTTTTATGTCATTTTAAAAACAAACTCAAATGAGGGATGTGATAATATACCTCATGTAAGTGCCGAACAATCTAAGGGGTTTCACATTGGGATCACTTTTAATCAACAAAAGTCAAATTATTGTCCTCAAGTGTTCCTATATAAGATTGTTCCAATAAATTTATTGAGTTACTCTTGCTTATACGTTAATTTTGTCACATCGTTAAGCAATAGCATATGAAAAAAAAAATAGTGATGAAAATGGGTTTAAGACATAAACACCATCCATAATCTCTTGTCTATGAAAGATACCAATCATCATCATAAATAAGCACATATAAAAAAAATTAACATGATCTCTCAAACTAGTCCATCCTTATTTTTATATCTCGGGGGAAGGGGAAATTTTGAAGTAGTCCTATAATGCAAATTTGTCGCTAAGAAACTATTTCTCTAACTTCTGTCCCTGAAAGGATCCGGATGCCTCTCCTCGAATCTGTTGATCGATCGACCTCTGAAAGCTCCGCTGGAGATCCTCCATTCGCCCCTTCATTTGGAATAGTTCTTCTCAGTTGAGCTCATCGATGGGAGCTTCCCACCATGCCCCATCGCTTTTTCCTTTGGTCAGACGCTTCAACGCTTTGCTTTATGCTTTCTGTGCTTTGATTTGATTGTAGAGCTCATCATGCCGTTGGTTGAGCTCATTAAGTTGGACCTGACGTAAGGACTCAACCAAAGCATGAGATCTATTATTGGGCCGCGGGTTTTGGTTGAGGAACCGATTGGCGACTATATCAATGGATGGATGAGCAAAAGAAAAGGGAGTTCCGGAAGGAGAGAATGCTACAAATAACACCTCCACCTGCCTTTTTGTTGATACTAGATTTACGTTTTGAAAATGCAATAAGCCTGCTATTCTCATTTGCAATTTGTTTCATCTCAGTTCTTGGACTCCCCCTTGTCTGTCTTCCTGCCATAGTCAAAGAAAGTTATCTAAAACAAGTAGCAAACGAGTAAAGTTGTGATATTGGTTAACACGCAGATAATAGAGAGAAAATGCATGTATTTATACATGAATATGAATGTCAAATTTGGTATGAGTAATTGGGGGACAATCTCTTTTGGTTTATCACCTTCTATAAGATGGATTACATCATAGTAAGGTTATTTATCATTGTGGATATGAGTGTCTTGATCATGATTTACATACTAATTACTATTACGTCAATGAAAATCGAGACGAGTATATGATGTATGCATAAAGGTATGTTGCCAAAAACAAGAATGTAGATTTTTTTTTTCTATATTAGCCTTCTTTCCAAGTAATTTTCTCGGGCATTCAATGTTGTTCATTATTTCGTCCATTAATTTTCATAAAGTTTAGAGCAAAGGAGATTATGCAATTGATTTAAGTTCAATCTATAAGAAATGCCAAAATGAATATTTGTGCAACCTCGAATACCTCTCAAAGTCAAAGATAATTGGATTATCATATGTTGGAGATGTTTCAGTTATCAAATAAATTTATTTTTGTAAGAAAGTCGTGTTCTAACATAAATCAATGTAATGTCTTTTAATTAAATTTCTTGAATGGTATTTGACAATTGATTTAAGTACTATAATAAGTATATAGCAATGCAAAAGAGAAATATGGAGAGAAAAATAGGCAGTGCACTTTTCTTTGATGCATCATCTTTTTAAACTTATATATAAATGCTTATGGATCCCATTTTCCGAGATAATTAAAAGCCATGGTTGGAAATAAGATTCGACATCCACAACTCATTAAAAAGATTATCACTTCACATAATTGTGCCAAGCGTCAATAAATTGTCGGCCTCTCTTTTTCTTCTTTCATTCGATCTTTGTGGTTTTCTCCTTTTCTTTTGCTTTCTAATAACTAGATTTTCAATGAGAGCTATGCTTAGATGGTTTAGCAAAATTTATTATGAAGACATTACAATAAACATGATTGCAACTTTCACAAAATGGGGAAGAGTTGCTCGTAGAAAAATCTAATGACGTGCCCACCCTCACTTGAGTTAAACATGATCGTTCTACCTATGCCATTAGTTTAGCAACTTTTTTCGATGGTCACTTCAACATCAAATTTGTATAAGAAATAGTTCCAAAAATACATGTATATGTTAGAGAATACCATATGATCACACATTACTATGGATGAAAGAAATATAATAAAAGTAATTAATAAATAAGTTGCCTTTCAAGTTTAATACAAAATAATTGTCAATGATTTCATAAATCTCTCATCTATCATTTTAGGACAATTGATATTACGTTAAAAAAATATTTTAAAATTCTTACAAGTTGTTTTACTTTTTATCAATTTAAATTTTATTATTATTTATCTGTACATGCAAGTCACAATGCATGTGCTGTTTTTATACTTATATATTAGGAGAAAAGAACCTACACCTATTGGGAGCGCATAGGTGCAGCAGAAGTCCAATATATGTACCTAGAGATATCACCAAGAGAGAGGCAAAGTCCAAACCCCTAAATATATCCAATTTGACTTACCTTCATTCAAAAGTTTAAATTAATGAGTTATGGCCTAATTATGATGTATTTACTTGAAAGCTAAATATTATGTTTGCTTCCCCCTCAATTTAGGTATCATTTTCCATCAAGACATCTGAACATGAATCTCTACTTTGTTGTGTGTTAAGACTATAACAATGACATTCACCTTCATCACTCAAAAGCATAACATCTGCTCCCCTTATTTTACATCATTCTTTATCAAGATGCCTCAACTTAAATCTTTATTTTGTTGTGTGTTAAAACTACAAGAACAACAGTGCACACCTTCATCCCTAGTCTCTTTTACACCAAATTGAACCATAAAAGTTGTCATAATGCTCTCCTTCATCCTAAGTCTCTTTCACCTTCATCCATAATCTCTTTAGATTCGATCTCAGTCCTTTTTCCCCAGGAAAGCATCAACGCCTCTGAGCTGCAAGTGAAATGGTAGCGTTTGAGAGGAGAAGACGCATAGGAGGAGACACAAGGCAATGGCAGAAGTATGCCCTCCCAGAGACGTCGCCCTCGCAGATGGTGATATTTTGATGAGGCGCCTGGCGAAGGAGAGGCGAGAGAGAGAGGGATTAAATTGCTTTAGTGCCGTGTCATTTTGTGATTCAAGGCTACCTCATCATGCACATGGACTTTCTTTCTTTCTTTTTTTTATTACAAGACCATCTTGATATTAACATTTAAATGATTTTTTTTTTTTGGATTTGGTATTTAAATAAGCCGATGAAAACTTTTGACCCTAGAGTAATAAAATTCTTAACACTTCTAGCATTCTTGTCCCTCATTTCTAAGTATATGTAAAGCTATTCTTTTTTTTTTTCAAGGTTCATTGTTTCTCTTGCATCAACTGTTCATCCAGTGACAAGAGACAACTGTATAGCTCCCATGAAGCAATCCTTTCTCACTAATGTACTGTTGAAATGTTGAATGAGTGCCATTTGGGGGACTAATTCTTGAGTAAACGTGAATGGCTGAACTTTTTATTTTGTCATCATCACATAGGAGAGAGAAAATATTTTAAAAAAAAACCACGTCATTAATTTTCATTAGTGAAGTGGGAAGGTGTTATTGGAAGGACTTGGTTGGATTGCAAGTTTTAGAATTCAATTGGATCTTTTACAAGTTTTAAAACTTAAAATTGCACTTTTGTGATAAATTTTAATACTTTTTGTACACATATCTCTTTTTTTATGAAAAAAATTCAGGTAGATTTGAGATTGGAATTAAATTTGAGTTTTTTTTTTTTAGATGAAAAAATTCAAGATGAAATTGGAATTGAATTTTAAGTTAAAGGATATTTTAGGAATTAGGTCATTACTTTGCAAGTAATTCACTTAAATAATGCTGATATAGCCATTGATGTGATGGAATAGGGAGCAACTGCCAGTGGCCCTCACGGTCGCTGCTATCTTCGCTTCGGGAAAATTTGACGCCACCGGGGGCTCTCGTCCCACGACAACCATACTCCTCTCTCTCTCTCTCTCTCTCTCTCTCTCTCTCTCTCAATGTGAAGTGGACAACCTAGGATCAACATCTATCACCTTCACTTATTGGTAACCTTCTGTTAATTAGCTGCAATCATTTAGAATAGGTCTTCACAAGGTAATTGTGATCAACAGACTCTTTCAGATAGCCATCCTGATCCTGGGTATTTGCTTTGACCCACTCCTACGGCCATAGGAGGAATTTTGGAGCATTTCATGGTGTTACAGCAGCTAAGGCAAATCTGCAATAAGGTGAAGAAGTCTTGTCAAGTTGAAGACCACATTGCCAAACACCATGCTTGGTCTTGAGAAGAAGTTTGTACCTGCCTATGGCATTCAAAACACACTCATTTTGAACCATGCTTCACCTTCATCAAGAGGACCGACCTAGCAATAGAATTAACATGGAATAATAGGATAAACATATAATAATGCCCTTTGAAAAACATTCCTTGAGAGGTTTTCAAATCTATGCCATAAGAAAAATGTTAGGATTCAATGTACAAACACAACAAACTAAAGAGTAAAATGAGAAAGAGAAATCGAAACATAAGGTTTATCATAATTTACCCTTAAACTAGGGCTACATTTAGTAGAGGATTCCACTGTAATTAGCACTTCCCATATCCGTTCCAACTTTAATTACAAAAGAAAGAGATTATCTATAGGTAGCAGTAGTTATTCATGAGTCCAAACCCAAACTACCAACAAAATACAGGCTCAAACTATATTGAAGACGTTGCCCCTTAAGCCTTTGTTGAGGTGACCCCCAAACCCTGTTCGTTCACAAGGAGTAAGACCCCTATGCTTTCCCTTCGATGGGAAGTATAAATCACATTCCGATATCAAAAGAGCATCTTCTCCTCACACCACGTGTATAGAGCATGTTGGAAAATACTTCTAATTATTATTACTCTTATTATTAATTAGGATTAATATTACGAAAAATCTCAAATTAATACACATGTGAAAAATTTATCCGGAATTAATTTTTTTACTATAAAAAACTTCAAACTGGTACACATGAGATTAATTTACTCTTTATTAGTTTACTATTGTTTGTCGAACCATCAATTGCTCAAGCGGAGACATGTGACAATTGATCAACATACCAATTTGGGTTTTGCTCCCCCGTTTATTATAAGTGTACCAATTTTGTATTTTTTTTTTAGTATTAATCTAATTTGAACAAAAACTAACGAATGATAAATTTGTCACAAATATATCAATTTAAGATTTTTTATTGGTCAAAAAATTGATTTAAGGTAAATTTATCACGGGTATACCGGTTTAGGGTTTTTGGTGATAAAAAATTAATTTGGAATAAATTTATCACGAATATATCAATTTAAGATTTTTTGTAATATTAACTCATATAAGTATTATTATTGTTGTTTTCTGAAAACGTATTTCCTGATTAAAACAAGCACACCAGCCTTGATACTCCACGACATATGAACCCAAAGGTCACACTCACATAGACAGTTAAAAAATACTTTTAAAACTTCATGTCAGGCGACCATCTTCATGGTTTATTTAATTAATCATCATTATTGTCAAACATTTTTTCGGTGAGCGTTGTGCTATCGTTATATCAATTGAATTATTAACTAATAAAAAGAAATTATTGACATAATATAAAGAGAAAAATAGTTTGTTATTCACACTTTACCGATAAGGTTATTTGTATGATTAAAAATATTTCAGATTTAAAATTAAATACATAAGAGATACAATAGATACATTGATTTATGCATTTTTCCTAGTTAATTTAGAGTATTTCAAGAAAGGAAAAAATTGTTTTTCTTGAAAGTAGAAAAAGCCATGCATTAGATAATTATGATGATGATTAAAAATGCTAGTATAATATTCAAACATTTCATATTTATGTGACCATAGAGAATAGCTTCTTTCTTTTGGGTTTTTTCCCTTCTTCCCCTAGCCAGTCGCTAGGCCTCAACAACCGGATAAAGGTGAGAGCCAATGAGGTCATCCGCACTGGCCTCCCATCAATTCGTAGCTTGGTACTTCCATGATGAGTTAATTGGACCACCAAGGGGCTTCGATGGTGACGACAACATATTGATGGGCAAGGTTTTCCATCCATAGTGAATGACCTTAACTTTTATACATAAGTTAAAATTTAAATACATAAGTGATACAATAGATACATTGATTTATGCATTTTTCCTAAATAATTTAGAGTATTTTGAGAAAGGAAAAAAAAAATTTTTTCTTGAAAGTAGAAAAAGCCATGCATTAGATAATAATGATGATGATTAAAAATGCTAGTACAATATTCAAACATTTCATATTTATGTAAACCATAAAGAATAGCTTTCTTTCTTTTGGTTTTTTTCCCTTCTTCCCTAGCCAGTCGTTGGGCCTCAACAACCGGACAAAGGTGAGAGACAATGAGGTCATTTGCACTGGCCTCCCATCGATTCGTAGCTTGGTACTTCCACGATGAGTTAATTGGATCTCCAAGGTGCTTTGATGGTGTCGATGACATATTGATGGAATAGTGAATGACTTTGACTTTTATACAAGCAAGTTTATGAAGTAGGAGTGACATGATGATTTGAGGTGACTTGACCTGACCCTATTCCCAAGACTTTTGTATTGTATTTGTTTGAATACTGTACGAAGATGGTAATTAGTGGTGTTAATATAAAGAAGCATAAGCATATTATTTAAATAGTGTGATTTCTTTTATGGGGTGTTCTACAAATTTTTTAGTCGTGTTTCTGCATATTATTAATAAATTGAAGATATAATTGAAAAAGACGCATGTCATGCATGATATTATGTGGGCAATGCGATATTTAACAATTGATTCAGTTTAATCACTATTATAAGTATATTGGGATGCAAAAGTGCAATAAGCAGAGTAAAGATAGCCAGGCATTTTCCGAAATTATTAAAGGCCATGGTTACAAAAGAGTCGACATCTATACCTCAGTAAAGTAAAGTTTTTAAGTGCCGACCAAAAAAAAAAGAGTAAAGTGCTATCCTTACTATAGCAAGTTATATAGACATGATCGCAAATTTCACAAAGTGTGGGAAGAGTAGCTCATAGAAAAATCTGAAGGGGATGTCCACACTCAATATTCACATGATCGTGATTTCTGACTTCAACTTCAAACTTTTATAAACAAAACAATTTCATGGAAATGACATACATATATTAGAAGACACCCAATGATCACGTATAAACTATGGATAAAAAAATATCATAATTACTATAATTAAGAGGATTGACAAGTAATCAACAAATAATTAACTTTCCAAATTCAAAAACAAAATAATTGTTGTGAATTGCATAAATCTCTCATCTTTCCCTTTAGGACAATTGATGCTATATTCAAAAAATGAATCAAAATATTTGCAAACCATTTTATTCCGGGTATGTGAAATATTGTCCCTCTCATTAGTGACATGAACTTTTGGATCATTTAGACTTGACGTTTTTACAAAATCCCATATTAGTCACTTGCCGCATTTAGGTCATCCCAAGCATATCACCGACGTACTTCATGTTTATATTATCCAAGTCGTTCTCACTGTTCTATCCATGTGAGTATCTTGACAATCCTACTCGCTTATTTACCAAAATCCAAAAGTTCTTTCAACTCTAACACTGTCGTTAAATATAGCGCTCTTCATTTGTAGACTGAGGAAGCTCTCCAAAAGCACAGAAGCCATGTTGTTGACAGCATCTGCTTATTAATTTGCGTATGTAGAGAATATTTGTTTGTACACTCAAATACACATTAATTTCTTTTCTTTTCTTTTTTTATAGTCCAGGGAATCTCGTAAGCCGACAGCCGGTGAGCAAATCCTGGGAGAGCGACTGCATGACCTACCACCATAGTACTCCAAGTAAGAATCCTTAACGATGCTTTTGGGAAGTAAGAATCCCTAACGATGCTTTTGGGATTCGAACTCCTCCCCTTCATGAGAGGGGGAGAGCCCAAACCAGCTGCACCGCTGCGAGCGATTGTTTAATTTCCATATAATGTCTGGTCATTTTCAAAATATATAGAGTTTTCCCAACAAATAACTGCACGGAGGTATAGAAAGATGGTTGCATATTATCAAAAGTATAAGGTCAACAATTATAATGACAATATTGTTCCTAATATTCCATTATTATGAGGAAGAGATGAATTTTGACGCTTTAGAAAAATGAGACAAAATGAATTTTCACCTTAATAAAATAAAAGGTACGTACACTGTGGCATGGCTATAGAATATGTAATTCACTACAGACATGGAATTTTCTCAACCCATTAGAAAATATTAGCGTAACACGCACACAATTCTAAAACAATTTAAAACTAGAAAGCAAAAGACGACACCAGACTTTAGACTAGAATAATAATATATTAATTTCTTTGTGTGTGTGCGTGTGTGTATATAGATATTTCTTTTTGTTAATAATTCTTCATTGTCCGCTCCAACTCCCGAGTTCTCTTCCTAGTTAGTACATTATTTTCTATGTCAGTATAACCAATGATTTTGCATATGCACGATTGTCCTATCAAAGTTAGATCTTGTATTCAGTCGAAAATGCTTTCTAGATGGGTCAAGCTATTCTTTTTATTTTTATTTTATTTTTTCCATACCTTCTATTGGATCCATTTTTCATTGAGTGACGAGACAACTGTTTAAATTGAAGACGACATCGCCAAACGACATGCTTGGTCTCAGGAACAGTGTCAGTTTTCCACATACAATCCCAATTCAGATGGTCCCCTACCTGTTTCCATTTACAACACTTCACCAGTCTCTGACTTCAATATATTTTTCGCCTTCGTCAAGAGGACGGACCAAGCAATAGAATAAACATGGAATATCAGGCCTTAACTGGCCTCAACAGAGAATAATACCCTCTGAAAAACATTTCACGAGAGGTTTTCCAAGCCGTAAGCAAAATCAGCATCTTGTTCTCACACCACGTGTAGAGAGCATGTCGGGAAAAATTATCCAAAAATCCTAAACTTATTGCACTTTTCTTAATTCAATATTAAACATTTTAATTGTGTCAATTGAATTCCAATTTTTTCATATTTTGTTAATTGAGTCTATCCAATCAATTTCAGCTAGAAATTGTTAATGTAAACGTCGAGTGTCCTATGTGATATAACCAATGTTGACCTAGATAATTTTTAATAATTTTTTAAATATGTTTAGAATTTTTTTATTATTCATTTTCATTTACCTTTTTTTTTCCTTTTCTTTCTCTTTCTATTTTTTCCCCTTCTTCCCCTAGTCTGTTGTTGGGCCTTAACAATCGGCTAAAGGCGATGGCCAATGAGGTCATCTGCACTAGCCTCTAGTGAAGCTCGCCCCCACCAGCCACTAGCGAGGGAGCCTCACTTGCCCCTAGCAAGCTCTCTATTGCTAGGGGAGGTTGGCCTCACTAGGGGCAATCAAGGCTTGCTTGAGGTCAACTTCATCAATCCTTGCCTCTAGCCGGTCATTGACCATTGCCAAGATCAAGCGACCGGCTAGAGAAAGAATGAAGGAAAAAAGAAAAGAAAAGAAGATTAAAATAAGTAAATTAAAAAAAATATTAGCATATTATTAAGAATTATTTGCACCACTAGTCATGCCATGTACATCAATTTCCAACCAACATTGATTGCATGAACTCAATTGGCAAAATATGAAAATATTTAGTATTCAATTGACACAATTAAAATATTTATGACTAAATTGAATAAAAATGCAATAAATTTAAAAAAAAATAATAATTAGATAATTTTCCCAAGCATGTTGGGAAATACTTCCACTTATTATTATTGCCATTTTCATTTTTCTCCTCATCATTAGTCATTAAAAGATCAAGCACACAAGTGCCAAGACTCCGAGACAAATAAACATGTACATTACATTTACACATACGATAAGGGCATGCATAATAATCATTTTGTTTTTTTTTTTTTTTTCAAAAATAGGTTTATAATAGAAATTTGTTTGGTAATGCAATTTTATTTTTTATTTTCGAAATAGAAACAAAAATAAAAACTCTTCTTATCGTTGAAGAAGAAGAAAAAAATAAAAACTATTTTTCTCTTCTCACCTCTGTCGCATCCTCATCCGCTCTCTCCACCACTGTTCATCCTCCCTCCATCCCCTCCTTTTCCTCCTCCTCCGTCGATCTCCACTCATCCCTTCTTTAGCTCCCACTGCTCGACACCGCTCCTTCAGCTTTAGCTCTGCTGAAGAAGCTACCACCGAACGCCGTCGGCACCAAACGCCACCTCCACATCGAGCCCCTTCTCCACGCCCTCCGCCGCAACAACTATCCCCTTCCTCCCCATGATTCCAACAACCCCCGCCTCATCGACTCCACCTTGGCCCTCGTCTGCCCTTGCCTCAACCTCTACAACCGTGTTCGGTCCCTCATCAATGCTAGGGATCTCAATGTCACCTTTGCCATTGCCTGCCACTCCGTCGTCTCCTACACCCGCCCCCACCGTCTTCACTTGCAATGCCATCGTTGCTTCTAGTACCTTTCCAAGAGGTACAATGACGCCATTGCCCTTCTCTAGTTCTTCGACCAGGCCAACATCGTCCCCAACGCCGTCTTTTACAATAATTTGATCAACACCCATTGTTATATGGGTAATGTCGACATTGCTCTTGATGTCTATTGCCTCATCTTGTCCCATGCCCCTTCTACTCTCTCATCTGTCACTTATAGGCATCTCACTAAGGGGCTTATTGTTGTCAAGAGGATAGGTGATGCTGTTAGCCTTTTACAAGAGATGTTGACTAAGGGTCATGGAGATGATTCTTTTGGTTTATAACAAATTGATTTCCAGTTTTCTCATCCTGGGAAATCTGGACAAGGAGAATGGGTTGTTCAATGAGCTTAAAGAGAGGTGTTTCCATGATGGAGTTGTGAACGCTACGTTCATGAACCGGTTCTTCAACCAAGGCAGAGAGAAAGAGGCTATGGAGTTGTACAAGTCTTTGCTTGAAAAAAAAAAATGGAAATTTCATGCAGTTATCTAACAAATTTTTATTCCAAAATGTAATTTTTGTATTGTTATCAAATGCATATCTTTGCTCAAAACTCGTACAAGGAATAAAAATAAAAAAATATATTTGTAGCTAGAAATTAGGAAAATTCCAAATAATGACGCAAAGTGAAGGTGTTTTCTCAAAAAAAAGACCCAGAGTGGCTCTTATCTCGAATAAGGGCCTGAAGTGGCTAATTTGGTTTCAAATAAGAACCTAGCTTTCCGATTAGCCAAATATTTGCCCGTCGGTGAGCACATGCATCTCACATTCCATTTTTTAAGTCAACCTTAGGGGCATTTTCGTCCAAAAGACTTTTATTTTTCTTTTGTATTCTTTTTTCTTTCCTTCCACTATTCATCTTTTTCTTTGATGGTAATTTTTACAAATAGAGGGTATTGGCAACGAAACTGGCAACAATGAACAAATGTAGCCGAATCCTCTCCATTAACAAAGTTATTCCACTTCCATATTGCCCCATTTATTAATCCAAAGTATAATCCAACAACTTTAAGAAAATTTACCCAAGCACAATCTAGCTGGCCGACCACCATCCTCCCTTGCCGTCGCTGCATCCCCATACTTCCAAAAACCGTCAGTCTCTCTCTGCGTACTCGCCCTAGCAATATACAGAACTCGCAATGCAAAGAGTTTTCCAATGGTTGATGTTTCATCAGTGACGAATTCACTGGAATCTACCCGGTGGCTTTAATCACTTGAAAGAGGCCCGAATTGCACCCTATGCACACCAAAAGAAAGCCAATCTATTCCTTGACTTGCCTCAGTTTAGATCACTGCCACCTTGAATCGAAGCAAATGTCAGGACTCCATGTCGTGGCCTCGAATCTTCGTCTCAGTCCCAACAAGTCCCAAACAACATATACCAATTCAGAAACTCACTATTCATGCACCTAAGGCCAAAATCGTCCACAATCACCACACACAAGTAGTATATTTATCAATGAGTCACGCTCATCAAATTTCACCAAGACGCCACAAGGAAATCACCACTAGAATTGAGCCCTAGGACATGATTTGAGCTGCACAATGCTAAGAATAGCCACTCAGGCCATTATCATCAATCGCCGATTGTCATTACCACTGTTGGACGGCTTGTCACCACCTGGTTTTCAACCACCCTAAAATCAAGCCCTAGGGCTTGGTTTTGGGGTTGCCATTGTCCCCATGTCCTCTAGCCATTGTTGTCAATTGTTGCCAACTTCGTGCAATTGATGAAGAGTCGTCCACGTTCTGAAAAAAAGAAGATGAACTCCAAAGAGCAAAGAAGATGAACAAAGAAGAATAAAAGTCTTTTGGACGAAAATGCCCCTAAGGATGACTTAAAAAATAGCATGTGAGATAAATGTGCTCACTGGCCAATGAATATTTGGCCACTAGAAAGCTAGGTCATTATTTGAAACTGAATTAGTCATTTCAGGCTTTTATTTTAGACAAGAGCCACTCTGGGTCCTCTTTTGAGAAAACACCCTCACTTTGGGTCCATATTTGGAATTTTCCCCATGAATTATTCCCAAAATTAGAATAGTCAACATTTGTGGTCTAAATATTCTTTAGGATATTTATCTCAAGAGAACATTTTTTTTTTTTGTTTTTTGTGACAAAATGTACCAAAAAAGTCTTAAATCTATTGTATCGGTACAAATTCAATCATATATATATTTTTTTAATTTGACCAATTTAGTCCTAATTATCTAAGTGATGATTGACACCCTCACCTATTGGCCATCAAAGGTCTACACACCAAGCAAGGGCATCGTGCCCTCACCCAAATCTAGGTGATGATTGACACCCTCACCTATTGGCCATCAAAGTTCTACACACCTTGGCTCCACTTGGTTTGGGTGAAGGCGTCATGGCCCTCACCAAGATCTAGGTGAGGGGCTAGTGAGGATGTTGCAAGCCCTACACTACCACAAGCATAGAGCTTGTGGCCTTACCCAAACCAGACAAGGTTCATTGGCCCTCATCGGGCCACACTTGGAAAAAAAAAAGGAAGGAAATAAAAGAAATAACAAAATAACAAAATAACTTAGCAAAATTTAAAAAATAAAAAATTTCCATGTCAACTTTGTCCACTCCATGTAAGATGGCTAGTGTCCATATTAGCGGTTTCCAATTAAAATTGATCGGATAGATTTAATTAGCACAAAAGCAAACTATTTAGACTAAATTGGTCCAATAAAAAGGTGGATGACTTTTTTTGTACTTTTCCTATAACTTGTGGGTATTCCATTTTTATTTATAGGGCAATATACTTTATTTTTCATTTTTCATTTTACTTTTGGAAAATTTATCTTGTCGATAAGAAAATTTTCCAGAGATCTAGTTCTTTTTTTCTTTTTTTGTACATTGCCAAGCAAATTTATGAATTATTTGTTAAGTAAAATTTATAGTTCTTTTTATCATAAGCTCTATTATTAAAAGGAAATTTTAGATGTAAACCGTTCCCTTTACAAATGAGCCAATTACAAGGGGATTTCACAGAGTCCTATAAATCTATCATATGACGGCTAATTCAATACTAAAGGTTTTTTTTTTTAATTTGATCGATTAATCTTAAATCTTTGGATGATTTATCAATATAGTCATCATAGTCAATATTGCCTGGCAATCATTGAGATGGAAGTTGGTGATCAACCAACTAAGAAGCAAAAAAAAAAAAAAAAAGATAAAAGAAAAGAAAGGTATAAAAACTTTGAAAATGTTTAAAATTTTGCTAAAATCAATCTCATTTGAGTCGGACATACTATATAGGCTGGCCGACACTAACTAGATTGTGACAACAATGATTGTCGCACCAAAATTGAGTAATATGGCCATATTGCCAAATCTTCGAAAATGTAGATTAGTCAAATTAAAAACGTTATGACTGAATTTGCCACCATATACTAGATTTATGATTTTTTTGGACAATTATTCTGACTACAAGTGTTTGCACTTGTCACCACTACTCCACTAACTTTACGTTACATAATTGCATGTCCTTTTTAATTTGTCCGTACAAATTTACAACAATAAATGAGAAACAATGCTTTCGCATAAAACAATTGCCCGTCGATGGCAGGAGCATGAAAGCTAATCCCATTCGTAGACGGGGCAAAATATTACAAATTACTCTTTAAGACCATGCTATTAACCTGATATAGTATAGTAATAGATTGTTAGATACGAAAATGACTATTTGTGCAACTTCGTATTGCTCTCAAAGTCAAAGATAATTGGATCATCATAGGTTGAAAATATTTCAGTGAAGTTACACTAGGTACCTAATTTCGTCCGAGAACAAATCATATTCTAACAAATTATTATAATGTCCTATTGGATTTCTCCATCGATATCTGACAGTTGATTTAAGCACTAAAAAAAATAAAATCCGTACAAAAGAGCAAAGTAAAGAGGAAAGATTAGCAGTGCGCTTTTCTATGATGCAACATCTTTTAATACAAAATTTAAACACTATAAATGGTATGATCGGCATATTCACAAGCAAGCTTACTAAGTTTAAATGTGATAATTTTTATCTGCCATGATGAAAAGACATGATAGGATAAGATAACTATCATGATCTTGCTTCTACTCATTAACTACGAATAATGTATCGCTATAGTTAGTAGTTGAGGAATTTATGAAACTAGCGACAAAATTGAGTAATAAATTAATTTCGAGATGTCAATCATGATGGTAATGTTACAAAATATATACGACAAATGTTGTTGTCCTCATGCTTTGTACAAACTTCACATTGATTTCCACCATGCGACGTCACCTTTGCTTCGGTCAGTCGCTTCAAGACTTCCCCTTCTGCCTTCTCAGCTTCGATTTGATTAATGAGCTCATCATGCGGCTGGTTGAGCTCATTAAACTGGGCTTGACGACAGGACTCCACCAAAGCACGAGACCTATCATCGGGCGGAGGCTTTTGGTTGAGGAATCGATTGGCGACTATATCGATGGATGGATTAGCAAAAGAAAAGGGTTTTCCTGAAGGAGAGAATACTACAAACCCACCTCCGCCCCCATAGAGGGTCACAAGCTTCGCCTGCTTTTTTGTAGATACTAGATCTACGCTTTGAAAATGCAATAGATCTCCGATTCTCATTTTCAATTTGTTTCATCTCACTTCTTTGATGCCCTCTTGTCTGTCTTACTGCCATAATCAAAGAGAAAGTAATCTAAGACAAGCAAACAAGTGAAGTTGTGATATCTGTTAGTGTAGAGATAATAGAGAGAAATGCATGTATTTATACTTGGATGTGAATATCAAATTCAGTATGAGCAGTTGTGGGATAATCTTTTCCAGTTGTCATCTTCTGTAAGATGGCTAAAACAATAGTAAGGTTATTTATCGTTGTGGATATAATTATCTTAACCATGATTTAGATACCGATTAATATTGCAATGTCTATGAAAATCAAGATGACTATGTTATGTTTAGCACGTAAAGTTGTGATACCGATTAAAATTTTCCATTAAGGTATGGTCCGGTAAACAATAAAGTAGAGTTATTTTTCTATCATTCATTTTATTATCATCTCTTCGATTTAGCATCTGGTTGTATTTTGATCTTACATGTTCATTCAACCAAAAAAAAAAAATGGGTTCATTATTTTATCCATTAAATTTTCCTATAACAAAGGAAACTGTGCAATTGATTTGAGTTCAATTTACAATAGAATTCTTACTTAACAATAGATAGCATGTACAATGTAACTTACTCAACAGCTCTTCAAAATTGAATTTGTGTGTGACTTCATATTCCTCTCAAAGTCATCATAGGTTGGAAATGTTTGGGCTACCAAATTAATTTATTTTCATTAGGGTTAATATCCTAAAAATCTCAAATTGGTACACTTGTGACAAATTTACTCTAAATTAAATTTTTTGACCACCAAAAACCTCAAACTAGTATACCTTTAACAAATTTACCTTAAACTGGTACATTTGTAACAAATTTACCTTATATTAATTTTTATTAAATTTTATTATCAAATTACTAAGTTGGAATGACACGTGACAGTTTATTAGTGTACCAGTTTGAAATTTTATTCTCCGTTTATCACAGTTGTACAATTTTTGTGATTTTTTGTGGTATTAATCCAATTTAACGAAATGTATATTTGTCACAAATGTAGTTTTGGATTTTTGGAAGTTAAATAAATTAGTTTTTGGTAAATTTGTCACAAGTATACTGGTTTTGGGGTTTTTTGTGGCAATTTGGGATAAATTTGTCATAAATATACTGGTTTAGGATTTTTCATGATCAAAAAATTAGTTTGGGGTAAATTTATCACATATGTACCAATTTGGGGGTTTTTAGGGTATTAATCATTTTTCATCAAAGGAAGCCACATTCTAACATAAAGCAATATTGCGACCAAAACACTTTAATTTGATTACTTCAATGATATTTGACAATTGATATGATTTAAGAACTATTATAAGTATATTGCGATGCAAAAGAATAGCATGGAGAGGAATGATAGGCAGGGCACTTTTTTATGGTGCATAGTCTTTTAATGCCCAATCAAATAAAAATGCTTATGGATCCCATTTTCCGAGATAGATAATTAAAAGCCATGGTTAAAAATGACTCCACATCCCTAGCTCATTAAAGCAAAGGTTTTAAGTAAGAGCTCTCCTCAGAATAGTAAATTTTATATTATAAAGACATTGTGATAGAAATGATCGTGGTTTTTACAAATGTGGTAAGAGTAGCTCGTATAAAAATCTGAAGGGACGCCCACACTCATGTTAAACATGATCGTGACTTTTGACTTCAACTTCAAATTTTTACAAAAATAAATAAATAAATAAATAAATAAAAAGAAATAAAAAAAACACACACATAAATTAGAGTACATCCATTGATCGCGTGTATAACTATGGATAAAAAAATAATCCTAATTTACTATAATTAAGCTGATTGACAAGTTATAAATGAATAATATACCTTCCAAATTTAAAAAAAAAAATGAAATAATTATAGTGTATTGCATAAATCTCTCATCTTTCCCTTTAGGGCAATTAATACTATATTCAAAAATTGAATTAAAATCTAAACGTTTTCATTCCAGGTATGTGAAATATGGTCCCTCTCATTAGTAACATGAACTTCTTTGATTAGGCGGAACATTTAGACTTGGCGATTTTGCATAATCCCAATTTAGTCACCTGCCACATAAAAGTCATTCCAAGCATATCACTGGCGTATTTATATTATCCAAATTATTCTCTTTTCATTTTGTCCATTCTAGTATCTTAACAACCCTACTCCCTTATTCACCAGAAAGCTCTTCACAAGCATAGAATTCCTATTTTTAGCATCATCAATATATGAATTTGTGCATTTAGAGGATAGTTTGTTTGCACACTCAAATACACATTATTTCAACAAAAAAAATACACATATTAATTTATATAAAATATCTTGTCATCTTCAAAATATATAGAGGTTTACCAATAGACAGTTATATGTAGGTGTATAAAGAAGGTTACCAACTGTTAAAAGTATAGGTTCTACACTTAAGATGACAATAGCATCCCTAATTTTCGGTTATTATGAGAAAGAGATGGGGACAATGTTGACACTTGAAAAAAATGAGACAAAATGAACTGTGCCGAAGGCATGTAAGCCAGCCGTGGGATTTTCACCCCCCTCATATCACGTCAGGCAAGGGACAGGGATTGATTACCCCCATGCCAGCCCAATCGTAGCCTATGTTTCCACAGACACAATATTTCTAGGATTGGTTACCCACCCTTATTGCCTATGAGCCCCCAAATCCCCGGCCTATATCTATCCACCCGACCGTGGGGATGAGGAGGCAAGTACGGGATCTCCCACCCCAGGGCGGTTCTCCCGCATTTACCTCCATTGAGCAGTTTAAGGACCTGCTCAGGTCTAGTCTTACAGGCATTTACCCAGCCATTATATTTATCGAGGCATGGGAGCTGCCTCCCCCATTTACTTTTTTTTTTACGGCCAGGGGGACCCAATGCAGGGCGGCCTTGCCTAGCTCGGCTGGTTTCCCACTTGGGGAAGACTCCCCAAGGAAACCCCTTCATTGCCAAGGGAGCAGTTTAAGGACCTGCTCGGGTCCAAATAGACAGTTATATGTAGGTCTACAAAGAAGGTTACCAACTGTTAAAAGTATAGGTTCTACACTTAAGATGACAATAGCATCCCTAATTTTCGGTTATTATGAGAAAGAGATGGGGACAATGTTGACACTTGAAAAAAAATGAGACAAAATGATATTTTACCTTAATAATATATGTACACTGTCAAATTAAATAATGCCTTTTTGCCCCCATTATCTCGCCAAATAAAATACCATGGCCGTAATATGTTTAATTCTTTATGCACATGGTATTTTCTCAACCCATAAAAGAATATTAGCATAACAGGTACACAATGCTATGACAATTCTAAAATTAGAAGCAAAAGATGACACAAGACTTTAGACTAGAATAATAATTCATTAATTTCTGTAAATATACATATAATATATATTTATTTTTACTAATATTTCTTCATCGTTTGCTCCAACAGTCGTGTCCTCTACCTAGTCATTAAATTATTTTCGATGTGAGTCCTATCAATGATTTGCATATGCAAGATCCTTCTATGAAAATTCCATCTTGTATCGAGTCCAAAATATTTTCTAAATGGGTCAAGCCACTTTTCTGTTCATAATTTCTCTTGGATCTTTTTTTTTTTTTTTTTTTTTTTGTGAATATGCTCTTAGATCTATTATTCATTGCGTGACGAGATATAATCGTACAACTCCCGTGACGTCTGAGTTCAATCGTACGCTAGTCCTTTCTCCTTATGTACTGTTCATGTGTCAGAAGGAGGTCGCTTCGTTCGACTAATTTTAGGTGGGCGTGAATGGTTGAACTTTTCAATTTGTGCACCCGATTCGTTTAGTCATGATACATTTTAATTATGCTTGAATGGTTGAACTTTTCAATTTGTGCACTCGAATCGTTTAGTCATAATACATTTTAATTATGCTGATATAACTAGGGGTGTAGATGATTAAGTTTGGTTCGATTTTTTTTTGAAAAATGGAACTAAACCGAAATTCGATTCAATTTTTACTTTTGTTTTTTTTATCTTATTTTTTTTTCCATATGCATTCCTCTCAATAAATTTTTTTTTTTTTTAAAAATTAATTTTATTTTTTTTTTATTTATTTTTCTTCTTCATTGTCCAATCATTGGCCATGGTGGCTGTCATCAACCGATTAGAGGCGAGCCTTACCAAAGGCCGATGACGCTCGAGCTCTCTAGATTCTGGTGAGATCGAGCCTCACCAACCTCGGCTTACGGCGAGGTCGAGCTTGCCTGGTGTTGATGAGCTCAAGTCTCGCTAAATTCACTAAGCTAGGTAAGGCTTAAGCCTCGCCGGAGGTCACCAGATGTTGATGTGAGGTCACTAGAGCCTCGTTGACACTTGGCGACCTCCAGCGAGGGTTGTGCCCCCCCCCCCCCTCCAAGTGGTCGGATTTGGTGAAGCTCAAGCTCATCGGGGCCAGGCGAGTTTCGCCTCACCACAGGCTAGTCACTAGCTATCACTACTATGGTCAATAAAAAAGAAAAAGAAAGAAATTTAAAAATAAAAAATAAATTAATTTTAAAAAATAAGATAATTTTTTTTTAAAGATTTTATCAATTTGATCCGGTTAATCAAACCAGATAATTTTTTTTCCAATTTTTAATAAAAACAAAACCTAATGAGAACCGGACTGAGAAACCGAACTTTTCGATTGTTTGATTTTTTATACTCCAAAAATATAGTCATTGATGTGACCCGAGAGAGATCGGAAGCCGTTGCCATTACTCTTTGCAGTTGCTGCTCTCTGTTGACAATGACAACCGCTCTCCTCCTTCCCCCCCCAAATGTTAAGGGGACAACCTCGGTATCAACATCCACCACCTTCACATGTTGGAACCCTTCCACTAATTTGCTGCAATCATTTAGATAGCGAGTCTCAACTGGGTAAATTATGATCAGCAGACCCTTCAGATAGCCATCCTGATCCTAATGGGTATCTGCTTTGGCCCATGCCCTCAGCCGTGGCAAAATTACTGGAGCATTTTAGGCAGTTTTGGGAAAAATTGCTTCAGATTGAAAAGAAATGTAATCAGATTTTGAGGGGGTAATAACAGTCTTTTTAAGAGATTATTTGCCCCACAACATTATTAATAATTGCTGGCAAATTCTTGTGAGATACAACAAAATATCGATTAAGAATACCAAATAATAATTCTAATATATTTTTTCAAGAACTCTCATATAAAACAATTGGGAAGATTGTCGTATTAAATATTATGACATGACTAATAAAGATTAGCAAAAAAACTCGCACGAAACAAAAATAATAACAACAAATGAGGATTAGTGCTAATTATCATATGCAAGCATGCCGAGTACTCGTGCACCCACATGTGGGTATTATGGGATTTAGCTCACAAACATCTATATTTATATAGTGGTTCATATACTTCCAACTTTCTTATGTGGAATAAGAAAACCACTATTTTATTTATTTCACAAGCAACCAATGAACATACTGAACCCATTTGTGGGTAGCTGTGTTGGTTGATAGTTCCTCCCTCATCATAGAGGTCAAGAGTTCAAAGCCCGTAATTGCTAGCGATTTAAGTGGGGGCCCTAGCAATGGGTTGCTGAGCTAGTCTCCCCAAGAAATAGGGGCTCGGCCTTAGGAGCTATTTGGGCACGTGGAGTCCGTGGTGGAGTCTTCGGGTACCAAAAGAAAAAAATGAACAGGCTGATCTCCAGAAAGGTGAAGAAGTTGTCTCAAGTGGAAAACTGCATTGCCAAACACCATGCTTGGTCTTAGGAAGAGGTCTGCACCTGCCAGTAGCGTTCAAAGCACTCTCATTATGCACCATGATTCGCCATCATCAAGAGGACCTACCAAGCAACAGAATAAGCATGGAACAGCAAGCCTCAAGCGGCCTAATGGGAGGACTAAACATAGAATAATTCCCCTCTGAAAAGCATTTCTCGAGAGGTTTTCGGAGCCTTGCCATGAACAAAAGCAGAGCAGCAGCTTCTTCCACTCCACGTGTAGAGAGCATGTTGAAAAATACGTTCACTTATTATTATTATTATTATTATTATTATTATTATTATTATTATTATTGCTGTTATCTTTCTTGGTCAAAAATCAAATTGCTTTTGTCTTTCTTGGTCAAAAATCAAGCGCACTAGCGCCAAAACTCCGCGACACATAAGCCCATACGTCACACTCCCCTAGAGGGTAAAGTACTCTTAGAATCCTCAAGTCAGACGAACACATTATTTCTATATCCATCCTCTTTTTTATTCAATTAGTCGTGATTATTATCGTACAGATGTTAAGCACGGCTAACACCTTTTCGGTGGGCGTTCCACCATCACTATGTCCTTTCAATTATTAACTAATAAAAAGAAATTATTGACCCAATATAGAGAAATATAATCTACGACTCTTGAAAGGATAAATATCACAAAAAATCTCAAATTATATCAATTATGAAATAAATATCTCTAATTTTACCCTAAAATTTTTGATGTCACAAAAAATCCATACATATCTTCTGTTTCAATTACATTCAAGGTATATCTACCACACTAATATATATCTTTCGGATTTTTTATAACACAAAAAAAAGTTTGGGATACTAATGACACACTAAATAGACCTAGATTTAGAATAGGAAGAACCAAGTCAGATTTATGCAAGTATATCTTCCCATAGTAGGCGAACCTCCAATTCAAGCCTTTTAGAAATTGTCTTTTAACAGAAAATTACTCGGTTCTTGATATTTATGTCACAGTGAGCATAATTTAATTTTTTTTGCGATATTAATCTTTCTTGAAAAGTAGAAAAATCTTTTCATTTTTATCTAATGGTATAGATCATCATGATGGTGATGGTGATGAATAATGCAAAATCAATATTTAGAAATTTTATAATTACATGAACCATAGAAAACCGATTTCTTTTTTATTAACTTTTTTCTTTTTTTTTTATCGCTTTGACAAGGAGAGGAACAGAATAATGTAAATAGGATGGCTCTGTCTGCTTCAATCCCACCTAAACATCACAATCAAAACAGGATATACACAACAAAATCATCCCCCTCAATAATTTATATTGGCCGACGTGACGAAGCAAGGCAGATTAGTCAACGCCTCTTTGTTTTTATCTTGATTTCCATGTGACGATGATTTTGTCGATTACTTTTAAGGTTGTGGCTTGAGATCGAGTACAGATGATCAATTCACGTTCGATAAATATATGGCGATTCCATCGTCACTCGCTAGTTGGCTTTTTCAATGATGTATCATAAGTTAAAAAATAAATAAATTGACCTCCCTCAGTTTTGATCTTGAGAAGTTGGTAATTCTCTATTGTGGTAATTATGCCATACTTGCAATCCTTAAAGAACTTCACTAATTTCCATCCGGTTTTGCTTCCATCTGCACATGCTTATTATCTCATTCAAGGTCATTGGTTTTAAGGTCGATTGATTCTTTGCTTAGAACCAAAACTAATCATGTGATGCTTAATTTCAAAATATCAAAATCAGAAAATGAACTAAGCCAATTTTACTCAAAAACCGTTCTATTTTATATTTTGGGAAAAAAATTCTTATAATAAAACATAAAAATTTGCACCATTTCTACAAAAGTATTTCTTGGCCAAGTGATTATGTCATTATTTATTACCCTTGTTTATTTCTTGATTAATGGAAAGGTTTTTTTTTTTTTTTTCTATAAGAAGATTCAAAATTGGTTTAACATGAAAATGGGACAAATTGAACCAATTCCTAGGTAGAACCATGCAATTCCAACCTTGAAAGAAAGAATCAAAATTGTTTCCAAGGTTGAATCTAGGTTTGTGAAGTGGGGAGCCGAACAAGCTTCCCCTAAACCCGACCTTGAACCAATTGGTCCATGCCGGTTTGGAGATTTAATGCTCACCTCTATTTAAATCCTTGAAGTGTGCCTTCTAGCAAACTAAAAAGAAAATTATCATGAGAACATGTGTAAAGGTGATAATTTTAAATTCACATCTCGAGTGAGCAAAAACAAATATCATAAGCAATCGAGTGTAAAATAAAATTTGTAAATGAGCCCTTTTTGGCAATTTCCGTACACAACCTTTTCTTAAGTATGCATAATTAGCATTTCACAAAGCTACACAATTTTTTTTTATCTAAATATATTTAAAATACGGCACTCTCTGAAAAAGGGAAAAGAATTTCCTTTGTTATTAATTACTATGCCGTTGAGGTGTACATCAAACCCTCCCTAAATACGCTCACCCAAAATGGTCTACAAATTGATTGCTCTCCTTGAAAAGAAACCCCAGAAAAGGTGGAAGAAATCTACGCCGATTTGTTCCATATATAAAACATAATCCCAAGATTATTAGACTTAAAAAAAGGGAGAAAATGTCCAAAAAGAAGAAAAAAATAATAAAAAAAAATTAAAAAAACGAGCGGACGCGCACTCAGTCGATTCTCCTTCCATCTTCTCCTCCTCCTCCTCCCCCCCACATCGTCTCTCCGCAGCTTCGCCGTTGTTTCTCCGTTCTTGGGCGTAAAGAAACATCTGCGGATGTGAAAGGTCCCCTTTGCCCTGTTCTCGAATTTCGATTTCTTGGAGCTGATGATGGTTTTTCTCTTTGCTTTTGCGGCAAGTCTTTTGGCCCGTCGTTTTCTTTATCGCTTTTAAAGAAATGGGTTCTTGTCAAAATCTGTTTTTTTTTTTTTTTTTGGGGGTTGAATTATGGGCATTTCGCTGTGACTTCATCGACCCATGTCGAAAGGTTTGATTTTTTCAACCGATAACAGAAAAAGAACTGTTTCTTGCGCGTGTTTTCCTTCGATGTATCGTTAAACAGGGCGTGCGTGTGTGTGTGTGTACGGGAATACAGGGTACTGTTGGGGAGTTTCTGTGGCTGCAATTTCTTGTGGGTTTCGCGAAAGGGGTGTTCTTTCCAGGAGGTTCGGACGGGAGCGGGGGGTGTTTCTGAGTTTTCTGGAAAGACCCTGATCCAATCTTGACGTAATTGCGTGTGCTTCGACAAGGGTTTTCGCTTGCATTGAATCTGGGGTTTCGCTTGCGCGTGGCATCGTCGGCTCCATTTGTCTGCGATCGGTGGCGGTGCTGGTATTTTAGGAGAAGGGGGCAATGTTTGGGGCTCCTTCGAGCTGATTCGGTGTGGGGTTTTGGTTGTTTGGGAATTTGAGCATTTCATTTTGTTTTGCTTGACGACGATGTGGTCTCTTGGAGTGGCGTTTATCTGGGGGTTTTCCGATCGAAAGTTAAATTAGAGATACCCAGGTGCGGATTCGTTGTTGGGTTTGTGTTCTTGTGCAAGATAGTGTGATTGATTGAGAGTTTGGGTGGTAGAGCAGAAGGTGGGGTTTTGTTTGGAAGCTTTGATTGTTGGGTAGTTCTGATTTCGAGAGTGTGTTGGCGAATTTTGAGATGGACGAATCACCGAGTGGCTCGAATTCGCTGCCGCCTTTCCTGATGAAGACGTACGAGATGGTCGATGCCGCCTCCACTGACCCGGTGGTTTCGTGGAGTCAAGGCAACAAGAGCTTTGTTGTGTGGAATCCACCGGAGTTTGCACGGGATTTGCTGCCGAGATACTTCAAGCACAACAATTTTTCCAGCTTTATTAGACAGCTGAACACATATGTGAGCTGAGACCTTTCTACTTGTGCTTCTGCTTGCTCTCGTCTTCTGATATGATTTGGCTTTCTAGGAAGTGATCGTGCAAACGTATAACTTGCAATAAATGTACATTTCACTTTTGGACAGGGTTTTAGGAAAATTGACCCAGAACGATGGGAATTTGCGAACGATGATTTCGTAAGAGGTCAGCCGCAGCTTCTGAAGAACATCCATCGGCGGAAACCAGTCCACAGCCATTCCCTTCAGAATCTCCAAAATCAGGGAAGTTCTTCTCCTTTAACTGAAGCAGAGAGACAAGGACTGAAGGAAGAGGTAGAAAGGCTTAAAAGCGACAAGGACTCTCTTCAGTTGGAGCTACAGGTGCATGAAGAAGAGAGGAAAGGCTTTGAAGTGCAGATGCAGAATTTGAAGGGGCGGCTTTTGAAAATGGAAGAACGACAGAAGAATATGGTGTCTAACTTGGGTAATGTTCTGCAGAAACCTGGTCTTGCCCTGAATATGTTGATTGAGTCGGAGTTTAATGATAAGAAGAGGAGATTGCCTCGAATTGGTTACTACCATGATGAGGGACATGGTGAAGACAATCATGCTGGGACTTCCCAAACTTTGACAAGAGAAAACATTGATGGAGCTTCATCCTTACCATCGATATTGGATTTATATGAACAATTGGAATCATCGCTCACGATCTGGGAATACATTGCACATGATTGTGAAAACTTTGGTCAGCGCAACTCAACCCTAGACTTCGATGAGACTACTAGTTGTGCTGATAGCCCTGCTATATCCTGCATTCAGTTTAATATTGATGCACGGCCTAGATCACCCACAATTGACATGAATTCTGAGCCCACTGCTGCTACTGTTTTTGAGCCTGCCATGGTTACTACTTCTGAGCCAGCTTTGACCGTTGCTTCTGAGCCAGTTTCCTCTAAAGAACAAGCTGTAGCCACAGCTCCTAATGTGCCAGCAGGGGTTAACGATGTCTTCTGGGAGCAATTCTTGACGGAGAATCCTGGTTCCTCCGATGTTCAGGAAGTTCAGTCAGAAAGAAAGGATACTGATGGTAGAAGGAATGAGAGCAAACCCGCTGATCACAGCAGGTTTTGGTGGAATGCAAAGAACGTAAATAACCTAACAGAACAATTGGGGCATCTTACCCCAGCAGAAAGCACTTGAAGTTGGTCGATTGTTTTTGGGTATTTTGATGGCTCGGCCAGGGCATTGTAATATAATAGGTATGGGACGGTGGGTCTTGAAATAAATAGGTAATACATGCTTAGGGTGGCTAGCTTACTGCAATAACATTGATGAGATCTCTCTTGATTCTTGTCCATCAAGTTTTGTAGCATTTTGTATTGTTCCAGTTAACATAGTTATATGATGGTTGTGATATCCCATATAGTGTTACATGACAATGGTACTGACTGTCATCATGCATCTTTTGAGGAGTTACTGATGATTTCTTGTTTGTTTGCTTTACTTGAAATAATGTCCCCCCACCATGCAGGTGCTTACTTTGCATATGAATCTTAAGTGGAAGGCAAATACTCTTGCAGTCGTAGATTGTGTCAAGGGCTCTGCATATCACACACCTGTGGTTTCATTGCTGCCTGTTATCATTACTCAGCTGGAAACGTCGCCATAAGCTGAGAGATTATGTTTGCCTATCCAATATGATGGTCTTTGTCCTGCCCAAAAATAGCTGAACAGGAGGGAATTGGACATTAGAGAAGAGTGAGAATTAGAAGGAACCTTCTCGCTGAGTGAGAATTAGAAGGAACCTTCTCGCTCCATTTTCCTTCTCCTTTTGGTTACTGGCCTGGGGTACATTTTATGCCAATATGTGTTTAGTCTAATGCTCAAATGCAGACATGCATTCCTGGTATTTCATCAGGAAATTTAGGATCATGATCGTGTTATCAGTGCACCTACGCTTGCATAGAGAATGGTCTTGAAGTTTCCTTTAGAATGTGTTGCTTTGTGTTGCTTTTTCATCACATTTCTGCAGTACTTAGTTAGAAAATGCAGACCACTGAACCCGGACGATTGCATGATTTTGGTTCTTGTCAGCTCCGATGTGTCAAGATTCTGGGTGGCAGTCTTCAATCATGTCATCACGTACATAACCCTTTGGTTGGAGAGATTCGGAAAAAAAGTAAGGGAATTGGAGGGGGTGATTTTCAGCTCATGTTATCTGGTTTGTTTTAGTGGACGAAAGAGAAAGGACTGGAAATTTCCCTCTGAATCTCTTCTGATATGTCCTAGTCAATACTGTTAATCCATCCTTTTCTTTTCCCAGTGATTGGTCAATCCTTTTTCCTTCTTTTCAAATGAACGCATCCAGCTACAGTGGTGGTGTCCCTATCATCTCCCTTGCAGTTTTTGTTTCATCTTTACAGCTACACCGCTCTCACTTGGTGGGAAAGTTGAGACACAACCAAGTGGCTTGACTTTTTTGCATATCGTTTTGGCGTTAATGCGCTTTTGTTTACGTTTTGACTTCTCGGTCCCATCACTCCCATCCCTTTTTTAGCATTTGCACTTTGTGCGGTTTCTCGGAATTTTGGAGAGGCTCGGTGCCCACTTAGGAAAGATGCCAAACACGATCCTGCCTACTTCGGGTGAGATCTGCTCCTGCAACTTCTCACGTTGTGATGAAGATTTATGCCTTGTACGAGCTTCGTGGCGAGTGGGTTGCTTTAGGACCTAGTGGAGTGTGGCAGAGATTCCTGATCGTATTGTGTGTGTGGTAGCACGCGACAAAGTTTCTAGAATTATGCTTGACCATAGGATATATTATTTAGCCGACTCTGCTTTATGTCATTATGGATATCTTGCTCAGCATCATCTTTAGCAATTGAACTTTTAGTTCTGGAGTTGATTAGCTGCTGCCTTTGGTATGATGAACTTTCGAAAAGATGGTGCTACAGATTCGAACTGAAAACATATATGCTATTGTTAAGCTTGGTTTGGCTCGACTCTTCCACCGGGTGAATTTTCGTACGAGATCAATCTGAGCTTGAGCCTCAAATCTTACATAAAATCAAATCTAAAAACAGTACTCTTTAACTGTTCATAGCGTTCAATAATGCCTATAAATAATTCGATATGTAAAAGTTCAATTAATTTGTTAGTTTTTCGAGCTACTCCATTAGAATATTTTTAAACTTGAAGCATGTTAATTAGTTGAACTTGAGAAGGATCAAGTTAATTTTGAGTAACCTCTGATTTTATATTAAAAAATAACTTACGGCTCCATTTGTTTCAAGGAAGAAATAAACCTCCCAATTTTATTTTTATTTTCCAGATATTTTAGTGTTTGGTACACAAAAATTAAATTAGTCAAGGAAAATACTTTCAATCAATAAGGAAAAGCATAGTCAAATAGAGAAAAATGACTTCCACGTTGTTTTAAATTAATTTGGTAATGGGCAACTGGTGGTGGGGGGTGGTCGATAGTGGGCGACGAGCAACAAGTAGAAAAGAAAAAAAAAGAAAAAAATTATTTTTAAATCCCAAAATAAGGTTTTTTTTTTTTTTCTACTTCTTTTGACGGAGCTGAATCATGTGACTTCCGAGAGGACTAATGGGAGCTCATTAATAACCTTGTACCTTACTCTCGGAACGGATTTGTCTATTGTCAGTTTCAATTACCTTACTCTCAGAACCGATTTGTCTATTGTCAGTTTCAAATTCTAGTTTCGTACACACTTTACCATGGGACGGTACTTTCATTGAACTTAAGATTTGCATTTACATCCTCGCCTAGAGAAATTTGCGTTCAAGGCGTCGCAGCAAACTCGAAGTACTGCCTAAGCTTCTCACGAGTACGATATAAAAGCAACAAAAGGCCCATTGGGCCTATCGATTTGCACGTTTCCCTGTTCATTGGGCCCAACCTTATTGGACGTCTTGAGCATATGGGATATGCTTAGGGTCCCATCATAATCGTCACCGGAATTTGAAAATTTCGAGTGGTCCGCCTGCTATGACGAACCACTCGAGAGAGAGAAGAGTCCGTTACAATGGTGACATGCAAGATGCTCTGAGAATCTAAGAGCCAGAGGAGTCGATCATTTTTATGGTCGGAGAATTGTCGTTCATTTTCACGAACGTGCATTTCATTGGTCAGGTGCTTTGGGAGAGGAAACTCTCGGGCGATTGCGATGTTGTCGGACCAGCACTTCCCAGCACTTTTTGTGCAAATCCGAGGAATGAGTGGAATCCGTAAAATGGCTAAACAAAATTACTGCATCATGCGAAAAGACTCCGTGGCACTAGGAATGGGAAGGAGCTTGAGGGCTGGAAAGAGGGGTGGCGTGTCGTCGGGGAATGACTATGAGATCCTTCTGAATTTTAGGGGGTCGGGACCCGGCTGGAGGTTGAAGAAGACCTCCAGCCGGGCCTGGGCCTAAATATGGGCTTTCGCGCATATTTTCTTTAAATTTTGTGGGCCATTTAAAACAGCCCATCCTTTTTTTTTTGAACGTTTTTGAAGTTTTGGGCTATGCCCAGAACCCTTACTTATGGATGGGCGTCCTTTCTTTTTTTTTTTTCAGGATGGGCGTGAGCCCAATCTAATTTCCTTTGGGCCGATAGCCCAATTGTGGGCCAATTTTAATTAAAAGAAGTGATGGGCCCGTTCCAAGTGGCCTGTGTGGGCTCTTGCTGGTCTATGGGCTGGGCGCGGGTCAGGGCCCGCGGGTGGGTCTAAAATATTAAAATAAAAATTTTAAAAAAATTGTGGCAAAAATTGTTGTTTGAAAAAGTGCAATATGATCTTTGGAAGCATATGTTGTAAAATGTTTCATATTGTTTGATGAATTTTGGGCATAAATTATTGGAGTTTCCTATTGATAAAATTAATATATACAATTGGTCGCCCAAATGGGGTTATTGTGTATATTAATTTGACAAAAATCATGAAGATTAATTCCCATATTTGAAAGATTGTGATGTATAATTGAAAAATATTTATCTATCCAAAAGAGATAAATGTTTTAAAAATTATATGTAATTCCCCTCTATATTGATATTATGGAAATATATATTTAAATGATTTGTCTGCCCAAAGGGGATGTATCCTTGACAATTATATGTAATTTTCATTGTTGTTGCTTTATAAACTTCATGTTGTGAAAAATAATGGTGCATTATGCACTTTGCTCAAAGGGGAGTTTATAATGTACTAATTATTTTTGTTGAATTACTTATTGTCCATAATTGTTCTTATTGCATTATGTGTGACAAACAATTACCTTTGTTGTAAATAACAACAATGCCATGATTGAAATGTTAATTGGATCAAATTTCAAGAGATGGAAGCAAATATAAAGTTTGCTTTGGGCATCGTTGATATGGACTTGGCTTTACGTGAGGATAAACCTGCTAGGCCCAATGATCAAAGTACTGTACATCAAAAGGCCCATTATGCTAGATGGAAAAAATCTAACTGACTAAGCCTCATTACTATGAAGAGGTCCATTGCTGAGCATCTCATTAGTGGTTTGCCGAAAGATACAAATGCCAAATAGTTCCTTGAAGCAGTGAGAGAAAGATATAGAGTCTTAGATAAGGCTGAAGCTGGGAACTTGCTAAGTGAGTTAACGAATATGAGGTATGATGCTATGGATGTTCGAAAATTTATACAGAAGATGGTCCACATTCAGTCCAAACTTAAGGCCCATGAAATTATTCTTTCTAAAAATTATATTATGCATCACAGCTTAAATGTCCCGCCAGTTGAATTTAGCTAGATTAAGACTGCTTATAATGCTCAGAATAAGACATGGAGCGTTAATGCCTTGATTACCAAGTGTGTGACCGAGGAAAAGAAGTTAAAGTAGGAAAAGTATGAGTCCGCCCACTTAATTGCCAATGCCAAGTTGAGTTCATCTAGAGGCAAATGGAAGTCTAAAGGGTCAAATGCTCATGGTTCAAAGAAAGGCCAAGACTTCAAGAAAAATGAACTATGAGAGAAATGGAAATAAAGATTTCAAGTGTTTTCACTGCAAGAAAAAGGGTCACAAGAGAGCCAATTGCTACAAGTTCCAAGTTTGGCTAAAATTAAGAAAAGAAAGTTAGCAAGGCGAGTTGTTAGTTTGTTTTGAATCAAATTTAGTTGATGCTTCTTTGGATTCTTGGTGGCTTGATTTTGGTGTTATTGTTCATGTGACTACTACTGTGACATCCTGATTTTGATTATATAAGTTAGGCCTTTCATCGACACGCCTATAGTGTTGTTTTCTAAGATGGCCACTTATGAGATAACTGACCTATCAAGTGAAGCCATTAAGGGATTTTAACATAATAGACTTGAAAATTCGACAAAGAATCGACTGCTCGACTGTGTTAGTCTACAAGGGCATTGCGGCATAATTAAAAATCGATTAGAAATCGGAGATAAGTTGATTCGACCGAGATGTGTGATCACAGTGTGGGTGATTCCACCTGATTGCAAAATTTTCGTCGATCGGTACTAGACCGATTTTCTATCGTTTTGGGTACCTTATGTCTGTATTTGAAACTTGGAGTTTTTCACACCACTAAGAGTTGCCAATGTGTCGAAGATGTATGTGTGGCTCGAAGAAAATCAACAACGGGTCAATTGCATCAAAAATTCCTAAAAGCTACCTGGTAGGTTAAGTCATGCTAAAATCGCGTCAGATTGAAATTAACCGCGAATTTGAATTTGATTTTAGACATTGAAAGTCTTGTCATGTCACGAATCATTTTAGGAATATTGACTTATCTTTTGAGGAATTTTCAGTGAGTTCGAGATTTTTATGGAAAATCGATTTGGACGATTTGGAAAATGAACGAAAATTCGGATTGACCATTTTGAAGGGATTTTTGGCTCTAGCGTGAGCTACTTGGTGAAAGGAAATTTCGTGGGCTTTTTCCTCAACAAATTGGACCTCAATTAGAGAAGTTTGTTCAAAAATCGGATTCCGAGAAAAAGAAAATAGAATTCAGAATTGAAAGGAATGGTTACTTTTGCTAACCACGACTTGTTATTTTGGGAGAATTATGGTGCAAGGAAGCAAGTGAGGACCAAGCCTTTTACATGAAGTTGTGGGACCAAGATTGGATAAGTATATGAGGTTTTTATTAGGGGTGCATGACAAATTAGAATTTCTGTTCTAGAAACAATTTTTCTATTCTATATTTGTTTTTGCAATAGAAATCCGTTTGATAAAATTATTTCATTTTTCTATTTCTGAAATGGATTTTTGTTACAGAAATAGGTTTGGAATATAAATCAAAAGTGAAAATTTTATACTTTTCTATTTTTGGAATAGAAATGAAAAATAAATATTCTTCTCATCATTCATCTTTACTATGAACCGATCGTCCATTCATCGCCGCAGACCACCGTTTGCTAATGGCCACCGCCGCCGTTCATCGCTTGTCGGTCGCGCTGTTGCCGGCCGTTGCTCATTGGTCACTACCTGCTTCCCGTTGTCGGGCCGCCGGCTGCCGGTCTCGGGCCGCCGGCTGTTTTCCGCCGGCTTCGCCGCCGTCCACCGGTCGCTAGCTGCCGGCCGTCGCCGTCCATTGGTCATCAGTCATTGCCTTCGCCGCATCTGGTCGCTAACCGTCGCTGTCACCACCGCCGGTCGTTAGTTGTAGCCTACCGATTGCCACCCGTCGGCCATCGCTGCCGCCGCCAATCATCGGTTCCCCGCCTTTCACCATCGTTTGAAAGTGAGAAATTTTGTATTGTTATCATACGAATTTCTATTTTTAGAGTAGAAATTTTGTGTCGTTATCAAATGAATATTTTTGCTTAGAAACTCATCTAGAAATAGAAATAGAAAAATCTATTTTTCTTTCATAAATCAATTTCTAGCTAGAATGGTTATCATTCGTGTCCTTAATTTCCCTGCCTTCTTTGGTCTCCCCTTTTTTTGCGCGCCTCTTTCTTTTCTTCCCTTATTTCTTGCACATTTTTCTCTCTACTTCTTTCTCTCTCTCGAATAGTTCCTCCCCCCCAAAACCGACAGCCCCTGCAAGCTGGTCCCCTATTTGCCTTTCTCTCTTTGACTTTTAAACCATTTTTATCCTCTCTTTATTTCTCTCTCTCTTGCCAACGTCAAACCCCTTCTGCTTCTTCTTTTTATTTCTTTTCCCTGCACGTTTTCCTTTTATTTCCCCCCCGAAGTTGACATCCCTATCTCTCCTCCCTCTTTCTCCATCTTCGCGGGCTTCTCTCTCTCTCTCTCACCAAAGCTTGTTACTTCAATGGTCCCCCTTTTCTTTGCTGCCCCACAGACGACAACACCTCAGCCCACGTGCCAGCACTTCTTCCTGCACTAGTCAACCAGTGGCGTCTCTTCTTCAGGTGTTGACCTTTGTTCCACCAAAGCTGCCCCTCCATCTGTTCATCTCGGCCCATCTCCGCAGCCCAGTCGCAGCTCTCGCCCGTCCATTTCCAATGAGCCTAGCAGTCGCAGTTTCAGTTGTGACGCCAAGCCGCACCCTCACCTGCGGCCTCCAAATCTAGCCCAAGCCGTGCCTGAACCAGCCGCCCGTTGTAGCTCCTTCAACCCAAGTTTTGAAGCCAAAACCAGTAAGGGTTTTTTGGCAGCAAGGCTCATTTTCAGGCCTGTCTTGATCCCGTTTTGGAGTTTGTTAGGCCCCTTTGCGTCCCCGTCGTTTTGATCCGAGTGGATCGCTAATCAAGTGAGTTTAACTCACTAATCCTTGCTTAGTAAGTTAATGACGTTTAATGGTTAATTAGTTTAGGCTAAGTTGGATTAGGTAGATAGTTAGATTAGATTAGCAATTTAATTAATCATTATTGCATGTTAGGTTGTTAGAGTAGTTTAATTAGAGCCTAAACAAGCTCTAATATTTATCTAGAGTGGTTAAAAAACTTTCTGGGTTCGTATCGGCTTTCAATTAGTAAGGCAGCTTATGGCGAGCATATTTAGTATACTATAACGGTATATGAGGCAGCTTATGGCGAGCATATTTAGTATACTATAACGGTATATGAGGTAGCTTCTAGTGAGCATATTTAGTATACTATATCAGTAAATTAGGCAGTTTCTAGTGAGCTATACTATCTACTATTAGCTTAGAGTGAGCAGTCCTAATTATGATCGGACTTTATAGATTGTATTGTTTGAGATGACCAAGGAATGGTCTCAATGACATAGAATCGATTAAGTCGATTGATCGATAATTTGATCTAAGGGGATAAATTGATTTGTGAAGTGAGTGATTGGATGGTTATTTGAATTGCATCGACTTGCAGGAAGGAATCGAGGCCAAGGTAAGTCCTCTGACTCATGATTATGCTTAGGCAGCCTTCATGGCATGTTTTCTTCCTAATCGAGTCTTAGGGGGTTGAACTCGCTGAGACATCGTCTCACCCCGTTGTTGGATAATATTTTTAGATTCTTAGATGGCGAATCCCCCCGAACATCATGGTCATCCCATGAGAGTTATAGAGCGAGTTTCCAGTTTTCCGATCTTGGAGGTTTTTGGGTTTATGAGCTAGTCGTAACCATTGTCTGGGTCGAAAAGGTTCCACATCAGGAAATACCTAATTGATTCAAAGCTTGGTTCCGCACCACTCCCTATGGTGTTAGACTAGGTCCCTTAGACTAGGTCCCCTTAGGACTTTCAAAATCCCCTCTGTGGTGATTGATGTTGCCCTGGACGAGGGTCCAACTTACCCTCCTGATGGCGTAGCGGAGGATCCACCGTCTCACCTTGACCCTGTGGACTCTATCAAATCAGCAAACGAGTCGGACTAGCTGATCATTGGACAGCTTGTTTTGGAGAGTCGACCTTTTTGTAGACTTTGTAAATATCGGCTAGTAATGTATATGAATTAGTTTGATATGTATAAAGGTGTGGTTTGATTTTTAATAATTGGTGGTCTTGCTTTTCTATCTCATCTTGTTGTTGTTTGATGATTTATTTATTTGCTTATGTATGTGCATTAAAAGGAATAGGTCAACGACGCGTCTTGAGACGTCGCTATTTAATCGACCGATGAGGGATGGTACACGCTTGGAGGATCAAGGCGTGACAACTACCTTATAGGGTCTCACAAGTCTAAGGAATCCAAGTCTGAAAGAGTCAAAGCTTAAAGTTAGAAACGATACTAGAGTTGATGAGGAGCACCTAGGGACAGTTGTTTTGAATTTAGATTCTGGTTTTCAGCTTATCTTGAACAATGTCTTTTATTATCCTAGTTTTAGGAGAAACTTAGTATCTCTTTCTTCGCTTGACAAAGTTAGATATTGTCTTTATTTTACGAATGAAATAGTGGATTTGAGTTATGATTCTAGAATTAAAATTTTTTTGTTTGAAAATTTAGGATGTTAGTAATTTGAATTGGTGAATAATTCATCCGTGGTGATTGATATTACATTTACATGGGTGTCCTAAATTGTTAAAGTTGATTAAGAAATTTCCATGCATATTGGCATGAAATGCATATTTGTGCATTTAAGGGAACGAATGCAAAGGAAGGACAGCGTGAAGCTGGAAGCCATGTGATGGATATTTTTATATTATATTATGGGAAGCAAGAAATTGACAGCATTATTTTAATTAAGTGAAAAATTTATCTTGAAAAATTATGCGTGTTGATTAAAAATATCCAAGGTTGTTGAATGTGGATTTTGAATTAACATTGACCAGCATTATTTTAAGAGGAAGTCTGAATTTATTGCTTTACTTGGGTGTTAAATTGGTTAGAGGATTTGCATCACAAGATCAAGGAGGGTGAAGAACTCAAGCACACATGATTCATGATCCTAAGTAGTTTGATTTCCTTATTTAATTAGGGGCATGTTCAATTGCACCTTCCCTTGTGTGGGAATTCTTATTGCTTTTTAGATTGGTAAAATTTCTTCTGTTTTGCTTTAGTGCTTGAGCATCACATTTCAATAAATGTAATTTGATTGATGAATATCAATAGAATTACAAGTTTTGTTTTGAGGACATGATGGGGGTACACCAAACTAGCCTGGTGACGATATCCAACAATAAAAAGAAAATATCATCCAAGGAGAATTCTGAGAACTAAGCTTCTTCATGCTTCCTCATAAAAAATCATTGTCCGACATCTCATAACAATTTGTGTGAGATGTCATTCTCAAAAATGAAGTTTCTCATTTCCATGAGAAAATAATGGAACAAATCAAAAGAGGATAATCCGTCTTGGATGAAATAGATACATTGTGTTCATGAACATAATCAATTTTGGAATTGACACTCTGTTCTTTTCCTTGCAGATGACGAATTGGGACACTATGGATTCTAGTAGTGACATGACTGAGACAAAATCTCGATCCGAGCCAAAATGGTTATGCAATTTGAATTTACTTTGATGTTGCATAGTATCCTATTCATGCACGTTGTTTTATGCAGGGGCAAAAGCAAGATTTCATCAAATCAAAGATCGGATTTTCATCATCGATTGATCAATTTGTGTGTTTATTCCATTTCGATAGAGGCAATCTTGGGACATCCATTGCTGAGACAATCCCTTCATGGGACAATTCCTTGAATGAATGCTTGAAATCATGTTTGAGTGTAGTAAATTGTTTGTTTTGAAGTCACAAACACTTTTTTTGTTTGTTTTGAAGTCACAAACACTTTTTATGCTTAAAGTTGCTGGACTCTTTTGAAAAGAAAATTTTCATATTGATTTCATGTGGAGATTTGTCAAGATAGACAACTCAATGGAGTGACATCAATGCTTAAGAATGCTGAATGAGATGTGTCAGGATGATGAAAGGCAAGCCTTATCCTATACACAGTCCCCTACTTATACACTTGTGAGATGAGTGTAGAAAGTTCTATATCTATAAGGTAAAGAGTTCTCTCGCAAAAGGTACGATGATCGAAATGATGAGGGGCAGTTCATTTCTCTATCCCAAACACTACATGTGATCCATTGCTTAACCTCTTTGAGACCTATACACTTGTGGAAATTCTTTCAAATTACCCCTGTTAAGAACCACCCCACATTGGGGCAAATTGGAAGGCAAGACAGCACCATAAGGTGAGGAAAATGAAAAGAGATTTTCTTGCTCTCACTTGCATCAATCTTCAAGTCGTGTTATTACATTGAATTCATGTGGTAATTTAAGTGCCTTAGGATGACGAAGAGCATTTCTTTCTTTATCCTACATACTTATATCCTTTGCATAGCTCATTTGAGCCTGCAATTTTTCATTTCTTTAAACTCAGAAAGACCCTTGAAAGTTCGAGTGTCATTCATAGTGTAATTCCTTGACACATGCACTATGTGCAAAAATTGAAATCAAAATAGAACTAAGGGGCATGAAAAGCAGTGTGTGCCTGTAAAAGCAAGGCCAATGCTCATGAAAAAAAGTGAAAATGAATAAGAACTAGGGGCATGAAAAAAGCGGTGTGCCCTAGTAAAAGTAAGGCCAATGCCCATAGATGAAAAAAAGAGAGTCAAGATAAGGTGACTCTCAATTGCAAGAATTGAATCTTGATGGAGCAATACTCAAAGAACTCAAAGTTGAGTTTTTACAATCAATAGGGCATTTCATGAAGACAATCCCCTGATGGTGAAAAAGAAAACTGGTGGCAATGCCAGGGATGATCATCCAGCTCTCACCCTTTACACATTTTGAGCCTAATGATCCTTTCATTTCTCAACCCATGAACCTAGCCTACGTTACGTCATTTACAAAGTCTCTTGATTAGGCACTTGAATTAACATAGGGATTCACATGTTTTAAGCATCAAAGGAAATTGAAAGATCAGCATGCATCATATAAATTGCATTAAAAATGGAATTCATGTTTCAGAAGGGAATTTATCGCATAAAAATCAGGGATTAATTTTAACCCCTAAAAAAAAAATAATTGCATAACATATGGTCATTAGTTTTCATTTACTTTATATTTGTTGGGCCGGCGGTGAATGGATGGCTTTAAACTTTGGATAGGTGCAATTCACGGTGATTTGCAAATGAGGAAAAGAAAAGGAAATAGAATATATTTCAAAGCATGCACAGAAGGAAACGAAATATGCTTTCTTTCCATGATAGTTCAAACCCTATGCCTATAAAGGACCTTCGCAGATGAAGAATAAAAGGAGGCCACACATATTGAGTACACGGACGGAGAATTGGATCTAAGAACAAAAAATTCACGATTTCTCAACGTGGAGAGATAGAGAGAGACACAAGATCTGGCACGGCTCCCAGACCGCGACTTGTCTACGGAATTCAGCAGTCGGTGGAGGTTTCCTTCAGTCCCTGTCCCTTGCTTAGCAGTGGTCCTGATGCCGTGCGGCTTTCCTGGCTACGCCCAAGCTCTACATCCAGGGCGCTCGGTGATTTCCACAGTATATGATGAGCAGCCAATGCCGGTTTTGTATTCTTGGTTGAATTTTCGCAGGTTTTTTGGTGAACACAGCAGTCCTTGACGTGCCCCAGACTTCCACCGATCCAGTTATTTTGCTTTCATTTGAATTTTTATTAGTGCAGGTCTTTCTTGACCGAATCCAGTCACAGCCCCGACAATCCCATTGAATCTCCGAGCAATATTTGTCCTTCGGCAAACCCGATGAGCCGTTGCCATCCTTTCCTCAAGCTTTCACCGCCGTCAACTAGCTCACGAAGCCATGCCAGGGAGGTTGCTGTCTTGCTCTTGTGACTCCATATTGCCGGTGCCACTCAACGACGAGTTGCTCACCGCACCATCGTAACACTTACGGCAAGAAAGCTAACCCACCACATTTGAGTTCTTTCCTTGTTGCAGCTGGAAGTCCCCAGCCATGAATTCATCGTACGAGCACATCTTCAAAGATCGCGGGTTCTTTTGATTTTTGGCCGAAGCGGTGGAATTTGTCTCTTATTGCATGGTGAAATCTGGAGACTTAACCGTGAGTTCTTGAGAAAGAAGCATACGTGAGATTGAAGACAAAAAGGTATTGACTTTAGAGCTCTCGGTGGAGATTATTTGGTCCGACTAAAAGACCAAACATTACTTCGCTACGACCTCCTTTGGCGAGCCACCTTATCGTGAGCGGTTCCCTTGCAAGTGCGTTGCGTCGCGACCACCGCTAGTGAGCCATCACCTGTCTCGAATCATCGAGGCGTCACCGTGAGTCCACCATCTCAGCTGCTGTCCAAGCCGAACCACCGTTTGCAGCAGATCGCCACCACGATCCACCGCTAGTTGTCATCCACCACCCCTTTGCCCGCCGATTGCGATCCCGGTCCGATTGCGCAAGGTCCAAATTTGGAAATCAATATCGGATTAGGTAAAAATTTCATTTTATTTGATTTCCTAATATTCAGTTTCCTCATTTGAAATATCCGTTGATACACATGATGGAAATTCCCGATATGCTATGATATCCGTAATTTTGAGTAGCCTTCTAAATTGGGAAATCTTCCTAATTTCGCAACGTACATATGATTGACGGTCCGATTTCACGCTCGAAATATGACCTGCAATCGTACGGAAAAATCACCAATCCGATCTCACGCTCGAGATACGATTCGTGATTTTATTTTAAAATTGGCCAATCCGATCTCATGCGCGAGATACGATTCGTCAATTTATTTCCCAAAATTAAATGGACATGGATGATATCTTGCTTGATTTGGTGTTGTGCTTTCTTGATGCCTCTATTTGATTGCTCCCGTAAATGAAAAACCCAAAAATATATATTTGAGTTAGATTAGATACATGTTAGGATGTTACTTGTTTTAGATTATTTTGCATGTCTAGAATAGGAAATTTATTTATTTCGAATTTTTGAAAAAATAAAAAAAACGCAATCATTTAGGATGTTAGTTTTGAATTTGAATTGCACGTTTAATTATATGCCAATTTTACTTTCGAATTTCATAATAAAAAAAGAAAAAGTTAGAATTATGGCATTCTTTGCACGTCATTGCATATTAGGATAGACTGCATGCTTATTAAGAAAATAAAAAATCACGTGCATGTCATATAGCGTTAGGTTCATGAAATGCATGTCATTTAGTGATTGTTGTTAGGTTCACCTAATTAGAAATTGCATGTCATTAGAACTAGGTCATATAGCTAAGCCATGTTGTCATGTCATATCATTTTATATTATATTAGTGGCATGAATTGCATAAAGCATGATTCTCATTAATTAAGTGAAAACAAAAAAGAAAAATTGCGTGTTGATTAGAAACCATATCCAAGGTTGTTGATGTGGATTTTGAATTAACATTGCAGATGCTTTCGTTGCTTTGAGGTAAGTCTCGCATTTTATTTATTGCTTTACTTGGGTGTTAAATTGGTGGTTTGCGCACCCGCATGACAACCTCACATGTTAGGGAATTAAAATCAATTCAAGTTGCTTGCCAAACAATTTTTTCAAAATAAAAGATAAAGGTACCGAAAGGGCATTAGAGAAATCTAATGTAACCAAGTCCCCGAACTCACAAATCTCTGGTTCGTAGAAGTAAAGTAAAACTCCCGTTACTTTATTTGGGTTTCTAATCGACCTACCAAAAATAGATTAGTGGCGACTCCTAATTAAAAATCAATTGCATGTTAAAAAACTTGAACCGAAAGTCGCGAATTGGTATGGGCTTGGGAGAGCCCGAGTTAAGTCTAGGCTTAACAATCCATTAGCCAAACCCTAGGTGGTTCACTCGCGAAAAAATTTGGTCGCGACAGCTATGATTCCAGAATTATTGGGAATGTGTTTTGTTTGATGGATTATATTGATTATCCTTATCCCCCAATAAACCATAGTGCTCTTTCAATGTTGAGAATAATGTTGCTAAGAGATCTTTAATCAAAGAAAGATCTTCATTGCTAGGACATAAGTGATTAGGGCATATCTCCAAAGAAAGGGTAAAGCAACTCATTAAGGTTGATATTCTCCCTCCTCTTGATTTAGATGATACTAAGACTTGTATTGATTGTGTAAGGGGAAAATTAACTAAAATCAAGAAGAAAGGCGCTACTTTTAGTCAAAATCTATTGAAGATAATTCATACTAACATTAGTGAGCTGTACTCAACCACCTTGTGTGGAAATAAGTACTTCATCATGTTCATTGATGATTTCTCCCATTATTGTTATGTTTATTTAATTAAGGAGAAAATTAAGGCTCCTAAAATATTCAAAGTATTTTGCACTGAAGTTGAGAAACAATTGGGAAAAATTATCTAAATTGTTAGATTTGATTGAGGGGGTGAGTATTATGGGCAATATACTGAGATTGGACAACAAATGTGACCGTTTGCAAAATATTTACAGGATTGTGGTATTGTCGCTCAATATACAATGCTGGGAGTCCTGAATAGAATGGTGCTGTTGAATAACGCAATCGCACACTTATGGAGATGAAATAAAGTATGATGGGCATTTCTAATTTGTTTGAATACTTATGGGGTGATGCAATTAAAGTAGCAACTTATATATTGAATCGTGTACCTAGTAAATCGGTGCCGAAAACACCTTTTGAATTGTGGATAGGGAGAAAACCAAACTTGAATCACTTTCGAGTTTAGGGTTGTCCTGTAGAGGTGAAAATTTATGATCTTTCTCAGAAGAAGACCGAATCCAGGACTTTGAGATGTTACTTTATTGGATACCCTCATCATTCCAAAGGGTATATGTTCTATTGTCCTACTTGTGGCACTAAAACTGTTAAATCCTAAATTGCCAAATTCTTGGAATTAGATGTTGCTGAAAAGAGTTCTTCTCAATCTTTCAAAAGGGAAGAACCAAACAAAATGTTCTCTATTCCATTGCCCATCTTGCATGATGATTCTATGCGGGAGCCTTCTAGAGTAGAAATTCAGCAAGAAGTAGATACTGGAAGTATGAAGGTAGATCTTTCTATCACAAATGAAATTCCTAGACGAATGATGGGGCTCCAGAAATGCTCGTGCAAAGATCACAACGACAAAGAAGACCAACGCCTCTAAATGATTATCATGTATATATTGGAGAAACTGATTTTGACATTGGAAATATAGTTGATCCGGCGACTTTCAAAGAAGCACTTAATAGTGATCATGCAGATAATTGGTTAGGAGTGATGAATGATGAGATGATTTCCATGTCAACTAATCAAGTATGGAAACTTGTTGATTTGCCTGATGGGCAAAAACCGATCAGCTGCAAATGGGTATTCAAAACCAAGAAAGACAATAAAGGCAATATAGAGAGATTCAAGGCAAGGTTAGTTGCAAAGGGATACACAAATAGAAGGAATTGATTTTACTAAAGTTTTTTCTCCAGTATCTACAAAAGACTCTTTTTGGATAATAATGGCATTGGTGGCTCATTTTGACTTAGGGGGTGTTTGGTTGGGCATTCCCAAAGCCCCTTTGACCCCCAAAGCCCATTGGGGGGAAAATTTGAGTGTTTGGCAAATATTTTGAAAGCCCATTTGCCCAAGTATGAGCATTTGGAATGCTCAATGACCAATCTTTGGGGAGGGTAGCATTCGGCATTCGGCATTTGGGAAATGCCACGCCTCTTATTCATCATCTTTCTTCGTCGTCGTCTTCTTCTTCCTTTCCGGCCACTGAGCTTCTCCGGTAGCCATCGCCGTTGCCGTCTGAGGGTCGCGTGTCGCCGGTGACCACCGTCAGGGGTGCCGCGGCGCGACCCAAGCGGCGCGGACCTCGGGCGGCGTCGGCGGTTCCGGCGAACCGGGCGACGCTCGAGGTCCGCGTCGCCCGAGGTCGCCCGAGGTCGCGTGGACCTTAGGCGGCGTCGCCTGGTTCCGCGCGACCTCGGGCCGCCGGATCTGGCGGTCCGGAGGCCAGATCTGGCCTCTACGACCTCGGCGCCCGAGGTCGCGCCTCCCGGCGCGGCGACGTCGCGAGGTCGCGCCGCGCGCCGCCGGGGTCCGCGCGACCTCGGGCCGCCAGATCTGGCCTCTGCGCCTCCCGGGCGCCCGAGGTCGCGACCTCGGCGGCCGGACGGCCAGATCTGGCCGTCCGGCATCGCCGGCCGCCGGATTTGATTTTTCAGATTTTTTTTAAAAAGAATATTAAAAGCAAAAGCTCATTTGGAATAAATTTTCCAAACGGTATTTTCGCACAAGCAACTTTTCAACGGGTAATTTGCCAAACGGCCGAGCATTCCCGAAAACCCCTTTATCCTAAAGATATTTGCATTTGGCCAAAGGCATTCCCCAAAAACCGAACCAAACGGGCACTTAAAGCTTCACCAAATAGATGTCAAGACAGCTTTTTAAAATTGAGATCTAGATGAAAAAGTATATATGTAGAAACTTGAAGGGTTTAAAGAAGCCGGAAATGAGCATATGGTATGTAAACTTTAAAAGTCCATTTATGGTCTCAAACAAGCATCACGTTAGTGGCCTCGCCAGGCCACCGCTAGGCGACGCCATCTTGGAGGTGGCCCGGCGAGGTTGAGCCTCGCCAATGGCTGGGCAAGCTCGGCCTCCCTTAGCCCAGGCGAGGCCGAGCCTCGCGTGGCCATGACAAGCCACGGCAAGGCTCGGTTTCTCCGGGGGTTGGCGACGCTTCAGTGAGGTCACCGGCCCTCATTTGGCCGGTTGCTGCGCTAACCATGGCCAAGGCTGGTGACCCCAAAAAGGAAGAAGAAGAAAAGAAGAAGAAAATAAAGAAAAAAAGAAAAGAAAAAAGAAATGAAAAAAAAAGTGTTTCTCGAAAGTGTTCTCGGGAACAAGAAACAAGTTTTTTTTTTTTTTACTTCTAATTTATGTTCCAAATTTGTTTCCGGGAACAAAAAAAGATTTTTTTTTTCCGGCAACAAAAGTGTAAATAAACACGTTTCTATTTTTTTTTTGTTCCCTAGAATAAAATAACAAAAATTTGTGTTTTGGAAAACAGAAACAATTTTAAACAAACATACCCTAAGCCTTTTCTTCCTCTTGCATATCCACCAAAGGAACCCTAACTCCATAGATGTATCCTCTCAGCCTGCCCTCTACCCTTTCCCCTGCAACTCTTTCTCGAAGGACCTCCTCCCATTAAACACTTACTTCAACCTAGATCGCTTAGCCATTTCTAGAAATCCCACACCCATTTTCACAAAGCTCCCTTCAATCTAACCTCATTCTTACCCCAAAATCCCCAAAGACAAAAGAACCCAAAAGCAAATCCATCTAGCCCACCAAACATCACGGTGGACCTCTACGAAAGCCATCATAGGAAGCCTCCTTATCTGGCATCTAGGTGTTATTTCAAGCAAGCAAAACGAAGTGACTACAAGTCGAGACCTTGCAGAAAGGAGAGATGGAAAGTGAGATAGAGAATGACTTGCCGCAACTCGTGTAAAAGCTTAGACCATCTTTGGTCAGACAATGATGTAGTAGAAGTATCGATAGAAATCCCTTCCAATAAAATGAGGGAATGCAGACAAACTCTATTTGGTAAGTTGTTCTCAAACCTTATGTTAACTTTCAAGCTTTTTCCAACATAATGAAGAAGGTATGGAAAACAGATTTAGTTGTTTGCTCACAAAAGGAGCTAGGATTTTTCTCTTTCGTATTTCAATCGAAGGAGGATGAAGAGAGAATTATAAAAATAGGCCCTTGGTCCTTTGCTAGCAATCTTTTAGTCCTTAAACAATGTGAACTAGAGATCCTAAAGCATTGTTATGACTTTTCCCATTGCACATTCTGGGTGCAAATAAGTGGGATACCTCCTGGGTGGTTTAGAGAGGAAGTGTTTGTTGATTTGGCTGAAATGGTGGGAAGAGTGTTGGAAATATAGGTGGATTCTAAAGGAAATGGTCCATACAAAGTAGGGAAGGCAAGGGTAGAAACTAGAAAAAATACAGATGCTGAAAAATCAGTCCCCGAAGCACCAGCCATAACATATGGAATGGAAATAGTGGTTAGAAATGAATTGGAGATAAGGGAGACTCCCATTCACAACAAGAAAAGGGCAGGGAATTCATCTTTTAACAAGACAATGGAAAGCTCGACTCCAACTCCATGAACAAAAAAAGATGATGGAAAATAGATAATGTGCCTTGAACTTCCCAAATCGAAACTTTTGAATGAGGAAATCAACAGCAAGAAAAGCTAGAAGATCTAGAGGGCTAAAAAACATAAAAGAATAGCATATCCTATCCCACTTATCATCTACGATATGGAGCTATTGGAGACCCCCATTTAGGTAGTAAAAGAAGGAAATGATTGGACTTTTGATAACTAGCCCTAATAAGCCACCGGAGATATTATGAGGATCATTAGTTGGAACTATCAAGGGCTAAGCAACCCCCCGACATTTCAAGAGCTGAGAGCTCTTGTAGCTCTCGAAATGCCTAACCTGATTTTTTTAATGGAGACCAAGAACAAGGAGACAATGGTAGAGGATGTTAGAAGATGCTTGAAGTTCCCAAATACATTTTTAGAAAATCCGGAAGGCATCATAGGAGGATTAACACTTATGTGGAGTGAAGATGTGGGGTCTAAGAGTGAATTCTAACACTAAAGCATTCATCAATTTGGAATGTAAAGACCTGACTAATGGCTGTCAAATGAGAATAACTTTCCTCCATGCTCCTATGAACTATAGGGAAAGGCTACTTTTATGGCAAAAATTGAGGGATTTCTAGTCAAATAACCTACTCTCGTGTATTTGTACGGGGGATTTCAATGAAATTTTGTACATTTAAGAGAATGTAGGAAAGAGAGAAGCCAACCACTATTGCATAGCAGCCTTCTGTGAACTCTTACATGATTGCAGCCTAATGGATATAGATAGTAAATGGTTTGCTTATACTTGGGCAAATAACAAAGAAAGAGAGGACCTGGTAAAAAAAAAAAAAAAACTAGATCGAGTTCTATGCACTATGGATTAGAGGGTTACCTTCCCAAATGCTGAGATTCAGGCTCTACCAGTTATTGGCTCAAACCACAGCCCACTTCTTATTGTGTTATCCTGAAAGTAAGAAAAGAAAAAAATAATTCAAGGTCGAAGCTTACTAGTTGGAAGATCAAGAATGCAGGAGATCATAAAGAGAACATTGAATGGAAATTTATCAAATGATAACAGCTTCTCTGAAAAAGTTCAAAAAATCTCTAAAGAACTAGCAACCTAGAGTAAAGACAAGTTCTCCAATGCATCAACTAGAATTAGGAAGCCAAAGAGGACACTATTAGAGATTACTAATATAACTTTAGGAAGCTTTAGCAAGGAGGAACCTCAAAATATTACCGCCCAAATTGACAAACTATGGAGATAGAAGGAAAAATACTAGGGGCTAGGATCGCACATCAACTAGCTTCAATGGGGAGATAGCAACACGAAGTACTTCCACGCCACAACAGTGCAAAGAAGGCAGATGAATGGAATCGCGATGTTGAAGGTAGATGAAGAAACCTGGTGTAGGGAGTCGAATGCACTCAAGCAACACATAGGGGACTTTTATCAAACACTATACGAGTCGATGGGTTTGAGGAATTCTCAATCAATTCTAGATCAGTGTCCTAGTCCAGTAAATGAAAAAATTAATGCAAAGCTGATGGCAAATGTATCCATTGAAGAAGTCAAAGAAACGGTCTTCCAATTGGGTTCACTTAAAGCTTCAGGTCTTGACGAACTAAATGGTCAATTTTACTAGCACTATTAGGAGGATTTAAAGCACAAAATTTTTTCAGCTAGTACAGAACTTCTTCGTGACAAGTACTCTTGACCCTACCCTAAACAAAACACATATCTCTCTAATACCAAAAGTCAAAAATCCAGAAAGCATAAGCCAATTTAGTCTTATCAGCCTATGTAATTTTAGCTGCAAAATTATATCAAAAGTGAGGCTAATAGGTTGTAGTCATGGCTCCCAGAAATTATAGCTTTTGAACAAAGTGCTTTTGTAAAAGTCGGCAAATCCAAGACAACATACTTATAGTTCAAGAAGTAATCCATCAGCTGAGAATTAAAAAGAGAAAAAAGAATTTTCAAGTGATTTTGAAATTGGATATGCAAAAGGCTTATGACAAAGTTGAGTGGGACTTTTTGAGAGAATACATGTTGAAAATGGGATTTTACGAGAGATGGGTAACATTGATCATGCAATGTGTGTCAACAGTGTCTTTTAGGTATTGTTTGGTAACCATTTAAATGGTGTTTGATTTTATTTTTTGTTTTTGGAATCAATTTGGGAACAAAATCGCGTTTGGTAAAATTTTTGTTTTCAGGAATAGATTTGGAGTAGAATCAAGAATAAAAAAAAATAAAATTGATTCTTGTTCCGAACAAAGAAAATAATAAAAAAAAGTGGAACTCTTCTCTCCCCTCCTTTGTTGCCATTTATCATTGTTTGCCACTGCCCGTTGCCGCCATCCACCGCCGTCCACCGCTGTTTGTCGATCATCGACAACCAATTCGGCGAAGCTCGGCCTTGCCGGTGGCCAGGCGAGCCTTGCTAGGGCCGAGCAAGGCCCGTTTGGCCTTGGTGAGGCCCTCGCCGGTGGCTAGGTAGGCCTCGCCCCCTTCCGTCGGTGGCCGAGACAGGCCTCGCCCGCCTCAAAGAGGCCGGGTGAGGGCTGGGCAAGCCTCACCCAACTGCTGGCGAGGCTCTACTAACAAGGGCCAACGTCACCGAGGGCTGGCAACGCTCTGGTGAGGTCGCCGACCCTCGTCTGGCTAGTCGCTGGTCTGACAACCGGCCTGAAGAAGAAGAAGAATAAGAGAAAAAGGAAAAAAAGAAAAGAAAAGAAAAAAATGAAAAAATGAAAAAGAAAAGAAAAAAGTAAAAAGTATAAAAATTATTTAAAAATTAAAAGAAATTGATTTGGAACATAATCAATGAGCACGGTACCAAACGTAATTCTATTTTAGAATTAGAAATTTTGGACAGTTACCAAACGGTTTAAAATAATTATAATTTGTTCCCGGGAACAGAATAAAAAAGAATCATTTCTAATCAGAATCTACTCTCAGAAATAGAATCGTTACCAAATGCGCCCTTAGTGTGAAGATTAATGGGGAGCTTATGCAATATTTCACACCATCATAGGGAATCATACAAGGCGACCCTCTTTCCCCTTACCTTTTCATTCTAGTGGCGAATGTCCTATCATGGCTAATGCACAAAGCCATGGAAGATGGGAGCCTTAAAGGAATAACTTTGAACACGTACTACCCTACCCTATCACACCTACTCTTTGTAGATGATGCTATTTTTTTCCTCAATGGGACTATTAGAGAATGTCAAAATCTAGTAGCCGTTTTAAACCAGTATTGCTTCGCAACAAGTCAAGCCATAAACCTAAACAAATCAAGAGTATGTTTCAACAGTGGATGCCTTTTAAATCTAAAGAGGAACATGGCTCAAGAGCTCAAAGTACCGATTATAGATAAGATAGGGAAATATTTTGGCATTTCAACGAATTGGGGCCAGTAAAAAAAAAAAAAAGATGTCTACCTAGATCCTAGCTAGAGTAAACATGCAGCTTGAGGGCTAGAAAGAAAAGCTACTATCCAAAGCAGGCAAAGAAACCCTAATAAAAAGTATAGTGCATGTGACATCCTAATTTTTTACTTTTGTTTTTAATTGAATGAGTCAGGCTTTTCATCGATGCGCCTATAGCCTTTTTATTTGAGTTGGCCACTCACGAGTTAATTAATCTATCGGGTGAAACCGTTAAGGAATTTTAATGCTACAGACTCGAGAATTTGATTAAGAATCAACTATTTGACCGTGCTAATTTGCAAGGGTCAATACGGAACCGTCAAAATCAATTAGAAATTAGAAATAAGTCGATTTGACTAAGATGTGTGATTAGTGAGTGGGTGATTCCACCTGATTGCAAAATTTTCATTAAACGATATTGGATTGATTATTCTGTATTTTCTGTATTTTGTGCTCGTATTTGAAATCTTGAGATTTTCATGACAACCGAGAGTCACTAATGTATCGAAGATGTACATTGTGGCTATAAAATAATCAACCACAAATCAAATGCGCCAAAAATTCCTAAAAGCTACTTGGTAGATTAAGATGCATTAAAATCGTGCTAGATTAAAATTAATCGTGAATTTAAACCCGATTTTAGAAATTTAATGTTATATAATGTCACAATTCATTTTAGGAATGTCGACTCATCATTCGAAGATTTTTTTGCAAATCGAAATTTTTGATGAATATTCAAAGGGTATTTTGGATCGGAAAATTCATAGGCCAACCTTTGGTTGTATTTTTGGTCATCAAGTGGGATCTATGGACAAGGAAAAATGTGGAATTAATTGTGGGAACATTGGTGGATTTTATGGACTTCAACTTGACTCAATTGGAAGAGAAATTGAATGAAAATTAAAGATAATGGAATGGAATAGGAAAGGAAAGCGTCACAAATTTCTAGCCCCCATGCCCCTTAACATTTTGGACCCATTGGCAAGTTTGTTGAGGAAGCTTATGGGCTGTCAAAGGGCTGAGGATGACAGACCAGTTGGTGGGGCAAGAACTCAAGTGCATTGGATATTTTGTGACCTTCTTCTTGACTAGCAAACTTCTTCTTCCATTTTCCCCCTCCTTTCTCCATTGTTGAAGTATTGAGAGAGCTTGTGAAACCAGAGGAAAGCCAACAACACCCTCCCCCTGGCCATCGCACACCGCCTAGGCCATCGGAGCCATAGCTAGACTCTTTCCTCCCCTATTTTTCCTTATGCCAGTTTCTGCTCTAGCTGACCTTCATGTGAAAAATTGAGTTAAAAGTTGCCTTCGTGCCATCCACCATCGTCTTTAGCACATCTAGTTTGTATGGGAGCACCTTGCCGCTCGTTGGAAAGATCCGTTGGTCGTCCCATCCTCCAGCGATAAGTCCGCCGCTTGCCGGACCGCTTGGAGTTCGCTTTGAGGAACTTTTTCGTGTTTTCTTCATTTTTCCACCCATTCCGACCCTTCCTCTACCCATTCCAACTACCAGCAAGTCCCCTTGACCCCGGGTGTCGCCGTTTGCCAACCACCAGCTCGCTAGAGCTCTAGTGAAGCTATTTCACTCCTTTTCCTCCTATGTTGTTCGGTTTCTTGGAGTTGTAGAGGGAGTTTGAGCTTATGGCTGCTGTTTCAGTCTTGGGATAGCCTTAGATTTTTGTGGTTGAGGTTCTAGTGCGTAGCCTTCATCGTTGCCGCCGCGTCCGTGTCTCCGGCTCGTTTAATGGGTGAGTTTAGCTTATAATCTTTTGATTAATGCCTAAACTTGCTTGGAGGTTAATTTATGCTTAGGGTTGTTTATATTAGTTTAAATATGGATTAATGATAATTTAGAATGGTTAAATTATCCTTATAATGGATTAATGTTAATCTAATTAGTGAGATTAACACTTTTGAGATGGATTAGTCTAAATCAGTGGACTCCTTACAATTCGGATCTCTAGACCCTTGCTGTTTGTTATTTTTGTAGATCGAAATGGGTTGCGAATTTGAGGTTGATCACTCATAGAAAATTTTTAGACATCTTTAGCTACAACATATATTTTTCTCAAGATTTTTAGAGATTCAAAAGAATGAGATATCAGCTCCGTTATTTTCAAACAGAACCTTAGTTTTTACTAAAATTTATGACCTTTTAGGATTATAGGAGTTTTTATCAACTCTTAGAGTTTGAATTTTAAAATGGTTTCTTTACAAAAGTTGTTTGTTACATATTCTGATTTAACATACTCAAATTTCAAATCAAACGGACATGTTTTGGATCTCGAACCAAACTGATTTCGGAAAATAGACTTTCTGGAAACGGACCCAATTTTTGGTGTTGGATTGAGCGATTTACTAAGCTGAATCTAGAAGGATCTGAGTTAAGGTGTTTGCATGAAAAATATTTTTTTATGTGTCGTTTATAACATATTCAAATTTAGAAATTTTCTGAACTCGTTTAGTTAGGTTTTTGGATTTAAACTTGGAGACACGCGAGTAGCTCGGTTTTGTCATTTAGGATCGATTTTACTTTGGTGATGGTTCTTGATTCCTTGCTTGCTTCAATTAGTGTTTTCAATGACTTGTGGATTTAATTTATTAGTTATTTAATTTTGAAATTTACTGTTCAATACTGTTCACGAGTTACTGTTCATAAAACACTGTTCACCCGAAAATAAAAAGTGCCTAATTTCATGTGCTTTGATTTTATGAGGTGATTTGAGTGTATAAATGCATGAGCATCAGCATCAATTGAGTGAATTTCACAAAAAAGGGAAATATGTATTGTCCAAGGGACACCGAAATGGACCACCTTTAGGGAAAACAATTTGAAATTATATTTGCAAGCATTGTGCATTGATAAAATGCTCATAGATAAGAAGGAGGTCTTAGTAGTGAACTTGCGTGATTAAAAGTTTAACCGTCACCTAATGGGAGTTTGAGGGCAATACCCGGCGGGAGTCAGAAGCCGGTTGCAATAGACTCCGGACCGATGTCTCTCTTGGGGATACTATTTGAACGGGAGTTCTAAATGTAGCCATGCCCGACGGGGCAAGACGAAGCCCGATTTTCATCGATAGCCCAGCGGGAGTCGGATGATTGCTAACTAGGAAGTTAGCCATGGCCGGGAGGTTGTTAATAACTAGAGCACACATGAGTATTGAGATCGATGATCACTAACTGGAAAGTTAGCTATGGCCGGTAGGTCATTAATAACTGGAGCATGAGTGAGGGTTGAGTTGGTTGGCCTTTATTATGGGATAAAATTGTGTGGCACAGTATGAGACATATCATAACGATTTTACTTTATAATTGGGACCTATGTGATCAATTGATGAGGGATAGGTGGCGCACTAAAGTGCTAGAGAGTATGAAAATCATGGCATCATTAGTTCCAATTATGCATAAGTTGAGCATATTGTTTATGGCATGCACGCATGAACCGATAACGTGCAGGGTGTGGCAATGGCCATGTGAGATCGCTTGTGATGCGACTCATATATGATTGATGAACTTGCATCATCTAATGGGCATGTGCATTGCATTGCGTGTATTGTGTTAAGATTCAACATGCAGAGTATGGCATATTAAGTAAGATTGCATGCAAACCGACTATTGAGTGTTGGTTGTTGATCTTTGATATGTTTGTGGGGTGGTTCTAAAGAGGTACTCCGAGTTGAGTTGGTGTATTAATCGGGGCTTAGGGGAGGACTTGCTGAGATTTATATCTCATTGGTTATTGTATAACCATTTTCAGGTTCCTAGTGTGAAGAACCAAGAGCTTGAAGCAGAAGGGTCAGGAGCATAAATGACTTAGTAGCTTTTTCTTAGATAGACCTTCTGTATAAGAACTTGAGATGTTTTTGAAAGTGTGCTTTGATTTGGGAAATTGTTGTGCTGCTTTTCTATTCCATGTATGTCGTTGTTAGGACATTAGTTAATCTACTTCCGCATGTACAATAAAATGAAAAAGGTCGGAGATGAGTTTTGGGAACATCACAAAATTCTATTGACCACCGATGGATATGGAGGTTTGAGGCGTGACAGTACAAGCCATTCCTTAATATGCGATGTCGATATTTAAAATACTCGTCTCGATATGCAATGCCATTGAAAGAAGAATCACATTTTTCTAGTGGAAACAAAATGATTCAAGGAGATGATTGCATTGGAAAAAGTGGAAGTAATGAAAACTAGAAAGGATGAAGGGGGGCTTAGATTTAAAGACTTGATAAATTTCAACAAAGCAATGCTAGGTAAGCAAGCTTGGCGGTTATCTCAATCCCCTTCAGCTCTATGGAGCAGAATTCTAAAAGGTGTCTACTTCCCAAATGGAGACTTGTGGAAGGTAAGAAAAGGGCAACGCCCATCATGGGGTTGGCAAACCATTTTAGTAGGGAGAGAGGCCATAGAATTGGAGGTAGAATGGAGGGTGGGTGATGGAAAATCAATTCGAACATGAGAGCACAAATGGCTTACATCAGGTGTGATCGGCAATTTGACAAATAAAGATGACCCTATAATGGCGGCTAAGCTTATTAATGAAGAAAGCTGGGGATGGAAAGAAATAAAGATTTAGAACCTTTTTGAAGATCGTCTAGCTAACGAAATCCTTGCTATCCCAATCAACCCTACCCTAAAGGTAATAATCTTGTATGGACAGGCAACAAATCGGAATGTACACAGTAAAGAGTGGCTATAATAGAGCTTGTTCCCGAACCACAAAAATAGAACCAAATAGAGTATCAAGTTTGCTCTAGCCTTCTACAACCATATGGACTAAAATCTACAATTTAACTACCCCCGAAAATGCGAACTTTTATTTGGAGCATTTGTCAAGATGCTATACCATAAAAAAAGAACCTATATAGAAGGAAGGGGTTACTTGACCCAATTTGTCCGCTCTACAACACCCATTCAGAGACAACCAAGCACTTGTTTTTGCTTTGCAAGTGAACAAAACACATATGGATAGACCCACGAATCAACCTAAGTTGCAATCCCTACACTATTTCTAGGTTTGATAAGTGGCTATCGAAGAGGTTCGAAGGGAGCAATGACTTAGCTAAGAACAAGTTGGTTGTGGTGGTGCTCTGGTTAGTATGGAAAACTCGAAACAACTTCATATTTCGAGCCAAGCCACTAGATCCGGACTCCATTGTTGACATAGTGGAAGCATAAGTAAAGAACTTCAGCAGATGGCAAAAGAAAAATGGAGCAAAGAAACCCACAAATCTGAACTTACCGATCAAGTGGACGTCGTTGGGGAGAGGATCAATGAAATTAAATGTTGATTGCTCATGGGTACAAGGAGAATTCCTTGGCTCAGTCGTTGGAATCTTACAAGATCAGGCCAAAATAGTCATCGATGGCTTCGTGCAAGAGGTTCATGTGCCATCCTCTTTATAAGCTGAAGCCCTAGGCTGTTCTGCACGAGCTAGAGTATTTGAGGCTGAAAAAGGAGGAACACATGGGAACAGTTGGGACAAAGCAAGTACAAAATGAGAAGCTAGAGTGCGAAACATATAGTTTGACTTTGGTGGAAAGTATCATGGGTTGGGCTGAAGACCCTTGGAACGTGAAGGATATAATAGAGCAATGTAAAGGAATATTAGTCCACCTCGACTCGATGGCGCTGGCATATCGCTCTCGAGAGGCCAACAAGGCCGCAGATTGGCTCGCCAAGGCTCAACTGGACCAAAACTCTCCCTCAAAATTGGATGTATTTTCCTCCTTTACCCCTCTTGGAAATTTTATGTTTGGAAACTTATCTATCATTTCTTGTGATCCTCGTTGTTTATGAATGAATAAAAGTACCATATTATACCACCCAAAAAAAAAAAAAAAGCCATGAGTGCATTTGGGTTTGACCCATCTTGGGAGGTTAGGTTCTCTATGAGCCATCTATCCATTTTGGGGATCTCTTCCGTAGTTGTGTTCAGCTTTATTCGAGGATCTAACCATGGTTTTGTCCATTCACACAAAAGAGCAGGTGTTCAAGTGTTTTTTAGGCTTTACACCACAATGGACATTGTGGATTAAGTACTACTTTCCTCTTATGGAGGTTTTCCTTTGTTGGGAGTGCATTAGTACATATGCTCCATAAGAATAAATGAACTTTTGGGTAGTGCTGAAGTCGCCATATGAGACTTCATAGATTCCATTTTTAAGTTTTGAAATAGTTTTTAGAATTTTAATTACTATTTTTTCTTGTTTATTCTTCTCTTTTCCTTTTTTTCTTCTTTTCTTCCTCTTTTTTCCTTATTTCCTTCCGCCACTAGTGGCCACCTCCATGATGGCTAGTGGAGTTGCTAGTCACCAACGAGGGTGAGGGGTAGGATACCCTTGTCGGCCATAGGCAAGTTGACCCTTGCCGACCTTTGGCGAGGGTTGGGCGAGGCTACCCCTTGCTAAACCCGGCGAGGAGATCCTAGTAAAAGTTCAAAAAAAGAAAAAAAAAAGAAAATTATGTGCAAAGACCCTTGCTAGCCTTTTTTGAAACAAAGGAATCATAAGAAGTGTATTAAATAGTATGAGTTCAGAAAAAAAAATTAAAACAGCTACTATTTTATCCAGTTAATAGTTCATTAAAAAATAATGTGCAAGAAATCAAATTAAGTTATCACTGACATACACAATGTAGCTTCGTTTAGATAAAATTTTGCTTTTGCTAATAAAGAATGATCAACGAGCCCTCTTATAATGATGATAGGAAGAGGTGAAGAATGTGTTTTAAGTTGATAGAAAACCTAAACAAGGAATTATTTCAAGTTGTGCTAACTGGATAATCTTTCATTTATTATTTTAGAAAAATCTCCATGAATTTTGTGGATGAAACTATTCCTTGTTGTATTTCCTGGACAGTGCGGCTCATATTGGCGCCTCGTGTATCCGCAATCTGATTTTGGTCTTTGTAAATAGCCATACTCATTTGCATCCCCTTCCCCATGTAATTCCTCTAGTATCGGGTTTTACAGATACACTCATAATTTTAACATGTCGTTTCGTCTTCAATTGGTATAATATCTTTTCTTTCAGCTCTATAGCCGATAACCTCTTTTGTTTTACTTTCAGGCAATCTCGAAGTTCGGACGAGACCCAATTTGCGTTGGTTAGAGATGTTTTAGGAATGTCGTCAATTTGAGTAATAATGAACTCGTTTGTCCTTTCCCAAAAACCGAAAAAAGAAAAGAAGAAAAGAGACCCTTTCAGAGAAAAAGGGCCGGCTAAAGAAACCTTTCCATAAAATGTAGCGTGTGTTGGAAACCAAAAGATAAACAAGCTTTCAAGGATTTGGTAAGGAGAGAGTACAAACACACAAATAGAGATCATAGTACTTAAAATGCCTTGCGAAGGCTTAATATGGAGTACACATAAGCTTTGCTAAGGTTAAAACTCTCTTTCTATATGCTTCTAAAGCTATCTCTCTCTCAAAAAATAAATTCACGTAAGTACATATATTTGTACACATCTCCACCGCCTGCACTCCACCGCCTGCACTTTACACTTCATGCATGATGGACTTTCATTTTCTTCTTGGCTAAGGATTCAACAAGTTAGCAAGTTGAACCTTGCTTTTCTGCTTCTTGAAGCTCCTATAACATTTTATTATAATGTATGCCCCTATTCTTGATCAGCTTGTGGCTTCTTCACAGTCGTAGCCTCACCTCCGGCCCTCCATCGCAGCATCACAATCGCGGCCCTCTCGGTCGGCTTGATCTCTGCTTTTTGCTCTGGCCCTCCCTTGCAGTCGCGGCCTCGCCATTGCTCGCGGTCTCGCCTCCACTCCCTCGCCCTCGCCTCCATCCTCCATCGCCTTCTTCAACAATTCTCTCTACCTTCGCACTTGCAAACCAACCCCAGAAACCCACCATGCCTCTTCCAATTCCGGACTCGCTTGTCGCAGCGTGTGGGGAGAGTTGACGAGTTGATCAACGTGTCAGATTTTCTGACGTCTGTTGACCGTGGGGTGGACACCCCCCGGTAGGGAGGCTCCCGAGAGTATCTATGCTTCATAGGGTTTGAGGAGAGGCAACAGTTACAAAAACACCTCTCTATCGCTCTTTCTCTGGGTTGTCCATATAGACAACAAGCTAAACCCTTGACCTTGTGGATTTCATCTCTCTCAAGCCTCATCCACGACGGGACAAACACATCCACGGAGACTCCGGGAACGGATACTTGAGGGAGAGCCACAGACAGATACTTGAGCAACAGGGACTTCGGGAACTGATACTTGAGCAACAGAGACTTCGGGAACAGATACTTGAGCAAAAGAGACTTCGGGCACGGATACTTGAGGAACGGAGACTTCGGGAACAGAAACGGATACTTGAGCAACAGAGACATGAGGAACAGAGAAGTCGTCAGCGATGAGACGGGGTTCCGTTGTTTCTTGCTCGCTTTTGGGGTTGTGGTTTGAGGGTTTTCTTGGCGTCTTAGGTTTTTGGTCGGCGGCTTATGTTAATGATTACGCTGATGTTCTGTTTTTGTTATCAAGAGGGAATTCTGTTGGCTCGGTGTGTTTCCAGCTCTTGAGTGAATCTGCTGCTCTTCGTTTCGCTACGTGCAGCTCGAGAAAGGCTGTTCCGAGGTTTTTGATGAATTCGGCTTGTGATTTGTAAAGCTGTTGCATCCATGGGAGAGGAGACGTCTGATACCATGAACCTGGATTTGAATTTGGGGCCTTTTTCCGATGAGGACGTGGAGATGACCACGCGGATCGCGGATTTCGAGACCTGGTATGAAGGGCAAATTTCCTTGGCGAGAGAAGGCTAGGTTGAGGGATCGGCAGCGACGGAGACGTTGGAAACAGAGACGTTCACTGACAAGGAGCTACGCTGAGGCAGTAAGACTCCGGAGAATGGACATGGAAAAGAGCTCGGAGGCTGGAACGAGTGGCGGTGAGTCGTCGGCGGAGACAGGGGCTTTCAGACTTCGAGAGGGGAAACGGCGAGGCAAAAATACTCGGCACAGAGGACTTGGGAAAGAGCTTGAGGTTGGAACGAGTGATGGTGAGCCATCGACAATTGATTACAAGGTCTTCTTGAGTTTCAGAGGGCCAGACACTCGCCAAGGATTCATAGATTGCCTTTATCACATGATGCTAGAAGCAAACATCCATGTCTTCCTCGATGAGGAAGAGCTGCCATGTCGGTAAAAGAATAGGTGATGAATTGCCAACAGCCATCGAAAAGTCGAAGATCTACATACCCGTCTTCTCTAAAGGTTATGCTTCGAGTGCATGGTGCCTTCGTGAGCTGGCACACATGGTGGAGTGCATGAAATCCAAACCATCCGAAAAGGAAATTATGCCGATTTTCTATGACGTGGAGCCTCACGATGTTAAGCTTAAGTCTCAATTGTATGTTGGTGCTTTGGAGGAGCATGAGGAAAGGTTTGGCTGCCAGGAGAGGCGAAAGTGGGAGGAAGCACTGAAAAGTGTAGCCCAAATCAAAGGATGGGAATTGAAAAAGCAAGGGTATGTAGTGTCCTAAATCACTCCGTAACTTTTGTTTTGGAATTCATCGAGATTGTGTGACGTGTTTGTGTGAGATCTCGTTTAGGCGGTTTGAAATGGAATGAATGCCATTTTTTTAGAACTAAAATCATCCATTTGATTTCACCCAAACCAAATAGAGCAGGAGCCGGATATGTATTCAGTCAAACTTCTATTTGTCTTCCGGTAAGTTTAGCGGGGGAGATGGGTTAATAAAAACAAGGAGTATTTCTTTTGATTTTTTGTGTCATCGTGACAGATCTAATTTTAAATTATGGATTACCTCCTTAAAAGTAACCTTCTCTCCTTTTAAAAGATTCTTACATGGCACTGGAGCAAGTTTCCCAATTGCCTGTTGGAGTGTTACCATTTCGAGGGCAAGTACATAAAAAGGGTTCATAATATCAGCATATGATTATTTGCTAGAATCGTAGGACGTCGTGTTCTAAAAACACCTAAAATGTCTCTTCCTTTGGGGTGCACTGTTGATTCAATAAGCTTAACTGTAGGATTAGAAAGTTATTTAAATTTAAAATGCCACTTACTGAGTGTCCCAAGGTTATCATTTACAATTTCGACTTAGAGATGACTACCGTGGCAGGTACTGGAACTTTATTGAATCAGTGGTACGAGAGATTTTGACGAAGCTGAAGATAAAAGACAAACATGTCACTAAGCATTTAATAGGAATGGATGAGCGAGTGGAAGCCATTGTGAAGTTGTTGGACGTGGACTCAGGAGGCGTGCGCTTTGTACTACTCCATGGAATGGGTGGAATCGGTAAAACGACTCTCGCTAAGGTTGTATTCAACAAACTAAATTCCCTCTTCAGTCATTGCTGCTTCCTGGAAAATGTCCAGGAATCTTCAGCAGCTTTGGCTTTGTAGCCTTACAGAAACAAATATTATCTAACATGTTTGGTTCGGGCTTTCACAATGGAATCGATGATGGTGATGGGATCAAATTGATTGCACAGCGACTTTCCAACAGGAAAGTCTTCATGGTGCTCGATGATGTAAATGATGAGGAACAACTTGAGAAACTAGCTATCAAGCACGTTTCCTTTGGCTCAGGAAGCAGAATCATCATGACAACTAGGAACAGAAGCATCTTAGAAGCTGATTCCACTTTTGAGTACCAAGTGAATCCGTTGGATCACGTTCAATCGCTCAAGCTTTTCAGAAGACATGCTTTTCGGAAGAATTGCTCCTCCAGACGATTATGTCAGTCTTTCGAGAGAAGTGGTTTATACGACCGCAGGACTTCCCTTGGCTCTTGAAGTCATAGGCTCATTACTTTGTCACCAAAACAAAGCTTTTTGGATGGATGTTCTGACGATCTGAGGGAAATACCTCATGAGAAGGTCCAGGACAAGCTGAAGATTAGCTTCAATGCCCTCAACCATCGACAACAACAGATCTTTCTCGACATTGCGTGTCTCTTTGTAGATGAAGACAAGACGAACGCATTCTACATGTGGAAAGATTGTGGGTTTAGGCCAGATTATTCATTTCAGTCCTTGTGAACTTGTCTTTGATAAACATAACTGATGACAACAAATTCTGGATGCATGATCAACTGAGAGATCTTGGAAGGAAAATTGTTTGTGGAGATACAAGGCCGATAGATCCAAGAAAACAGAGCAGGTTATGGAATCCTGAGATGGCCGTGAATATCATAAGAACAGAAGAGGTAAAACGATACAATCAACTCTCGAATTCTAGACTATTCCCAGTAGTTCATTTATTAATTTGGAGCCCTTTTTTAATCTTGAGAGAGAGAGAGAGTGAAGACATTTTTCATTTACTCTAATGTTATATTACCATTGAATGATAGAGAAAGGATGACATTGAAGCAATCTGCTTAGAAGGAAGTGCACCAGGAACATATACGAGCAAGGAGTTTTCAAGGCTTCAAAACATAAGGTTCCTCAAAGTGCGTTGGGGACAGTTTGATGGAGACTTCAAGAATCAGCTTTCAGAGTTGAGATACATGTCCTGGCATAGGTGTCCTCTAGAGCTCTTCGCCATCAACTTCCATCCAAGCAATCTTGTAGTTCTTGACCTGTCTTTTAGTTCTATCACGGAGAACTGGATCGGATGGAGTCAAATTAAGGTGCAATCCTTTGCTATTTCTTTATCTCTATCTTAGTTAAATTGTTTAACTCCTATTGACTATACCATAATTATATAGGCAATAACACTTAAATAAAATGGGTCATGAGTGATCGAGTTTTTCCACAAGTAAAACTGATCTGGTCTTGTAACTAAACAATTGAAAGTTAGATTGTATTAATTACCATATGACAGGAAGTTGTACTGATATGTAGGTGGAGATATGCAGTACAGGTTGGATAGGTCTTAGTACTAAAATGAATGGGTCTGCTTGGGTTTAATTGGGAAAAGGAGCCACTACAATTACAACTCAGTTCCAACACAGCTATTTACTGCCTCTAAATTCGCATATTACGTTCCCTTTACACTCTTTTAGCTATGTAACAGGTTAGCAAGAAGCTGAAAGTTTTGAATCTCACAAATTGCAACAGCATGACCAGGAGTCCAAATTTCTCTGATTATTTGAGTTTAGAGCGATTGGTCCTTAAAAATTGCAAAAGACTGATTGAAGTTGATGGTTCCCTCGAAAAGCTTAAGTGCCTGATTTACTTTAATGTGGATGGGTGTACAAGTCTTACAGAGTTGTCCAAAGGAATGGGAGGGTTAGAGAATCTCAAGTACTTGTATTTAGGCAATTGCAAAAGGTTGAGGAAGCTGCCTGAATCATTTGTGAGAGTGGCATCACTGGTAGAGTTGGATCTCTCGTGTACAGCCATCACAAGATTACCCGACTCCATTGGCAACCAAAAGTGCTTGTCAGTACTTAAATTGCGATATACAGAAATTGATGAGCTTCCTAGTTCTATTGGGAATCTAAAGGATCTTAAGTCTCTCTTACTATCGTATACTAAAATAGTGGAACTTCCCATCTCTATTGGGAACTTGAAATTGCTACTTGAGTTGGATGTCTCAGGAACACAATGTCGGCAGTTACCCGAATCTATTGGAGACCTGAGTAGATTAAAGTCCTCAACATTTCTAATTCTTTGATAAGTGAGCTACCGAGGAGTATTCTTGCTCTAAAAGAGTTGGAAGAGCTACATGGCAATGATTGCCCATCTCTGGAATGGGAAATTCCCGAAGACATTGGGAAATTGTCACTTTTGAGAGTCCTTAACTTGCAAGTGACCTGTATTAGAAATGTTCTGGTGACTATCAAACTACCTCCTCGCCTAGAGAAACTGAGTTTATGGCGTTGCAGAGGACTTGTAGTATTGCCTGAGCTTCCCACTAGTTTGATAAGCCTAAGCTTTGGAGCAAGTTTGCTGCAGTGGGTACCGGATCTCTCAAACCTAACTAAATTGGTGGATTTGAGCTATGGTGGTAGTGACAAGATCCGGCATCCTTTGTTCATCCAAGATGGTCCAATCAGACAACGCCTCATGTTCCTTCCACTGTCTCTGTCAACATTATCGCTTGAATATCATAAATCAACAAGCAGTTTATCATTTTGTTGCAACTTGAGAAACCTGACATGTTTGCGCATTTATCAATGTAAATGGATTGAAGTTCAACTCGATGGGCTTGAACAGTTAATTGAATTCCAAGTGGAAGGGTTAGAATTTCTCATGGGATTTGCTGGTCTTTCGAGGTTGAAGAGGTTGAAGCTGTGGACGCTAATTGATTGCCCAAATCTAACTACGATCCAGAGTCTTGGTTCGGTAGAGTCGTTGGAACAATTGGTAATAAAAGAATGTCCTGAGATTCAATGTCTAGATGATCTAGCGGATTTGAAAAAGCTGGATTCCTTGGTAATTCAAGGATGCAAAGGGCTTTTGGCAGTTAAGGGCCTAGATGAACTAGAGACTATCAAAAGATTGGATTTTAACCATTGTGGATCATTGGAAAGTTTCTCTAATATAGTCAATTCGAAAATTCCAGATGAGTGCTGGATAATCATTTTCGCGTGCCCAAAGTTATTTGATTATAAGTCTAGTTGGGCTCTAGATCGAGGCATCTCGTACAAACAATGGAAAGCCTGTCCAGGAGGGACCGGTCACCTAGAAAAAATTAAGGATGCTTTGCTGCGGATATGAAGCCTCTGAGTCCTTTCTACTTGCGTTTCCGCTTGCTCCTGTCTTCTGATACGATTTGGCTTTCTATGAAGTGATCATGCAAACGTATAACTTGCAATAAATGTACATTTCACTTTTGGACAGGGTTTTAGGAAAATTGACCCACAACGATGGGAATTTGCGGACGAGGATTTCTTAGGAGGTCAGCCGCAGCTTCTGAAGAACATCCATCAGTGGAAACCAGTCCACAGCCATTCCCTTCAGAATCTCCAAAATCAGGGAAGTTCTTCTCCTTTAACTGAAGCAGAGACACAAGGACTGAAGGAAGAGGTAGAGAGGCTTAAAAGCGACAAGGAATCTCTTCAGTTGGAGCTACAGGTGCATGAAGAAGAGAGGAAAGGCTTCGACGTGCAGATGCAGAATTTGAAGGCGCGGCTTTTGAAAATGGAAGAACGACAGGAGAATATGGTGTCTAACTTGGGTAATGTTCTGCAGAAACCTGGTCTTGCCCTGAATATGTTGATTGAGTTGGAGTTTAATGATAAGAAGAGGAGATTGCCTCGAATTGAGGGACATGGTGAAGACAATCATGCTGGGACTCCACAAACTTTGACAAGAGAAAACATTGATGGAGCTTCATCCTTACCATCGATATTGGATTTATATGAACAATTGGAATCATCGCTCACAATCTGGGAATACATTGTGCATGATTGTGAAAACTGAGATAGCTAGTATAAGCACCTAGAGGGAGGGTGAATAGGTGTAAAATAATTTCTCGTGATAAGTGAGCAATACGAAATAGACACTAGAAAGGAAGTTCGCCTTTTGTTAACAAAACGAATTATGATCAAAGTAAAAGAGAGTAAGGAAGAGAAAATGAACACAGAGATTATAGTGGTTCGGCTTATTCTAAGCCTACGTCCACTCTTCTGCATTGACAGCCCATCGGCTGGATTTCACTATGAACAAAAGAGTTGTTACAGCAAAGCTCTCCCTTGATTCCACAGTGTATATACTCTGCCACACTTCCTCAAGGTTTCTCAAAGATATAGACTCTCTTTTGCGTACAAGATTTCGCTTAACAAATGAATTGACTAAGAACAAAGGGTTTCAGACTTTGGAATTCTTCTATCGTGCACTCACTCAAAACAACTGGAATGTCTTCCTTATATACTCATTTATGCCATCATACTCATTGGCACTTACCAAAGGAATTCCTCAAATCTACATGTTGGATAGAATCAATTAGGAAGATCTTCGAGCTGTTTAAGGAACATGACGATAGCCCATCAATCTTGCTCACCCATATAATTAGGATCTTGGTTTCCATAAGTAGAATCTTCCAAGTATACTTTGCCAATCAACAGATCCACAATCGCTAAATCAATCTTGATTTGAATAATGGATTCCGACATGCTATATCCAGCCAAGAGATCTTCTCCAGTCGATAAAATCAAATTCTTAACGAAACATCCAGTTCTGGATAAGTCTTCTTTGACGTACTAAAGATTGTCAATGCGGATAGACTTTGAATCTTGAGTCTAGTAGTCCGGAGGTCTTCAAACTTTGATGAAAGAGTCTACAAGTCTTCAGACTAGACTGATGTAAAAGTTTTGTTAGTTTCAAAACACCCAAGGAAGATTTCTCCAACAATCTCCCCCTTTTTGATGGTGACAAAATTTTCCTGTAGATTTGGATATCTTTGACCTGCAAAACATTACTCAAGCAAATATGGATATCTCACATAGATAAATGACTTAATAACACTAGAATCTGCATCCACAAAAGGTAGATTAGTTCTCTAAGAAAAACCATGAGATATCAACAATGCTTAAACAAACATTCAAACAGTCAAACCCAAATCTAGTTCAAATCCAAATAGCCAAACACAAAAGTCAAGTCAAAACATCATAAAACTCAAAAGAGTTCAAAAATTCTAATCAAATCTGCACCACATTTTCCCTTTTTTGTCATCATTAAAAAGGTAGAGATGAAAAGAACATGGAGTTTAAGATTGCTTGGGAACACGAACAAGCTGGAAATCTCCCATTGACTGGACAATGCAATCCAGCTTTTTTAAGTCCTCCTTCAGTTGCGCCACATCTTCACCCTTAGCATTTGCTTGAACTTGGAGAGCAAGGGCTTGAATTTGATCATTCAAAGAAACTGAAGAAGCTTGTCCTGCATTCTCCAAGTTTTGTACTTCGCATCCCAGAGCATATATTTGACCTCGCATCTCTAAGAATTATGCAAAAATATGCTAAATTATCAGTCTGAGTACTGGCTTCTGCATGATCAGATGGTGTAAAAACAGATGATGGTAAATCAGCATAGTCACGCAGATTAGGCGATGAAACATCATGTCCTTCCTCAGGAAATTGTGATGCATAGATGTCCTCTGGATCTACTAGAAAGTGGCTTACTCCTTCACTGGTAGCAGGGTATGAGGACATTCCTCGTTTCTTAGGATCTCCCCCTGTTTCAATGCCTTTAGATGGAGAAGAGTGTTCCTCATGCGCTGCTTCTGCTTGATCTCCTCTCTCCTCTTCTTCTTCTTCAATTCTTTCCTCCTCTGCATTTCTTTCTTCTCCTTCTCCCTCCTTTGTTTCTTTCTCTTCTACTTCCAAATATTTTCTTTCTTCAGTCCTCTGTTTTGAGTCTTTCTCTTGTTGTTCCGTTGATTTTGGAACAGAACGACTCAGGTTCTTTAATGCCATTGCATAAATGGTGATGTCTTCCCCATCTTCTTCATTCTCAACGATGAGAGCTCTTCTTTTCTTGGATGAAGCAACCATGGGCTCCTTCCCTTTTCTCTTTGCAGCCAAAGAGATTTGATGAGTCTTGACAAGGGTTTTCTCCTTGAATTTCTCCAAAGCCTTGTTGAGATCCTTCAGACGCATTTTAGAGACCATTTTCAGTCCCACCGCCATTTGATCGCACATTCAAACACAGAGAATTCGGGGAGGCTGAATATTCAAATGTCTGAATATCTTTGTCACAAGAGATTGATAAGGAAGTTGACCTTTATCCTTCACCACTGCCTTGCACATGTGGAACATAATAGTGTGTGGAAGAGAAAACTTTTTCCCAGTATTGATGGCATACATCAACTTTACCTCCGAGTTTGAAACGTCGATCTTTGAAGTAGATTTTGGTCTGAGGCAATTAATCACAATCTTGTGAAGCAGAACATTTGTCGCATTTATTCTCATATAGGAAATCTTTCCCTCAGTCCTTCTATCTTGAACAAGTTCCAACGTTGCACTAGCGATAGACACATTAATAGGTTGATATCTCTCTCTTTCAACTCTAATCACATCAGCTAATGTATTCATGTCAACCACATAATCCTGATCTCGAACACTAAAAGAGAATCTATTTGCATCCAAGAAACTGAGATTCGAATAGAAATAAGCAGTAAGTTCAGCATGCGCTTCGGTAGATTCAGAACAAAACTGTTCAAGTTGAAGAAGACTGAATTTCTCTCGCAGATTGACATTCACAGAGTCAATAAAATCAAAATCCATACTTCTAGGGTTTATTACCCCACACTTCAGCAACTTAGAGTACAGTTGCTTGTGTTCCTCCGATTGAAACAAGTCTGTCCTTTTGCTCCGAATTTTCGTCGCAACACCCATTTTTGGTTTAAACTGACTGTACATCCTATCATGATCGTTCCCATCTGGTTGATTAAATCCTCCAACCCGTGGATCACTTGGGATATTAGCAAAGGCTTCTTCCGCCGACCCCGCAGGGGCTATTTCCAAACGTTCCATTGTGCGTAAAAAGAAAGTTTCATTTCTATACCCTTTATCTTTTAGAAATTCATCGATGTGGTTCAAAGGAGTACCACCCTTCTTCAAAGCACAATAAAGCTTGTAGGTAAAAGAGGGCTTATGAATTCTTACAGGTTCTGCGTCTTCGATTATCTCTTCCTCTTCTTGATGTACAATATTCTAAGGTCTAGAGGGAGGAGATGGACGCTGCTGAGAATGTTGAGGGCTCTTTTGCTAATTAGGAGATTCTTCTTCTTCGGTTAGATTGAAGTGCGTAGGCCCCTCACGCATTTGCTGTGGTCCCCTGTTTGCGATCCTTGAAGACTTTCTTTGGAAAGACATTTTTCACAGTCTCTGAGAGATTCTAAACTTGTTTTCCCAAGAAAGATGACATTTTTTCAAGGATTAAACCAGAGAAGAAGACATAAATGGAAGATCGGTGCTCTCTTAGGGTTTTTGAGAGTAAAGCGAAGAGGAACCGACAATATATAAGACAGTCGAAGAGAGGCATACGAAACATCATAAAAGAAAGTGTAAAGATGTCTTTTAAAAAAATAACTGTCTTTTTCAAAAAATTAGATAACTGTCATTTAAAAAATAACCCATTTTTCAAAAAGGAAAGATTGCAATAATCACGTAAATTAAAGATAGCAATAATCAATCACGGGTTGATGATCGTACCTTTTCGAGATGAGATTCGAGAGATAATAAAGTAAAATAACTTACGAAAGAAAAACTTGATCGTTTGAGTCTGGGTATCTTTAGACTTTCAGTTCTGGGTTTGAATTTCCTCAGACTTTAAGATTTTGAGTCCGGAACGAATAGCTTCAAATTGATTTTTCTCCCAAGGCTTCGTAAAAATATCCGTCAGTTGATTCTTTGAGTCAACAAACTGAATCGATACTTCTCCATTTTGAACATGATCTCTAATGAAGTGATGTCGAATCTCTATATGTTTTGCTTTTGAGTGAAGAATTGGATTCTTAGTGAGATTGATGGTGCTGGTGTTATCACACCTAATCTCCGTGCATGAATCTTCAATTCCAAAGTCTCTTAGCTGTTGTTTTATCCGCAGAACTTGTGAACAACAACTCCCAAGAGCTACATATTCTGCTTCTGCTGTAGAAAGAGTTACTGTACTTTGCTTCCTTGAAAACCAAGATATTGTCCTGCTTCCAAGTAGTTGACAGGTACCCGAGGTACTCTTTCTATCAACTTTGCATCCGGCTAGGTCTGCGTCTGAGTATCTAAGAAGAGTAAAGTCTCCCTTTTTAGGATATCAAAGACCAAAGTCTGAAGTTGATGCAATGTATTTGATAATATGCTTTGCAGCACTTAGATAAGATTCTTTAGGGTCTACTTGAAATCTGGCACAAATACAAACACTAAATAAAATGTCAAGTCTAGAAGCAGTAAGATAAAAAAGTGAACCAATGATACTCCTGTATAACTTATGATCAACTTTCTTTCCTCCTTCATCTTTGTCTATCTTCAAGGAACTTGACATTAGTGTATCAGCCTTTTTGCAATTTTCCAATCCAAACTTTTTGACAAGATCATTAGCATATTTTATTGATGAATAAAAGTTCATTCCTTTAGTTATTTCACTTGAAGCCCGAGAAAGAAGGTTACTTCACCCATCATGCTCCTTTCAAATTCATCATGCATAGACTTAGAGAATCTCTTGCACAGACTTTCATTAGGGGATCCAAAAATAATATCATCAACATATATTTGAGCAAGCATAAAACTTTTGCTTTCTCTTTTGATAAACAATGTAGTGTCTACTTTACCTTTGACAAAGCCATTTTGAATTAAAAACTTACTCAGCCTATCGTACCAAGCTCGAGATGCTTGCTTTAAACCATATAAAGCCTTTTTGAGTCTGAATACATAGTCTGGTTTCCTTGGGTTTTCAAAATTGGGTGGTTGTTCCACATAGACTTCCTCTTGGATAAATCCATTTAGGAAAGCACTTTTGACGTCCATTTGGAATAACTTGAAATTCTTATAACAAGAAAAAGCAAGTAATAATCTAATTGCTTTTAACCTCGCTACTGGTGCGTAAGTCTCATCATAGTCTATCCCTTCTTCTTGCGTATATCCCTTAGCCACGAGTCTTGCTTTGTTTCTTATGACCTTTCCTTTCTCGTTCATTTTGTTCCTGAAAACCCATTTAGTTCCAATAATAGATTTACCTTTTGGTTTATAAGTTAATTCCCAAACATCATTAATACTGAATTGCCTGAGTTCTTCTTGCATAGCTTCAATCCAGCTTTCATCAGTTAAAGCTTCTTCTATGCTTTTAGGTTCTATTTCAAAAATAAGAGTCACAGCACTAGACTCTTCGCGCCTTTTGGATCTTGTGCGAATTCCTTCATTAATGTCGCCAATAATAAGATCTTTGGGATGACTGGACTTATGCTTCCAGTTGCTGGTTAATTTGTCAGATTGTTGATCTTTTTCTTTATTTGAATCTTCGACAATCATTTGTTGCTGGTCTTTTGAAGTCTGAGCTGCTTCTGAAGAATTAGACTTTGTAAAGTCTGGAGCAGGTTCAGATTCTTCAAGATGAGTTTGAATAAATTCATTTTGTATAGAATCTTGGAATTTGACATTCATTAATTCCTCCACAGATTGAGTCTTCTTGTTGTAGACTATATATGCTTTGCTTGTGGTTGAATATCTAAGGAAGATGCCTTCGTCTGATTTTTCTTCAAACTTGCCAACTTGATCATTTGCATTTTTCAATATAAAGTATTTACATCCAAACACATGAAAATATGAAACAATAGGCTTCTTTTATTTGAATAACTCATAGGGGGTTTTTTTTTCCAGAATAGGCCTTAGAAAAACTCTATTAATAATATAACATGCTGTAGAAACTGCTTCAGCCCAAAAACGTGAAGATATGTTACTTTCAATTGAAAGAGTTCTAGCCATTTCTTGAAGCGACATATTCTTTCTTTCCACAACTCCGTTTTGCTCTGGAGTATATGGAGAGGAGAACACATGCTGAAAACCAGATTCATCACAAAATTTTGTAAAATCTTGATTTTCAAATTCACCTCCATGGTTTGTTCTTATACTTGAAATAACATACCCTTTTCATTTTGGACCTTTTTAGCAAACTTTTCAAAGTAAGAAAAGGTTTCAGACTTACTTACCAGGAAATATACCCAAGTAAATCGTGAGTAGTCATCCACAATTACTAGGCAATATTTCTTACCTCCGATGCTCTGAGTTCTGGTTGGTCCAAAGAGATCCATATGCAGAAGCTGCAGTACACGATTAGTGGAAACTTGATTTATTGGTTTAAAATAATTTCTTACCTGCTTTCCCAATACTCATGGTGTACATAGATAAGACTTTTGGTATGACAGATTGGGTAAACCACGAACACGTTTCTTTGCTGAAATTTTGGCTATTTGCTTCATATTGATGTGCCCAAGTTTTCTGTGCCATAAGTTCGCTTTGTCTTGAATTGAGATTAGACATTGCGATTCATCTGGTTTCACATCCAAGAGGTAGATATTTCCATGTCTTTGACCCATGAATGACTGAGTAGAGTCTTTACTGGTTCCTGAACATATTCCCTCTTGAAAGTTGATTTTGAAACCTGTATTGCACAGCTGACTGATACTAAGCAAATTGTAGTTGAGTCTTTCCACTAAGGAAACATTGCTGATTGTGAGGTTTTGTGACACCCCGAACCCTTCTCAGGTCGTCATCAGCGCCGATGTTACACTTTCTTTCCTCTTTCTATCTTGTACTTAAAACAAGTGTCGTTAATCACAAGCATTTTTTTTTTAAAAAAATGAATCGGTCCCAACGCGACTCCTAGCGGAAGCAATTTAAACATCACCATCTATCCCCCTACCAATCCATGATACAAATACACACCACTAATCATCAGGATTTAAAAGATAAGCCATGCCACTTTTATTTTTATATTATCGTGATGGGTTTTTCACGGGTCGATACAACAAAAAGGAGACCAAGATTTTTAGCCACACTCGGCCTCATCCCAAAAAGATAGTACGACCCCTAAAGAAAATCACATGACATCCCCCATCCAACAGTGGCGGCTACTCCCCAAAAAGATGACACCAGCTCTCTACCCTTCATGCAACCATCACACCCATCCAGGTGCATCGGGTGGTGGTGGCGGCAACATTCCCTAATCACTCCGTCTCGGCGGACATGAATGACAAAAACTCTGGATGATCGGGCCCTCGCCGGGCCCACGTCGTACATGACCAGCACACGCACTCGCACAAATGTCAGTCCAGGGATAGTGACGCAGTCGATCTCCGTACAATCTACTTCTACATTTGACGGGAGACCATAGAAGGTGCCTCGCGTGACGGTAGGAAGCGGCATCTTTCTAATTTGAAATGTTATCCCCAAAAGGGGTGAGTACAACTACTCAGCAGATAAGGAAATCCAATAACAACTCAATGCACCATACAATTCATACATGCATTGCATGCGTTACTTACCTTGTAACCATGCGCATACCATCATGTATCATCAGGCATATCATCATGCATATATCATCCTCATCATACACATCATCATGCATATGTCATTATCATCATGCATATATCATCCTCATCATACACATCATTATGCATATGTCATTATCATCATGTATATCATCATGCATATCATCATGCATATGTCATCATCATGTATTATCATGCATGATTTAATTCCAATTTCATCTTGGACCATCATATTTCTCATTCCCGGGACCAATGTTTGCATCCCCCATGCATCAAGATAAAATTTCAGATCATCCGGCTCCCCCACTCTCCGGGCATCTCGTACCCCAACTGGCATCACGAGGACCCTCCGGTATCCAGCCATTTAAGGCCACCGGGCAACCGGCCGCACCCCCTTCGAGCCGGGCATCTCGCACCCAATCCGGCGTCGCGAGGTATCCCTCAACATAATTACCATGCCGAGCTTCCGGCTCCCCACTCTCCGGGCATCTTGACACCACTCGGTCTCCCGAGGACCCTCCGGCATTCGGCCACTCATGACCACCGGGCAACCGGCCGTACCCTTCTAGCCGGCATCCCGATACTCCCGGGGCATCATCGGCTCACCTCCGACGGTCTTCTCAATTCACATTATTATGATTCAATTTATCATGACATATGATGTGATGACAATTCAAGATCATGCTCAACATTGAATACATACATACATTTCAATTCCATGTCATACACATACCAAGACTTCATCACATATATATCTCAATTCAATGTCACGCCCATACCAAGACTTTATCACATAATAACATGAATTAATTAAATGGAATCTATGGCCAATAAAATAATCCATTATTATTTTATTTATTATTTTATTATTTTATTATTATATTTATTTATTTTCATAAATAAATATTAAATTTAATATCTATGATTTTCCCAAAATCATGATATTCAAACAATCATTAAACAAACAAGTAGAATCACAATTTCATACAAAATTCATGGCCAAATTGAATTTCTCATAATTTCACAATTTCCATGAAATAGCACCTTATATTCGGGTAATGGCCAGACTTGCACAGTTTCCAAATAAATTCGATTAAAATACTCATATGGCCTTCAAAATTTACGAAATTATACAGGGTGATAGCCAACACATTTTCGTGCACTTTTCATGAAGAACTCTAAGCCAAATTATTTTTATATTAATTTCTACAACCCTACGAAGCTTCTGGAACCACGACCGCGTCGTCCAGAACACACATTTCCGACATTTTTAAATTTCACCCATCTATTCGCTTTCGTTTCCTCTGAAATTTGAGTATGTTATGTACCAATGTGTTCTTTACAAGTTTTATGTAGGGATCTAGGTCAAATAACCAAATTATGGTCACCATTTAAGTCCATGAAGTCTCGGGTATCTCGGTACACCTCACCAGAATCAATCATCTCCAAGATCTAGCCAATTTACTAGGCTACACTCGTTCATTTCTCTTCAAATTTGAGTATGTTGTAGTTTAAGATGTTCCCTACAACTTTCAAGAAGACAACAAAGTGATATCTTCAACAGAAATCAACATGCAAACAAGAATCTAGCAAGAGGTCAGTGAAAATTTCGCAGATCTAGGGTCTCCGTATAATGGAACTTTTGACCCCTCAAATGTCCATCTTTTTCTACGAATTTTTAGTATGTCATATTACAAGACGTTAGCTAAAACTTCCATGAAGACACCGAAGCCAAAATCGAACTCCAAACACCCATGCAAACTCGAACAAGCCACTGACTCCAACAAACCGAACAAGAACAGTCACACGGTTTGCAAATAACCAACTCTTCCCTCGGTTTTTCGCACAAATCATACCTAAAACCGAACATGCAACCACCACAACAAACATGCAAGAGAAGTTACGGACTCCACTTGCCTTAAAGATGAACAAGCAACGACGAACGGCGACGATCGGACGGCGAACGAACGGCACACCCCTCCGGCTCCGCCTCCTTCCCTCTAGGTTTCTCCCTTCCGCTCGAGCTCTCTCTCTCTCTCGCACACCTCTCTCGGCCGAATGAACAAAGAACCGGCCCTCTCTCTCTCCTCATCCCTTTTATATCCCCTTAATCCCATGATTAGCAATCATGAGATTGCCTATAATCCCACCAATGCATGCTCTTGTCCCTTGCCAGTTGTCATTTTGGGTTTTTAATTTGAATTTGAAGGGGCTTGGGCTTAGGCCCATCCAGCCACTCCCTTGGGCTGGTCGAATTCCTCCTCTTGGGCTCTAATGGGCCGACAAGCTTGGCCCACCAAGCTTTAGGCCAATGGGTCCAAGGCCCATTCCAAAAATAACCCTCTTTTCCCTTTTTTTTTTTTTGAATTCCTTTCTATAAATATTTCTAAATTCAAATTTCATCTTGGTCAAAGTCTTGTGACACTTTGTTTATTAAGATTTAAATTTATAATCTCATGGCCAATTATTAATCTATAAATTTAAATAAACAAATCATCAAATTTAAAAGACTAATGGCTAAAACATAAGCCATGGAAATTCTATCGCCTAATTAAAGACTTTAACACACCTTAAGGCTCGGCTTTGAATTTCTGGGATGCCACAGGTTTCCAATCTTTACAGTTCCAAATCTCACAATTCTTCCTTTGCTGTTTCCTCCAAATGAGACTTTTCCACCATTTACATGTATGAGTTTTATGAAGCAATTTGATTCTCCTGTCATATGTCTTGAGTATCCACTATCCAGATACCATTTAACATTTTTCTTGATAGTGACCTCGATTTCATTGTTTAAATCTGAGTCTGTCTTGGAGTCTAAATCTGAATCTGGTTGTGCCATGAGACAAATATTGGCATAGTTATCATCACTTTCTTCACATTCTGTATCACTCCAAGTTTCTGCTTTGAGTGCCTTTCGATATTTCTCAGCTTTTCATTTCTTTTTTTCTCGAAGGGGACGGTTGGAGTCGATGTGTCCCTTTTTCTTACATTCAAAGCAGACTACATCTTTGTTGGATTCATCATCCTTAACAGACCTACTCTGTTGCTTTTGAAAACTCTGTTTCTTTGGATTGAATCTTTTTCCTTTTCTGTTCAGCTTTCTGAATCTTTTTATCATGAGAGCAAGCTCTTTGTCATCCATATCGTCTTCAAAATCTGTGACATCAGAATCATCATTAGATTTTAATGCAATGGATTTTTTTACCTTTAGGATCTTCGTCTTCGTTGATTCGCTCCTTTTCATAAGACTGAAAAGTCCCAACCAATTCATCAACTGAAAGTGGCATAATTCTTTGCGTCTCCCTTATTGAGGTCTTTATGTGATTCAAATCCTTAGAGAGTCCACACAGTAGCTTGTTTATTTTCATGGGATCGGAAATTGGTTAATCTTGATTTTCAAGACCATTCACGATTTTTGTAAAACGACTAAACATGTCAGTAATAGATGATATAGCTAGTATGAATACCTAGAGGGGGGTGAATAGGTATATAAAAGATTTTTCTTGATAATTGCACAATACTAAACAGTTGAAGGATTTGCAACAAATGATAATCAACGTAAGACTGAGTAAAGAAAGAGAGAATTGAACACGCAGTTTATAGTGGTTCGGCTTGATTCAAGCCTACGTCCACTCTTCTGCACTGACAGCCTATTGGCTGGATTCCACTATGAACAAAGAGATGTTACAGTGTTGATCTTCCTTGATTTCTCGGTGTAGATGATCTACCACGCTCGCTCAAGGTATCACTAAGTATAGACACTCTCTGTGTATACAATTTCGCTTAAAATGTATCGACTAATAATCAATGTGCTTCAGACTCTGGAATTTCTCTATCAATCACGCACTAAAACAACTAGAACGTCTTCCTTTTATACTCCTTTATGCCTTCATATCCGTTGGCACTTACCAAAGGAATTCCTCCAATCAACCCGTTGGACGGAATCAATCAAGAAGATCATTCGAGCTATTAAAGGAACCTGACGATAACCAATCAATCCTGTTCGCCCATACAATCAGGATCTTGGTTTCCAAGAATAGAACCTTCCAAGAATATTTTGTCGACCACCGGATCTTCAATCGATTTAGATACGAATAAAAGATTCCGTTATATTTATCCAACCAAGAGATCTTCTCCAGAGGATAGGATTAAATCCTCAACCAAATACTTAGGCTCTGGATTTCCTTCGTCACTGGATCAGAAAGACTGTCAATGAGAATAGTCTTGAGTCTTGAGTCTTGAGTACTGAGTCTGGTAATCAGAAAGTCTTCAGACTCTAAACTGAAAGTCTGCGAATATCTAGACTAGATTGATAGAAACGTTTTGTCAGCTTCAAAATATTCTGGAAAGATTTTTCCAACAATCTCCCCCTTTTTGATGGTGACAAAAATTTCTTGTAGATTTGAACAACTTTGACCTGCAAAAACATTTCTCAAGCAATATGGCTATCTCGTAAAGATTAATAAAACAACCAGACTCTGCATCCACAGAAAATTGGTTAGTCTTTCATGAGTAATACCATATGCAAACAGTCAAGCATCAAAGTCTACTTCAGTCAAATTCAATTCACACCCAAGTTCACTCAAGTCATACTAAAAAACAAACATAAAAAAAAATAAACACATTCAACCACAAATTTAAAGTCAAAGTTCAGTTTAAAGTTCGTTCAAATTGCAATTCTCCCCCTTTTTGTCATCATTAAAAAGGTGAGAAAAGCGTCAGGTCTGCTTGGGAATGCGCACGATCTGGAAATCTCCCATCGACTGGACTATGCCTTCTAGCCTCTTCAAGTCTTCCCTTAGCTGAGCTACCTCCTCTCCTTTGGTATTGGCTTGAAGTTGTAGAGCGAGGTCTTTCATTTTGTCCTCCAGGGTAACCGAAGATGCTTGTCCAGCATTCTTCATGACTCGAATTTCACAGTCCAGAGCGTAGATTTGGCCCCGCATTTCCAAAAGAACATCAAGAATACGACGAAAATCTGCTGAATTGTCCGTCTGTGTACTTGCATTTGCTTTCTCGGATGGAGTGAATGCAGATGATGGAACTTCTGTATAATCTCGCAGATTTGGTGTTGACGTATCGTGTCCTTCTTCAGGCAATTGAGAAGCCTGAAACTCTTCTGAATCTGCTGGTGATCGTCTTAGACCTTCACTATTGGCAGCATGAGGTGTGGACATTTCTTGCTTGCCAACTCCCCCTGTCTCTAGGACCTCAAATGGGGAAGAGTGATGATCATGCTCTTCTGTGTCTTGATTCCCCTTCTCTCCAGATTCAGCGGCAGACTTTTCTTTCGCTTCTTCTCCTTCTTCTTCAGTTTCTTTCTCCTTCTCTCGCTGCTCTTCTTCTTCTCTATTCTTGGCTTGCTCCTCTTCTTCTCTCTCGTTTCTTCGAAGTTACTCGTCGATTGAGGCACGTAACATCTGGTCCTTATCAAGGCGAGAGATTGTGAGATCTTCCTCCTCATCTTCATCCTCCAAGATGAGAGTTCTCTTCTTTTTGGATGGGGCACCAATGGCCTCCTTCCCTTTTCTCTTTGAAGCAGATGGTACTGGAGTCTTCACTCTGAATTTCTCCATTGCCTTGGAAAGTTCTTTCAGACGCATCTTCAGCAACATCTTCAAACCTACCACCATCTTGGGCTTGATGCAATTGATCACAATTTTGTGCGGCACGATATTGATGGCACGCATCCTTGAATAGATGATTCTTCCCTTTATATCTCTATCTTTGACAAGTTCTAATGAGGCACGAGCAATTGAGACTTTGATCGGTTGATAGCGTCCTTGTTCAACTCCAATTATGTCCGCCAACATGTCCACGTCTACCACATAGTCTTGGTCTCGAACACTGAATGATATTCTATTCGCATCTAAAAAGCTAAGATTCGAATAGAAGTATGCTGTCAATTGCTCATAGCCGTCTGTGGTATCGGTGCAGAATTGCTCAAGTTGAAGCAAATTGAACTTCTCCCTTAAGTTCACATTAATGGCATCCAAGAAATCGAAATCAACACTCCTAGGGTTTATCACCCCTCGTTTCAGCAGTCTGAAGAACATATTCTCCTGTTCCTTCGATTTAAACAACTCCATTCTTTTTCCCTTCACTTTCGCAGCAACACCCATTCTAGGTTGAAAATCACTGAACATTTTATCATCATTGTTCCCGTCGGTCGAATTTGGTCTCGACATACGAGGGTCACTTGGAATGTTTGCAAGTGCTTCCTCAGCCTTTCCTCTGGGAGCAATTCCCAAATCCTCCATTCGACGCAGAAAGATATACTCATTCCCATAATTCTTATCTTTAAGAAAATCATCCACGTAGCTCAACGGAGTCCCGGTGCTTTTCAATGCACAGTAAAGCTTGTAAATAAAAGAGGGTTTTTGGACTCTTACAGAGTCTGCGTCCTCGATTATTTCTTCCTCTGGCTGTTGACCCGCACCTTGTGGGGTAGATGGCGTTGAGTGACGTGGTGGAGAGTGAATCGGGCTTTGTTGCTGACTCGATAATTCTTCTTCTTCGGTGAGATTGAAATGGGTAGGTCCCTCCTTCATTCTCTGTGGTCCCCTCGTTCGCGATTCTTGAAGACTTCCTCGAAGAAGACATCCTTCCTTGTCGTTGAAAGATTCCTTTACTTGCTTTCCCAAGAAAAGATGACAACTTTCTCGAAGATGAACACGAAGTAGAAACGAGGATTGGGAGGAGAATGCCTTTTAGGGTTTTGAAGATTGGGTGAAAAAGAAAACGTATATATATATAACTCAGTTTTGAAAAGGAAAGTTCAATCGACGCAAGGAAAGTGTACGAACATCTCTTTTTAAAATCATTAACTGCCAAAATTAATCCTTTTGAAAAGACACGATTCCGTTTTTCATGAAAATTATAAATTAACTGAATGAAAGATCGTACCTTTTCGAGTTTAGATATAATATCAACTTACAGTCTATAGCCAAGAATGTCTGAGTCTGACAGTTTAGAGTCTGATGGTTGGAGAGTCTCTAGACTTTAACTTCCTCGAGCTTCAAAATGTCGAGTCTGGAACGGATAAAGTCGAATTGATTTTTCTCCAAAGGCTTTGTGAATATATCCGCTAGTTGACTTTTTGAATCAACAAATTGAATCGAGATTTCTCCATTTTGAATATGATCTCTAATGAAGTGATGTCGAATCTCTATATGCTTTGCTCTTGAATGAATGATTGGATTTTTGGTAAGATTGATTACGCTGGTGTTGTCACATCTGATTTCTGTGCATGAGTCTTCAATCCCAAAGTCTTGTAGCTGTTGTTTTATCTATAGAATTTGCGAACAGCAGCTTCCAAGAGCTACATACTCTGCTTCTGTTGTTGAGAGAGCCACAGTGCTTTGTTTCCTTGAAAACCAAGACACCGTCCTACTTCCAAGCAACTGGCAAGTTCCTAAAGTACTCTTTCTATCGACTCTGCAGCCGGCCAGGATCTGCGTCAATATCCCGGAAGATTAAAATCTCCCTTCTTAGGATACCAAAGACCGATGCTTGAAGATGAAGCAACGTATTTAATAATACGTTTTGCAGCACCGAGATGGGATTCTCTAGGATCCGATTGAAACCTAGCACAGATGCAAACACTTAACAAAATGTCGGTCTAGAAGCGGTAAGATAAAGAAGTGAATCAATAATGCTCCTGTACAGCTTTTGATCAACTTTCTTCCCTTCTTTATCTTTGTCTATCTTCAAAGAACTTGACATTGGTATATCAGTCTTTTTGCAATTTTCCAATCCAAACATTTTGACAAGATCATTAGCATATTTTTCTTGGTAAATGAAAGTTCCTTCCTTCAATTGCTTTACTTGAAGACCAAGGAAGAATGTTAATTCACCCATCATACTCATTTCAAACTCATCCCGCATAGACTTAGAAAATTTCTTGCATAGACTTTCATTAGAGGATCCAAAAATAATATCATCCACATATATTTGAACAAGTAAAAAGCTTTTCTTTTCCTTTTTGATAAATAAAGTAGTATCTACTTTACCTTTGACAAAATCATTTTGTAATAAGAACTTACTTAGTCTGTCGTATCAAGCTCGAGGTGCTTGCTTTAAACCATACATGGCCTTTTTCAGTCTGAAGACTGAGTCTGGCTTCTTTGGGTCTTCAAACTCAGGTGGTTGTTCCACATAAACTTCCTCATGGATAAATCCATTTAGGAACGCACTTTTGACGTCCATTTGGAATAACCTGAAATTTTTATAACAAGCAAACGCAAGTAATAGTCGAATAGCTTCTAACCTTGCTACAGGAGTGTAAGTCTCATCATAGTCTATTCATTCTTCTTGCGTATATCCTTTGGCCACGAGTCTTGCTTTGTTTCGTACGACTTTTCCTTTTTCATTCATCTTGTTTCTGAACACCCATTTAGCTCCAATAACAGTTTTACCTTTTGGTTTAGATGTCAATTCCTAGACATCATTAATGTTGAACTGTCTGAGCTCTTCTTGCATAGTTCGATCTAGCTTTCATCGGATAAAGCTTCTTCTATGCTTTTTGGTTCAATTTCAAATTTAAGAGCCACAACACTAGACTCTTCACGTCTTTTGGATCTGGTGCGAATTCCTTCATTAATTTCGCCGATAATGAGATCTTTGGGATGACTTGACTTATGCTTCCAGTTACTGGTTGATTTTTCTGGAAGATGATCTCTTTCTTTATTTGAATCTTCATGAACATCTTGATGCTGATCTTCCAGAGTTTGAGATACTTCTTGAGTTGTGAGCTTTGGAAGGTCTGGAGCAGGTTCAGACTCTTCATACTGAGTCTGACTGGATTCATCTTGCGTAGAGTCTTGAAATTTAACATTCATCGACTCCTTAACAGACTGGCTCTTTTTGTTATAGACTGTGTAGGCTTTGCTTGTTGTAGAATATCCAAGGAAGATGCCTTCATCTGATCTTTCTTCAAACTTACCAACTCGATCTTTTGCATTTTTCAATATAAAGCATTTGCAACCGAACACATGAAAGTATGAAACAATGGGCTTCTTACCTTTGAATAACTCATAAGGGGTTTTCTCTAGAATAGGTCTTAGGAAGACTCTATTGATAATATAGCATGCTGTTGAAACAGCTTCAGCCCAAAATCGTGAAGAAATTTTACTTTCAATTAAAATAGTTCTAGCCATTTCTTGAAGAGATTTATTCTTTCTTTCCACAACTCCATTTTGCTGGGGAGTATATGGAGAGGAGAACACATGCTTAAATCCAGATTCATCACACAATTTTGTAAAATCTTGATTTTCAAATTCACCTCCATGATCTGTTCTTATACTTGAGATAGCACATCCTTTTTCATTTTGAACCTTTTTAGCAAAATTTTCAAAATACGAGAAGGTTTCTGACTTACTTGCAAGGAAATATACCCAAGTTAAGCGGGGGTAATCGTCCACAATTACTAGGCAATATTTCTTACCCCTAATACTCTGGTTCTGGTTGGTCCGAATAGATCCGTATGCAGCAACTGTAGTACATGATTAGTAGAGACATGATTTATTGACTTAAATGAATTTCTTACCTGCTTTCCCAGAATACACGGTGTGCATGGATCGGTCTTTTGGTATGGTAATTTGGGTAGACCTCGAACAAGCTGCTTTGATGAGATTTTAGCTAATTGCTTCATGTTGACATGACCAAGCTTTCTGTGCCATAAGCTTGCTTCATCTTGAATTGAGATTAGGCATTGCGATTCATTTAGATTCATGTCTAAGAGGTAGATATCTCCATGTCTTCGACCCATGAAAGACGAGTAGAGTCTTTACGATTCCAGCATATTCCTTCTTGAAATGAGATCTTGAAACCAGTATCACACAATTGCCTAATGTTGAGAAGGTTATAGTTGAGTCCTTCCACTAGAGAAACATTGCTTATTGTGAGATTTTCAATTTTCACAGTTCCAAATCCCACAATACTTCCTTTGCCGTTTCCTCCAAATGAAACTTTTCCACCATTTACTTGAACAAGCTTTATAAAGCAATTTGAGTCTCCTGTCATGTGTCTTGAACATCCGCTGTCAAGATACCACTTTACATTTTTCTTGACAGAGACCTGCATTTAAAAGAGAGTCTCAAGCTTTCTTTGGTACCCAAATTTTCTTGGGTCCTTTGGTGTTAGTAAAATAAACATTATTAGGCCATATTTTCTTAAAAGGTTTCCAAACCATAGGGCACTCTTTTTCAAAGTGATCCTGACTGTTACACTTTGAACACTTGAAAGCATTTCGACCTACAAACTTTACAAAAACTTTCTGGAAATGATTTTTATAAGCCTCTCTCGACGGTCTTTTCTTAATTCTTTCTTTTACTTTAGGAAAATCAATCAAGGGAATTGTTTCTGCTGTCATACCTAGACCGGACTTATTGAAATAGGATCTTTGAGCTGAAAGAACTTTTTCAAGTTTTTCGGACCCTATCGAGAATTTTTTTGAAATATTTGATAAGTCAGTTTTTAAAAAACATTTTCTTTCAAAAGATTATCTTCTTTTTCTTTAAGAGTATAAACATTCAAGTCTAAACTTTTAACTTTTTCTTCTAAAATGTTTTCCTTTTGTTTTAGAGCTAAGTTTTCCTTTTTAAGTTCGGAAATTCTTTTGAGAGAAGTCTTAAGACTTCTCTCAATGTATTTAGAGACTTTGAGAGGAATTTTTAAATCACTTACCTTAAATTCACTATCTGAGTCTGATCCAGAATCTGAGTTTGAGTCTGATTGTGCCATCAGACACAGGTTTGCATATTCTTCATCACTTTCTTCACACTCTGTATCACTCCATGTTTCATCTTTGAGAGCTTTACGAAACTTTTCAGCTTTTCCTTTCTTCTTCTTTAGAAGAGGACAGTTGGGTTTGATGTGTCCATTTTTCTTGCATTCGAAACAAACTATATCTTTGTTTGGTTCCTCATCATCTACAGACTTGGTCTGCTGTCTTTGGAAATTTTGTTTCTTTGAGTTGAACCTTCTTCCTTTTCTATTCAGCTTTCTGAATCTTCTTATCGTAAGACCAAGCTCCTCATCGTCCAGATCATCTTCAGAATCTGTATCATCAGAATCGTTATTTGATTTTAATGCAATGGATTTCTTACCTCTTGGATCTTCGTCTTCATTAAATCGTTCCACTTCATAAGACTGAAGAGTTCCAATCAGCTCGTCGACAGACAGTGGCATAATTCTTTGCGTCTCTCTTATTGAAGTCTTTATATGGTTCCAATCCTTGGAGAGTCCACGCAGTAGCTTGTTTACCTTCATGGGATCAGAAATTTTTTGTCCTTGGTTCTCAAGACCATTGACAATATCTGTAAAACGACTAAACATGTCAGTTATAGATTCTCCTAGTTTCATTTTGAAGACTTCATATTGACCGAGGAGAATGTTAATTCTGGTCTCCTTCACTCGATCTGTTCCTTCATAAGTGATATGTAATCTGTCCCATACTTCTTTTGCTATAACACAAGAAGATATTCTGTTAATTTAGTTGGTGACAAAGCACAATATAAAGAGTAAATTGCTTTTGTATCGAGTGCTTGTCTCTTGTTTATCTCTTCCTGAGTCATTCGGCTGGTCTCAACAATTTCTTTCCCTCTTTCAGAGACTGATGCAGTTGTAGGAGTAATTCCTTTTTCTACAACGTCCCATTCCAGAGGATCTTTTGATCGTAGGAAAGCTTTCATCTAGTTCTTCCAGATGTTGTAATCCTTTCCATCAAAGTAGGGTGGTCTGGTATTGCTTTGCCCTTTCACCAGCCCTGGTGCTAGCATACTAGCCATGGATCTTTTACTCTGAAATAAAACACTTCAAATAAAGTATGAACACGAGCTCTGATACCAATTGATAGCTAGTATGAATACCTAGAGGGGGTGAATAGGTATATAAAAGATTTTTCTTGATAATTGCACAATACTAAACAGTTGAAGGATTTGCAACAAATGATAATCAACGTAAGACTGAGTAAAGAAAAGAGAGAATTGAACACGCGGTTTATAGTGGTTCGGCTTGATTCAAGCCTACGTCCACTCTTCTGCACTGACAGCCTATTGGCTGGATTCCACTATGAACAAAGAGATGTTACAGTGTTGATTTTCCTTGATTTCTCGGTGTAGATGATCTACCACGCTCGCTCAAGGTATCACTAAGTATAGACACTCTCTGTGTATACAATTTCGCTCAAAAATGTATCGACTAATAATCAAGGTGCTTCAGACTCTGGAATTTCTCTATCAATCACGCACTAAAACAACTAGAACGACTTCCTTTTATACTCCTTTATGCCTTCATATCCGTTGGCACTTACCAAAGGAATTCCTCCAATCAACCCGTTGGACGGAATCAATCAAGAAGATCATTCGAGCTATTAAAGGAACCTGACGATAGCCAATCAATCCTGTTCGCCCATACAATCAGGATCTTGGTTTCCAAGAATAGAACCTTCCAAGAATATTTCGTCGACCACCGGATCTTCAATCGATTTAGATACGAATAAAAGATTTCGTTATATTTATCCAACCAAGAGATCTTCTCCAAAGGATAGGATTAAATCCTCAACCAAATACTTAGGCTCTGGATTTCCTTCGTCACTGGATCAGAAAGACTGTCAATGAGAATAGTCTTGAGTCTTGAGTCTTGAGTACTGAGTCTGGTAATCAGAAAGTCTTCAGACTCTAAACTGAAAGTTTGCGAATATCCAGACTAGATTGATAGAAACGTTTTGTCAGCTTCAAAATATTATGGAAATATTTTTCCAACAATAGATTCTCCTGATTTCATTTTGAAGGCTTCGTATTGACCGAGGAGAAATAAGTACACTAATGGTGCCATAAGTTGTGTACGGCGCTCACTTTGGTGCCAAAAGTTTCCGCCGGATCACTTAAGTGCCAAATCGGAGAAAAAACGATCACTTTGGTGCCACCGGCGAGAAATTCCGGCCAAAATGATTACGTGGCATTTATATTTTAAAAAAAATTCGACAACTCTTAATATTGTCCACGGTGGATGGCATAAAATGACGCCATTTCCTTTTCTTCGTAAGAAACGACGTCGTTTTACCATTCCACATGGATTACCTACAAAACGATCGTCGTATAGTGGATTCAATACGGTAAAAAACGACGTGGGCCAAAAATGGTGTTCGTATAGGGTTCTCGCTCGACGCCGCCGGCCGTAGCTCGCTGACCCACCGTCGTTCACTCGCCCGCCGTCGCTCGGCCACCGCTGTAGTTGCGCCGTCATTCACGTTCGTTCACTGGCTGCGTCCTCAACTCTCACTCACTCAGGTTTGTCATGTTCTCTACGTGGGTCAATTTAGTGAAAAATTTAGGGTTCCGACGGGCAAGTTAGGGCGTGGAGGGCAAATTGAGGGCTCGGCTCAGGGGGGAAATGGTGGGGAAAGTCGTGGGGAAAGTCATGGGGACCGAATAGAAAATTTGAGGGTTTCATCGTTCGTTCCTTTCTTTTGTGGGGACCGAATAGAAAAATAGGGCGCGGAGGGGAAAATGGGGCTCGACTCGGGGGGAAACAGTGGTGGGACCGAATTTATTTAATTAATTGGACTGCTTCTGTGGGGGAAACAGGGGGACCGAATGTGATTGAATTGAAAAATGGGTGGTGGGACCTCACTTTGTTTATTCAATTCGGTTTCTTTTGTTTCTGTAAAAGCACTGAATTGGGAGATTAGTTGCATTTGTTTCTTGACAACAAAATGACAAGGACCTCCATGTGAAGTTGTTGATTCTGTCATGTGGTCCCAACAAGTAATGACATTTGTTTTTTTTTTTTTTCATTGGGTGCAGCATCGACATGGACGCGAAATCAGGTAGGCATCATTGTTTGCTATGGTGGAGAGTTTCTTATTGGCACCGATGATTGGGAATATACTGGTGGAAATGAAGGTACTATTTATGTCAATGTTCGAAGCCATCATATATTGATTTTCTGAGGGATTTGGTGTATTTTTTACGATGCAAAGTGCAAAAACTACATTACTGTGTTCCTGGGAAGGAATTGAAGGATGGCTTGAGATTTTTTAATGACGATAATGGTATTAAAGATATCATTTACTATTATCTTCACGGCGAAGAAGCTAAGGTATATGTTGAGTATTATAGTGATGGTGAGGATGAGGATGATGATGAGGATGATGAGGATGAGGATGAGGATGAGGATGGGGATGAGCAGACCACCACTGAAAGAAGAGAAGTGAATGATCCTATTCAAGCGAGTAATCAGGGGGATCGGGATGATGAAGGGATGAAAGGGAGAGAACTCACATTGATAGAGATGAACAAACAGTGACATGTCCTAAAAGCTTGGGTGAAGATTTGGGTGAAGATTTGGGCGATGAGGACTTCATTGGATTAGAATGGGAAATTGCTTTATCCAGTGAATCGGAAGATGAATATTTTGCTTCAGTAAATTTCCCAAGTGACGAAGATGATGATGAACTCGCACAATCAAGACAAAAGCAAAGGGAATTTCTGAGAAAAAAAAATTGCACCTTCAGCAAAGAGGCCCGAGCCAGTAAATGGGGATGAAGTTCCAGCTGAAGGTAATAGAAGTGAAGATGAAGAAAGCTGCGGCAATGAAGTTGCTGGTTCGGAGAATGAGCTTGACAATGATGATGAAGAACTTGCTCGTCGAAGAAAAAATAAGTACCCTTGCTATGATCCGACTGTTGATAAACCTATTTTGTTTATGGGCATGAGATTTGACGATGCCAAACAGTTCAAGGAAGCTGTTGTGAAGAACTCCATTGGTGAACAGAGGAGTGTTAAATTCATTAGAAACACGAAGGAATTTGTGAGAGCTAAGTGCTCACAACCCAATTGTCCATGGAAGCTCTATGGCGCGCTGAGTAAGAATGGGTCATTCCAGATTAGGTCCTTGTAGGAGGAGCATACTTGTCCAATTATTTTTAACAATAAAAGGGTAACAAGTGTGTGGTTATCGAAGCATTTTTTCAACACTATCAAAGCAATGCCCGAGATCAAGAGTCCTCAATTTCAACAGTTAGTGAAGGAGCAAGTAGGGGTTAATGTGTCAAGGAATCAATGCAAGAGAGCTAAGATGAGGGTGATGAAAATATTGATGGGTGGGTATAAGGAAGAATATGCGCAGGTATGGGACTATGCTGGCGAATGCATGTTTCAAAACCCATCTAGTAGGGTGTATGTAGAGGTTGTGGAGAGGCCACTCCCTGATCTTGGGCCTAGATTTGATAGATTTTATGTCTGTTTTGATGCATGCAAACGGGGCTTCTTGGCTGGTTGTAGAAGAGTTATAGGATTGGATGGATGCTTTCTAAAGGGTTTGTGCAAGGGGAGTTGTTGGCTGCTGTGGGGAGAGATGCCAATAATCAAATGTTTCCGATAGCTTGGGCGGTGGTGAAGATAGAGAACAAGGATATTTGGTCCTGGTTTCTCAAAAATTTAATGGCTGACCTTGAGATAACCGATGGGGAGGATGGGCATTCATGAGCGACCAACAGAAGGTAATTTCATTGTCAATTAATTCACTCCCTTTTAATATTAATCATTTGCATATTTTTCCTGACTTGTATTTATTGGTTTGAATTTTTGTAGGGACTTATTCCTGCATTGGCTGAGTTGATGCCACATGCTGAGCATAGAATGTGCGCGAGGCACATATATGCAAACTGGTCAAGGAACTTCAAAGGAGATAGGCTCTAGAAGCAGTTTTGGCAAATAGCAAAGAGTACCAACATGGCTGATTTCAGATTAGCCAAACAAGGATTGTTGCAGCTGACAAAGGAAGGTTTTGATGCACTCTTCCAAACAGAAGCTAAGCACTGGTGTCGGGCCTTCTTCAGCGAAGAGTTCAAATGCGATATCATTGATAACAACCTCAGTGAAGCTTTCAATGGCAGAATTTTAGAGGCCAGGTGCAAACCAATCATCAGCATGCTTGATGATATTCGAGTGATGGTGATGACTAGACTGCATAGGCAAAGAGATGAGGCTACGAAATGGACTAGAGACTATGGCCCTAGGATTATGAAGAGATTGGATGCAAACATTGCTGCTAGTAGGTTCTACCATCCAGTTTGGAATGGAGATAATGGATATGAGATTATTCAAAATCATGATAAGTATGTTGTCAACCTGGATAGAAGAAAGTGTTCATGCCGAGCCTAGCAACTGAATGGAATTCCCTGTGCCCATGCAATTTGTGCTATTCAGATGAAGCAAGAAAACCCAAATGATTACCTACATGATTGGTACAAAAAAAGCTCATACCTTGCTTCATACCAATTCATGATGCAGCCTATCGAAGCAGCAAATTTTGGGAGCCAACAAATCATGAAAGCCCTCTACCTTTGCCATTGAAGAAGCAAATTGGAAGGCCAAAAAAGAAAAGAAGAATGTAGCAGGAAGAGGCATCAAGTCAGAGGATGAGTAGGACTGGCTCAAAGATGAAATGCTCCTATTGTCGCAAGGAATGGCACAATAAGAAAGGTTGTGAGCTGAAAAGGCAGCATCAACAGCAAGATGTAATGGTTGAAGGTAGGACAAAAGGCCCTACTAAAGAGCTTCTTGTTGGGCTTAGTGAAGGTAGAACAAAAGGCCTTGCAGTAATATCTACTGAAGGGCAAACAGAAAGCCTTGCTGTAAGGTAAGTATCCTCTTTACCTCAGTAACTTTACATTTCCTATTCGATAGAGTTTGATGGTTGACCATGTGTACTGGCTTCTCTTGTGCTTTTCCTCTATCATGCACTTGTAATTTGATAAGTTTTCTCCATTTGTTTCCACCATGAAAATGAGTAGATGTCTAATTATTCATTGTAGTTGGTCATGATCCTAATATAGTACATTGTTGTAAGGCCTTCTAAAGGGCCAGAAAAAGGCCCTGTTGTAGGCTCAAGTGTAGGGACAAGGACTGGAACAGGCAGGACAACAACAACAACAACTGAGTCCACTGTTGAGCAAACGAGAAGAAAAAAAGTTCATGTAAGTTGTACATCGCTGTGTTTGTCTTTTATGGGCTGAATTTTAAATTTGTTATGTGTTTCTCAGGTGAGAAGACGAGCAACTGCACAAGTTGCAAAGGCTGCTCCCCCATTTGTTGCTACTGAAAATGATGCACCACAGCGAACAAGATGGGCTATTGGAAAAAGATTAAGGCAATATGGTTATGGGATTTACACAGATGAACATACTGGAATGACTATTTTGAATGTAAGATTTGTAGGCCTCATGCATTTAATTTGTTGTACTTCAATTCATTTGGTTGACAATATCGCTATGTTCTTGTAGCCTGGGAGAACTTCGGAGGTACTTCTCTCTCAAGGTGGGCCAACTCAAGAATCAAGGGCGCAGCCAAAGAAGAGTGCTCCAAAGAAGAAGACAGTGGGTATAGCTGCAAAATAGCCATCCAAACAGAACCCAGCACCAGTTCCATCTCAACCAACGATTGGGCGCGATAGTGATGATATGGACCAACACATGACACATGCTAGAACAAGAATAGCCACCATCAAAAACAAGGAAAATGAGGTGACAAAACGCCCAGTTAAAGAACCTGCACATCCAGTTCGAAAGAGTGCTCGGATTATGAATCAATTCAAAGCCTCAAGACGAAAAGGAGATCACGGTGTTGTCCATATTGACTAATGGGAGGGTGCTAGACTTGGTCTCTTTTTATGTGGTGCTACTGATGGGAGGGTGCTGGACATAGTTTATGTTTATTTTTATGTGGTGCTGGACATGGTCTCTCTTTTTATGTTTTCTTTTTTTAGGAGGGTGCTGGATATTATATCACTAATAGTAGTTGCTGCCTCCATATTACCATTGGTTTTTTTTAAGGGTGCTGAACCTCCAGTGATTGGTAAGTGAAGTTCACGTTTTTCTTTTCTTTTGTAAACAATCAATCAATGTCAATGACAATAGCTGTTTTTGTTATTTTCTCTTGGCTTGGTTTTAGCTAATAGCTAGCAAGATAGTTATCAGTTATGCTGTATATTTTTTTTGCTGTTGGTGCAATGTTCTTATGAGGTTGCTATTATTTTTAGATTTAAATGTGTGGTTGAAGTTGTGCTGGTGCTAAGTTGTTGATGCGTTGATGCTATTTGTGGGGCACTTCTGGTTGTATGTGCTGGAATAAGATGCAGTTTTGGGTGCTGGTGCATCTTGTTGCATTAACACTTGTGTTGTTGCAAGAAGATGCACTAGCAAGCCAACTTGTGCAAGAACAAGATGCAGGATGCACCACAATTGGTGCAAGTTTGAAATTGGCACTCAAGCGATCACTATTTACAACTTGTGCAACAGAAGTGATCACTTTGTAATCGCGACTGGCACTTAAATGATCACTTTTATAAAAACTTAGCACTCAAGCGATCACTATTTACAACTTTTGGCACTGAAATGGTCAATCGTTAATTTGCCACCATCCCTTAATTTTGCCATGGTTTGCAGTTACAGCAAACCAACAAACTAGCAAACCATTACAATGATAAAAATGCAGCAACCATTCTATTTGAAGAAAAAACTAACCAAAATAAATATTGATAATACACAACTAAACAATAAAAAGTGCTCAAAACCAATGCATTCCAACTCCAACCTTCCATTTCGCCATGGTTTGCAGTTGCAGCAAACCAACAAACCAGCAAATCAGGAGGGCAAATAAAAAATGCAGCAAGCAAACATTGCATTTCTAAAGTGCTCACAATTAATGCATTCCAACTCCAACCTTGCATTTCTACCATGGATTACAACAAAACCTTCTGCTTCATACAAAAATGGTAGACATACAAATTTCGACTATGGTAGACATACAAACTTCTTCTCATTACTCACTTCACATTTGAATAAACTACACAAGAGAATAAGAACACAATCAACGCTCGATAAAAGTTTCTTTCAATTTTCAGCCTTGAAACCTCCCTCTTCAAATGGTCGACCAGAGATGTTAAACCCTTCATTTGAGCTTGCATTGAGTCAACATCCTCCAACTCGTCCATTAACGCAGGTGGAGGTTGATTTTGGCCTTCAAGTAACTCCAAGATCACCTCTGTCGCTCGATCAGAGAATTTCCTATCAACCCATTTGAAATATTTGCACTTCGAGCCTTCTCTATATCTGCCGCACCCATGGAATCTTCTCCCGGGATTCAACCGAGTCCAAGATGTTCTTCTCGGACTCGGTAACCCACAATAACAGTAACACTCACCATCTAATTCGCTTTTTTTTTTTTTATAGGAATGTGAGCCGCTGCTGAAGCTTCTGCCCTCCATTTGCAAGAGCGAGCTGATAACTTTGAGAGAAAATCAAAGTATGCACTTGAATTGGTCGAATTGGGGATTTAGGGTTTTCAATTTCCGATTCTACTCAATTTGGGGATTTAGGGTTTCTTATTTGGGGGAAAAGATGCTAAACGGCGTCGTTTTGTTGTTTGCATGCTGATTGTATTCTCCGGCGATCCACGTCGGCTTCAAATATTAATAAAAAAAAAAGCCACGTCGGATTTCCGGCCAACCAGATCGGCGTTGGCACCAAAATGATCATTTTTCAAAATTTTTGGCACTTAAGTGATCTGACAGAAACTTTTGGCACCAAAGTGAGCGCCGTACACAACTTATGGCACCAATAGTGTACTTTTGTGATGAAGATTTATGTCTCGTATGAGCTTCGTGACGAGTGGGTTGCTTTAGGACCTAGTGGAGTGTGGCTGAGATTCCTGACCGTATTGTATGTGTGGTAGCACGCGATAAAGTCACTACAATTTTGCTCGACCATAGGATATTTTATTTAGCTAACTCTGCCTTAAGTCATTATGGATATCTTGCTCAGCATCATCTTCAACAATTGAACTTTTAGTTTTGGAGTTGATTAGCTCCTGCCCTTGGCACGAACTGATGGTTTTATATGATGGGCTTAAGGCCCGTCCACCCATGCTGGGCCTAAAAGCCCGGCCCACAAGATTATGGCCCATCGATGAAGGGGTACGTTTCTATTTTTGAGGGAACGTATATAAGGGAGGAAAGAGAGGGACGAACATACCTTTTGGCATAATAACATACATTTTCTCTCCCTCTCTACCTCTAAAAGAAAAACGAGCGCAAATGGCGACGCCATCTTCCCTTCAAGGCCAATCGACGTCATCAGATCGAATTGGACCGGTTTTTTCTCTTCCTTTTATTGACATTGGTGTTTAATCTGTGGCTAACAAGGTACGCTTGATTCCGTGGTGTGCTTTACGATCGGTGATACATGTATTTCTTGGGCTTAACTTCCGCATTCGTTTTAGAGGTTTGATTTAGTGTCGAATCCGGTTTTTGGGAATTCGATATTCCCAACATTGGTATCAGAGCCATGTTCATGTTTTTCGCGACCCCTTTGATGTTTTTTGATTGATTTTTCGCGAAAATATTCGGCCGACACGGATCGGGGCGAGAAATCCTGACACCCGAGCATTGTTCATCAGTTTTTTTGAGTTTCTGTAAGTTGAAATCGATTTTTGAAAGCATAGGGTGAAAGATCTCGTCAAGACGAGCCCGATGATGTGTCGTGAGCCACCAGGCGACGCCGCACGCACCCACACGCGCGGCTAGAAGCCGTTGCGCGTGGGCGCCATGCATCGGTGGCGAACCGGCTCGTACGCGCCGCCGGCCGGGCGAACCGGCAAGCGCCGATCGGCGAACCGACACATGCTGACGTCACCGATGACGTCATCGTCGACGACCGTTGGCCGGCCGGTCACCGCCGGGCGACCCGACCCTACCAACGACCCGACCCGACCCGACATGCGCCGAAGCCTAGCGCGTGCCTCGCACGCGCGTGGCATGTGCCGGACGGTTCGTCCGACTCGGCCCTACCGATCCGACCGGCTCGATCGGTCCGACCGGCCCGACGACCGGCGACCTAACCGTTGACCGTTGACAGTTGACCGTTGACTCGAAAAAAAAAAAAAAAAAAAAAAAAAAAAAAAAAAGAGTTTGTTTCTTTTTCAATTATGTTTGTGTGGGTTATAGGTAATCCATTTTTTTATTGTGCATTTATTGCATAAATCATGGAAATGATGTATTTTCCCTTATGTTCATTATGTATTATAAGTAATTCATTTTTAGTTTTGCATTTGTTGCAGGAACTATGATGCGTTATGCAATGATACCTGCAATCCCGAGAACGGACGAAGGAAGTGCAAGACTTAAAAGGCTGATGATAGAGTTAGCTAATTATCGGTGGCATGACAGTGATTTAGTATCACATGTGGTCAAGGTCAATCAGATGATACAAGAAATCATTTGGAATGGTTATCTTATGCCGGATTTTGTGAATGTGCCGGCTTTGATGAACACTCTTCCACCTGAATGGCAAGCAGTATTAGATCGGCTATGAGATGTCAACGTAGTCTTGGGTTATAGGAGGCTAGTGGTAGCCTTTTGTAAGAGAGTACTAAATTATTGAGTTAACCAAAACTTCAACCCTTAGATTGAGCGCCACATGGCGCAAAGTGAATGCGCCTTGGAGGCGACATGAAAGCTCTCCAAAAGTTTTTCCATGGTTGACAAATGTACCTTCAAATTTCTCATATATTTTGACTGATAGATTATAAGAGACATTCCCTATTTATTTCTTAGATTAGTTTGAGATATTTTTTAGGTGTGAATATCTCTTTCTATGTTGATATTTTTCTTTGTATATGTTACTTAGTGTAATGGATAGTTGTATTATGTGAAAGCATTGTTATTCTATTGGATGTCAAATATTATTTGCTTTCTATTGTTGTTGACTGCTGTGGGTAGTTCATAGAAGTTTTTGTAACTTCATAGAATTTATTTTTGTATAAAAAATTATATTAATAATAATTTTGAGTTAGGATTTTGGAGGATGATTGGAAACATAGTGATCTTTTGATTCTAAAACCTTACTTGAAATTGTTCATTAATATGATGGGTCTATGCAAAGTGGATGCATAAATGATAGGCATTAATTATTCGTGCATATATGTCCGATGTGTTCAGATTGATGGTTTAAGCAATTAAGAACGTAATTGCTAACATGGACAACAACAATTGTGAAATATTAAATATGAAGATTCAATATGTGCTAGAAAAATAAGAAGCACTAGAAACTCTTGACCATGTTATGAAAGATATTGAGAGTGACGTGCGTCGCCTTTAGCTGGCAAAGGACTGCCTAATGGCATTTGAGCCGAAAATATATATATTTGCAATGCTGGTTCTAGCTCAGAAAAGGCTTTGAGCTCTAAGTGCAAGCGTATTGATTCGTTCAATATGTGGGAATGCAAATGATCAAGTTCTTATTGCAAGAAATCAAGAGTTAACCAACACAAGAGAGGAAAACGTCATCAAGTGAAAAAAATGTCAAGGGTGAGGTGTTACAATTGTGACAAGAAGGGTCACTATGCTCGCAACTGTTGTGAGCCGAAAAAGGTAAACATCTCTTGTACATTTGAGAACTTTGTTTATGTGTCAAGTTTTGCATTATTGGCTGAATCCAATCATTTGTGGACTATAGATTCAAGAGTGACATACCATATAGCGAAGGATAGAGAATCATTCGTGGAATTCCGATGATATCGACTTAAACTAAGTGTATCTATGTGAGAAAAAACTCCAGAGTTGAAGTAAAGAAATTGGCACCTGCCAACTGAACATGCGTGGTGGACGCACTTTGTTCCTATATGCTCCGGAGATTCGTCGAAATTTTAGTGTCTGTTTTGGTGTTGATTAAGCTTGGTTTTAGTGTGAACTTCCATAATAGCCGTGTAGATTTGTATTTGGATACAAACTACTATGATTGTAGTCACTTTCTAGATGGTTTTATTATACTAAATGTTGACTGTGGTGATGTCAATATTTGTTATTCTCTTGTTTCACGTCTTCTACTTCATATGATAATGATGTGATTATGTGGCATGCTAAACTTGGTCATATTGGCCAACAACGTGTGAATAGACTAGCCAAAAAAGGCTTGTTGGACAGTATTGAAAAAGTCGATTTGCCCATATGTGACTATTGCCTAGTAGGGAAAACGACAAGGAAACCATTTAGAAAAGATAAAAGAGCTGAATTTCCTCTGCATTTAATCCATTCTGACGTATGTGGTTCAATGAATGTGAGAGGAAAGCATGGGGCTGTTTATTTAATCACTTTAATAGATGATTATACTCGATTCGGATATGTCTATTTGATTTCTCATAAATATGAAGTATTAAGTTGTTTCAAAAGGTTTATGAACTTGGTAGAAAATCAATTAGACAAGAAAATAAAAGCATTGAGATCCGATCGAGGTCGAGAATATTTATTTGATGAGTTCAGCAAATTATGTGATGAAAAATGAATAGAAAGACAGTTGTTTATTTCATATATTCCTCAACAAAATGGTGTTGCGGAAAGAAGAAACATAACCATATTGGAAATGGTTAGGTCCATGATGGCGCATGCTAACTTACCTATCACTTTTTGGAGTGATGCGTTGTTAACTGCTGCCTATATACTTAACTGAGTGCCTTCCAAATCAGTTACTTCCACTCCTATGAGTTATGGACAGGTAGAAAACCGAACTTAAGTTTTCTTAAGTCATGGGGTTGTGCTGTCTATACACATGAGTCCTCTCACAAGTTTGGGAAATCGGGTCCTAGAGGAAAGAAGAGTATTTTCATAAGATGCTCAGAACACTCGAAAGGGTATGTGTTCATAGGTAAGCAGGAAAATGGTAGTATAACTGAATTTGAATCACGAGATGTCACATTGTTAGAGGATGAATTTCCTAAGAAGGGCGAAATAGGTGAAGATTATTTCCTATTTGAAACCTTGGATTAAGATAATGATATTAGTGGAGTTTGTCTAAGTGGGAGTAATATGAGAAGTGATGAATTGAATTCAACTCATTCTCAATTGCAACCACATGATGAGACGATCATTACCTAATCCTAGTGGGAGCATAATGGGGAATGATGTGCTAAGCGTACAATCTCCCATACAGCAAACAAGTTGTCAAAGTATTCCCCGTCGACGTTTTGACATTGAAGGGGAAACTTTTATGGTTGTTCCACAAGATGAGGATGAGCCAAGAAATATTAATGAGGCTCTGAATTGCCCTAGTAAGGAAAAATGGATTCATGCAATGGAAGAGGAAATTGAGTCAATGAAATCAAACCAAGTCTGAGAACTGGCTGATCTTCCAAAAGGACGCAGAGCTATTGGGAACAAGTGGGTTCTCAAAATAAAGCGAAAGGCTGATGGCTCGATAGAAAAGCATAAGGCTTGCCTTGTGGAGAATGTGTATAATCAACAGGATGAATTGATTATGAAGATACATTTTATCCTGTAGTGAGATTTACCTCGATTCGCATTATTCTAGCAATAGTAGCTAGTATGGATCTTGAGTTACATCAGATGGATGTAAAGACCGCTTTCCTCAATGGAGAATTAGAGGAAGAAATATATATGGAATAACCTGTTGAGTTCATGGTGAAAGGCCAAGAAGAAAAGGTATGTCGACTTTTGAGATCGATATACGGTCTTAAGCAGTCATCGAGACAATGGTATATACGTTTTCATAATGCCATAATGGCATATGATTTTACAATGATTGATGAGGATCATTGTGTATATATCAAAAGATCCAAGGATCAATTTGTGATCATATCATTATATGTTGATGATATACTGATTGCCGGAAGCAATATGGAGTTTGATAATACTGTCAAGAGTTGGTTGTCTTCCAACTTTGAGATGAAGGATATGGGTGAAGCTGCATACATTCTTGGAGTTAAGATTTCAAGAGATCGTTCGAAGAGATCGTTGTCTCTTTCGCAAAAAACATATATAAATAAGCTTCTTGAACGATTTCGTATACAAGATTGTAAACCCATAGACACTCCTATTGCAAAAGGTGAATGATTGAGTCATAAACTGTGTCCAAGGACTCCACAAGAGAAGGAAAAAATGAAACATGTTCCTTATGCTAGTGCTGTTAAAAGCTTTATGTACGCTATGATGTGTACAAGACTTGACAAATGTTTTACAGTTGGAATGGTGAATAGTTACCAATCCAATCCAGGTTAAGCACATTGGAAAGCCGTTAAGAGAATACTGGGGTATCTAAAGGGGACTGCTAATTATGCGTTGAGTTATTAAGGAAAGGATCTACAACTCAAAGGCTATTCATATGCTGATTGGAGAGAAGATTTAAATGAAAAAAAAAATCTACCTCTTGCTTTGTTTTCTTACCGTATAATGGCACCATATGTTGGAGCAGTAAGAAATAAAAGTGTATAGCCTTGTCCACAATGTAAATTGAGTTCGTGGCGTTATCAGCAGCAGTATAAGAAGGTGTTTGGCTTAAGAGATTTTTGGATCATTTAGGTGTTATTAGAAGTGCTGTAGATTCATTGTTGGTTAACTGTGATAATCAAGCAGCAAAAACGTACACCAAATATCCAAAATATCATGACAAGACCGAACACATAGATACCAAGTATAATTTTGTAAAGGATATGGTTACACGAAAAGACGTGAACTTAAAGTACATACTACGCATAGAATGGTAGCAGATCCTATGACAAAGCCAATACCTAGAGATATGTTTTGTAGCCATATGAAATCTCTAGGATTGCGTAGAGACTGATGTACTTAATATTGTATTTTCCCTAAGTGTTCACATTTGATGAATTTGTGTTTTCATCATTAATGCCTATGAATCATTGTTTGATCTTTATGCAACTTAATGCTCAGTGCATTACTTTAAGTTGAGAAAGTATGTCGGACAGATATAAGATTAGCCCACTCACACGGGTAATCGCCTCTATTTATTGTGTGATAAATAGAGATGAGACTGTTTTTAAGCTTATTATCTAGGTGATAATCGAGAGCTCAAGCTTAAAATACATATGTCGCCTTAACTGAGTGTTAAGATGAGGACATAATACTTATTATGTCCGAAAGTAAAATACCCCACATATTTTACTTTATCTGTCTATGATGCCAGATGTGATTTCTGATGAATTTTGTGAATGAGTAGATACGTGAACTCAAGTTAGACATTGGATATGTCTGAACTATCATCTGTACGGTATTGAAGGTGTAGACATATGCTCCATGGGAAAAAAGGTAATACCGTAATACGTATTTCATACTACGTATGCATGAGACGACCAATAAGAGTGACAAAAGTTTGATCTCAACTTTTATGTCGTGTGAGACTCTTGAGGAAAAGAGTTCCTCAATTTTAGTCCCCTCATGACTTTTACTTATCTCAAGATTTCTATTTAATGTTTGCTATCTTAGGATGTTGCTAATGGTCATGAGTTGATTCGATCTAATGGGACATTTCTAGAAAAGCAAGTTGAATTGAAATTGAGAGTTTGAAGGAAAGAGGAAGATCAATTTTGAAGAATCACATTGTAGTTTTGTATTAACTGGTTAACTAATTATGACTGTCTTTGGGATAATCATAATTGTGAATACAATATATATATATCATTGTTTAAAAGAGATCGAGAGAGATATAAATGTGATCGATCGATCTAGAGTACTGCATACTAAATCTACTCAGGATGTGATGCCCATTATGAGCTACTATATATTCATAACATATGTATGGCAACGAGCTCTCAAAGTATGCTGGTCGCACGGATTATTCACCGGTATGAATGTTGAAGAGAGGTAAAGAGAATCATGTTCGGCCCACCATGTGCAAGTGGGAGATGATGGTTTTATATGATGGGCTTAAGGCCCGTCCGCCCATGTTGGGCCTTAAAGCCCGGCCCACAAGATTATGGCCCATCGATGAAGGGGTACGTTTCTATTTTTGAGGGAACGTATATAAGGGAGGAAAGAGAGGGACGAACATACCTTTTGACATAATAACGTACGTTTTCCCTCCCTCTCTCCCTCCAAAAGAAAAACGAGCGCAAATGGCGACGCCATCTTCCCTTCAAGGCCAATCGACGTCATCGGATCGAATTGGATCGGTTTTTCTCTTCCTCTTATCGGCATTGGTGTTTATTCTGTGGCTAACAAGGTACGCTCGATTCCGTGGTGTGCCTTACGATCGGTGATACATGTATTTCCTGGGCTTATCTTCCGCATTCATTTTAGAGGTTCGATTTAGTGTTGAATCCGGTTTTTGGGAATCCGATATTCCCAACATGAACTTTCGAGAAGATGGTACTACGGATTCGAACTGAAAACATATATGCTAATGTTAAGCTTGGTTTGGCTCGACTCTTTTACTAGGTGAATTTTCGTACAAGATCAATCTATGCTTGAGCTCAAGGCCCAAATCTTACATAAAATCAAATCTAAAAACAGTACTCTTTAACTGTTCATAGCGTTCAACAATGCTTATATGTAATTCAATATGTAAAAGTTCAATTAGTTTGTTAGGTTTTCGAGTTACTCGATTTGAATATTTTTAAACTTGAAGCATGTCAATTAGTTGAACTCGAGAAGGATCAAGTTGATTTTGAGTAACCTCTGATTTTATATTAAAAAATAACTTAAGGCTCCATTTGTTTCAAGGAAGAAATAAACCTCCCAAAAAAGTTTTTAAGATATTTAAGTGTTTAGTGCACAAAAATTAATTTAGTCAAGGAAAATACTTTCAATCAATAAGGAAAAGCTTAGTCAAATAGAGAAAAATGACATCCGCCTCTTGGAAAAAGGAAGTCATTTTCTCTCCTCTCTCTCAAACGTTCAACTTCTCCTCTTGTGCACTTCCTCAAAAGGCCCCTTCACCTTCCTCTTTCGCACCTACTTATTATTTTTTTTTTTTATCTCTCTTCGTCTCCAAGAGTTCCTCTTCCTCCTCCACCTCTCCATCTACCTGCTTTTCATTTGGGTGTGTTCAATTTTGTCTGAAACTTGGCTTGAAGTTTCTAATGTGTCTTTACTATAGAGCTCGTGTAATTTCCCATTGCGTTGCTTCATTGGTCCTGCTTGGGGTCTTATATATGGTCCTCTCAAGATCCCCACCAAACTGTTCGATAAAACTCCTCCGAAGAGTTTGTGAAAATTGGAGGGGCGTGACATCCTCAAAATCACTTGTCAATGATGTCTTTTTACTTTTATTTTGTTTAGTTCTTTTTGTAACTTCATTTAGTATTTAATTTCTCATGAAAGAAGTCACTTTCTAAGACAAATTAGTATTATTTCAGTTAAATTTTTTCCTCCATGGAGATTATTATTATGATTGATGATTAAGAAATACAAAGAAAAATTCAGTGAATACAAATATAAAATATTGGTTGGGTCCCAAAAATTGCGGGTCCTATGACCAAGATCTCAGCGCTTGGGCTTGGGAACCCTCACGGCTAGACCTAAATCCTCTGAGGCTGAGGCCCAATCCTCGACACTTGAGCTAGGTCCTTGACACTTCGAAAATAATTTGATGGTATAGCATGTGTATCATTTATATCACATGAATAATGCACGTCTGTGACCTCAGTGAGTAAATTCTTGTCATTTGTAGCATGACAAGTAGTGCCACTATCCAACCACCACTCAGAAGAGATGCTAGCATTTCCATTCTTCATCATTCCAATAAAGGCTTGAGGCTCAGATCCTCTAATTAGGATATTGGTCTTATTATGTGGTGTGTCATTATTTGGCTTCCTCGGCAACTTACACTCTACTGCCTAGTGACCCCACTTTCCACAGTTATGGCATTTGCCCTTCTTCATTTTTTTGAAGAGTTTTTTTGGCCTCTAACTGTAAAGATGATTCACCTTTTGGTGACTTGGACTTTTTCTGAGGTTTATTGGAGTGTGAAACTAAGTTGGCAACTGACTTTTGTTGTCCCACTTGTTCCAAACTTTTCCTAGTGATATTTTGATCCTTAATGTGAATATATCTCTTTAATTCATCTAGTCACATCTGTACCTTCAGTTTGTGCATTTCAGTTTTGAAAGAACTCCATTCAATTGTCAGTTTGCTCAACATGAGACCGACAAAGAGATTATCGGACATATCGGAATTATCATCTTTCAGCTTGTTCCTCATGTTCTCAAATTCAACTAACTGAGAGGTGATGCTTGAATTCATAGTGAATTTAAAGTCAAAGAATTTCTCTGTTAGGAGAGTTTTAGATAGCCTCTCTTGTTTTTGGAACGAGCGTTCAAGTGATCCAATATCTCTTTCGCCGTCTTATACTCACTATAAGTCATAGCCAAATTAGGATTTAAAGAGTTCAACAAGTAATCTCTACAAAAATCCTCATATTTTTTCCATTGATATTCTTTCACATCTTTAGTGGTAGATGCAAAATCGCTCAATACAGTATAGAATGTGTCACGTTCTTTCATGCCAAATTGAACATGTAATTTCCAGCCATGAAATCCAGTAACATCAAAAGATTGCAACTTTATTATATCATAGGAACTACGCTTTGCCATTTTAATCAAAGCAAAGTGTTAGAAAGAGTGCATATTGAAATCCTTAGAGCAACAAAGTTGAATAACTCCCCTAACCTTCTGTAGAGATAGAATTTGCCAAAACAAACCCCAAAAACGGATGTGGAGTGCCCAAAAACCTTAAGATGGACTGCCCTTGTCGCTGAAACTCGCTGAAAAATTTCGCCCCCGAAATTTGCTAGAAATTCATTTGGAAACTTTTGGGTGCCGTAACTTCTCCGTCCAACCTCCGATTGACGCGAGTGACCACTCAAAACGTTCGTATCGACGAGTAGATCAAAGCCCAAGTGGTTTCACCCTCTTAAATTGGCTATAATTTTTTGGGTTTTTGAATCAAAGATTTCGGTCACCAGAATCTTCAAACTCAGATCTCGGCCAATATCACTATCGAAATTGAAAGTAAATTACAGACGCGAGTTCGTCTTGACAAAATTTTCAAGAAGACACTTTACTCACTCAAATCTGACACCGAACATAATACTTCAAGATTGTTGGAGGTAATAGGTTTGAGAGAGAAGAAGTAGTTGCTTGAAGTATTACATCAAGAGACATCAAGTTTGGAACGTTCAACAGTGTTACCTCCAGCGTAGGGAAACCCTAGAGTTTTTATATGAAAGTTATTGGGCTCCGGCCCATATTGGCCCAAATAACCATGCTTTTACCTATTGGGCTTGTATGTGAACATATTATTCTGGACTATATTAATAATATATCCAACAAATTATTTAGTGTATCGCGATATTTTCAGCTCAAGAACGAGATGTCATTTGTTAAAATTCTTTCGATCCTGTGCAAATTACTCCGCTTCAAAGTCAGTTGTGTAGGTGAAAAAGCTCAACCGATTTTTGGACTCGCAAGTCAGTTCATAGGTCTGGCATAGTAATGCTCTCACGCTCGTGGTGAGAGAGAGAGAGAGAGAGAGAGAGAGAGAGAGAGAGAGAGAGAGAATGGATGGTCACCAAAAGAGAAAAAGCAATGGAGAATCAGTCACTCAAGTTACAGTTATATCTGACCCAAAAAAACACAAAAGAAAAAGAAAAGAAAAGTTACAGTTATATTGTGTTGGGCAACGGTAAATGGCAACCAGAAAATCTTCTTTCAGTCGCCAGCTAGGGTAAAATCAAGCCAACGCATATTCGACAATTCCTACATTAGAAGACAGAGTTAACGATGTGAGGAATTTGTAGCCATATCGTCAGCATTTTGTTCCGAGATAAATTGAAGTCATTCCTAAATTCTCTACAAGAGAATCTCCATTCCAGAAATAACAAGAAATGTGCTATGCAAAGATGACCATTCTATCTTAGATCAGGCATTGATCGATGAAAGAAAATAGTAATTTATCTTTCACCAAATAATCGAAAAAATATCAAGAGCATATAATTAGGATAATCCAAGCACCTCAGTTTAGTCATAATAGAGATAATGGTTTCTGATTTTTGAAAGAATTCATTTGCTTGAATTTAAGCAAATATTTTCTATTTGCAAAAAGATCTACCATTGGCTCATTTTCTAAACTCGAAGATGCAGGAAATTGTTTTCCATTAGAATAATTTCTGTGAAACAAGCAGGCCACCACACGGAGTACATCATCACAATAAAGATTCAAATATCGATGTTGAAATGAAAACTGAAAAAAGGTTTAACTATTTTATCAAGTCAATAATTTAGAAAAAAAAAATCCGTGAGAAATCAAATTAACCTATCATAGAGATACACAGGGTGCCTTCATTTAGATAGACAGACTGAGCTGAACTTTTAAATTTTCTTTTGGTAAAAAAAATGATCAAAATCATAAATGCAAGAAAACAAAAGTTATTTTTAGGGGCACTAGTGCGGGGACCCACCTCCCATGATACCCCACTTAAGTGGCGCAATGTGACGAGTTGGGGAATCGAACCCTGGCCTATGGTGTGGCCAACGTACGCCCGAACCAACTCACCCCATCATGGGGTGGGTGCAAGAAAACATAACTTTTTTGTATTGAGCCTATCCACTTTCGACCTTTTTAGCGCCACGTATTTGCAATGTGACTTTTGCTCCTTGGGGATGCCGATATTTGCCTCCACTTCACGACATGCCCCGCGAGATGCGTTGGGAACGTCGTCGATTTGAGAAATAGTAGCTGCGCGGGATGGGAAGTGCCATAAAACTTTTTGAAGTGTCCGAGGAGGGAGCTAACAAGGAGCACTTTCGCGGTAAAAGAGTTCGAAGAGCTACATGGCAAGGATTGCCCCTCCATAACCCGGGAAATACATTGCCGTTGAGGTTCCGTTTGGTAAAAAAAAAATTTCAATGAATAATGTTTTTTCTGAAATAATATTTTTCTATTTCTATTCTTTGAAACAATTCTTAAATCGCTATTTGAGTTGGATGTCTCGGGAACACGATGTCTGCAGTTACCCGAATCTATTGGAGATCTGAGTAGATTAAAAGTCCTCAACATTTCAAATTCTTCGATAAGTGAGCTACCGAGGAGTATTCTCGCTCTAAAAGAGTTGGAAGAGCTACATGGCAATGATTGCCCATTTCTGGAATGGGAAATTCCCAAAGACATTGAGAAATTGTCACTTTTGAGAGTCCTTAACTTGCAAGTGACCTGTATTAGAAATGTTCTGGTGACTATCAAACTACCTCCTCGCCTAGAGAAATTGAGTTTATGGCGTTGCAGAGAACTTGTAGTATTGCCTGAGCTTCCCACTAGTTTGATAAGCCTAAGCTTTGGAGCAAGTTTGCTGCAGTGGGTACCAGATCTCTCAAACCTAACTAAATTGGTGGATTTGAGCTATGGTGGTAGTGATAAGATCCGGCATCCTTTGTTCATCCGAGATGGTCCATTCAGACAATGCCTCATGTTCCTTCCACTGTCTCTGTCAACATTATCGCTTGAATATCATAAATCAATAAGCAGTTTATCATTTCGTTGCAACTTGAGAAACCTGACATGTTTGCGCATTTACCAATGTAAATGGATTGAAGTTCAACTCGATGGGCTTGAACAGTTAATTGAATTCCAAGTGGAAGGGTTAGAATTTCTCATGGGATTTGCTGGTCTTTCGAGGTTGAAGAGGTTGAAGCTGTGGACGCTAATTGATTGCCCAAATCTAATTGCGATCCAGGGTCTTGGTTCGGTAGAGTCGTTGGAACAATTGGTAATAAAAGAATGTCCTGAGATTCAATGTCTAGATGATCTAGCGGATTTGAAAAAGCTGGAGTCCTTGTTAATTCGAGGATGCAAAGGGCTTTTGGCGGTTAAGGGCCTAGATGAACGAGAGACTATCAAAAGGTTGGATTTTAACCACTGCGGATCATTGGAAAGTTTCTCTAATATAGTCAATTCGAAAATTCCAGATGAGTGCTGGATAAGCATTTTCGAATGCCCAAAGTTATCTGATTGGGCTCTAGATCGAGGCATCTCATACAAACAATGGAAAGCCTCTGTCCAACAGGGACCGGTCGAGCTAAGAACAAATTGAGAATTCTTTCCTGCAGGTTTGAAGCCTCTGAGTCCTTTCTACTTGTGTTTCTGCTTGCTCCTGTCTTCTGATACGATTTGGCTTTCTATGAAGTGATCATGCAAACACATAACTTGCAATAAATGTACATTTCACTTTTCAACAGGGTTTTGTGGAAGATTGACCTGGAATGATGAGAATTTGCAAACGAGGATTTTGTAAGAGGTCAGCCACAGCTTCTGAAGAACATCCATCAGCGGAAATCAGTCCACAGCCATTCCCAGAATCTCCAAAATCAGGGAAGTTCTTCTCCTTTAACTGAAGGAGAGAGACAAGAACTGAAGGAAGAGGTAGAAAGGCTTAAACACAACAAGGAATCACTTCAGTTGGAACTACAGATGCATGAAGAAGAGAGGAAGGTTTTTGAACTGCAGATGCAGAATTTGAAGGCGCGGTTATTGAAAATGGAAGAACGACAGGACAATATAGTGTCTAACTTAGGTAATGTTTCGCAGAAACCTGGTCTTGCCTTGAATTTGTTCATTGAGTCGGAGTTTAATGATAAGAAGGGGAGATTGCCTCTAATTGGTTAAATTTTGAGGAGAGAGAACATTGATGGAGCTTCATCCTTACCATCAATACTGGATTCATATGATCAATTGGAATCATTGCTCCCAATCTGGGAATACGTTGCACATGATTGTGAAAACTTTAGTCAGCGCAACTCAACCCTAGATTTAGATGAGACTACTAATTGTGCTGATAGCCCTGCTATATCCTGCATTTAGTTTAATATTGGCGCACAGCCTAGATCACCCCCAATTGACATGAATTCTGAGCCCATGACTGTTTTTGAGCCTGCCATGGCTATTACTTCCAGCTTCAACCGTTGCTTCTGAGCCAGTTTCCTCTAAAGAACAAGCCTCAGCCACGGCTCCTAATGTGCCGGCAGGGGTTAATGATGTCTTCTGGGGGCAATTCTTGATGGAGAATCCCGGTTCCTCCGATGTTCAGGAAGTTCAGTCAGAAAGAAAGGATACTGATGGTAGAAGGAATGAGAGTAACCCGCTGATCACGGTAGGTTTTGGTGGAGTACGAAGAACGTAAATAACGTAGCAGAACAATTGGGGCGTCTTACCCCAGCAGAAAGCACTTGAAGTTGGTCAATCTTTTTGGGGATTTTGATGGCTCAGCCAGGGCATTGTAATATAGTAGGTATGGTATTGTGGGTCTTGAAATAAATAGGTAATAAATGCTTAGGGTGGCTGGCTTGCTGCATTGACGTTGATGAGATCTCTCTTGGTTATTGTCCTTGAGTTTTGTAGCATTTTATATGGTTGCAGTTAACATAGTTATGTGAGGTTTGTGATATCCCATACGGTGTTACATGACGATGGTACTGACTGTCATCATGCATCTTTTGAGGAGTTACTGATGATTTCTCGTTTGTTTGCTTTATTTGAAATAATATTCTCCCCCATGCAGGTGCTTACTCTGCATATGAATCTTAAGTAAAAGGCAAACACTCTTGCAGTTGTCGATTGTGTCAAGGGCTCTGCAGATCACACACCTGTAGTTTCATTGCTGCCTGTTATCATTACTCAGCTGGAAACATCGCCATATGGGCTTTGACTCAAATAAGCTGAGAGATTAAATTTGCCTATCCAATATGATGGTCTTTGTCCTGCCCAAGAATAGCTAAACAGGAGGGAATTGGACATGAGAGAAGAGTGAGATTTAGAAGGAACCTTCTCGCTCCATTTTTGTTTTCTCCTTTTGGTTACTGGCCCGGTGTAGATTTTATGCTAATATGTGATTAATCTATTGTTCAAATGCAGACATGCATTTCCTGTATTTCATCAGAAAATTTAGGGTCATAATTGTGTTATCAGTGCTCAGGGCCCAGGGGAACTCTCTCTCTCTCTCTCTGCACGGGTGGGCTTGCGGGCATGTGCGGATGTGCAGTGTGGGTTATGACTGATGCATGTGCACCTACGCTTGCATAGAGAATGGTCTTAAAGTTTCCTCTAGAATTTGTGTTGCTTTGTGTAGCTTTTTCATCACATTTCTGCAGCGCAGAGTTAGAAAACGCAGACCACTGAATCGTGATCGTCCGGAAAACGAGTGCATGGTTTAGGTTCTTGTCGGCTCTGATGTGTCAAGATTGTGGGGTGACAGTCTTCAGTCATCAAGTACACTACCCCTTGGTTGGAGAGATTCGGAGAAAAAGTAAGGGAATTGGAGGGGTGATTTTCAGCTTATGTTGTCTGGTTTGTTTTAGTGGAGGAAAGAGAGAGGATTGGGAATTTCCCTCTGAATCTCTTCTGATATGTCCCAGTCAATACTGTTAATCCATCCTTTTCTTTTCCCAGTGATTGGTCAATCCTTTTTCTTTCTTTTCAAATGAACTCACCCAGCTATAGTGGTGGCGGCGTCCCTATCATCTCACTTGCAGTTTTTCTTCTTTTCTTTCATATATATTTGCAGCTAGACCGCTCTCACTTGGTGGGAAAGTTGAGACACAGCCAAGTGGTTTGACTTGTGCAGATCGTTTTGGCGTTACTGCGCTTTTGTTTATGTTTTGACTGCTTGGTCCTATCACTCCTGTCCCTTTTGTTGCATTTGCACTTTGTATGGTTTCTTGGAATTGTGGAGAGGTTTGGGGCGCGTTTGTTAACGATTCTGTTCTCGGGAACAATTTCTGATAAGAAATTATTCATTTTTATTCTATTTTTGAGAATAATTTTTAAACATTTTAAGTCATTTGGTAACTATAAAAAATTTCTAATTCTGGAATACAATTGCGTTTGGTATCATACTCAAAATTTCTACTCAAAATCATTTTTTTTAATTTTTAGTTTATTTATTTTTTACTTTTTTCCTTTTCTTTTTTTTTCCTTTCTCTCTCCTATTCTTCGCATCGGGCCGAGCCTCACCGGAAGCTAGGCAAGGCTCGCCCGCCTCGCCAAGCCTCGTCGATGGCCGACAGCCTCATTGGGGTGGGGTGAGACCCGCCCGGTCACCGGCGGGGTTGGGCGAGGCTCACTTGGCCACCGGCGGGGCCGGGTGAGCCTTGCCGATGGCTGGGCTTGCGGTGACCGATAGCGGTGGGTGGCGGATAGCGGAAGGCAAGTGGATGGCAATCGCGGCAATGGCGATACATGAAGAAGAAGAAAAGGGGAAGAATAAGAGAAAATATGGGCTTGATTCTTATATTTGTTCCTAGGAATAAGAATCAATATATATATATATTTTATTCTTGATTTTGTTCCAAATCGAATTTTGGGAAAAAAAATAGAAATTTATTCTCGAAAACAAATTTTTTACCAAACACGATTATGTTCCAAAACTATTTCCAGGAACAAAATAATAGAATCTAACACTTTGTTTGGATGGTTACCAAACATGCCTTAGTGCCCACTAGGAAAGAGGCCAAACATAATCCTGTCTACTTCAGGTGAGATTTGTGTCTGCAACTTCTCAAATTGTGATGAAGATAATGTCTTGTATGAGCTTCGCTACAGGCGGGTTGCTTCAGGACCTAATGGAGTGTGGTCGAGATCTCCCTATCATATTGTATGTGTGGTAGCACACAATAAAGTTACTAGAATTTCGCTCGACGATAGAGGATATATGTTATTTAGCTGACTCTGCCATATGTCATTATGGATATCTTGCTCAGCATCATCTTTAGTGATTGAACTTTTCCGGAGTTGATTAGCGCCTGCTCTCGGTATGACTAACTTTCGAAAAGAAGATGCTACAGATTCGAACTGAGAACATATATGCTAAGGTTAAGCTTGGTTTGGCTGCACTCTTCTACTGGGTGAAGTTTCGTACGAGATCAATCAATGCTTGAGCTCGAACCCAAAATTTTACATAAGATGAAATCTAAAAACAGTACTCTTTAACTGTTCATAGCATTCGACAATGCCTATATGTAATTTTGATATGGAAAAGTCCAATTAGTTTGTTAGGTTTTCGAGTCACTCCATTCGAATATTTTTAAACTTCTTGAAGTGTGTCAATTAGTTGAACTTGAGAAGAACCAAGTTGATTTTAAGTAACCCCTGATTTTATATTAAAAAATAGTTTAAGGCTCCATTTGTTTCGCACAAGAAATAAACCTTCCAAAAGAAAATTTTCAGATTTTTCAGTGTTTGGTGTACGAAAATAAATTAGTCAAGGAAAATACTTTCAGTCAATAGGAAAGTCAATAGGAAAGTCAATAGGAAAAGCGTAGTCAAATAGGGAAAAATGGCTTCTTTTCGGAAAAATGAAATGATTTTCTCTCCTTTTCCTTTCAAACGTTCAACTTCTTGGTGCACTTCCTCAAAAGCTTCCTTCACCTTCCTCTTCTGCACCTACTTACTTTTCATCTCTCTCCGTCTCCAAGACTTCCTCGTTCTCCTCCTCCACCTCTCCATCTACATGCTTTTCATTTGGGCGTGTTCAATTTTGTCTGAAACTTGGCTTGAAGTTTCTAATGTGTCTTTACCATAGAGCTCGTGTATTTTCCCATTGCGTTGCTTCACCCGTTCTGCTTTGGGTCCTATATATGGTCCTCTCAAGATCCCCGCCAAACTGTTCGATAAAACTCCTCCGTCGGGTTTGTGAAAATTGGAGGGGTGTGACATCCTCAAAAGCACTTGTCAATGATGTCTTTTTAATTTTATTTTGATAGTTCTTTTTGTAACTTCATTTAATATCCAATTTCTCATGAAAGAAGTCACTTTCTAAGACAAATTAGTATTATTTCAATTAATTTTTTCCTCCATGGAGATTATTATTATGAAATACAAAGAAAAATTCGGTGAATAAAAATATAAAATATTGGTTGGGTCTCGAAAATTGCGGGTCCTATGACCAAGACCTCAGCGCTTGGGAACTCTCTTGGCTAGACCCAAATCCTCCAAGGCCGAGGCCCAAGGACCTAATGTTTGAGCTGGGTCCTCGGCACTTGGAAAATAATTTAATTACATGGTATGTGTATCCTTTATATCACATGAATAGTGCACTTCTGTTTAGAAAATAAATAAAGCAAGTTTTCCTTACTAAACAAAAATAAAAAATAAAAAGTCCTTCGGTTCACTTTTGGATTTCATCTAAACGCTGTAAAATTTGGTCATATTCTCGAAAAAAATTTCTAGAAAGATTTGATGTTTTGGGATATAATCGGAGCCTAAGATATTAGTAACAATATGCATGATTGGATATGGTTTTCATTATCAGATTTAATTCATCATGATCTGAATTTAAATGAATAATTACTTACCCTGAATAAGTCAGCTCCACAAAGGATAGAGTGCGGCAATCCTTGCCTTGATCAGGGCCAATGAGCCTGAAGCAATCATAGTCTTTCTCCTTATGGGACCCATTGGAGGGGCCCACATGGGAGCCAAGATCAAGGATCCTTATTCATTCGGCTCCCTAGATACAAATCCAGCCTAAAAAATTCCTGATGGAGGGGCATCCTCAGGATTTCCTTGTAATCCGTGGGTTCCGGCCGTGAGACCATGAAACTTTTGTTGTTTTACTAGGGTAAAATCAGGCCAACGCATATTCGACAATTCCTACATTAGAAGGACAGAATTAACGATGTGAGGAATTTGTAGCCATATCGTCAGCATTTTGTTCCGAGATAATTTGAAGTCATTCCTAAATTCTCTACAGGAGAATTTCCATTCCAGAAAGAATAAGAAATGTGCTATGCCAAAATGGCCATTCAATCTTAGATCAGGCATTGATCGATGAAAGCAAATAGCAATTTATTTTTCACCAAATAATCGAAAATATCTCAAGAGCATAATTAGGATAATCCAAGCACCTCAGTTTAGACATAATAGAGATGATGGTTTCTGATTTTTGAAAGAATTCATTTGCTTGAATTTAAGCAAATATTTTCTACTTGCAAAAAGATCTACCATTGGCTCATTTTCTAAACTCGAAAATGCAGGAAATTGTTTTCCATTAGAATAATTTCTGTGAAATAAGCAGGCCACCACAAGAAGTACGTCATCACAATGAAGATTCAAATATCGATGTTGAAATGAAAACTAGAAAAAGGTTTAGCTATTTTATCAAGTCAATAATTTAGAAAAATAAAAAATGTGCGAGAAATCAAATTAACTTATCATAAAGATACATAGGGTGCCTTCGTTTAGATAGATAGATTGAGCTGAAGTTTAAAATTTTCTTTTAGTAAAAAGGGGTACTAGCGCGGGGACCCACCTCCCACGGCACCCCACTTAAGTCGCGCAACGTGACGAGCTGGGGAATCGAACCCTGGCCAATGGTGTGGCCAACGTTCGCCAGAACCAACTCACCCATCACGGGGTGGATGCAAGAAAACAAAACTTTTTTTATTAGTCCTATCTGCTTTCGACCTTTTAGCGCCACGTGTATTTGCAATGTGACTTTTGCTCCCTGGGGATGCGGATATTTGCCTCCACTTCACGACATGCCCGACGAGATGCGTTGGGAACGTCGTCGATTTGAGAAATAGTAGCTGCGCGGGATGGGAAGTGCCATAAAACTTTATGAAGTGTCCGAGGAGGGAGCTAACAAGGAGCAATTTCGCGGTAGAAGAGTTCGAAGAGCTACATGGCAAGGATTGCCCCTCCATAATTTCAGGACTTATAGCCGTTGAGGTTCCATTTGGTAACATCTTTACCTCAATGAATAATTTCTTTTCTGAAATAATATTTTTCTATTTTTATTTTCTGAAATAATTTTTAAATAAAAAAACGCGTTTGGTAAGTATACAAAATTTATATTCTCAAAATAGGAAAATAATATAAATGTTTTTGATACTATTCATAATTTTTTTGTGAATGCTTTCTTGCCACATGCCTTCCTTTTAGACTAGATCTCTAATAGGTCAAACTTTCTTCTTCTTGCTCCTCTAGCTAGTGGTTGGCAAGCGGTGGCATCTGACGAACGGCGGTAGCTGGACGCCGCCGCTCATCAGTCACTAGTGAACAATGGTGTCCGGCAATGGTGACCGATGATCGGTGACCAGGGGCGATGGTGGCCGACAATGGGCGACTAGTGGTGGGGAGTGGCGGACAATGGGTAACGAGGAAGAAGAAGAAAAGGTAAAAAAAAGAAAAGAAAGAAAATGACTTATTTTTAAAAATCATTCTTGGAAATAAGAAGTTATTTTTTCTACTTCTTATTTTTGTTACAAATCTATTCCTCGGCTAATTTTCTATCTGGAAAGTAGAAAAATTAATTGATGTTATCAAATGGATTTATATTCTTTTTTTTTGTTTCGAAAAATAAAATAATAGAAATTGAGAGAAATTTGAACGTTACCAAACGGACCCTGAGAGTCCCTTACTTGCAAGTAACCGGTATGAGAAATGCTTCATCGATTTCCTCATCTATCAAGACAATGTAGCTTCACTTTTATTTTTTTGTCAAAATGCAGCTTCTCTTGAAAAGCCAAAAGATCTAGATATTCATCTTCTCCAAAGGTCATGCTTCAAATCTGTGGTGCCTTAAGCTAGCACACAAGGTGGAGTGCAAGAAATTCAAAGAGATTTTGCCAATTTTCAACGGTGTAGATTTGCATTTGCCTGTTTAAATTAGTGGGAGTAGATTCTTGCTCTTAAATTTGCAATACGAGATGTTATGCTCACGATGTCATTGAAATGTTTGTTTCATCCCGAATGTCCTGTATATGATCAAAGTTTTCCCATTTTCTCATGTCTTTGAGATTCCGCTACAAGTGTGTAGTTTTTTCAGATCTCTCTTCTATATCAAATTATATGCACTTGGATTTGCATGTGCAACATAATACTAACTTTTGATGGAGCTGAATCACTTGTCTTTTGAGAGGATTAACGGCAGCTCATTAATAACCTTGTACCTTCCCCTCGGAACGGAACTGTCTATTGTTAGTTTTAAATTATAGTTTTGTACACACTTTACTATGGGACGGTACTTTCATTGAACTTGAGGTTGCATTTTTTTTAAGACCACATTATTGTAATCTACACTCAACATCATCTACTTTCTATAGCCATCCCAAGCTTATGGGAACGATATTGGACTCAAAGGTATTAAGACTATATTTTTAATTTAAAACTTCACATCGTAATTGAGATGTAAAATTTTGACGAGAGGTAATTATATGCCTAGCAGCCTGCTAGACCATCCTCTTATTTGACAGGAAGGACAAATGCCGGAAGAAGAGAATACTAGAAAAGGAATATAATTCCATAAAGGAAAGCGACAACAATTAGAGAGGGGGAGGAGGAAGAAACGTGATTAGAGTAAGTAATACTATTTTTTACTTAATTGAGTGTTGATAGCATCAGGACGCTCTTTTTTTTTTTTCACTGCAAATAAAAAGGTGTAGTTCCATCCAAAATGATGGTGGAAATAGCCTCATCCCTTTAAAAGAATTCATTTTCTTAAATTTAAACATATGTTTTTCATTGATTGTAAAAAGATCTTCGATTGATTTGTATTCCTAAGTGATCGAAAGATTGGAAATTAAAGGAAATGCAGTCTGACAGACAATTCTTTACAAAACAAATAGAACCTAACAAGTGTATTGTGATTGTAAAAGTTCAAAAACCCATGTCAAAAAGAAAATTAAAAGCTCTTTAGATATTTTATCTAGTCGACAAATTATTAAAAAAATGATGTACTATAAACCCTTTTAACTACCCCGCTTGTCCTTTCGAGAAAGAACGAAAGATAACTTTCATGAAGTGAGGCCTCATTTCTTTCTAGACAATCACCGAAAAAAAGACAATTACTCAAACTTGAAAGTATACTTTCGAACGGAACATAGGACAAAAAGAGGAACATCGGGACAAAATCATACGTGAGAAGAGTCTATACTTTCGAAAGAATCATCAGGACAAACCCGGATACTTGAAATGAGTCTATACTTTCAAGAGAGATCAGTTTGCCGATGGAGACAACAAGAAGTTCGGCCGACCGACGAGGCAAAAGCGCCAGCGATTAGTATCCTTAAGTACTCCATGACTTCTGTTTTGGACTTCATTGTATACCCAAGCTCAATAAGATCTCGTTTAGGCCGTTCTGAAAATTGAATGAACCCCGCCTTGTGTGTTTTTAAAACTCTAATTTTTAACGGGTTCAACCAAGTCATTCATTTAGACCCAGTAGAGCAAGAACCAGGTAAGTGTTCAGTCAATTCAAATTTTCACGGTTCAGACCCCAAGCTAACTTCTCAATGTATAATTCTCCCTTCACGCAGCAACAGCATGGAAACTCCATATATAAGAAAAAAGGAGAAAATAATGTAATTCAAAGCTTCTTTACCAGTCAGACTCCAGATTACGTATATACTACAATTCAGGTTGATCGATTGGAGCTTAAGTGACCTCATTTGGAACTCTGCGTGTATACAATTCTCCAGCTCTCAGAGAATAAGTTGGTTTCCTGTATTGCATGTGTAAGTCTGAAGAGGAGTATATTGTCGTGTGGAGTGTCATGCTATATATTATTCCCGGGAAATATAAATATACCATAGGTTGATTTTCGGTCATTCTTACTCTCACTTTTGAGCGAGATTGGATCAGTGAAGGTTGACATTACGTGACTACTTAGTCATAACTAAACAAGCATGTGTAAACACGAGGCATCAATAGAGAGTCAGTCCATGACGACAACCTAACCCTACCCTTTTTATTTATTCATGAAAAATTGTACATGGAGGGGATATCCTAATGACAGACTAAGAAAATAAAGACATGTGGCACGTTAGCATGGACTGAAATTATGTCAAATTTAAAATAGAAAAACTTGAGATGATAGAGGCATGAGTTGAAAATAAATTCTAAAAATTTTCTTCCATTTTTTTAATTTTTAATTTTTTTTTAAAGCAACGAGAGATTTCTTGGGGGAAAAATTATAACAAGCTTGAGGAAACAAAGGCATGAACTAAAATTAGATTTTTTTGCAAAAATTTCCTCCTTTTTTTAAAGAAAAAAAAAAGAAGACTTCCATGACAATTACTTCCAAATTGGAATCATCATGTTGTCAAATCTGTAACTAACCTAGACTAATCATGGATTGATCGAGACATCTGGGAAAGTAAGTAAATTACAAGATATAAGAATAAAAAACTTGCCGATTTAAAAAAAAATTGATGGCAATCACATAAACGTACACATGATACGTGCGGTTCGCTTTTAACTAAGAAGGCTCAGTGAAGTTTAGAGGGTGTTTACCCGTCACAGTCTTGCGTTGGCATCATGTCCTCTTAACGTTAGCTTTAGCTAAAGAAATTTGAGGAAAAGAAAGGCAAGCTCTACATTGCAGTCTCATGTTCAAAGCTGTATCTTTCTTAATACCATCTTAAAATATTTGGTGGTGGCCTAGGTCTAGTGGTTGGGTTTTGTGTGCCACATGTAGTGCTAAAATATTAAAGCATTCACAACAATTTAAAATCACAAAACATTTTATTAAAAGTAATTCTTAAGCTACTAACCTACAAAAAAAAAAAAAAATAGGGAAACTTTTAAACAAGACAAAAAGGCCTAAGTCCACAAAAAAAAAAAAAAAAAATTCCAGCGGAGTCACCAAATTGTCGCGACCTCTTATTTCGGTGCCTTTACATGGAACACATATGAAGGCTAATGGTTTGCTAAGTGTTTAGGCTTAGCACGAGCTCTCCCAAACCCACTAATTTACGATTTATGGTTTGAGTTTTTAACCTTAGGTTTTGCTCCTAATCGATTTGAGGTTAGTCAATTAAAAACCCAAGTAAAATATTTAAAATATTGGGAGAAATATTTTACTTCTATGCAACCAGAGAAATTAAAATCGGGAACTTAATTACACTAGTTAATCTTAATGTCCTTATGATATTTAATCTTGTTAAACATCAAGCAAAACATTTATGCAATATTTTATACCAATCGCGAGCTCTAGGATTCAGTTTTCTACTGAGAAAAAAGAAGTAATGCATCACAAAGGTGTAATTGGAATAAGGGAAATAAGCCAATATTTGTTTCCAAGAAGTTAAATACTATTTTTTTTTTAAAGATTTTCCATGTACTTGTGAAAAAGAAACTATTTTTCGCTTTTTCTATTTTTGGAAAATATAAAATATTTTTGGATTTTTGGATTTTATTATTATATTATAAAACCGACCAAGGTCAGATTTCTGGGTCAAAACTAACCCAACCCGTCATTCTACTGACCAAGCTAGGGTTTATACGTAGGCTAGGCCCACTTCCCAAACAAAACAAGCTTACATTTTCCAAATGACTGAAACCGATGGGGAAGGCCAAGCTCATCACGGCCTAGCTGCAACGAGCAGCGCCGGTCGTTGTGGAACCAGTCGACGCGGAACCAGTCGACGCAATGGCTCGGCGGCTGGCGACGATGGGCTTGGCGGCATGAGGCCTGGCTAAGATCAGTGAGCAGCCGAGTTGTCTAGACAGTTGAAGCGATGAGTTTGGTCATCGTTGGCTCAAGCAGTGGGTCACGAACAGCGGCAACTCGGGCTTGTGGCGGTGTGAGCGAGCATCGTCAGTGGTTGAACCACGGCGGCATCAGGCCAGCGCTGCACACGATGGCAAGGCTTGGTCTCGCATCTCCCTCTCTCTCTCTCTCTCTGATCTTGCTCGCTCTTGGGCCTCCCCGGATGTCTCTTGGGAGAAGTCCTCTGAGCTCATTGCCCTCTCCGTGTGTGTGTGTTTTGGCCTCCGCCCGATGCTCTATTTATAGGCCTCTTGGGCCTCCCTCCCTGGATGTCTCTTGGGGCTAGTTCTGCTCGTATCTCGGCGACATTGAAGATAGGTCCCATCCGTCCAGGTCTTTCGTCGGTCTTCACTCTTGCGCGAGTTGTAGAGGAGGGGGGAAGGAAGGAGGAAAGAGGGAGGAAGAAGAGAGGCACCGTGTGTGTATGTTTTGGCCTCCGCCCGATGCTCTATTTATAGGGCAAGATAAGGGAGAATAGAATAGGGGGAAAACTTAGTAAATGTAAATAATATTAATATTTAGGTGATACAGAAATCCTTTTTGTTAGGTCAATTTTCTATGCAATTAATCCTAAATATTTAACCAAAATTTAGGTGTCAACAAAAGAATGTCTTGAGATTAAAAGTCTAGATGATCTATCTGACTTGAAATAGCTGGAGTACTTGGTAATTCGAGGGTGTGAAAAGCTCCTAGTGGTGAAGGGCTTGGATGAATTAGAGACTCTCAAAAGAATGGATTTTAACTGTGCAGATCATTGGAAAGTTTCACTAATATATTCAGTTCGAAAATACTAGACCGGTGTCGCATAACCATTTTCAGTTGCTCAAACTTAGTAGATCCTTCTATGGAGGCCTAGTGAGCTGGTACAATCAATGGAAAGTCCAAGAAATGTCCAGCAGGCTTCATAATCAGTCAAAGCCAGAGAATTCAAGCCACTCTGAACACGTTGACAACAGATGAAGCTGAGAGAGAAGAGAGACGAGGAGAAGCAAAGAAGATAAAGCAAAACAAATTTTTGGTGAGTGAAAGCTTGAGCCATAGGGGGCATTGTTCCTGTCTCCCTTGCTTCCATCTTCGTCTTGTCTTTCGATGGTATTCTTCAACCTTCAATCATGGGGAGGATTTGAGCTACTCTCACCCCAACTAACCCCTCCCCCCCTGCCGCTTCCCCTTCTCTCTCCGCATGGTGGAAAGCAGAAGTTAGGTTACTATGAAGTGAAGGTTTCTTAATTGTAGATAAGGAAGATTGAGGTGCAATGCTTCTGAAATCCCGCAAGCGTTAGGGGACACACGCTTGTCTGAACTAGCACAAACTCATGCTGTAATCCATATGGCACCATAATTAACAAAACTATAAATGGTGTTTTCAAGAGTGCAAACAGTCGTGACTCATGGTGAATTAGTCTTGGCTATGGTGAGAGTTGACGGATCGTGAGCCAATTTTCAAGAACAAAATGCTTGGAGTTTCCAGGCACTTTCACAAATGGAAAAGAATCTCCATATAATTATATCAACAGGTTATCACTTAATAATGTTAGTTGATAATTAGTAGCAAGTTATTTTTGGACTGACTAAAAATCATTTTTATTTGGGGTGACCTTTTGATATTCAATATGTGCCACGTCTTCTATATTAACAGGATCATTATAAAGCGTTTGACATAAGCATGGGTGTAAGCAACTTCAAGTAACAAGAAATTACCCTCAAGACTTGTCATCCCACACATTCATTTCAACAGAAACGAAAGTTTGTTTCATGTAATAGACTGCCTCCCGGCAAAACAAACAAACCCCCCCCCCCAAAAAAAAGGGCATCTAGGTGGGTCCCAGACCATACACAAGAATATGACGCTGCCTGAGGTAACAAGACCCGAGGCGATAGAAATCGTCCATTGATATGGTTAAAAGTGAGAAATGCAGTGCCAAACTTACTAAACGTACATGTCGCATAGGGTATCAATGACAGTGGGCCTTGTCTTGATCAAGGACGAGCATTGGCGAGGCCTCCCCTCTCCAAATATGGCAAGGCTGGCCCTTGCCTAGGCCACGGTGGCCTCATTGGAAGTTGGCATCACCAGCAAAAGTAAGAAGAAATGAGAGGAAAAGAATTAAAAACTCGAAAATTTATTTAAAAACTATTAAAAATTATCCACGTCAACACTAGAGTGCTATGCAAGTTGCATGACATCTAAGTCAACTATATGATAGTTAAAATTAGCTAAAATGATTTAATTAATATTATGTCAAAATGTTTAAGACTAAATTAACACCATTAAAAGATTTCAAATTAAATTGGCATTAATGAAATAGGTTTAGAATTTCTTTTGACACTTTTTCTCAAGAAATTGTAATCCCATGCCTAATGGATCTCCAAAGTGTTGAAGGGGGATTTTTTTTTTTTTTTGTCAATCTAAGGGAGATTTTTGTCGTTAGTTGTCAAGATAAGAACGAACAATAGAAGGATGCGAAACAAGGCCAGTAGTGTGACGAGGATTTTCGACTTGAGATGAGAGAGGCCAAATGTTCGCATTGTAGGCCATCAAAGGAATGTCATAGAATCGTTTTTTGTTATTATAATTAAAACATCATGATCGATCGCTTGGAAGAACTTGCACTGCAAACCTAAAACTACGTTGTCTTGCTATATATAATTCTAGGAGGACATGCTATTTGCCATCAGCAATTTGATTATACTCCTTGACCGGGTTTGTTTTGCCCAGTGGCTATCTCCCACGCTTGACGTTTATCAAGAGAAACAAACTGGGTAGAGGCATTAAAGGGCTCTGAATGAATCTACAAGTAATGCCAAATTCAAGCTTCACAAAGATCTGTGCACAATTTAAAATATTTTTCCCATTATGCATTGTACAATCTATTTTTATTCCGGGATAGGTTTACAAATTTCGAATCACATCTGAAATATGTAATCAATCACAAGATGAATTCATAGCATGGGAAATGCAGTGGTCATCAGCAACTCCACTTAATAGACAAATGATATTACAAGGTCAATGTGTCCAACAGACCTTGTCAAGTTAGACAAAACAATGGTCTAGCAACGAAGGGATGTCATGATTTTCCACTATAAAATTTCACCAAAATTGATTACTCTTTACGTTTCTTTAGAATGTTTAAGCACTAATGAAAATATATGAAACTATGAAAGTTATACATCTTGCGGGGCAAAGCTATGTACCATTTGTATTGAGTGTGCGACATAAAAATGCTAGAATACACTCCAATATGATGCAAATTGTTTTACCAAATCATCGATATCAATTCACAGGATTTATTCACTAAGCCAAGCAAAATCTGCCCCATCCCCATTGTCAATTGTGGTTAATCAATTTGGTTGGCTCGCTCAAAATGTTCTTTTTTTTTTTTTTTTTGGTCTGAGCTCAAAATGTTCTTGGGTGATTGGGACTTCGCACCTGTAACAATGAACATCGCAAGGATTATGTTATGGATAGAACAATAGAGATGCAAAAGATTTCTAGATGATGGTGGGCGAGAAGCACGAAGAGGACTGGGAGAATAGATGGATATGGCACCTCTTTCATCATAGCATATTGTCAAGAGTTTTTTTTTTTTTTTTTTTTTTTTTTGGAAAACATAAGAGTTCAGTCATTAAGATACTGACATGTCAATTCACGTCAGCCCCTCTCTATCTTTAGTCTCTTAAAATTTTGACTGCTGCAAGGATTCTTCTCTTTGAATGATAACATGAGTTCCGATAAGGGATCAGAATGGTTATATTTGTTCAAACTCATGGTATGAAATCTGTTTCTCCTGGCAGGGGTGTGAGCGTAGTCAAACCAAGTCGAGTGGATAGTTGACTTGACTTCAGTCCACTCGGTTTCGCAAAGCTCAATATTCAACTCAACTTTGATCCTGTCAAGATTGATCTTCTAGTAAGCTTGACCTTAAACTCAGTCTGGCTCAACTCTACCACTTGGTGAATTTTCGTTTGAGTTCAATCTATGCTTGAGCCCAAACCCAAAGTCTTAGACAATACTCTTTAGCTGTTTATGGCATTCATCAGTGCCAACATGTAATTGCCATATGTAAAAATCCAATCAGTTTGTTAGGTTTTCTAGTTTCTCGAGTCTTTTGAACTTGAAGTATGTCAGTTAGTTGAATTCGAGAATAATCATGTTGATTTTGAGTAAATCCCCAGGCTTTGGTTAAAAAACTGATTAAGATATTAGCAACAATATATATGACTGAATAACTGGATATGACTTTTATTCGAACATCTAGGTAACCATCTTCTTTAAAGGTAATGCTTCTAGTCCATGGTGCCTTTCGTGAACTTGCACACATGGTGGAATGCAAAATATGCAAATTATTCAAGAAGGAGATTTTACCAATTTTCTACGATATGATTTGGATTCACCTGATTGAACTTACGGGAGTAGATTTGAATATTGTTGTGTGTGAATTTGCAATGTGAGATGGTATGCTTACAATGTCATTGAAACGTTTGCTTCATGCTTGATGTCCTTTACATCATCTACTTTTCTTGTTTTCTCATGACTTTAAGGTGCTGCCTTTCGAGAGGACTCACGGCAGTTCGTGAATAACCTTGTATCCATCCCTTGTTCATTGAACGGATCCATTTATTGTCAGTTCCAAATCCTAGTTTCATACACACTTTACCTTGGGACAGAACTTCCATTGAACTTAAAATTGCATTTCCTACCACGCCTAGAGAAATTGAGATTATAAGGGTTGCGAAAGTTCCTCACAAGTTTGATATAAAAGCAACGGAAGGAGCACTTTCCTATTGGGCCTATCGATTTTCAAGTTTTCTTGTTCATTGGGCCCAACCTTATTGGATTTCTTGGGCATATGGGACATGCTTAGACGTCTGGTCGTCACTATAATTTGAAATTTCGAGTGGTCCGCCTGCTACGACGAACTAGTCGAAAGAGAATTTCCGTTACAATAGTGATCTGGCAAGATGCTTTGAGAATGTCGTCCAAGAGCCGGCGGAGTTTTTTTAGTAGACCTATTAAACAAGTGGGTCAGGTGGGTCATAAAATGGTTCGACCAAAATCGACCCATTTAACCCGTTTATGACCCATTTATTATAGTACAAAATTTTAGACTTATACACGACCTGACCCATACCCAACTCATACCTGACCCGTTTAACTAAATTTAAGAAAGCTTATATATATATATTAGTTTTTTTAAAAAATAGTATTGTTAAAATAGTTTTATACAACATAAATTTAAGGGATAATTTTTATAATTTTTAAAATAATTATTTAAAAAATTGAATTTTAATTATTTTATATTTTAAAAAATAATTTTTTTAGATATAATTTTCATTTTTTTTTCTCTTTCTTTTTCATTTTTTTTTTTTTCTTCTTTTTGGTCGACCACCCGGCCACGACGATGGCCGGTGACCGGCCACAAGCGAGCCTCTAGCATGTCGGACGCCGGCGGGCTCGAGGCTCGCCCGATCGACGAGGCTCGAGCCTTGCCAAATTGGCAAGCTCAAGGCTTGCACTGCCGATCGCCGGCCATCGCTGTGCCAACGACCGGAAGGAGGAAGGAGAAAAAAGAAAGACGAAAGAAAAATAAAAAAATTATAATTTCGATTTTTATAAATATATATTGGAAAGTTAAAGATAAAAGAAAGAAATTATAAGGTTTTGGTTAAAAATGGGTTCTTAATCCAACCCATTTAAGACTTACATATCTTAAGCCTTTAGTTATGAAACCCATTTAACAACTATTATCTAAAAACAAGTGACCCATATATGACCTATTTATGATTTAAATGGGTCATATATGGTTTTAAGACCCATTTTAGCACCTCTAATTTTTAGGCAAACAAAGTGAACATGCCTTTCGTTGATGAGGTGCTTTAAGAGAGAGAAAGAGAGGAACTCTCAAGCGAAATACTATGTGGGAGTGGACATGGGAATGAGATCGGAGCTTGGAAAGAGTGGTGATGTCTCACCAGCGAATGGCTATGACATCTTCATGAATTTTAGAGGGCTGGACACTTGCCAAGAATTCACGGGTTGCCTTTACCACATCATGGGAGAGAGAACATCCATGTTTTTCCCGACAAGGAAGAGCTCCTCGATGGAAGAGATATAAAACATAATCTGTGGAGGGCCATACAAAATTCGAAGATCTACTTACCCATTTTCTCTGAAAATTACTGTTCCAGTCTGTCGTGTTTTCATGAGCTTGCATACTTGGTGAAGTGTGAGAAATCCAATCCATTGATGCTTTAGCAAAGCATGAAAAGGAGGTCAGCCCGCAGACGGCGAGAGTGTGGGAGGATGCCCTCAGAAGTGTAGCCCAAATGAAAGGATGGGAGTTGAAAAGGCAAGGATATGTAGGTTCCTAAATCACTCCATTAACTTCTGCTTGGACTTTAATTATATACCCAAACTGGGATAAGTTCTCGTTTAGGTAGTTTGAAATTGAATGAACACCGTATGTGATTTGCAAACTATTTTTGGTGATAGAATCAATCTTGTCATTTATCCGGCAAACGGTAATAGCCATGTTGATTGCAACCACTTGTCGGTTATCTTGAGGTTATCTTTTACAATTTCAACTTAGATGATAATGTGACAGGCATTGGAAGATCATTTATTTGGTGACACGAGAGATTCTGATGAAGCTGAAGGTAAAAGATAATAAATCCAACTTCACAATTAAACACTTTTTCTCCATTATGCAGTTGGCTTATGTTAATAATGTGGATATTGGCAAAATGTTAATGGCCCTGTGTAACTGAACGCTACTTCGGTTTATTGATTGAACAGAGGATGTAGCAAAGAAAGTCATTCATCTAATGACGTGAATTAAACATATGCATGAATATTTTTTATGATGCTCACACATCACTTAATAATGGACACAAGAGGGCATGTCATTTCATGTCACAAATGGTAATGACGTATGCTCTAACAAGACAATAAAAAAAAAAAGTGTATCCAATATTTAACAAGATAATAAGTTATAAAGGGCTACTGGGAAGATCATAGAAGCTATCATATTTGAACTGTTCTGTCATCTAAGCTTATCTTGGGATGTTACAGTCTTCTTTGTTCTAGTGCAGAATTACTTCATGCTTCTCAAGTGTATCTGAAGAACTGTCCGAGGATTATGATCTTCTGCTTCTTCCTTGCAGAGAATGCAGTCTTCAAAACTTCCTTAATATCGGGCAAGTTGTCAATGTCAACTGGTGTAAGTGTTCCATCGGTCCAACCATCAGAAAGATGTCAACAAGGCCTAACTATGGAAATGCTCTGGGAGTGAAACCATTGGTAAGCGGAAGCGTGGATGGTTTTGTAAGTGAGTGAGTAGTTTAGTGAGTGATTTAGCCAGTGCATGTGTAGGTGCGAGAACTTATCTAGCAACAACAGGAGAAGGACTTTATTATTATATTGGAGATGGACGATAGTGGAAGGCAACCTTTACCAAAAAAAAATTTCCTTTACCAAAAAAGGACGATAGTGGAAGGCAAGGAAGGGAGCAAAGAAAAGCAAGAAGGGTATTATTTTATGAAGGCTTGTACAAAGGACTTAATTTCTTCGGCTGGGCGTGACCTTCAAGTGGAGAGGGATTGGCTATTTATAGCCCTCTTCCACCGCCATTACAAGGAAAAATCTTCAGCAAGTTGCATAGATATTACTCTAGATTTTACTACACATATCATACCACTTTTCTAAAAATATCTTAGATATTTCTTACGAGTCTACAGACTACTCATCCAAGTATCTATTCTCCAAAGATCTTGAGCATGCTAGAGACTTATAAAAATTGGATCACCATTTCAACACTCCTCCTTGATCCACTTTTGTGAAACTCCGACCATGCTTCTCAAAGTCTCAAACTTGGATTGGGGTAGCACCTTAGGGAATATGTCCACAGCTTGATCCTCATTCTTGCAATATTTAAGCTTGATATCTCCATTGCTCTATGCTTCTTGAACGAAGGAATATATGATATCGATATGCTTAGTTCATCCTTGAAAAACTAGATCTTTTGAGATAGCAATGGTGGACTTTTTGTCACAAAATATTGGATTAAGATATGTTTGTGCTTCTCTAATGTCTTCTAAAATTCTTGGACATCATATTGCTTGATTGGTGGTAGTAATAGTTACAATATATTCTTCTTCTACAATAGATTATGCCATGCTTGGATGCCCATGAGAATATTCCAAAACCTAGAGTGAATGCATAGCTGGCAATGCTCTTCCTATCACCTACCTAGTCACTATTGGTGTAGCCAATGAGCTTAGCCATCACACTTAAGCCTATACCAAATGCCATAATAAGTAGTGGCACATAAGTATCTTATAATTCTCTTGGTAGCACCTTAGTGAATTTCACCTTGACTTTGCATGAATTGTGATAGTAGACTTGTCACATAAATGATGTCCACTTGTGTAATAGAGAGATATAGTAGATTGCCAATCGGACTTATGAAGAGAGAAGCATTGACTTTTTTTGCTCTATCTTTCTTTAGTAGCTTCTCTTGTGTCACGAGTGATGTTGCAACTGCTTAACAATAGTCCATTTTTAATTTCTCCAAGAGATTCTCAGCATATCTTTTCTATGAGATAAAAGACTTCTTCATTTCATTTGATTTTAATGCTGAGGAAGTAGTGCATCAAGCCTAAGTTCATCATCTTGAATGTCTTCATTATTTCTTCTTTCTTCTTTGAATTCTTGAACCATCTTCTCTTTGTTCCTTGTATATATGAGATCATTTATATAGAGAGATGATGTGAGTATTAGACTTACCTTGGGTCTTGATATAGAGTGTTGGCTCGCTCATTCTCCTCCTAAATCCTTGCTTGGTGAAGTACTTGTCAATTTTACTATACTAAGATCATGGTGCTTGCTTTTAACCCATATAGAACATTCTTGAGCTTTAGAATATTTTCTTTTTGGCATTCAACGGTAAAGTTTTGTGGTTGTTCCACGTATATTTCTTTTTCAAGAAATTCATTTAGGAATGCTGACTTCACATCTAGTTGATGGATCTTCCATTTTTTTTGTATTGCAAGGGCTATGAGTGTCCAAGTAATATCAAGGCAAGCAATAGAAGTGAAAGTTTCAATATAGTCAATGCTTGGCTGTTGCAAATGTCCTTTCACCACAAGCTTTGCTTTATACTTCTAGATGTATCCATTTGCATTTAGCTTTGCTTTGTAGACCCACTTGACTCCAATAATTTCTATGTCTTTAGGGTGATTGACATGCTCCCAAATTTCATTTTCTCTATTATCTTGATTTCTTCCTCCATGGCTTTTATTCAAATTTCTTCTTTGGACATCTCTTCCTCTTTTTTTAGTTCTAAAGCAACAAAGTTGCATGTGTCATAAATTATTTTAAGGTTTTTTACCCTCATTATTGGAGACTCTAAAGTAAAATCTTCTTGTGTTGCTCTTGAGAGGATGGTAGTGATGGTGGTGTTACAGCATGAATTGTGGAATTAGATACTTCATCTTATTCTTGTGACGTTGACTCCTCTAGTGTGATGCTTAGTTCTTAGGTAGTACACTCGATAGCATTTTAATTGGTCACTATAACCTAGGAAGACACCTTTTTCCATCTTCTCACCGAGCTTACCCACTTTTTTTTTTTAGTATGGACATGGACATATCATAAACAATCGAACACCTTGAGATGCTTTGCCAAAGTCTTTCATCTACTTCATGCTTCAATTAGAGTTTTATTTTGCATTGCTTTAGTTGGAAATCTATTTAAGATGTATCCTATCGTATAATTGCTTTTGCCCAAAACGAGATAGGAAGGCCTTTCTCCTTCAGCATGGTCCTTGTCATCTCCATGATGGTTCTATTCTTTCTTTTTGTTACTCCATTTTGCTCCGGGGCATAGCCAATGCTTAGTTGATGATGAACTACTTCATCTTTAGAGAGTTTCTTAAACTCATAAGAGTTGTACTCGGTGCCTTAGTCACTTCTCATAACCTTTATTCTCTAGCCACTTTGATTCTTGAAGTGGTTCTTGACTTTCTTGAAAATAGAGAAGACCTCTAATCTTTCTTGAAAAAAGTAGACCACATCATTCTTGTGTAATCCTTGATGAAGAGGATGAAATATTTATTCTAACTAAGTGTAGGGGTCCTCATTGGACCAACACAATCCTTATGAGCAAGTTCCAATGACTTTTTAGCTCTCCATACACCTCTAGATGGAAAAGATTGCCTTTCCAAGGAGGCAACCTTCACAAACATTTAAAATTTCTAAAATGGCTGGAAAGTTTCTCATCATTTTCTTTTTATGGGAATTTTTAGCCCAGCAAAGTTTAAGTGGTCAAATCCTCAATGCCATAGCCACATACCACCAAGTTGAGCTTTCATGGCTATGTCTCGGACATATTTCCATTGAATAGGAATGTTCCTATTCTCTGTTTTAACAAAGGCAATAATATTTTTATATTTATCATAAATAATGTAGGCATCTCCTCTAAAGTATAGAGAATAATCACTTTGTATCATTTAGGCCATGCTTAAAAGATTTTGTGCGAGACTAGGAATGATACTGCAGCTCTTTCCTTTTACATCAAGCATTTTCAAAGAAAAATAAGCATCGTTTTTCTTCGCTTTGCAGTGGGGCACTTAAATATAAAAAAAAAAGAGCCTAAAGGTGTCTTGCTTTACCCAAGAGCCTTGTCAAGTTCAATTTAGAATTAAGCCCTTCTCGCATAGTTGGATGGAAAAGGTTTTATTTTGGACATATTTGGTCACCCTTTGAAAAAGGTGGTTCCCTAGCACTTTATGTTTTTGTTTTGAATGAGAATGGTACACTAGCACTACTTTAGGAAAGTTGGACTTATTCGTTTGGAATGTCAAACATTGTCCATGAGGAATGGTAGCTAGTCATGTGAAGAATCTAAAGCAACATAATAATGCAGGTGCCTCTTCAGTTTAGCATTAGGACATGTCCGATGCCCAATGAAAACGAATTATGGTGATACATTGATGTATGCCATTCAAGTTTGGTCATAAAAAGATTGGGAAGTCTTAAATGAAGTTGCAGAGAGCAAACTTGTAGCCAAGAATTATTTGCCGGCTTTGTAGCACCTTGAAGGGCATTTATATTGGATGGCTGGCAAGTTTTTCTTGGCGACATTTTGTTCTCTTCATCTCATGTTAGGCTGAAGGGACTCTACTATTGCTGATTGTTCTTTGAAAACTTAATGTCCCTAAAAGAAAGAAGTCAATCAATTTGTTTTTTTCCATTTTTCGGTAATTTAGTAAGGGTGTAGGCATGAAGATCGGCTATTAAGAGCCCCATGGAACAATCAATAAGTTCCATGAATATGTTAAGTCAAGACGTTTTACCCGAGCAAGATTGAAAGTTGTTTGTCTTCAAAAATGGTTAACCTCTGCCTACAACACTAATAGCCATTCTCTCATATAGATGCTTAGTTCTACGAACGTTGACTTATGCAATCGATAGTGAGAAACCTTACTTTGACCTCGATTCACATGGACCGGGTCAATCGCCGCATTGATCATATAGGTAAGAACTTCACAAGGGTCTCGCAAATCTAGATAACAGCTTCCCATCAGTAGCACTAGGGTGGTGGACAGAGGAATGACGGTCTCTTAAAATATTTCTTCAGGAAAATAAATGTAATGGATGCTCACGCTTGAAAAAAGTTAGCCCTTACTTTCTGAGTATGCTCCATTCTTTGATGTGATTGTCGTCTAAGGATTTTGAATTATTGCAAAATATCATGCATGTTTAGGAATAAATAACAAATGTAGTAGATTTTAACCAAAATATCCTATTCACCTGCTCTAGATTATATCTCTAGCCATAACATAGACTATGACAATGTTCATCTCTGGCATTTAGTTTAGGGTTAATACCACAAAAAAACTCAAAATCACATTTATGATAAATTTATCTCAAACTAATTTTTTGACCATAAAAAACCCCAAACCTCAAATTAGTACATTTGTAATAAATTTGTCATCCATTAATTTACGTTAAATTTTATTGTCAAATTACTAAGTTGGATCATGTGACAATTGACAAGTATACCAATTTGGGATTTTACCCTCCATGTTATAAGTGTCCCACTTGGTGGTTTTTTGTAATATTAATACAGTTTAATTAAAAATAACAAATGGTAAATTTGTTACAATTTTATCAGTTTTGGGTTTTTCGTTGTCAAAAAATTAGTTTAAGATAAATTTGTCACATGTGTACTAGTCTAGGGTTTTTCGTAGTATTAACTCTTTAGTCTATCTATGGTCGAATATAGCTAACGTGGTAGTGTAGTCATCTTGGACTGTCTTACGTGGCACACTACCAAGTCAACAATTTTCTGAAAAATTGACTGGAATGACTAAATTAGAATTTCACTTGATAGTGTAGAACTAAATTGGTAAAATTGGATTGTTTATGAATGAATTGGCATCCGTATAATAGGATTGATTGGACAATTTCCAGCACGATTTATTTTAATGACAAGATTTGAGCATGTGAAAAGTTACGAGAATTAATAGGTTAATGTTAAGGTCCTGCCCTTATAATTCCATTATTGGACCCGCTTCCATTTGTATAGAATGTACAATGGTCCAATACTCAGCCGATGGCATTTCACTATTGGACTCTCGTGCATGGACCAAAATCTTTCGGCTCATACAAATATCAACATGATCGAATGTGCTCTTGTTCATTCTAATAGAAAAAAAAAATTTCATGATTAGAATATCGATATCGCTTATCTCCAATTTCAGATTAATAGAGGATAGATTGTGGATCTTTTCTACTCAAGGCCAATATCTCTCTCTATTTTTTCTCACGAAATCGATGAAAAGTTTTAATGCCTTTGCAATTTTTGTTGGGATGAAATAACAAATTCAGTTGCTGCCGCATATTAGTAGACAAGATCATTAGTAGTGATCCTACTCAAGTCATGTTATGAGAGCTATTGGAATAATTACAATTTTCATTTGACGATAGTTAAGTGGAGCCTTTAGACATCACATACGTTGTTTAGTAAAAAGATGTTACCTAAACAACTGTTATTTGGCGTGACCAACCATTATTTTCAATAAAAATACATCTAGTAAACTACAATCAAGTTAAATAATTTATATAATCAAGTTAAATAATTTTAATGTTTTTATGCTGAGGATTCAGCCTAGCTCGCCTTACGGGAGCGCATCACCGACTATACCTCGGGGGAGACTAGCCCAACAACCTACCAACTAAGGCCCCTTGCTTAAGTCACGGAACTGCTCTGAGAGTTGTGGTGGACTCTAAGAGTTGAACCATTGACCTAGCAGTCAAGAGGTTAGGCCTCAACTAGCACAGCAATGCGTGAGTGCGTAAATAATTTTAATGTTTATAAATGTAAATGAAAATAAATAAAAAATTTAAACCAAACAGCACCTAAATTTTCGAACCAAAACAGGAAAATCAATTTTGTGAATCAAACCTTTGTTATTTTCCCGATTGTAACTCACAATTACAATCAGAGATAAGAGAGAGAGAGAGAGAGAGAGTCAGTCCTTTCTGGGATCTTCTCGCCTAAATTCCTATAGCACTAGATCCATGGAGCCTTGCATGAGAAGAAGAGAGATAAACTTAGCCAAGAACAACTCGCCGGCTACATTTTTCGCGTCGAAAGAAAAGGAACGCCGGCAAGTCATCCTTGGCTGCGTTCAACACCTCTCTACCTCTTCACGAAAGAGCCTCGGATCTGACATTTGACAACTCACATCTCTTTGGTACCACGATGTTTGTTCATAAAATCAGACCCTCTTTCTTTCTTATGCTTCTATGAACCATGACGAACACTCAGATACCCTTATATAGAGCCAGAGGAAAGAAGCCTAGAAGGCAAGTATGTGCATGCCCGCAGGCAAGAGCCGACGACTCCCATATAATATTGGCAAAGCCTGACGTTCTTTCTAAAAGATGCGGCTGGTCACACTCTCCCACGATCCCACTTCCAACTTCTGCTCCCGTCCAAAATCTTCTCCCATCCGGAGACTTCCTACTTTTAGGTCCGGGCCATACGATGGTCCCCCCCTCCGTGCATGTAGAATCCATTATGGTTGGTTTGAATTGCTTCAATAAAAAATGCTTATGAATTTTAAATAATATGGGATGCGAACAGAATTTCTTCTCTTGCAATTTCCTTTTTCTCAAAAGGGAGGGTAAGCAGGAGGACCATAGTGAAGGTTGGAATATGATTTGCTAGTTGGTTTTGCTTGAATTCTGAAACCACGAGCCTGAAGATATTATCTTCTTCTTTTTTTACCTTTCCCCTCTTTTTATTTTTATTTTTACTTTTTCGGTTTTGATTTACGAGTGACTCTAGCCAGATCAAATTAAATTCAAATTTGAATGATGACACTCTAGCATTAGATAGGCCACCAAGAGTTTCACTTCCTTTGTTTATGGGAGATCAGACTAGACTAAGTTTTACTCGAAGAGTAACAGTATAACACTCAAGCTTTGCACCCTTTTCTTACCAAAATATAAAAAATAAAAATCAGATGTTCCTTATTTAATGTAGAACCATTTTCATGCCTCAGTCATTTCGTTTATTCAGCATGATAGTTATGTGGGTACTCTGTGACTGAACTCTCATAGGCAATAGCTAAAAGGACTGCAAAAAAAAATATATATTAAACAAAAAAAAAAAAAAACTATATATACATATATAAGACTCAATATATGGTTTTAGTCCATCAGAATTCGAGAACATGATTCGATGGGTCATGCCATATTATCAAAAGAAAGGCTAAATCTTGTACGCGGTGTCTTTATTTAAAATTCAAGATAATAATCCTGTTTGTGCTCGATCTTCATTGGTGGTCATGCTGACTAGCTCATGCATAATAGAACCCGCTGGAGACCGAGAGATTACTACTGATATGAAATTAATTAATGGTTGACGAAGGACATAGGCAGTCGTCCATAGAACGGTAACTAAAAGGACGTGCAAAGGTGATTATGGAGCAATCAAAGAGATATGTTGGGGAATTTTTTAGTGGAAGATAATGAGGTTGGGGTAAAAATTGAGAAAAAGGAATATTTGCTGCAATCCAATTTGAGTGGAGTTTGACCATTGAGCTCCATTGGCATGCCAACACGCGAAAGTTGAGCGCATCTGAAGGAATTAATGCATGTTGCGTCAACGAAAATCCTGACCACAAGCAAGGTGTTTTTTACCATGTGTGAAGTCAATATGTATTATGAAAATGCCTAGTGAACCCTTTCATTGACATTCTTGATAAATTCAACTTATGTCCTGGGTGTGCCTAAAGGAGTGAAAGATATCTTTGCAAATAGAGAGTAGCCAACCAAGAGCGCCTCGGTTCTTAAAATATATTCAAATACTAAGCTCGGAAAATCTACGAGATGCAAAATGATCCTAAACTCAAGTACCAAGACTAGAATTGCCACCAATCATTTCAAAAAATCTAGGATTAAGCACGTAAAGGCTAAAGCAGTAATGGGAAATTTGGCTACTGAACTGCACGTGTGAAGGAAACTGGTCAACAAGGACTAACATCTTAGGTCAAGAATGCCATTACGCGTGACCAGATTAGCATCCCACTACGTCCTTTCTGTAATATAGTCCTATATTGCGTTAAGTCCTACATCATTTATTATTTAACCCTGAGTATTTATGTGCTTATCCAAACCCATATATGACAATCATATGAAAGGATGGAGCATACTTCAAAAGTACCTACTAATTTCCTTCGACCGAGGGCATCCATAACATTTTTTATCCAAAAGAACCAATTAAGACACCGTCATTCCTCTGTCCACCACCCAGGTGCTATTAATGGGAAACTCTTACCTAGATTCGGGTTTATAAACCGGATGCAATCAAAATCATCAAATTTTGTGAGATCCACGAGGAATCCATGACCCATAACGATCAATGTGGTGATTGACCCAGTTCATGTGGACCTTGGTCAAAGTAAGATTTTTATAGTGATGCCATGAGTAGACATTCATTGAATTGAGCATCTATTCAAGAGAAATGGGCATTTATATTATACCAGAAGGTTAACCATTCGAATTCCACCAATTGTTTTCAAATTTAACTGGATCTTGCAGGAGAAAAAAAGGGGCTTGACTCAACTTATTCATGGACTTGAAGGGTGTTCTATGAGCTTTTAGATAGCCGAGCTTCACACCACACCCCTAAATTATCAATAAAAAAAAAAAAAAAACCGGTTGATTTTTTTCTTAGGTACATTAAATATTTTGAAGAACAACTTGAGATAGTAGGGTCTCTTAAGCCTCGCTTGAGAAGAAGAGAACAAAATGTCACCAAGAATTACTTGCCGGCCATCCAATGTGAATGCCCTTCGCGGCACTACAAAGCCAAGAAATCATCTTGGCTACAAGTTCACTCTCTACAACTTCATGTAAGACTTTCCAACCAATTTGATGACTAAAGTCAGATGGCATACATCAATACTGATATAATTCGTTTGCCTTGGGCATTAGACATGTCCCAATGCTACGTTAGTTGATATCTGAATTTTTGTTGACCATTTATGCATTCATTTTGCAAAAATATATAAAAAAAAAAATTATATAGCATAAAAAAATACAATAATAAATAAGAGAAAATAAAGCTTGATTAGCCCATGCATTCAGCCCAATACCTGAGCCTAGCCAAGGCCTATCTAACTTGGACTCACAAAAAAAAAAAAAAAAAGCGTTCTCCTGAAAGTAACGCCCAGTTGGCCGTTCATACTCCGTTCGCCACCGTTCGTTGGTAGCCACCGTTTCTGACCTTGCCGGAAACGACAATCCTCGACCGGCGCCGAGAGTTCCTCCTTCGCTTCTGTTAAGATCCGCTTTTCTCAGCACCAAATCGATGCGGGAGCCGAAGTTCCGACCACGAAGCAAGTACAAAGCCAGGCCCAGCCACACCGAACAAACCAAGGACGCTCCTCTCGGTTGCCCCTGCCTTCCGCTACCTCCGAGCTCACCGGATACGTTTGTGTTTTCGTAATTCAATCGAACCACGCCGAGTTTTATTGGCGAGATATAACGCCTGTTGGATGCTGATATATCAGGTGAAGTGAAACGTTGAAATCGAGTGCGTAGCTCAGTTTCTAAATCGCCCGTGAACCGTTCGACGAAATGCCTCAATGAAGAATAGAATTCGATTTAGCCAAAACAGTGTTCGAGATGTTATTTTTATGCTCTATTAGTTCTGAAATCATTAAACTGAGACTGAATAGACGTGTTCTTTGATTTTTGGTGGCATTATTTCTCGTTATCCGCGTCGGTCGTGAGCGCCTCGCCGGAGGAACCCGTGGTTAGAGGCCGCTGTAGTTAGTTTCTCGTTTATGCACTTGTTTGCTTGTTCTGTTAGAATGGATGCCGTTCTACAATGTCCATTTTTTATTTTTTTTGGTGGCTTAACATCACCGGTGAGGTTCGGTGATGGCCGGAGAGGGGTGGCCGGCAACCAAGCGATGGCCAGCGGAGACTGCTGCCTTTCGGACTGAACAAGGCGGGGTGCTGGCTTGACGGTGGCCTGAGCGCCGGCGAGGGGCTCATCGGAAAATGGTGCTGGCTGAGAGTTATGGACTGAGTGTGATAAGATTAAAATGAATAGAGTTGGTCTGAGTGTTGTCGGTTTGATAGTTTGCCATTTATTTAGACTAGGCCCAGGGGCCAATCCAAAATTTTAGACCCAACCCGGATCCAGATCCGGGTCAGACCAACTGTTTGGACGGGGTCCTTGGACTCGGCCCGAAGAATATTTTTGAAAAAAGGGTTAAAGATGTATTAAAATCATAAAAAATAATAAAAACATTAAAAAAAAAATACATGTAAAAAGCTTTAAAAATCATTAAGAATTAAAAAAATTAATAAAAAATAAAAATTCAACTAATCCAAAAAAATCATTAAAATCTTGAAAAATTTAAAAAAATTCAGAAAATTCCTAAAATTCATAAGAAAATTCATAAAAAATTGGAAAGTTCTGGAAAATTCATAAAATCATAAAATTCTTGGAAAATTTTAAAAAAATTACATTTTCAAAAATTTTTCTTAAAAGAAAAATCCTTCAAAAAATGAAACCCGAAATTGAATAAGCCTTTAGGGTTTTATAATAAGGATTTTGGATACCATTTTCTTTAGAGACAATATTAGATTGCTTGTATGTTTTTACTTTGATTACACTTGGTTGTGCACCTTAATATCTTGAGTGTTATTCTCATTTTTAGAATGGTTAGGATGAAACCTAAAATTCTTCAATAGGCTACTCTAGTAGTTTTGTTTGGCATGTAATCAAGTTTAGTTATCAAAAGGTCATTAGTTCTAACTAGTGTAATCAAGACCCCATTCCCAAGATCTCTAATTGCATGGAAAATGATATATTCTCATATATCTCACTTGGTTTATAGCCAACCCCAATAGGCTAGTGGTGATTCATTGTATAAAATTCATATGGTATCAATTGAATGAAAATCACACATCTAGTGTCATATGAGATATGAGTTTGGGAGAACTCACACCAATTGAAGGTCGTTGGCTCAAATTTAGACTTATTATCCCCCTCCTTAGGGGTAGGTTGCAACAATAATAAAAGGACTCATGTATGGGCACAAAAGTGGAAGATTCTCTTAAGCTGAGATGTATTATCATTCTACATTCAAAGAAATTTTGGCAATAAATATGAAATCAAGAAATTTGAATTTTCATCTTATTGGTCATCATTCTTGATAGAAACAGACATGTCTTCTTTTTCTCAAATGATGAAGCTCAAATTGAAGACAATTTTCCATCCACAACTTTGGCAATGAGCATAATGGTTATCCAAATATTCTTTTGATACCAAGTATATCAAAGGAGAAAAAAAAATGTTCTTGCAGATTTTCTCTCTATACCACAAAAACCATATATTCTCTTCTCATGTTCAGGCACTCAGATGTATCCTGCTCCAAAGGTTCCAACTCTTCATCAACAAGGTTTTACTCTAGCTGTAAAGAAATGATGTGAGATTATTAGCTCAAGATTTTCTGACAACATGATGGCCTCAACCTCAGATCATCCGACATGCGCCATGATTATCCCTTCATTCATGTGTTCACACTTGAACCCAGTCTCCGTTCCTAAGGAACTTAAATGGTTATACTCATATGTTTTTCATAATTTTACAATAGCCATTGAGTTCCAACTACAAGGATTCTTAGGCTTATCCAAAGATATGAGGAATGCCATGAAGATCCTTCTTTCTAGCACTTGGTAGAAATGTTGCAATGGTTTTGGCTCATATGCTTCTAAAGAGTCCAATTTGACAGCAAATCCAACTTCTACAAAAAAGGTTTGGTAGAGGAATTGATCCAGACCACGGTGATCTTCCATAGGTCTTGGAGATATATCTCTCCCACCAACAGATTCCTTCGCCCTCAGACTCACAAGCTTGAGTATCTCAATCCCTTTTATATCTTACGTCCAAATCCATAAGCCATATGGATGCAGTATTACAAATCTAAATGTAGAATATATAATAGCCTAGAAGATATTTTGTGAAAAGAATCATACGATAACCATGGATATATAGCCTAGTGCCCATAATGGAGAATTACCATGAAATTACTATGACATCCTCAATCGACCCCTATCTACGTAACATAATTATGACAATAATCGATAGACCATGGAAAAGCTAGGAATGATCACCTTATAAGGAAAACTCAAGTTTTCATTAATTTACCATAAAATTTTGGAAAAGTGGAAACGAGCCCCGAATGAGGAGCCACTAGGACCCCAAGCCATGGACAAGCCAAATGGGCCTCACGCCCATCTTGGTTGGCCCAAGGGGGGCTTGCCAAGCCATCCAAGGCCATTCTTGATTTTTGGAAGCTTGTACATTAAATTTGCCCATGTGCATGAATAGTATTTGGACTATAGTTTGATTTAATTCCTAATTTGCCTCTTCTAGAAGCTAGGTAGCTTAATGGGACAAATTTGTTGGCATCCAAGAAGGGAATGGGCACCCACAAGAAGAGGAAAGGGAGAGGGAGAGAGGGAGAGAGAGAGAGAGAGAGAGATTAACTTGGTTTGCTTTTCTAGTTCATTCCCAATTATGGCACATACTAATATCTTGCCATTAATGAACTTGGATAAGAAGAATTGCAAGAAGCAATTGTGGCCATGTAAATGGCTTTGCTATGAGTGAATTAGGGAGATTGTACCCAAGCTCATTAATGCTTGTATAGGGAAAAATCTTGAATGAGCTCTCAAACTCTCAACTCTCTCTCTCTCTCTCTCTCTCTCTCTCTCTCTCACACACACACACACACACACACACAACCAAACCCCCTCACTCAGCCCCCATCTCTTCGTCACTCCCTTAGTACTCATCTTATTCCCCTCATTCTCTCTTAGTTGCTGCCCTTGTTGTTGCCATTGCCGAGCTTTCAACCACCCACCATCTTGTTGCATCGTTGCTGCGTCACCATCGAGTTGCCCTCATCATTGAGTCATCACCATCACAACGTCCCCTTTGCCATGAGCCTTCATTGCCGTGATGCTATGCCATTGTCATTTGTCATTGCATCGCGAGCCATTGTCGACTCACCATTGTCCACCATCTCGTTCGTCACCATTGCCAACCACACCATCACCACCTCACCGTCACCTCATTGCATGCCATTGTTGTGCCTCATGCCGACATCGCCGATGTCCACACGATAAGCCGTTGTTGCTGCTACTTGCTGTCAAGCTCAAAGACCAATCCCATAAGTACCTTCTTAACCCTTATTTAGGATGGTGGTTACACTTAGGATTAGGGTTAGAATTAAGGTTAATGATAGTTAGATTATGTGATAGGTTGATTATGATTGAAAGCTTTATTTAATTAAAGGGCTTAAGGCCCTGTCCGCCCAAGCTGGGCCCAGAAAGCCCGGCCCATGGGAATAGGGGCCCGTGGAGAGAATGGGGTATAAAAGGGGGAGAGAGAGAGAGAGAGAAGACGTTGGTTGGAAATTAGAATTCACGTACGTCTTTTCTCTCCCACGTGTTTTCTCTCTCAAAAGGAACAGGGCATACGGCTTTCAATTCTTCCCTTCAAGGCTTCATCGGATCAAATTCGACCGGATTTTCTTCCTTCATTGGCGTTGGTGTCTAATCTGTGGATTAAAAGGTACGCTCGACTCTGTGGTGTGCTTTAGGATCGGTGATACGTGTCGTTTTCTTGGGCTTCGCTTCCGCATTGATTTAGGGGTTCGATTTAGTATCGAATCCCGTTTTCGGGAATCCGTTATTCCCAACATTGGTATCAGAGCCCTGTTTCACGTTTTTCCCGATCAATTCTGATGTTTTTTGATTGATTTTTTCGCGAAATCCCTTCGGCCGTACGGAACCGGGTGAAAATCCCGACACCCGAGACTTCTTCGGCCATTTTCATGAGTTTTCGAATGTCAAAAACAAATTCTGAAAGCACTAGGAGAAAGGCGACGTCGAGACGAGTCTGGAGATGTCTCGAGCGCGGCCGGGAGACGCCGCACGCTCCCACACGCGCGGCCGGAAGGCGCTGCGCGTGGGCGCGACGCGCCCGGAAGCGCTCGATCGCCAGGCTTGTGCGGCACACGCGCCGGTCGGCGAATCGGCGCGTGCGCGCCGCCGCCGGCGAACCGGCGCGCCCGGTCCACGGACCGACGCGTGCCGACGTCAACATGACGTCACCCAACGGTCAGTAACCGCTGGGCGTCATCGATGACGTCGCCGATGACGTCGGTTGGCGGGCGGCGGCCCGACCCGCGAACCGACTCGACCCGACCCGCCAAGATGGCACGCGCGTGGCACGTGCCGGCCGACGCCCGCGTGACGTCAACCCGCGCACGCGCGCGGCACGTGCGGCCGGTCCGCCCGAACGGTCCGACGACCGACGAGCGTTGACCGACGATGAGCGTTGACCGTTGACCGACCGTTGACCGTTGACTTGACCGTTGACTTTGACCGTTGAAAAAAAAAAAAAAAAAAAAGGGGGGGGGAAAGAATGTGTTTCTTTTTCAATTAAGTCTATGTGGATTATATGTAATCCCTTATTTGTTCTGCATTTGTTGCGGGAACAATGCCTCCCCGAGGTTGCGCACACCTATTCGCGCGCGACCGACCAATGAACAAAAGGAAAGGCTTGTCTAAGTTGATAGGCGAGCCGACGGCGATCATCGATGGGAGAGTGGTGACTTAATTGATCACGTCCTTGAAGTCAACGGGAAAATTCAACAGGTCATATGGAATGGTCGTCCTATGTCACGATCGAGAGATGGTGCGATTTTTCATAAGAACTCTTCCACCCGAATGGCAAGATGTGTTGAATCGCATATGGGATGTCAACGGAGCTGCTTCCTATAAGAAAATTGTGATAGATTTTGTAAATGAATATTACTTGTATTGTTACAAGGGAAAAGATCAAGAAATTGAACAAAAGAGGATCTTTCCCGATTCGTGTCTTGACTATGTGTTAGTTGTATTGGCTGATGTATGTTAAGTGTGCTTTTGGACATATAATGTATTGTTTACTACCCGATTGTTATTGATGTAACAACTGATATGTTAGTTGTATTGATTGAAAGCATTATTGTTTTATTGGAATTCAATTATCTCGCTTTATTTATTATTGCCGGTTCTTTGTGAGTAATTAGCTATGGGTAGTTATAGAAGTTTTTGTAGCTTCATAGAATTGATTTTGCATATGACAATCATATTAATGATAGTTTTAAGTTAGGATTTTTGGAGGATGATTGGAAACGTAGTGACCTTTTGATTCTGAAGCCTTACTTGAAATTATTTATTAATATGATGGGTCTATGCAAATAGGGATGCATAAATGATAGGCATTAATAATTCGTGCATATTTTGTCTGATTTGTTCAGATCAATGGCTTCAGCCACAAAGAGCATAGTTGCTGAGCTGAACAAAGGTGAAAAGCTCAATGGAGACAACTATGAGATTTGGCAAATGAAAATCCAAGATGTCTTTGGAAGAGCAAGAAGCACTTGAGGCTCTTGTCATGACCATGGAAGAACCTGAAGAGGGAACCATTGCACAGCACAAAAGAAACAAAGAAGCTTTCTTAGCGTGGAAAAGAATGAACTCTCTAGCTCGCATCACGTTGTTGAGCAGCATGGAAAATGACGTCATGCGAAAGTTTCGGCGTTTTGATAATGCCAAGGAATTGTGGGAGGCATTGGCAGCTAGATATGGTCATACTTCGGTGACTAGACTGAGGCAGCTCACTATTAGGTTTGACTCTTATAAGAAGCCTCATGGTCAGACCATGAAGCAACATCTTAGAAAGATGTCAAACATGATAACTGAGCTGAAAAATGCTGGCCATGTCCTCACAGATGAGTAGCAAGTGCAAGCAATGATTCGTTCCTTGCCTCAGAGTTGGGAGCATATGAAGGTGCACCGACTCATAATGAAAACATCAAAACCTTTGAGGATGCGATGCGTCATTTTGAGCTGGAAGAGGACCGCTGTTGGCGGCTAAGCCGGATCTTTGAACTCTATTATGCTGGTTCTAGCTCAAATGGAGCTTCGAGCTCCAAGCGCAAGCGCCCTAACTGGTTTGATAAGGGGAAAGGCAAGGAAGAAGCGGGTCCTTCAGGGAAGAAACCCAAATTCAACCAACATGGAAGAGGGAAGCGTCCTCGCATGAAAAAGCTTGCAAGGGTGAAATGCTACAACTGTGACAAGAAGGGTCACTATGCTCGCGATTGTCGTGAGCCAAAGAAGGTATGCACCCCTTGTACTTTTCAGAACTTTACTTATGTGTCGAGTTACGTGTTCCTAACTGAGTCTAATCCTTTGTGGACTGTGGATTCGGGAGCGACAGACCATGTAGCGAAGGATAGAGGATCCTTCGTGGAATTCCGACAGTACCAACTGGAACTAAGTGGATCTATGTGGGAAACAACTCCAGAGCTGAAGTGAAAGGAATTGGCACATGCCAATTGAATATGCGTGGTGGACGCAAGTTGTTACTTCATGATGTGTTGTATGCTCCGGAGATTCGTCGGAATTTAGTGTCTGTATTAATGTTTGTTAAATTAGGTTTTAATTTGAACTTCTATAGTAGAGGTGTGGATTTGTTTTTAGATACAAATTACTATGGTTGTGGTTATTTTCTGGATGGTTTTATTGTATTGGATATTGAGTATATTAATGCAAATGTTTGTTATTCCCTTATCACATCTTCTAATACCTATGATAATGATGTGAATGTGTGGCATGCTAGACTTGGTCACATTGGCCAACAACGTATGAATAGACTAGCCAAAGAGGGCTTGTTGGGTAACATTGAAAAAGTCGATTTACCCATATGTAAGCATTGCCTAGAAGGAAAAACAACACGGAAACCATTTGGGAAAGGGAAAAGAGCTGAATTTCCTTTGCATTTAATCCATTCTAATGTTTGTGGTCCAATGAATGTGAGAGGAAGGCATGGGGCTGTTTATTTCATCACCTTTATTGATGATTATACTCGATTCGGATATGTCTATTTGATTTCTCATAAGTCTGAAGCAATAAGTTGTTTCAAAAGGTTTATGAACCTGGTAGAAAATCAATTAGACAAGAAAATAAAAACATTGAGATCCGATCGAGGTCGAGAATATTTATCGATGAGTTCAGAAAATTATGTGATGAAAAAGGAATAGAAAGACAGTTGTCTATTCCGTACACTCCTCAACAAAATGGTGTTGCGGAAAGAAGAAACAGAACCTTACTGGAATGGTTAGGTCCATGATGGCGCATGCTAACTTACCCATCACTTTTTGGAGTGATGTGTTGTTAACTGCTGCCTATATACTTAACCGGGTGCCTTCCAAATCGGTTATTTCCACTTCATATGAGTTATGGACAGTTAGAACACCGGACTTAAGTTTTTTTCTTAAGCCATGGGGTTGTGCTGACTATGCTTATGAGTCCTCTCACAAGTTTTGGGAAATTGGGTCCCAAAGAAAATAAGAGTATTTTCATGAGATACTGCGAACACTCAAAAAGGTATGTGTTCATAGGTGAGCAGGAAAGTGGGAATATAACTAAATTTGAATCACGGGATGTCACATCCTTAGTGGATGAATTTTCTAAGAGGGGCGAAATAAGGGAAAATAACTCCCTATTTGAAACCTTGGATCAAGATAATGATGTCATGGAGTTCATCCAAGTGGGAGTAATATGAGATGTAATGAATTGAATTCAACTCATTCTCAATTGCAACCACTTGATGTGACGACATCATCATTACCTAATCCAAGTGGGAGCATGATGGGGAATGATGTGCTAAGTGTACAATCTCCCATACGGTGAACAAGTCACCAAAGTATTCCCCGTCTATGTTTTGACATTGAAGGGGAAACTTTTATGGTTGCTCCACAAGATAAGGATGAGCCAAGTAATATTAATGAGGCTTTAAATTGCCCTAATAAGAAAAAATGGATTCATGCCATGAAAGAGGAAATTGAGTCAATGAAATCAAACCAAGTTTGGGAACTGGTTGATCTTCCAAAAGGACGCAGAGTTATAGGAACAAGTAGGTTCTCTAAATAAAGCGAAAGGCTGATGGCTCAATAGAAAGGCATAAGGCTCGCCTTGTGGCGAAGGGGTATAATCAACATGAAGAAATTGATTATGAAAATACATTTTCTCCTGTAGTGAGATTTACCTTGATTCGCGTTATTCTGGCAATAGTGACTAGTATGGATCTTGAGTTACATCAAATGGATGTAAAGACTGCTTTCCTCAATGGAGAATTAGAGGAAGGAACATATATGGAACTACCTGCTGGTTTCATAGTGAAAGGCCAAGAAGAAAAGGTATGTTGACTTTGGGGGTCGATATATGGCCTTAAGCAGTCATCGAGACAAAGGTATATACGTTTTCATAATGACATAATGGCATATGACTTTGCAATGATTGACGAGGATCATTGTGTATATATCAAAAGATCCAATGATCAATTTGTGATCATATCATTATATGTTGATGATATACTAATTGTCGGAAGTAATATGGAGTTTGTTAATACTGTGAAGAATTCGTTGTCTTCCAACTTTGAGATGAAAGACATGGGTGATGTTGCATACATTCTTGGAATTAAGATTTCAAGATTGTAAGCCCATAGACACTCCTATTACAAAAGGTGAAGGGTTGAGCCATAGTCTGTGTCCAAAGACTCCACAAGAGAAGGAACAAATGAAACATGTTCCTTATGCTAGTGCTGTTGGAAGCTTTATGTACGCTATGATGTGTACAAGACCTGACATATGTTTTGTAGTTAGAATGGTGAGTAGTTACCAATCCGATCCAGGTCAAGCACATTGGAAAGCCGTTAAAAGAATACTGAGGTATCTAAAGGGGACTGCTGATTATACACTGAGTTATTAAGAAAATGATCTGCAACTCAAAGGCTATTTTGATGCTGATTGGAGAGGAGATTTAAATGAAAGAAAATCTACCTCTGGGTTTGTTTTCTTACCGAATAATGGCACCATATGTTGGAGCAGTAAGAAACAAAAGTGTATAGCCTTGTCCACGATGTAAGTTGAGTTCGTGGCATTATCAGCAGCAGTGTAAGAAAGTGTTTGGCTTAAGAGATTTTTGGATCATTTAGGTGTTATTGAGAAAGCTGCAAATCCATTGTTGGTTAATTGTGATAGCCAAGCAGCTATAGCGTACACCAAAGATCCAAAGTATCATGGCAAGACCAAACATATAGATACCAAGTATAACTTTGTAAAAGATATGGTTGCACGAAAGGATGTGAACTTGCGGTACATATCTACGCATAGAATGGTAGCAGATCCTATGACAAAGCCAATACCTAGAGATGTGTTTTGTGGTCATGTAAAATCTCTAGGATTGCGTAGAGTCTGATGTACTGAATTGTAATTTCCCTGAGTTGTTCACATTTATGAAATTTTATTTTTCATTGATTAATACCTATAAACCTTAGTATAATCTTTATGCATCTTAATGCTCAGTGCATTATTTTAAGTTGAGAAGTATGTCGGACAGATATAAGATTAGCCCACTCACACGGGTAATCGCCTGCATTTCTTGTGTGATAAATAGAGATGAGACTGTTTTTAAACTTATTATCTAGGTGATAATCGAGAGCGCAAGCTTAAAATACGTATGTCGCCTTAACTGAGTGTTAAGATGATGACATAATACTAAAGATGTCTGAAAGTAAAATACCCCACACATTTTACTTTATCTATCTAAGATGCCGATGTGAGTTCGATGAATTTTGTAAATGAGTAGATACGTGAACTCGAGTTAGACATTGGGTATGTCGAACTATCATCTGTACGGTATTGAAAGGTGTAGACATACGCTCCATGGGAAAGGAGTTAATACCGTAATATGTATTTCATACTACGTATGCATGAGACGACCAATAAGAGTGGCAAAAAGTTTGATCTCAACTTTTATGACGTGTGAGACTCTTGAGGAAAAGAGTTCTTCAATTTTGAAATCCCCTCAGGACTCTTACTTATTCTCAAGATTTCTATTTAGTGTTTGCTATCTTAGTGTGTTGCCAATGGTCATGAGATGATTCAATCTAATGGGGCATTTCTAGAAAAGCAAGCTGGACTGAAATTGAGAGTTTGAAGGAAAGAGAAAGATCGATTTTGAAGAATCACATTATAGTTTTGTATTCACTGGTCGACCAATTATAACTGTCTTTGTGATCATTATAATTGTGAATACAATATATATATATATATATATATATCATGTTTAAAAGAGATCAAGGGAGATATAAATGTGATCGATCGATCTAGGGTACTGCATACTAAATCTACTCAGAGTATGATGCCCATTATGAGCTGCTATATATTCCTAACAGATTTATAGCAACGAGCTCTCAAAGTATGCTGGTCGCACGGATTATTCACCGGTATGAATGTTGAAGAGAGGTAAAGAGAATCATGTTCGGCCCACCTTGTGCGAGTGGGAGATGAAAGCTTTATTTAATTAAAGGGCTTAAGGCCCCGTCCGCCCAAGCTGGGCCCAAAAGCCCGGCCCATGGGAATAGGGGCCCGTGGAGAGAATGGGGTATAAAAGGGAGAGAGAGAGAGAGAGAGAGAGAAGACGTTGGTTGGAAATTAGAATTCACGTACGTCTTTTCTCTCCCCGTGTTTTCTCTCTCAAAAGGAACAGTAGGCATACGGCTTTCAATTATTCCCTTCAAGGCTTCATCGGATCAAATTCGACCGGATTTTCTTCCTCCATTGGCGTTGGTGTCTAATCTGTTAAAAGGTAACTTATTCTTGGGCGTGAATTTAGTGATAAGTATGTGTGATAACTTATCATTGTTGATAATTTATCGTAAGAATAATGATAAATAAATGTTATAGCCTATCACGAATAGTGATAAGTGCGTGTGATAGGTTATTGTGAATAGTGATAACTTATCTTGAATAATGATAAGTACATATGATAGCTTATCTAAAAAGGTGATAAATACTTATGATATCCTATTTTCATAAATGAAAAGTATTTGTGAAATATTATTTTGAGAAGTGATGTGCTAAGTTGATAACTGAACTCATGGTATGATGTTGTATTCTATGAGGTTAATGTATGATTATTTTAGTAAATAAATAATCAATGGGTGATCACATGGATTTATTTCATGGCATTTTTGTGTGGAAAATCGCTAGTGTATAACATATGAGCACTAAATACTCTTGCATTGGCTAATGAGAAAGATAAAAATTGGTTTGAGTGGTTGATATACTCGTGTGATCACATTATTGGTTCCGTACTTTAATGATTACGAGGGACAATGCCCAATGGATTCCGAATGCCCCTACATCAACGGAATGTCATTCACGGATGGATTTTGGAACAAAACTCATAAATGGATTGCCATCTTCAAGTGAGGTTGAGACGCTACTACTATGTTGGATGGAGTGGAACGATTCCCGATTACAATGGAAGACCACCAACGCGAGTGTCGATCATGGCTAAGAGTGGTCGTAATAATTTGGATTCAAGCGGATGCATTGTTCATGGAAGTGATAATGTTTATATATGGATTATTATGCACGATTGTCATATGTCTACTGAAATTGTGCACTTACGTGCTAATATATCTATGTAATTATTTGATATTATGTTAGGACATTGTATGATGAGTTGCATTTTATGCTTATAGATAATGCAAAGTAAAGACTTTGCTATTGATCTGTCATCAATAATCAAGCTACACGGCTAGGGCATTTCCACGGTGAAGTTCTCTTTTATGCGAGGTTTAAGAAGTTTACTTACTGAATATATCTTACTCATTGTTGTTCAAATATTTTAGGCCCTAACCATGTCTGGCCGTTTCTTCCATTACGCTTACGGGTGCCTATCGACCAAGATACCCAAGTGACTCCCTATCTGATCGAGGGGACGAATGTGGTTTATGAGAAATATGTGTCCACCATCTAGGTGGATGAGGGGGCTAACGAATTTGGTGCCCCATAGGTTCATGGCTTGGTATGTTTGATTTGGAGGGGAGTGTTCCGCCATCTTCGAGGTTTTGATAGATTGCCAAGCGAGGGATCCAAGGGTGCAATTTGGGACCCTATGGTCGTGGATGTCCCCAATGTTGCCATCACTAACCCGAAGATGAACTTGAATCCAGAGTCAAATCTTGAGCTTGAGCTATGGTACTTTGACATGGACGCATACTAGGTAGGGGTGAGCATCGATCTAGGGTCAACCTAAACCGACCCTAGACTGGCCCAACCCTATTGATCCTAGTCCAATTCCCAAGGGGACTGGGTCGATTCTTGGTCTTGAAATTTCCGAACCAACACTATGCGGGTTGGTCCTCAGTCTTGAGAGTTTTGGGTTGGTCTAACCTAGACCAACCCCATATATTATATTATATTATATTATTTATAATTCTTTTATACATTCAAACCTAAGTCAAATGATGTTAAAGTTGTTGACTCCTCACAGTCACGGACAAACGGCATCCAAAAGGCGTGAAGTTTATGTTGTCAAGTTCTTCATGGCATCCTCCTCCATAGTCTAGAGTATGTTATTCATCATGTGAGGACCAAGGAGTCCTCATGATCATGGACTCGGGACGTCCAAAACGGTGCAAAGTTTACATCCATAAATCTCATCACGGCCTCCTTCCCTAAAGTACGTTCTCTTCTATTCTGTCTTCTTTGTTCTTCAATTTGCCAAGATCAAAATGAGCAACATCCTCACTAGCTTTTGGTTGCTCGCGCCGCTTGCCTCTGATCATGCGTGCCACTCGCATTGCTTGCTGCTCGCCACTCGCCACTCACCGCTCACCTCGCTCAACGCTCGTTGCTCGTTGCTGGCCTCGCTCAACACTCACTGCTTGCCAATTGATGCTCATTCCACTTGACACTCGACACTTGCCACTCGCCACTCGTGCTAGTCGCCTCGCTTGTTGCTAAGTAAATCAAAAGGAAAAAAATAAAAATGCCCTAATTAGAAACCCTAACGCTCGGCTTGCCCTTGCTTTTCAAACACAACTTGGCTAGTGAGTTCTATTTGTGCTTCATTTTAGATCTTCAACCTCATGTATGCTCTTGATTTGTGTTGAATTTTTATTTTTCCACGTTTGCTTCGTGTACATGATTAGTTTGGCTGGGTATTAGTCCCGGTGACCTTCCCTTTTGGACCCTCGGTCGATGGGGGCGATTGCATCCGATATGTTCTTTCTAGGCTTTTCTTTCCTTTTTGGAGATGGGTTTTAGCTTTGATTGGAGAACCGAATCGTGCTCATCATCCATTGTGATTTTGACTGAAGTAGTAGTCGAACTGTATTGATGTCATGTTTTTAAAATCTAGGTCGTTGCATGTTGGAACTACAAGCTTGATAAAGACATGAGCTTGTAATTTATGAGCTGAAATTAGGTAAAAAATGCCAAAGTTTTGCTGGGAAAAGAAATGAAATTTTGGTGATGTCCCCCAATTCTAGTTGCTGTCACTTTGAATATGTCATCTTTTAATTTAAGACTAGCTATTGCAAATTATGGCGGAAGCATTGAGGTGTTGTTTGTTGAGGCTGGAGACTGCCTTCTAAAGTATGTGGGACTTGAGTCCATTAGGTCTAGGATCAAAGCAGCAATCAAAGAGAAGTCCCCTAATATTACTAATGTTGTGTTCACTGGCTAGCATGCCACAAATAATTTGCTAGATCACACAATAAAGGTGAGATAATATGGTAAAATGTCACTTTTGTTGATTGCAATTTCCTTGTTAATTCAAAATTCAATGGGTATAATCATATAATGACTTTAGGAGGTGCATATGAGCAAAAGACCGACTTTAAGACCAGATGTTCTTAGGATACAAGTGTGCTTGCACATAGTAAAGAAGATACTTAAGTAGCTATTCATCTTGCTCATTATTGATGAATGATTTGTATGTTTCTCTTGAATGGGTTTGTAATGACTAGTTTTTCTTTATTTCTAGATGGATTCTTGTTGAGGATATCAATGTGACAATGAGCATACAGTTGGTAATGCTAAAAAAGAATTGCAGCATTTTGGGATGACATAAGAATTCCTACAAGTATGGGTTCAAATTGTTCTATAAATTTTCTGAGAAACCGGCTTTTTTATTGGTTGCAGGCTCCATCATTGTAGTGCTAGTGACCTTCCCAAAGAATTGACTTAATTTGGCACAAGAATCAAGCCAAATTCACTTGACTTGAGAGTTGTGTGGCAAGGTAAAAAGCACTTGATTATAGATATGCACAGGCAAACTCTCTAAACTTTGTGAACTCATCATTATTGAGTAACTGTGGATGCTACATAGCTATAGTCTAATCTAAATAATAATTAAATCTCAGAACAAAAAGTGCCCACTTTTTCTTTCTTGGCTTTGTGTCCTTTTGCTCTTTTGACCTCGAATTATGATTTTGTTGATTACTTCAACTCCTCTCACTATGTTTAGGCCTTCATAAATTTTGTCCAATGCCTCTTGTTGGCAAATAATCAAATCTAGTGAAGTGCCTATCACAAGGTTTTGAATATATATATTAATATTTATAGTTTAGTTGCATAATGTTGCATTGTTGATGGATGTGTAATTTGAATTTGTAGGTTTTCCTTTTTAGGGAGTATAAAAAATGAGACGAAAAAAATTATCGATTAGTCCTAGGTTGACCTTGGAACTAGATTGAACTCATTAGGTTGATTCAATCCTTTATCCCAGGCTCAACAGGGTTAATCCTTGATCCTAAAAATTGATGATTGACACTATACGGGTTGATCTTAGGGTTAAAAGGTGGACTAGACCAACCTGGACCATGCTCACCCCTAGTACTAAGCATGTTGGGGATACCACTTTTTGAGGTCACTCTTATAGAATAAAGGTGCTAAGCTAACCCCAATCCTTTTTGATGAACCAAATGGAATCTGTAAGGCAAATGTGTAATTATGAAGCTTCAAACATGTTAAGTCAATGTGTATATGTATATATATATATATTACTGGTATGTTTCCATGCTATCTCTATTGTCATGTATGATTGGGTGAAGTTGAATCTACTTTCACTTGTGTTTAATTAGAAGATAAAATGAATGGGTCGGCGAAGTCTCTTAGGATGTCGCAATTAAATGACCAAAAGAAAGACAGAATGCTGCGCATTCGAGGGTCAGGGATTAACAATTACTCTCAAGCACATGAACCTAGCATAAACACTATTGGACAATCTATTGCACAATTCAATGCAACTCAACCACCCCCACAACAATCAACTTAGTACTCAAACCTCTAGGGTGAACCATTTACTCAAAACCCATGGGACTTTGGGACTCTTTCAATAGACATGATGATTAATGAGCTATGTGGAAATGCCAGACATTTCCACATGACCCTAGCCTATCATGCCTAAAAGAGAATCCAATGCACCTAGCCCTAGCTCATCCTGACCCATAGGAAGAGAGTAGAAGTCACTGAAGAAAACTTTGAAAAGAATCAACTTGCTTTAGATCTAAGAAGAACAACATGTTTGTCTATTGTATCAAGTTTGATAAACATATTTGATATATAAGATATGATAATTGTATGTGTTTGGAGTGCTAATTGTGTCCATTCTAAGAACTCGTCAGTCATCTTTTGTTCCCTCAAGCCTATTAAAAAGAAGAAGAAGTAGTTGTAATGTTTAGAGGTAGACTAGCCTCCAACAATTAAATTGTGAGTGTGCTTTCCTTTCATGGCTACCAAAGTTCCTCTTTCCTCCCCCCTAAGTCAAGAAATCTTATGGGTGTGAGTATACTCTCTACTTACCACTTTATGAGTCATATAGATCTAAAAACACTTTCGAAACCTGAAGGCACTATGGAATAGATGCATGATATCTAGGGACTAAAAGGTAGTCTTTAGTGAAAGGTATGGTGGCTGTCTAATTGAGATAACATACTTGTCTCATACTATTATAATTCATTCCATAAACCCTAACTAGTATCGAGCTCCAGTTTGATGTTCTTATTCCTGAGGTGAGGAACACTCCACAAATATGATTTTGAAAACACCCATACCGTGATTGATGTCCTTATCTCTGATCTTTCTTTCCAAAAATCCATTTCATCCAAGCTCGATTATCTTTCTAAGATTTTTTACGTCAATGAAGATGATAAGATCTCTAGTACCAACTTCCTCTTGTCAATTCATAATCTGCTTTTACTAAACTTTCTTCATTCTCTTCAATAAGATCTATTTGCAAACTCATCCAACATATGTCCAAAGATGGCAAGGAATATGTCCAATCCACCAAATTTGACTAACACCCCATTCTAGTCACATAGCAAGAACACTATTACCCTATAGACCCCTTTAGAATTCATATGCCAAAGCTTAATTAGGGTTATACTCATTTCTACTTTAGAGCAATCCATTTAGCCTTGACTTTCCATGGTTATAAAAGCCTTCCAATTGTTGCCCATATGGCTCTTCTTCACACTTGTTTCTTCATTACTAATATGCTTATATTGGGATAGGCAAAACCGCTTTGAATGCTAGCACAATATTTGTTACCTTATTTCCAAACTTCAATATTGGTCTTTCCGATCCCCCTTTGTTGAATGCTTTAAAGGTCCAATTGTAAATCACCGGAGCACTTCAACCCTCAAACTCCATTATCGCAATACTTTATTATGAGATGGTGTCTCATGTCCAAAACCATGCTTTGGATCGTACACTATCTTGTATAGCTAAAGATGCCTTGTTGATCTCTGTTGATGGCGACTAGGCTCCATCCTGTATTCATATACCTCGACAAATTCCTCATTTAGAGCTAGTTAAACTCCTGCCAAATACTTAGGGTACTAACTGTGAAAACTCCATTGAAATTCCCAGCCTATTCAAGCCACTAAATCTAAATTTATGAAACAAAAAGATGGTATTATAGTTATCAAATTTGACTACTCTCAAGAAGAGGTTGAAACTTCTCTTTTTGTCTTCTCCACCATTTTAATATGCAACCATATGTCCCAGATGTTCCTAATAGTTAAGGTGATAGATTGGAAATAGAGGCATCCAATTCCGAAGGACACCCTTTAGTCTATGTCAAAAATCTATGATCAAACACTATCCATGATACCCGAGATTGTCAATGCCAAGCCTGCTTAGCCGTTGACGACAAGAAAAATAATTAACCTTCCAAAAAAAACGGATGTGTTCGGAACGTGACTTCTTCAAAAAGTGGGAAGGTGTGACTCATCTTTTAGTCTACTTGGTGAAGATGAAGGCCGCTTTCAATTCTTGGTTTCCTATGGACTTTCCCATCCAAAGACTCCTCCACTTGAGTTGTCACCCCCTTATCTCACCCAAACATGACTCACATCCCAATGTATGAAGCCTCCTATCATCAAGCCCTATTACAAAGTCATTTTCAAATGGGTACTAAAAAAAAAAAAAACTCAAGAGTGTGATAAGTTCATGGCCCAATTCTACAAACAAGAAAATATTTTAAATGCCACTCCAGCTCCTTCACTAGTTTTACTAAGAGTTTGTATGTTCAAACCCTCTTATTTTCTGTCCTTTTGGAAGAATTTACAAGCCCCATTGGCTATGGACACCATTCAAAGATCAAAAATCCAACTAGTGTGGATAGCCAAGGAAACACTAAACAAATCAACTCTGCTAAATCTTTTCTCAACTAGCAAACTGAGAAAGCTCTTGCTTAAAATCAAGCACTAAAACATTGACCTCTGAGATTAGCAAGATTAAGTTTGAGGTAGGTGAAGTCAAGACTCGTTTGGATCGTGTCCATCAATGCGTAGATTAGACAACCGTTGCTCATAATAAGTTGTTACAACTTTTCAAGAAAGGCTTGACAAAATGGGAATAGGCGCCTTGCCTCCTAGGCACTATCTTGATGATCATATTGCTAAAATTGAATAGTTGAAGAGACGGAGTAAAGACTACTAAGAGAGACATCATTTCCATTGTTCCCAACCCTTTTCCTTTGACCCACTACTTGTTCCCTCTTGGGAAAAGGCACGAATGTTTCAACCTTTCACCTACTCATCTATCTTGTTTGGCCTCACAAATCCAAGCCCGTCAACATTTAAGTATGATATTCTCGCAATCCATGATAGATTTCTTAGAGAAAAGAAAAAAAGCAAAATCTGGGCAGTCCAATAGAACCATGAAACCACTGGGATTTGCCCCAGTGGCCAGCCTTCTAACATGGAAAGAGGAGGTGAGGGGTTCAAATCTCCACCTTCTCAGGGGAGGGGTTCAAATTCCCACCTTCTCAGGGGGGGATGGGGTGGAGACGTGTAAGTTTCAGGAGTGGGTTTCGACTCCCACGCCCTGCAAGAGGAGTGTAGAGTAGGAATAGAGTAGGACTGACCAAAAAAAAAAAAAAATAGAACCATGATAAAACGATTTCCCTTCCCTTTTAAAATCAAGCATTTGCTCTTTTTCCAAAAAAAAGTCAAAATGCTACAAAAATTATGTGAACATCACACATACTAAAATTAGTCTTGGCCAAAAGGCTGAGAAAAATATTATGTGTACATCACACATAACAAATACTAAAATTAATTTTTGCCAAAAGGCCAAGAAAGGGATACTTTAGTTGGAGTATGGGTTTGGCTTTTATACACAATCCCTCTTATAGTCTTTGTGTGAACATTCGATGTGGGATTCTTGGCATCCACATGGAAGATTGGACACAACAATAAAGACAAGCCAAGAGTCCTACATCAAAGGCATTTGCATGGAAGACTAAACACCACAAGAGAGACAAGCTAGACACCAAAGTCCCACATCAAATGGAAATCCAATGACCATGAGAGCAGTTGTGCATAAAAAGAGTTCGGGACACCTGAAGTGCCAAAACTTGGCACTAAGAGACATTTAAGAACCAAAAATTAGGAAAGTGACACTTAAGTGCCAAAATCTTAACAAAATAGATAACTTAAGTGCCAACAGCTAGAAAATCCATCAAAATACTGATGTGGCGATTTTTCAACGAGGCAAGTGCAAAACAACGTTATTTTGCACACTAATATGGCTAAACAATTTTAAATAAGTAATGTAAAAATTAATTAAATTAAATTTAAAACTAATCAAAAAAAAAAAAAGAAGAAGAAGAAGAAGAAGAAGGAAGGAAGGAAGAAGATGAACAACAGCTAAGGGCTTAGCCCTCATTGCCGCCGCCTCACCGTCATCGTAGGGAAGGTTTGGCGACGGTGGGGAGAGGGTTAGTTGGGGTCGCTGACCCCTAGTTAGGGCCCGATGATCGGTCAATCCTCCCCCATCATCACCAGCCATTTCGATGATGATGGTGAGGCGGCAACAACAGGGCTAAGCCCTCTCGCCGCTATTCTTCCTTCTTTGTCTATTTTTTAAATTTTGGTTTTAAATTTAATTTAATTAATTTTTAAATTTAAATTTAAATCCATGCCAAAACGACATCGTTTTTGTATTTCTTTGTTGAATTAGCTCTCCGACAAGCCATGTAGGCAAGCAAAATTAATAAATAAATAAATAAGTTGCCACATAGAATTTCTAGCAAGGTTCATTGGAGGTGGCACTCAAGTGTTCCATTTTTCAAAAAAAGTGGTACTTAAATGTTACTTTACTAACTTTTGGCATTTAAGTGGTAATTTGGCATTTAAGTGTCTCCTTATACCAAGTTTTGGCCTTTGGGTTTTTGTTTGCCCGCATAAAAGCCATGGCATGCTCCACCTAAGCATGCCTTTCTTAGCTAATTTAGAAAATTCATAATAATTAGCAATTAAAATTGTTTATTTAGTATTTTAAAAGATTAAATTAAATTTTCTAAAAATAATCAGTCCAGTCTGAGTAGTTCCATCCCTATAATCAAAAATCGGGCCAATATCAATGGTTACCTAGGGAACCAAATTGGTACCCTTAGGGATCACACCAAACCAACCAGTGGTACTTTCTTTTGCTCATCCCTAGCAAGCATGATAAACACACTAGTGGCAAGAAAAAAAAAGACAAATGCTTTTTTTTTTTTTAAGAAGAAAAGGGCGTTTTGCCAAAACTTGACTCCAAGAAAAAAAATAGGCACATGAATCTTGTGGATGCTGTCCTCAAAAGGACAAGTATTGCTTTGGAAGATGATGAGCTTGAGTCCGTCTTCTCTCTTGATAAAGAACCCTTAGATAGAACAATCTGCACCCTTGAAGCATTCTTTGAAACAAGTAGTGCCAACTTGGATCACTCCAATGACTTAGATGGAGGAACTAGTTTTTGCTTCTTTGAAAACCAAGAAGATCTTGGACTCTAATACACCCAAGACCCTTTGCTACCCTCAAGTCCTCTCACTTTAACCTCGCCCAACCACCACGAGATCGAACCTCATCCCACCACAATGAGACTCCCATAAAGTCAACGAGGTCACCAGTCCTTGTCTTTGGCCAGTTATCGGCCATCATCCAGACTTGGTGACCAACTAGAGAAGGAAGAAGAAGGGAGGAAAAGAAAAGAAAATCAAAAAAATTAGAAAAATCTAAAAAAATAAGTAAAAATCTAAAAAGAATTTTGAGGTTTGTACTAAATGCATTCATATTCTTTTTATTCCAAAAATAAAAATTTTGTGTAGTTACCAAATAAATTCGAATGCTCATGAACTTATTTGGGGAATAGATATAGAAAAAATTATTTCTGAGAAGAAATGGTTTCTAAGAATAGAAATGTTACCAAACACACCATGGGTGTTTAGTGGTTTGTTTGGGTAGATGATGGTGATAAAAGTTCTTAAAGAAAAAAGTATGATTATCGATGGTTTGGTGAAATTGGTGAAAGAAAACTTAATTCTGATTTGCCACACATACCTGTGGGGTGCCCAAAATTTATAAAAAAAAAAAAAAAACATTGCAGGTCGATTTTCAAGTGACAATAAGTACATAGTTAGAAAGTTGCGTTTCAATTTGGCTATCATAGAATCTCGAACTTGGTCATTGGTAACCCTACTATTCGCCATTCGTTGAAACATGCTGCATCGCACTTAATGTCAAAAGTGAAGATACATGTTAGAGAAGGGGTGGTTCATCCATTTATATTACAATTAAAATGCAATAGAACTGATTATAGTATATACAATATGCAATCCCCAAGTTAGGCTCGCTTGGTTGCTCAAGACATATGCATAAAAAATAACGATTTCTTCTATTAAGCACTCAAACTTGACTCGGACTAAAAAGAAAACGAAGTAGCCCGACTCGACTCACTTTCATTTCATAACACGTCCGTGTCATCTTCACAAATATTATCATCCATTTTCTGAACAATCCTTTTGATTTTTTTATTTTTGATTTTTGGCTTATATATCCTCCGCAGCGTGTTCACCCCAAACGAGACGATCCCTAAAAAGACCCAGATATTGGAGCCATTGACCAAAGCTCACGATCCGACGTGGCGCCATTGCATCGAACCATCAACAGGGAAACTGGATCAGCAGTGGGCACGATAGCAGGCGCTTGGTCCCGCATTTTTATCATCCTCGGAAACAGCGCATGCGTGATTGTCTCTCTCTCGCTCACGTGGCACGATCGCATCGAACCATCATGAACGAACCGGATCGGTCGCGTTGCCCCAACGGTAGGCATGACAGAAGACGGTATCATCACAAAAGAAACTCAAAGGAATTAATGGAGTCCGCACAAGCCGAGCATGTGGTTTAATTCGATGCAAAGCAAAGAATCTTACCAAATGAATTGAAAGATTCATGTTTGGTTCGGGAAGGGATTATCGAAGTTTTGAAACGAATGGGAAGATAATCTATTTTCATTAAGCGATTTATTCCGCATTGTATTATTCCTTTTTCACCTCCTCAGAACCCGCGCACGCATCTCTCCCTCTTTCGCGCGCGCGCGGGGGTGGTCTCCAATCCCAGCTCGCAAAGAAAATGCAGAGGAGATGGAGGACATGGTAGAACCTTCTCCTGCATACCCTAATTTCACACAATGCGTTTTGTGCACTCAATGGCATTTGATTCACTTTCTTGCTTCTCTTTTTCTTTTTTCTTTCTTCTTTTTGGTGGCTCGCCTGTCTTTGGCCCTTTGATCGGTAGTGTCGCGGGAAAAAAAAAAAAAAAAAGAAGCAACTTGTCATCGTTTGCGCTTCTTCCACGGCATTCGATATGCTGATGGGCAATCTTGTCGATGTTCGTTCGAGGTCTGACTTGTTGTGCCACTGCTTGTTCTTCTTTTTTCTTCACTTAGGAGATCGATGGCATCCTCTTTGTGTAGGGTAATATGGGAGACATGTCTTTTCTTTATGTAATTTTAGTGGTGGGGCCTACATGTTTTGTTGCTTAGTCAAAGTGGACGTGAAAGTTATTATAATTATGATGGGTTAATGGGTCAACGAGAATGAGCAAAATGAGTTCATGTATCTCAGTAGTTCATGTATCTCTCAGGACATGTATCTTTTGAATTCGTGTGTCTATTTAATTCATGAGTCTTTTAAATTCTTATATTTATTTAATTCTATGCTTGAATTCCAAAACTCTGTAAATAGATTTGAAATTCTTTATTTGAAAGAGAAGCGAAAACACATAAATAAAGAAAGAGAAGCGAAAACACCCATATCTCTGTTCTTCAAGTAGTTTCTCTAAGTGTGCTGATTTCATCAAGTGTTTGATAGAGCTCTATTCATATAATGTTGATACCAGCAGGTTCAAAGCGTTATATCTTGAAAGCAAAGTTTGCAAATTTGCTTAGCACCATTAGAAAGTTATCGCTCTCAATGTTTGTTGGGTTTATTAGAAAATCAAGATGATTGATAATAATAACGTTTAGAATGTTCTTAGAGATGCTCCTATGATCATTTCGGTCAATGAGGTTCAAACCTCATGGCCAGGTGTTATGGCAACACATGTTGTGAGATTTAGGGCTAAAACCATCTATGGTAGTACGGGTACAAGTCACTTAACTAATACACCTGAGATTGTTTTTTTTTTTTTTTTTAAAGGCCAAATGGCATATGATCCAATGGTTCAAAAGGCTTTGCCTAGTTTAGTGGTACCATCTCCAATAATACCGAGTAAGGAACTAGAGAAATTCATTGGTTAGGCTTTAAAGGCAATAGGAAGATGAGAGACTGGCTGCTGTAATGAAGTCTGAGGTATCCTTGGCATCGAAAAATATTGATTGGTGGTCGGACACGACAACCACAAATTACCTTCTTGTCTTACGAGAAGGTTGAGGAAGAAGAGAAGCTCTATGTGACTAACTCTACATCTACAAATATTGCTGGGAGAGGAAAGGAAAGGTGATCTTAAACTTTGCCTCCTACAAAGAAATCATTTTGCTAAATGTGCTACATGTACTGAAAATCCGAAAGAATCTCATTTATGACCCATACTTGTCAAGAAAGGTTTTAATTGTATTTGAATCTAACAAGTTTGTATTTTCCAAAGGGGGATGTATGTGGAAAAATGGTACTTGTAGGTCATTCAAAGCCAATGTGGCTATCATTGAAGTAAACTCGAAATTCTTGTACCCAAAGGCTAGTAATAAAGAGAAGTCTTTAGTTTACATTCTTGTGTCTTCTTATAAGCTAGTATAATGAAGAAGATAGCAAACTTATGGCTAATTCCAAAATTTGAGTTGGATGCCCATTAAAAGTGCAAGACTTGTGTTGAGGCTAAGTTTGCTAAGATATTTTTAAAATCTATTGAAAGAATGGTTGAACCTCTATAATTAATCCATAGCTATTTATGTGATTTAAAGTTTATTAAAAATAGAGGTGGAAAGAAGTACTTCATCACTTTTATAGATGATTGTACTCGATTTTGCTATGTTTATCTATTAATTAGCAAAGATGAGGCTACAAGCATGTTTATCAAGCATAAAGATGAGGTCGAAAACCAACTTGATAGGTGAATTAAAGTACTTAGGTCTGAGGAGAATATAGTTTTTTAAACTTAAAGGATTTGTATGCTAGTTTGGAGATAATTTTCTAAACTTAAAGGAGAATATACTAAAAGGCTAGTAATAAATATTTTAATAATTAATGAAATTTTTAATAACTTTTTATCTTCCCTCACCAACCCTAAGTTCAAGAAAAGAAAACACAGAGAAAAGAAAAGAAAAAAGAAAAGAATATTAAAATGGTAATGTCAATGCCGGCCGTGCCATGACAGTTATCCGCGTCAGTGAAGTGATTCTGGTCAAAATTGGTTGAATTGACTCAACTAGCAAAATGCGAAAAGATTTAAGATTCAACTAGGATAATTAAAAACTTAAGATTGAATCGGCACAATTACAATAAATTTATGAATTTTTTGATAATTTTCACTCAACTCAAGCCATGGTATCTATTGACAAAACCTACGTTAGTTTAATAGATAGCAGCCAAATGGCTGTTTTCTAGACTCTAAAGGTGCGCATGACAACGCTTCTTGACTAGGGAAGAGTTTTTTTTTTTTTTTTAAGAAATAGTTCTTTTCTATTTATATTCCGGGGAATAATTTCTGAATAAAAGAACGTGTTTGGTAACTACACAAAATCTCTACTCTTGGAATAGAAAATGAATAGAAATGTATTTGGTAACGCAACAGTTTCTTTTTTGTATTTATTCATTTTTTATTCTTACTCACAGATCGCCGATCGCCAACCACCGGCTACCGTCGCTTGCTCACCAACCACCGACCGCCGGTTGCCAATCGTCATCGTCGACCGCCGCCCGCACACCCCACCGGCCACTAATGAATCGTCGGCCGGCGGTGGCGATGATGGTCGGCAACCGGTGGTCGTGTGGCCGCGGCGACAGCGGTGGTGGCCAGTAGTGGCGGCGCGGCGGCGGCGACGGGCAATGGCAATAGGCGGCAACGAGCAAAGGGGTCGGCGTCAAGTGGGGTGGTGAGCAGCGGCGGCAGCGAGCGGTTGGTGGTGGTCGTGGCAAGAGAGAGGAATAAAAGAAAAAAAAAATAGCTTATTTCTAGAAATTGTTCTCAGGAACAAAAAGTAACTTTTTTTTTATTTCTCGTTTCTGCTCTGAATCTATTCCCAGGCTAACTTTCTATTCCGGGGAATAGAAAAACAACTTGGCATTATCAAACAGATTTATGTTCTTTTTTTATTCCGGGGAACAAAAGAACATAAATCCGAAGGAACAGAAATGTTCTCAAAGCCTAGGTAATTTTTTTCAAGAGATGGTTGCTGCCTAGAGAGTAGGACTAAAGCAAGTATACTTACAACAACAAATCTTCAATATCCCAATGAGCCCTTAAACATATTTCTTCTGATTTATCAATGAAGACGCAATCTAAATTACTAACATGCAAGGTCTAACTAATTCTAATCTAATTTTTAATGCATCTATCCATGCAAAATAGCTATTAAAATCACATATAAAAAATGCGATCTTAAAGCCCTACATATGCATCTACGTAGGTTCAAGGAGATTTCTATTTCTTATGACCATGGAAATTATAATTATGCAAATATTCTATTACCGATGCCAAATATGCATATCATGCAATCCCTATGAAGAATTTTTATGCAGACATTAGATTTGAGAAATAAAAATAAAATAAAAATGCAATTACTTGGAAACCAAGTACCACCATTAGTAGACGCTCAGTCAGACATGTCACGCTCTTACCGAGCGTTCTGCCATTTCCCCTCGTTTCCACTGCTTTTGCCGATTTGTCTTTTTTCACGCGTGCCCACTTTTTCTTCTCCGTAGTTGTGTTTGGATGCGTCCATGGCTGCATGCCAGGCTGTTTTTGTCTGCTAATTCCCTTTTCTTTAATTTTTTAATTAATTAATTATCTTTTTTTTTCATTATCTTTTATGGTAAATTTTTTTAATGCTTAGTGACGCTTTGGAAAAATATAGGTGCCCACAGATGGCTCGCCATATTGTCAGCATTTTGCTTGGAGGTAAATCAAAGTCATTCAGCCACCCACTCAGACCGAGCATCGGTTGATGAACAAAAATTGCCATCCACTTTTCACATTACAATTTAAAGTATCTCAAAGGAATGGTCAGGAGACTCTAAGTGCTAGAGTCTTGTCATATTTCAAAAAAAAAAATTTAATTTTCTAAAATAGCCATTATATTGAACTTAAGTATAAGTTTTCCACTTACTAACCCAAAAAAATAAAACTATAAGTTTCCTACTAACCATGATAATATTTTTTTATTGACTCATTTTCTAAGAGATCCAAACACCAAAAATTATGGATGTGTTTTTCAACAAAAAAAAAAAAAATTCGCAATGCAAACGGACCTTAAGAAGTGTATTATGATACTGAAAGTTAAAAAATTATTTTAAAAAAAATTAATTTTGTTTAACTGTTTTATCTAGTTGATAACAATTTATTACAAAAGAATGTGCAAGAGATTAAATGAACGCACCATTTAGATACATAGTTTGTATTGGTTTAGATAGTTTGATTAAGCTGACTTCCAAATTTTGCTTTTGCTAATAAAAAAAAGTCAATGCAGCCTCTTAGATTTGATATCAAGCTCTTCTACAAGAGCTTAACTAAAATTTTCCCTTAACGGAGAATATTGAAAAACGAAAGTATCCATGAATTTAAGTGTTGAGATATCTTGAAAATAGAAATATAAACTTTCAATGCTAATATAAAAGCAACAACGGGGAAAAGGAAATATTGTTAATCCAACATTCAAGTCATAGAGAGAGAGAGAGAGAGAGAGAGAGAGAGAGAGAGAGAGAGAGAGAGAGAGAGAGAGAGAGAGATTGGTGGGCTAAGCTGAATTTTACATTCACTCTTTCAACAAAAAATTATATATTCGATGAGAATCAACCTGTTGAAAAAGATGTCGAAGCACAATCACCAAGATTGACAAGTTCATCTAGTGAGCATTCAAGGTTGACAGAAGAACTTCGACCAAGTCAGGTCGAAGAACTTGAAGCAGTCATGCCTTTTTTTAATTAAAAAAAAAAACAAGTTACCTACTCCAATAGCAAATAAATACAGTTAAAATAAGGGGTAAGCATCTATTCCGATTCAATCCCAAGAAGTCCTAGTTTCAAATTTTTGGAACCGACAATAAATTGATTTGGTTCTTGATTCATCGTGTTAAACCTACAAATCAACTTGACAATCCAAAATAGAATCATGTCGAACTGGCTGATATTTTCCTTTTCGTGATTTCTCTAGGAGCACTTGATTCGCTTCGTGGTGCCTTTTTTTTTTTGCTCTTTCCTTTGTTGTTCGCACATGGACTATCTTGTATGCAACTTGTGGATACATTTCTGTTTCGCGCATTTCAAGGTTGATAATGGGCATTGCCTGGTTCTTTCCAGGGAGCAATATTCCACTTTTATTGCAAATTTTCGTACTCGTTTTTCAGAAAACCGAAAATCTTAAACTGTGCTGGAATTGCAAATATTACTCAATTTCTAGGTGTTTATATGGCGAATTTTTTTCTGGTGTTTCAACTGTAGCTGCAAAACTAGCAATGCTCAATAAAAGGCGTGGCATTAGAGATATAAAACTTCACCTAAATTTAAAAATGTGATAGGAAAACACTCAATCGATTCAACCCTGGAACCGGCTGGAACAAAGTCAACAAGTTCGGTTCTGGCCCTAACTAGGGAGATTTCAAGTCCCAAGATGAGACCTATCTAGTTTGAACCGATCATTGGCTGCAAAAGCGCAATAGAAAAGGAGAGAGACTCTAAATTTTTACATCCGAATTCAAAGAGACAGACTAAATCAACGCCTCTTTGTTTGACCTTATAAAAAGAAAAAAAAAACTACTTTTTTGCTCTGCCAACCTAATTTTGAAACATTCTTTAGATTTTAGAGAACTAGGAAAATCTGCAGGTGTGCAGGTGAATGTACATGTCGACATTTTCTTGTGAAGGTTTCAATTATTTAAGTTTAAAGAAAGTCAAGGTGCGAGCGCTATTAAAAAAATAGACAAACTAATCTAGTAGCAAATTAGCTAATAAAATGGGCAAGTTTACTGTTCAAGTAATAAATCTATTTGAAAAATATCACCGAATTCTAAAAATAGTATCTGAAAATCCTAGATTTAAGGAAATAAAAAAAAAATGAAATGTCGATTTGTCTGTGCCCCTCAAAAAATAATGCATAGCCAGGGGAAGCGAAAATTAAATCATGGAAACAACAAGGACTAATACTCTAATTTCCTCAATATTTTATTTTCATTGAGGACGACTTTCGTAATGTGCCTTCGTCGAAAATCAAGTCTACGAGAAGCCGAGCCTACCGGGAGAAAAAGCTACACGGACTGGCTATGCAAAGTTCTAGGAAAAGAGGTCTGGAGAGTAATATAAACGAAACTCAGTGGTGCCTTTCCTAATTTGGTGCTATTAGAGAGGAAACCATCAGAGGAAAATACTTACGAGAATGGACATGGGAAATAGCTCGGAAGCTGGAACAAGTGGCAATGAAATATTTAGACCAAAAAGTACAGGAACATTTTGGCAATGCTTCATCAAGCAGAAACGAATTAGCTGCTCCAACACCAAAATAATAAAATGAAGATGGATATGACTCAACCACTAAATTCATATTAAGGTCGCTTAACATGCAATATTGTGAAAAAAAAAATCCTAATTTCACATTTAAAATTCACAGAGGCAAACTTCCTTAGAAATCAGACCATAAAAATCAATGAATGAAGACAAACTAGGATGCAACCAAAACATCAGGGCCCTTTTGTTTGGCCTAGTAAAAAGTAAGGACATCTTTTTAGCTTTCCAGCCAAAGTTTAAAATAGTATTCGAATTTTAGAAAGTAATGAAATATAATTAGGTGAATTAACTTGTCAACAATTCTATATGAATGTTTTACTTGTTTAAGATAAAAGAAAGTCATAGTGTGAGTGCCGCAAAATATAAATAAAAATAAACAAAAAAGTGAAAGATAAAGTCACTTCAAATAGATTTAGGAAACGAATTAACTGATAAAATGGGAAAAATTACTGTTCAAGTAAAAGAAAGCTACTCATAAATCTATTTTAAAAACATCACCGCTAAGTTGGAAAAAAGTGTCTAAAAAAATCCTAGAGTTAAGGAAGTAATATAAAATTGTAACCTCGATTTGTTTTGTGCTCGTCAAAAAAACAAAGCATAGCCGAGGAGAAACCAAGGACTAAATCTTTAATTTCCTCAATATTTTATATCTACTGAGATCCACGTGCATTTAGTGACTTCGTCAAAAGTCAAGCCTACTGGAAGCCGAGCCTACCGGGAGAATATGCTTACGCGGTTTGGCCACGCCATTTTAGCGTTGACGTAGACTTGATTAGTGAACAAATCGTCGGTACTATTCAAAGGCCACTCAACGAGGGAAAGTTCCAGGAGTAGAGGTCTCAAGAGAAATATAAACGAAAGTCAGTCGTGGCCAATCAGTCCACTTTCTATGCCTAGGTCATAAAAAGTGAACGAGACTTTCTTGATTAGGTGCCCTGAGACAGGAAGATCCTCGGACGAAAATACTTGCGACAATGGAGATGGGAAAGAGCTTGGAGGCTGAAACCAGTGGCGGTGAGTCATCAGCGATTGATTATGATGTCTTCTTGAGTTTCAGGGGACCAGACACTCGCCAAGCATTCACGGATTGTCTTTATCATGAAATGCTAGAAGCGAACATCCGTGTTTTCTTTGACAAGGAAGAGATCCATGTTGGCAAAGAAATAGGCGATGAACTATCGACGGCCATCGAAAGGTCGAAAATCTACATACCAATTTTCTCTAGAGGGTATGCTTCGAGTCCATGGTGCCTTCGTGAGCTCGCACGAATGGTGGAGTGCAAGAAATACAAACCATCTGAGAAAGAGATTTTGCCAATTTTCTACGACGTGGAACCTTGCGATGTCAAGCTTAAGTCTCAACTATACGTCAGCCCCATGGAGGAGCATGAGGAGAGGTTTGGCCCTGAGATGAGGCGAAAGTGGGAGGATGCCCTCACAAGTGTTGCCCAGATCAAGGGATGGGAGTTGAAAAGGCAAGGGTATGTAGGTGTCAAGCACTCCATGACTTTTGCTTTGGACTTTTATTATGTACCCAAGCTTGGATAAGTTTTCGTTTTGGCAGTTTGAAATTGAATGAATACCATGTGTATTTTGAAAACTATTTCTAGTAACAGAATTAACCATGTCATTCATCTAGTAAGAGGTACTAGCCGTGTTGATTGCAATTATTTGCTGGGTGTCTTAGGGTTATCTTTTACAATATCTCATTAGATGACTCACTAACATTGCAGGTATTGGAAATTCATTAAATCAGTGACCCGAGAAATTCTGATGAAGCTCAAGATAAAAGACAAGTACGTGGCTGGACATTTAGTCGGAATGGACGATCAAGTGAAGGCAGTAGTGAAGTTGTTGAATGTGGACTCCGGGGGCATGCGATTTGTGCTAATCCATGGAATGGGCGGAATTGGTAAAACAACTCTTGCTAAGTTGTCTACAACAAACTAAATTCACTCTTTAGTCATTGTTGCTTCTTGGGAAATGTCCGAGAATCGTCACTCCGCTTTGGCCTTGTAAGTTTACAGAAACAACTATTATCTAACATGTTTGGTTCAAGCTTTCACGATGGAATCAATGACATTGATGATGGGATCAAGATTATTGCACAGCGACTTTCTAACAGGAAAGTCTTCATCATTCTTGATGATGTGGATGAGGAACAAATCGAGAAACTAGCCATCAAGCACATTTCCTTTGGCTCCGGAAGCAGAGTTATTATGACAACTAGGAACAGAAGCATCATAGAAGCTAATCGAACCTTAGAGTACGAAGTGAAGCCATTGGATTTTGTTCAATCGCTCAAGCTTTTTAGTAGATATGCATTTGGAAGAAATTCTCCTTTAGATGATTATGTCAGTCTTTCGAAACAAGTAGTTTCTACTACTGGAGGACTTCCCTTGGCTCTTGAAGTCATAGGCTCATTACTTTGCCGCCAAAACAAAGGCTTATGGATAGGTGTACTGCACAACCTAAGGGAAATAACTCATGAGAAGGTCCAAGAAACGTTAAAGATTTGCTACAATGCCTTGAGTCATGAGCAAAAACAGATATTTCTTGACATCGCATGTCTTTTTGTGGATGAAGACAAGACAAATGCATTCTACATGTGGAAAGATTGTGGGTTTTTACCAGATTATTCAACTCAAGTCCTTGTCTGCATGTCCTTGATAAAGATAACTGATGACAACAAATTCTGGATGCACGACCAATTAAAAGATCTCGGGAGGAAAATTGTCTGTGAAGATACAAGGCTGATGGATCCAAGAAAGCAGAGCAGGTTGTGGATTCCTGAGACAGCCGTTAAAATCATTAGAACAGAAGAGGTGAGACCATATGTTTGACTGTCGAATTCCATGCTTCTCTTGATGGTTCATTTATTAATTGGAAGCCCTTTTTAATAGGAAGAGAGAGGATGACTTTTTTTCATTTATTCTTATGCTACCTTACCATTGAATGACAGAGAAAGGAGACCATTGAAGCAGTTTGCTTGGATGGAAATGCACAAGAAATCTATAAAAGCGAAGACTTTTCAAGGCTTCCAAACATAAGGTTCCTCAAATTACGTGGGGGATACTTTGTTGGAGACTTTAAGAAGCAGCTTTCAGGGTTAAGATACTTGTCCTGGAATAGGTGTCCTCATCAGCTCTTGGCCATCAATTTTCATCCAAGCAATCTTGTAGTTCTCAACTTGTCTTATAGTGCCATCACGGAGGACTGGGCTGGATGGAGTCAAATTAAGGTATAGTATGTTGCTATTTGTTTATCTAGATCTCAATTGATTATCTCTCATAGAGTTTTTTATTTTAATTTTTGGAACTCCTATTGACTATAAAATAACTACATAGACTATAACATGTTGTAAATAAAAACGTCGTGAATGGAGTAATCAAGTCCTTTCACAACTAACACTAAGCTGGTCTCATAATCATGGCCATTTTCGATTATTACGTATTCTGGGGAAGAAGTTGAATTGATATATAGGTGGATATGTGTGAATCAAGTTGGATAGGAGTTCATACTAAAATGATTGGGTCTATGGGGTTTAAAAGGCAAAAACGAGTCAACCCAACTACAACTCAGTTCCAACATAACCATTCATTGCCTCTAAATTTGCATGGAATTTCACCATTACTCTGTTTTAACTATTGTAACAGGTTGCCAAGAAGTTGAAAGTTCTGGATCTCTCAAACTGCAACAACATGACTAGGACTCCAAACTTTTCTGGTTATTTGAGTTTAGAGAGATTGATCCTAAAAAATTGCAGAAGACTGATTAACGTTGACGGTTCCCTTGAAAAGCTTAAGTGCCTACTTTTCTTCAATATGGATGGGTGTACAAATCTTACGGAGTTGTCCGAAGGAATGGGACAGTTAGAGAAACTCGAGTATTTGTATTTAGGCAACTGCAGAAAGTTGAGGAAGCTACCTGAATCATTTGCAAGAGTGGCATCACTGGTAGAGTTGGATCTCTCATATACGGCCATCACAAGATTACCTGTCTCCATTGGTAACCAAAAGTGCTTATCCATTCTTAAACTGCAATCAACACAAATCCATGAACTTCCTAGTTCTATTGGAAATCTAAGGGAACTTAAGTCTCTCTTTCTATCGGGTACTAAAATAAAGGCACTTCCTATCTCCATTGGGAACTTGGAATCGCTACTCGAGTTGGATGTCTCGGGAACACGATGTTTGCGGTTACCTGAATCTATTGGAGGCCTAAGTAGATTGAAAGTCATCAATATTTCGAATTCTTGGATAAGGGAGTTACCGAGGAGTATTGTCAAGCTAAAAGAGTTGGAAGAACTACATGGCAGGGATTGCCCGTCTCTAAAGTGGGAAATTCCTGATGGCATTTCTGAATTATTGCTTTTGAGAGTCCTTGACTTGCAAGCAACTCGTATTAGAAATGTTCCAGCGACAATCCAACTACTTCCTCAGCTAGAAAAATTGAGTTTATGGCAATGCAGGAAACTCAAAGTATTGCCTAAACTTCCCACAAGCTTGGTAAGCCTAAGCTTTGGATCCAGTTTGCTCCAGTATGTCCCAGATCTTTCAAACCTAACTGAATTGGCGGAATTGAACTATGGTGGTCATGATGAGAACTGTCATCCTTTGTTCATCCAAGATGGACCATGTCAACAATCTCTTGTGTTCCTTCCACAATCTCTGTCGATATTGTCACTCGAATATCATGAATTAAAAACCAGTTTGTCATTTCATTGCGACTTGAGAAACTTGACTCGTTTGTGTATTTTTCAATGTCGTTGGAAGGAAGTTCAACTCGATGGGCTTGAACAGTTGATTGAATTCAAAGTGGAGGGGTTAAAACTCCTCGAGAGATTTGCTGGCCTTTCGAGGTTGAAGAGGTTGAAACTGTGGAAGTTGATTGGTTGCCCAAATCTAACTGCGATCCAAGGTCTTGGTTCCATGGAGTTGTTGGAACAATTGGAAATAAAAGAATGTCCTAAGATTGAAAGTCTGGATGATCTATCGAATTTGAAAAAGCTGGAGTACTTGGTAATTCGAGGATGCGAAGAGCTTCCGGTGGTTAAGGGACTGGATGAACTAGAGACTCTCAAAAGATTGGATTTTAACCGTTGCAGGTCATTGGAAAGTTTTTCTAATGTCTTCAACTCGAAAATACGAGACAGGTGCTGCATAACCATTTTCAACTGCTCAAAGTTAGTAGATCCTTCGTATGGAGGCCTGGTCAGCTCGTACAAGCAATGGAGAGACCAAGAAGTGTCCAACAGGGTTCGTAATCAGTCCAGCCAGAATTAATTGAGAAATCTTTCTACAGACATTTGAAGCAAATAAGATCTACCCAAGCAAAGAAACGATTGATCTGAAGAATGGTGATACTTGGATGTTTCTTACTGGTTATTTCTTGGGAGTGGTTTGCAGGATAGACTCCATAACTTGTGATCTGTCTTTAATCATGAGTGTTCATCATAATTTGGTGTGTTGTCCTTTCCTTTGAGTTTGCACTACGTGCATTTTCGGTTGATCAAGTCCGGTCGATCAAACCAGGCATTTGTTGACATTTTCAGTCATAGATTACTTGTCATCCTATTATCATTTTTGTGAAAATTTATGTAATGCTTTCAACAATGTTTTCAGTTTTCACCGCCTAGAAAGGCATGTACAAGTCTTTTAAAGGCTAAAAATTCAAATTTAATTGATGAGAATTGAGCAACATTTTATTTATATCTTCACTATTTTCTCAGAAGTATCTTCAATTGTGGTATGTCAGCAAAAATCAAGGTCAATATCAGTTCCGTCGGTCAATACTGTATTCAATGACTGCAGACAATGGGAACATCATGATCAATCCTTTCGAAGAACTTCTCTACAAGTCTCCAACTAGATGCTCTTGCTCTATATAATTTTAAGAAGGCTTTATTTTGTTTGCCACCAGCAATCTGTTTATGCTGCTCGACCAGCTTTGTTTTGCCCACTCTATGCATGACGTTAATCAAGAGAAACGAACTGGGCAAATTTAATACTCAAAGACTTTGAAATGAACTACTACAAATAATATATTTATCAACAATTTATAAATGTCGTGACCCTCTCGAGCGAGCCAAGCGATTTTATCCGGTTGTTGAATAGGAATGTGCAATCACTCTAAATCGAGGTGCTTACTCTTACTTGGTGTGGTTTTCTGAAACCCTAACCATGTGCAACGTTGGGAGATATATTCAAATGATTAACGAGATAATTTTACCTAATGGAAGTTGCCACTAATCTATTGAAATCAGTTAAAAGCCAAGTGAAATCTCATCCTACAAACCAACATATTTAGAGTCAGGGATTTGATTGTGCTAACGTTTGGTTAACCTCTTTTGGTGTCCAAAATTGTTTTATTTCAAAGACATGAATCATATGGTCTTGTTCATTTTAATACCCTAGGTGCATCCTAAAAATTCATGCATGGTTATTTGCGAAAGCACAACTCAATCAAACATGATAAGAATCAAATTGTCAAAATCAAAGTCGAACCGAAAAAATCGGACCATCTAAATTGAAGGACTCTATAGAACAGAGTGGTTATCATGTTGCAAGTTCAGTGTCTCGAGCAATAACATTCAAGTCGGACCAGTAACTTCCTAATTGATCAATGGTGAGAGTAAATCAATATGGAGGTCACTGAGGTAAATCATCGAACAGGTGATATACATTACAGTCGAGGGGCTTCGGCGCACATTTAAAGAAATGATTCACTTTTAGATCATCAAATCAACGACAATAAAAGTTCAAATTATCAAAAACAACTTCAATCGCAGTTGTCTATATAGCTCTCAGCCTCTGCTTCGCGTGAAGAGCAACGGAAACGGAGCATAGACGATAATTACCTTGAAATTGCTGACGTCCACCGCAAATAGCGATCGGATCAAAGGGAGACATCATCCATGACGACGAGGCTGAGGATCAGAGATGACGACCGATGAACGAATAATCTTCAAGCACTTCAGAATCCCTTGGGAGAAACAGGGGCGAACAGAGGAATTAACACCGTGGCCGAACCGGCGATGGCGGAACGGCTACGGCGGCGGTTGCTGGCGGATACGAGATCACTGAAGGGAACGAAGATGAAGAAAACCACTTGGACCTGATCTATTCATGGGCCTAATGAACTGGGTCGAAGTAGTGGGCTGCAGTGAATCGGGCTTGGTTAAGTTGATGTGGGCCGGACCAGGTCCTTTAGAAAAGTGACCGAATTGGACTGGGGCTCTCTCCCTTTTTTATTATTTAAGTTTATTATCGTTTTTTTAAATAAAAATTCATGTCCGTTTTACCTGCAAAAATTCAGATGTGGACAATATAAAAATTAGTTTTTTGATCATGCATTGTGTACAATTTAATGCATTTGACTTATGTTGATAATGTGGACATTGGCAAGATGGTATTAACCCACCATGATGGAAAGCTACCTCGGCTCATTGATTGGACAAAGGATGTAGTAAAGAAAGTCGTTCATGCACAAATGTCTTTGATGATGCTCACGCATCACTTATTAACACACACAAGAAGTCGTATCGTTTCATGTTGGGGAACAAGCAAGATATTTCGTGTAATGGTTAAAATTTGTGATAACGACCTATGATGCAACAAGCCACTTAAACATGAGTATATCTAATATTGAAGTGCTAAATAGGATGAGATGTAGTCATGCAGGCAACTTGATCGATGTGACCGACATACAAAATTGTGATTGTTTGACACGTTCTTTGTGCTGGTAGGAGTTCATGGTCGTAGCAAGTTTCCAATTTCACCACCCGCGGTGTGTGTACATAATGCCTTTAGGACAATATCAATTTGTTCATGGCACACAATCACTAAAAACAACACGAGAAACTATCTGAAATTTTAATGAGAAGACAATATAATATAAACTAGGTGCTATTGGGGAGATTATAATGGTGTTTCCATTAGAAGCTGATATGATTGAACTGTTCTCTCGTCTAGATTCACCGGAATGGTGAAATCTTTCATTGTTCTATTGCAGAATTAATTCATTTTTCTCAAGTGTATCTATGCAACCATCTAACGATGACAATCTTATAAGAAGAGGATTGTTGGATCAGCTTTATGGATCTAGGGTTCAGCTCGTCATCGAATTCACAATTTAAATTTTGAAAAAAAAAAAAAAAAAACTTGTTTTACGTTGTTTAGAGAACTTTTATTAGAACCCACCATACTTCTAGCGAGCAGGGCTTTTGTTTGGCCTTTGTAGAAAGTAAGAACAACATTTTTGCTTTTCTGCCAAATTTTGAAATATTATTCAAATGTTAGAAAATTGTGAAAATAATTATAGGTGCATGTACATGTCAACATTTATATTATCAAAAGTTTTGATCGCAAAAGATTAAGGAAAGTCAGAGTGCGAGCGCCGCAAAAATAAGAAAAATGACAAGCAAAGAAAAAATATATATAATAGTCACTCCGAACAGACGTAGGAAACAAATTAGCTAATAAATAAGAAAATTTACACATCAACTAAAAGAAATAGAATAACCTTATTCTGAAAATACTATCTGTAAAAGTTCTTGGTTAAGGAAATAAAACAAAATTGCAATCTCGATTTGTCAGTGCCTCGTTAAAAACAAACAAAGCATAGTCGGGGACCAAAAGCGAAATCCTAGAAAAACCAGGGACTAATATCGTAACAAGAAAACTAGCATATCGTTGGTTTGTCAAAAGTCAAGTCTACACGGAGCGAGGCACATCTCGGAAAAACACTATAGGGACCAACTGTGCCATTATAGGGAAAATATACCAAAAAAGTCATAAATTTATTGCATTTATATCAATTCAATCCTAAACATTTAAATTGAACCAATTTAATTCTAAATATTTTCAAATTAATACCAATAAGCTAATCCAGCCAAATTAGGCCGGAAATTACTGATATGGACATTTCTAATTAATACATAATTATTTTTTCGAATTTTTCATTAATTTTTTTCTTTTTCTTTTTTTTACCCCTTCTCTTCCTCCTTATTTGACGAAAACAGTATTTGGGGAGACACTATTTCATTATCCATTTTTTCTCTGTAATCAACCCTTGATACCATTTACTTTCTATAATCGTCCCAAGCTTATGAGAACGATATTAGACTCAAAGGTGTCAAGACTATACTTTTAAATTGAAACTTTCAAATCGTAATTAAGACGTGAAATTTTGACAAGAGAGGTAATTATACGCCAAACAGCCCACTAGACCCTCCCAAGCTTGAAGTGCAAGTAGGGGAGGCTACGCACGTGGTTGTTTTCTTGATTTTAGTATGTCTAGGCCTATATATATGTAAAAGTTTATATATATATTTATGGAAAGATACCATCAAAAACCCTAAATTATACACATTGTGGCACAAATACCATTTTTTTTTTTTTTTTTTTTTTTGTGTTCGAAAGATTAAAGAAAGAATAAAAGGAATAAAATGAAAAATTTTAAAAGGCAAAATTTCCCTTCAAGCCCTTTTTAAAACTGATATGGGCACTCCCCCCCTTGCCGTCGTTGCCCTACCGGTAATGGAGCGATGGCCACAGGCAAGAGGGGCTCCCTCCCACCTTAAGAGAATACTTTCTATTAAATTCATTTTCTTAGGCAATCTAAACACTGAAAATTTTTGTAGAATGTTTTTCAATAGAAATATTTTTGCAAAATAAATGGATCTTAAGAAATGTATCATGATAGTAAAAATTCAAAAATCAATGTAAAAATGAATATTAAAATTTGTTTAAATATTTAATCTAGTCAATAACAATTTATTACAAAACAATGTGCAAGAAATCAAATTAACTTACCACTGAGATACATAGTTTGGTTTCATTTAGATAGATTAATTAAGCTGACTTTGAAATTTTGTTTTTGCTAATAAAAGAGATATCAATGCGGCTTCTTAGATTTGACATTAAGTTCTTCTACAAGAGCTTACTTTAAGTTTTCCTAAATGGAGAATATTGTGATTATTTAAACAACAAAAGTATCCATTAATTTAATTGTTGAGATATCTAGAAATTTAAACTTTTAATGCTAATGCTAATACAAAAGCAACAACAGGAAAAAGGAAAACTTATTAATCCAACATTCTGGCCGCAGAGAGAGAGAGAGAGAAAGAGAGAGAGAGAGAGAGACGCGTAATTCCTGGTGGAATCTTCTTCTTTTTGTAATCAAAATAAACTTTACCTTAAATGACAACTCTGCTAAAAAATAAAGTCAATTCTGCTCTAATTTTTTTTTTTTGTTTTATAAAAAATCAACTTTCACTTAAATCTTAAATCTAGTTCTGTTGACTTGAAATCTTAATTGTCCAACATGACTATTCCACATCAACAATAAATTCACATCGCTTGCTAGCTGAATTTAAATCACTATCCATCATCTTCTTTTATGAGCTACAGCTTAAAAATTAATGGTGAAACTATTTATAGTCTTCTTCACTTCACTGGCAAGTCAAAAAGATCTCCGAATTAAATCTCTGTGGCCAACCTCCACTATTTCGTCGTAACATGAAGTTGTGGACATGGATCACCACCCATCAAGAGACACCATAGATAAGATCCGCCAAACTCATGATCAAAACCTTATTTTTTAGAACAAGCCCAAGCCCTCCCCTTGAAACTTCAAAATTTACTTCAAATGGACATTGATCAATCAATCTCATTTAATATATAAATTGATTTTGTTAAGAAGTATAATGAAGGAGAATCTAAAGTTGTGCCCTACCAAAGTACTTGTCACAATCTATAAGATCTCAAACTTCAATCAACAGGTGCTAGATTTGAGACTCGAATAAAATTTATGATTTTTATTGAAAAAAAATATTCATGCTAGAATTGTCACTCAAGGTAAACTTTGTGTTTTTTTTTTTTGGGGATCAACTCTTTAATAAGTTTATCATGTGTCGATAATGATTGAAAATCGGTAAAAATAAGAAATGCTATCCAAAGATAGTTCACCCTCTCTCATACCCCCGGTCCAAACGCGCCCCTGCACAGATCGAGAGAATCCATCGCCGCCGATCAAAATGATGAAACGAGAGACCAGAGGAGCTACCGACAATCACGGACCGGGCCCCTCTCTTTCCGCCCCGTGACGCGGGACCGGACCCTCCCAAAGAGAAAAAAGAAAGAAAAAAGATAAGTCCTCCCCCATGATGAACTCGACCGACACTTGTCCTTGCTTTGAGTGACGCGCGTCGCACTTAACAGTCAAAGCTTTGTGTGTGGCGGGCGGCCACGAGGAAAGAAAAAGTTGTCCGAAAAGAAGATTAATTTTAAAATAAATAAATTGATTCGTCTGTCCTCCAGAAAAAGGGCACAAAAGGCCAAAAAACAAAAACGACGTACGAGAACGAAAACGAAACAAACCAAACCCAACCCCATGACCAAAGCAAGACTTGCAGCGGGATGAGGGACTCTTCCCTCCCTCCTTCCTATCCTCCCTCTCCCCCCCACCAAAAAAAAAAAAAACAAAAAAACAAGCCGGGGATCTGTCTTTTTCATCGCTGAATGAATATACCATAATTTGTTCAACTGTTCCGGCCTCCGAGCTCTTTCCCTTATCCATTCTCACAAGCATTTTCGCCTGAGGGTTTGCTCTCTCAGATCACCTCATCAATGAAAGGCTCCTTCCCTTTGCGTTTGCATAATTAAAAAAAAAAAAAAAAAAAAAAGAAAGCCACTGCTGACTTTCGTTTACATTATGGAGACCTCCATTCCTGGTACTTTCGTTTGCCTTATCTTTACGTCCAAGACTGAAATTTAAAAAAAAAAATTGATATTTCGAGTCTACGTCGACCCTAGAAAAGCGGAATCAGTCCCCACAGCTTTTTCCTCCGGTGTGCTCCGCTCCCCTAGAGTGACTTTCGACGAACTCGCAATAATACAAGTTTCGTTTTCACTGGAGAAAAAATAAATAAAAAATTGAGAATTAGTTGATATTTCCGAAAATATTCGAGTCTTCGTCAACTCTAAAACTATGCTTTGTCTTTTTATGGGTCACGGACAAATCAAGATTGCAATTTTACTTTATTTACGTAACTCTAGGATTTTTATCAAAAAATTTTATTAGATTTATGATTAGATTTCTTTAACTTGAATCTTTAATTTTCCCTACTTTACTTGCTAATTTATTTCCTAGATTTGTTTTGAGTGACTTTTTATTTTGTCTGTGTTTTTTAAATAATGTTACGGCGCTCACAACTCGACTGTCTTTAAACTTATGCAATTAAAAATTTTATGTGAAAATGTTTGACATGTATATTCACCTACATATTTTTCATAATTCTCCAAAATTTGAAGAATATTACAAAATTAGGTGGGAAAGCAAAAAAATTGTTTTTATTCTTTGAATTCCGATGTGAAAATTCAGATTTTTTTTTTTTTATTTTGTGCTTTTCACCTAATGATCAGTTTTAAGATAAATAAGCCCTCATCTTGGAACTCGAAATCTCCTTAGTCAAAGCCAAAACTAACCTCGTTCCAGGCTGGTTCTAGGGTTGAGCCAGCTAAGTCTTTTTTTTCCCTCCAGTTTTTTAAACTTCAGTGAAGTTTAGTTTTATATCGTTATCAAATAAAGAAATTTTTTTATCATCATCAAACACATTTTTAGCCAAAAATTGATTTTTGGAACATATATTGCACCCAACA